>OX155958.1:27094930-27749930 GCA_944548615.1 Micropterix aruncella
TTTTAGAACATGCAAGTACATTGATGCTATTTTTAATCATACAAATTCAATATTCGCTACATACCTTCGTTATGACTGAAACCATTAAAAAAAACTGACACTGTCAAAACATTTTTTACATTTTCTCTTAAAAACAACACGAAATACGGCCGTCTTATTTTGTACGCTTTGCAGCTGCTTCGACAGGTCCATTTCAGTGTTGCCAGTTTGAAAAAACAATTGTAGTTAGGGAGAAATTTAGGTGGTCCGTCTCTCATGAAACTGCCATATCTGTTGTTTATAGTCATAGAAGGTTTTTTAAGCTAACCTTTTTTATTTATAGCGAATCGGCATATTACAACTTATTTAATCTCATTTTAAAAATAAAAAAACTAATTAGCCCGTTAGAAACGGGTCTATATTAAAACAACAGATCTATCGAACACATAACAACATATAGCAAAAAATACTTAATTCTAAATTAGCATTTACTATTAAGACTTTTTCAAATGTAATAATAATGGTTGCACTTAATTATAGGAAGTTTGCTAAGTTACGATTAATCGTGTGTTTTCATAACAGATTGCTGTTTCCATGAGAGACGAGTTGATATGATTTTATTTCATAATTGGATAAATTTCTCCAAAACAGCCCCAAAATTCAAATTCGTTAACCGCACCACATACTTTTGATTGAGCTTTCTTGAGGTTTTTAACCTATTGGTAAATACTGTCACCGTAAACCATTCCTCTACAATAATATACAATAAACGGTTTTTTGTGTAGTAATTAATTTAATTCTGACCGAAATTTCTCACTGATTTGCTCTTGCTTCATTATGAAAGTTATATTTGCTAATTATAATCAGTGGCTCGATTTTAATTCGGCTGACGGCGGTCAGGCACGTTTTAAAGTGTCATTTATAACCTTTCTCTCTCCATTCTAGACTCGTAATATGCAAATAAGTATACGATGAGATGCAGGGCATTTGTGAAATTTTAAAAAATATGCAAAAGGCAGACAATTGAACGCGCTTTCACTTGGGAAATGAAACTGCTTTGACTTTACTCGAATATTCAACATTAATATAGGGATAGTAATATGCTCTCTCTAATATAAATTATCAAATCCGTCATGATATCAAATCGAATATATAACTAGCCCTTTCCCCACGTGCTTTTCCTATCAATCCTTATTCTTAAAGGAAGCATTGGCTAGGGGATAACCATTCGGGATATTAAAGATATTTTCTCTGCGCACGTCAAATGTGACTCTTAAATCCGCTGCCTGTGTGGACGAATATGATCAATTTTTAATCTCATATTTATGTGAGGCTCACTGACATAATATGACAAATTACAGAAAATATATATTTTCTTTTTTTTTTAATACCTCAGTAATCAGTGTATTTTAGAAACCCTCCTCCCCCCCCTCCCCGTCCCCTAACTAATCTTGAAACTGTAATTCCCAATCCGAAGTTTACTTGGTAAATCGCTTTGAAAACTTGGACAGCTTCTTCGGGGCCTTGAAGCCATTGACCACGCAACTTATCTTTGATTCCCGGGATTGTAAATTTAAATAATATTTGGTACGTAGGTTAGCATTGTATTGAGAATTGTTAATCCTACTGTTATGATTAAAATTCTATTGTATTGTGGATTGACCAGCAATTTGATGGTTAATCTTATTAATCTCGTTTGGGCTCATTACGCACTGTCGACTGGTCGCCGGCGACTCAGTCGTCGGCGACTGAGATTGGACCGTCGACTGGTCGCCGGCGACTTGATCTTTCGGCGTAAACATTGTACATCCGCGCGGAATGGACATCGAAAAAATTGCAAATATTGCTAATTTTGATTAAAAATAAGAAAAAGCTAATTGAAATTGAAAAACTTGCTAATTTTAAAGGGAAAAACGAAAGAAAATCAAAAGAGTTTTGAGTCCTCTATTTTTCTTGCTATTTTGATTACTCTGTTAGTATTTCCTCTCACTGTTTTTTCTTCAAATCCTGATTGAATATTCGTCAGGCGAAAAATCCCAAATTGCTTTTCAGGATTCTTTTTTCTAATGCATGATTGCCATTTTTCTTTTTTAATGCAATTTTTCTGCACGACATGTAGCCTCGGAAATTGCTCGTGGTGCGAATACCCCTATCTAAAGCCGTACCTCTATTAGCTTCGTCGACCAAACAGTCGCTATTTATTTATTTATTTATTTATTTCATAACAAATCAACATTACAGTTTCTACCAATCCGTTGATATGCAATATACACATAAATATAAAAAAAATAATAGAATTCTTACAAGTACATACATAACATGTTTAAATAAGCGTTAAATACAAATACCGGCATTAAGAATAGAAAAACTTACAAACTTACAAACTTACAGTACATAAGAGTGAAAACAGTTTATATTATTCTGCCATAAACAAGTAGCGCAATGCCCACACCTTGAAGAGATGCGGGCTCGCTGTAAAAATATCAAAGTCTGGCGCTGTCGAACATAGCGCATTTATGTGCCGCAAAGCTCGTGTAAGCAGACTCCATCGACTTAGGTTGGTGCGCGAGGACGGCTCCGCAAATAGATTATGAGTGCGAGTATGATTATAATTGTCCGGCACAAAGAGACAAACCTTCGCTAGCATGCTAGGATTATCAACTCTTCCCCTAATCAGCTTGAAAACGTAGGCCATGGCGAGCATTTCTCTACGCAACTTAAGAGAGTTATAGCCCATCATGCCTAGTAGGAAACTAGTAGGGTATAAGTACGGATAATATCCGTACTGCTTAAAATATATAAATCGTAAGAAACATTTTTGAATTTTTTCCAACATAGTGATATAATGATCCTGATGTGGATTCCATATAGGTAACTGCATTCGTTTCCAATCTGCTTCTCACAATTGAATTATACAATGTATGCATAACCCGTACATTGTGAAAATGCTTTAGGTTGCGAATAACAAACCCTAGTAGCTTAAAAGAGGACTTAGACAAATTAGCAATGTGCTCCTTGAACGTAAGCTGTGAATCAAAGAGAACTCCTAGATCCTTTACCTTCTCAACCCTAGTTAGTACCTCATCAGTGATGGAGTAATCATAAATCAGAGGTGCGGTCGATCTAGTATATGTCATCACTGAACATTTGGATATATTGAATGAGAGATTTTTATTCTGGCTCCAAGCCCAGACGGCATCAATATCACGCTGGAAAAGCTTGCAGGCCTCAGCAGTTCCAGTGGACATGTAGGTACAATTTTATATCGTCGGCAAACATTAAACATTTTGCTGACAATACTTTACTTAGATCGTTAACAAAGAGATTGAACAGCAAAGGGCCGAGGTTTGATCCCTGACTCACGCCAGAACAGGTGTGGTACACCTTAGAATCAAAAAGTCCAAGTTTCACATACTGCTGCCTATCTCTCAAGTAATCAGCAAAAAAACTCAGCAGATTACTCGAGAAACCTGTAGCAGCTAGTACTTTGAGTAAGACATCATTGTCCACTCTGTCGAAAGCCTTTTTGAAATCCAGATACACCACATCTACCTGGCTTCCTGGTTTAGTGTCCAATTCATTTGCCACATAATAAGTAAAGACGGAAAGGTTGGTGGTGGTGGACCGATTGGGGCGAAACCCGTGCTGGGCGTCCGACAGCCTTCCACACACTTGGGTGTAAATATCCCGGTGGAGTATTGTCCCAAATAGTTTAGGGAATAGCTATGTACGTGGCCACAGTGACGCGCCGTGTCGCCGAGTCTCTTGAGCGATCGGCGACCACTTGCGACAATGCCAGTCGTAATAATTACACACTGTAATTATTACGTATTGAAACTCTTATACCAAATTTTAAAAATGACATATTTATGTAAATTATATTACAATAATAAGAGCTATAATTTAAAAATCCGTTTGTTATTATATTTTTACTTTATTTCGAGAAATGCTACCGTATAGGCGTGTTTAGAGCGCCATTTAAAGCTCGCCCCCACACTGTTACATCACGAACACCACCATATAAAACATAAGAGAATATTAATCAATTTTTAGAACTGATTTAAGTGCCATCTACACGTTGCGTTTCGTAGTAAAATCCTAGCTGCCAAATTGTAGTACTGAATTTAGCAATCTACATAATACGCTATTTAATTGGATGGTGCAAATCCGGCGGAACACCTCGGGCGGAACTGAGCGGTTTGCGTACCGGAATGTGTCAACCGGTTCATACAAAGTGAGACTGGATGACAGCGGTCATTCTCGAACATTAGTTCGAGAATGTTAGTTCCATTAGGAAGTTCCATTACTTCCATTAGTTAGTTAGTTCCATTAGGAAGAGCGACGCAAATACAAAAGTATCAATGTCGATAGATTTAAAATTGATGCACAGAACTATCAGGGCTCAAATAATCTAATCTAGTCAGTCCTTTGTTAAAGGGCTTAATGCCTTCAGATAATAAATATTGACCGTTTAATTTTCCGATTTCGTAGACTGACTCCGAGGGATAAAAAGTCCCGATTCCCGAAAAGAATAGTGTCTTTCTGCTCTGGAATATTTTTTGTAGTAAATATTGAACACAAGAGAAATTAATCAAATTTTAGAACTATGAGGGCCACCTACGTTTCGTTTCGAAGTAAAATCCTGGCTGCCAAATCAGAGTAGTTCGTTGAGCAGTAGGTATGCCATTACGAAAACAATGCATTTTATAATAGACTGTAGTTCTTAGTGTGCGAGGATTAATTTCATTGCACTGGAATATATCAGTCTGGTGTACCTACTACAAATAACTAAAGGAAGTTCCAGTCACTTCCTCGTAGCGCAACGCTCTCTGAGCTTGTTTATTATTGCGTTATTAATGCTGGCGGCTCGTACGCTTAATCTGCACATTATTACATCGGAGGATGCTCGCTTACTCGACGCGGGCACGCAAAGTCGTGACTGCGGCTCACCTCAGTCTCGAGCCTGGCGCGAGAGCGACTCACCTCCTTAAGGGCCTCTGCACGCTGGCAAACTTCGCCCGTCGCTGCGGCAAACACTCCCGAAACCGTGTTTCTGTGCTCGTTTGAACTCGCTCTCCATCCTAAATTGCTAACTGCATAGCATAGCACGATCGATCTGCGAAGACGACGCCGAGATTTATTACCATTATTGAGGAGCGCTTCCGAATGGGTGACTGCCAGAGTATAATATAGTTGAAAAGTTACAATTATCCTGTAACAGTGGGTGGTTTGATTCAGATTATCAAATTGCATGAAAAGCATAATTTAAGGTTACATTACAAGGCCTACAGCACAATGTTTCATCGCAGAAGCACCAGGAAAAAAAAATGCGTTACCAAAGTATACAAATAGGTGGGCGCCTATTGCCTCTTAGCAATATCTTAGCTATTATTAGTTTTAAATTCTTCCACTTGTCTGTATGTTATGCAGACGGTCTGTATATTATGTAATAATTTTTATTTTCACAATGCGCGCATGTACCACTGTGTTTAGGTTAGTTGTAAGACATTGCCTTGTGGCAATAAGCTCGCCTTTTTGTATAACAATTAAGTGCAAATAAAGAATTTATTATTATTATTATTATTAATATCTAATGACCTTGTAAGTCTAGAAGCAACATAAGGCTTACGTGCAATTTCAGAAACATCTTAATCAGATAAAAACTTTAAAAGATTAACGGTGTAATACGTAGGTCAGATGCGAAAGAATTCAAGCCTAGAATCGAATATCAGGGAACTGTAAAGGTGCGAATATGATACGTATAATCGAAAGAATAGTATCCTCAACATTGAGGGGTGTCGATTACTGCGGGCAAACCCGCCACTTCATGGAGTTATAACGACGTCAGGCTATTATGTCTCCCATGGATTGAAAGTAATGGACAACACGATCCACAGCCACTACGCCAGCTACCTGTAAGACTCCAACACCTTACCGCGAGACACTGAAGTGCAGCGGGCCAATCTAGCGCCGCACTACTAGATTTGGATGGATTTTGCCGTCCTCACCGATTCGAGGTCTCTTGCGCGGCATCTACTTGACGTTAGCGGTAATAATTCAAAGATCGTCAATTTGTCGCGGATCCGTGGCGCCGTGTCTGTGAACCTTGGCGCTGACTCGGAATCGGTTGGCCAACGGATCGTTTCTAAGACGGGTGTTACACGTTCAAACTGGCATCAGTTCAGTCCATGACGTTGGTCGGATTGACGGTAAACTGATCGTTTATCGCTTTGACTGATGGACTGAACTGATGGAGTTTTAAATATTTTATTAATTTCTATCAGTCCATCAGTCAGTTCATGATCAAGGTCGCAGACTGAACTAATACCAGATTGAACGTGTAACAATCGTCTATGGATAGGTGACGCCAGGTCAACAGCAACGACTACCTCGGTTGTTTTATGAAACGCACTATTCCAAACTCCCCCTCCCGCAAGCGATTGGTTGACCCAGCCCGGTACGCAAACTACCCAGTTCCACCCGAGATGTTCCCCCTGATCCGCACTTCCAATCCTCTATCTAGAACCGGCCTCTATCTAGCGGCCCTTCCAGTTTAAGTCCGTCTTCGCACAGCCCTTAACTGCCGTAGCTGCGGTTCATGGGCCAAAACCTTTGCAATAACCGAGCCCCGTGTTTTTAGAAAATAATGTTTTTTTTTCTGCTATCATAGTACGAATGATTTATTTCCATTATCCTTAAGAGTCGTCGTTGCTGATACACCCTATGTAAGTACTCCTCCTTAATTCTATTCGAAGAAAGAAATATTCAAAGATAACAATCCTATAAGGAGCTTTATAATTGCCATAAAAACATCTGCATTCTATCCAAAGCGCTTGCAGATGAAAATCAAATGGCTTAACAGAAAACAGCGAATACGAATGGGGTGAAGACGAAGGGCGAAACGTGAGGGAATGGGAAAGAGGGCGAAACGAGGGGATGAAGAAGCATCCCGCCGCTGCCGAAGGGATGTCGGAGAAACAAAGCGCCCCAGTCTTCCCGCATTCTTTTGCTCTGAGCGAAATTAGCCGAAATTAGAGCCACGCTTTTGCTAATGCTTGCAATTACAACGAGAAACATTCCAGAGCAGAAAGACACCATTCTCTTACGGGAGTCGGGAATCGGGACTTTTTATCCCTTCGAGTCAGTCTACGAAATTGAGAAATGAAACGATCAATATTTATTATTTCAAAACTTTTGGCCCTTTAACAAAGGGCTGACTATTTTTATTTTTATTTTATTTTATAGCAAACTTACAGATAGTAAATATATGATACTAGTATCCTAAAAACATATTTAAACGAAACAAATTTACTATCCTATGAATAGTTTGCAATGCTTGCATTACACATTAACATAGAAATAACATGAACACGTTGATAGTAGAAAAAAATATAATAAAGCTAATATTAATATAAGGGTAAGAAAAGAAATAATTAAATAAGTTGTTAATAAGGTTATTTGGATAGAGCAAAATAGAAATATGAGTAATTGGATAATAATATTTATTATATATAATATGATATAGTACAACAGTATGTAATAATATAATAATCATATAATACAGTACATTAGGATGGCAGTTAGTGAAATCGATAGAGCATTTAGATTTAAAACTAGATTATTTTAGCCCTGATAGTTCTGTGGATCTTTTTAAACCTATTGGCATCGATACTTTTGTATTTGCGACGCTCTTCCATTAGTTCGAGAATGTCAGTTGTCATACAGTCTCGCTTTGTATGAACTGGCTTAGTACCACGTTTCTCCCTGACGGTCTTTAAGGTGTTGTTTCGTAATATGGATCATTTATCTTCCACATATACGATTGTTTTGTTTCGGGAGAGATTATAATTCAAAGCAGCTTAGGTGTCGGATAATATAGATAAACGAGAATGGACATTTTGGGCCAACTTTTCCAATAGCTGTAAATCATATAATAATAGAAAGATCTCTTTATATAGAACATTTAATACTGGAACGACTGATCTCAATTATGAGCCGTTTCTTAATTATTATTCTATTAAATATGGCTAATTACCTGATGTGCCCTAGGGCACCTAACACATCCAGGCATTGTATTTTTAATAACGGTGTAAACGAAAACCGTATCAGAATCCCCGAAACGATTTAGTACATACGCTATGCGAGTACATCCTACTAATCCTACTAATATTATAAACGCGAAAGTTTGTATGTATGTATGCATGTTTGTTATTCTTTCACGCAAAAACTACTGAATTGATTTTGATGAAACTTTACAATAATATAGCTTACACATCAGAATAACACATAGGCTATAATTTATAAAGATATAGTGTGAATTATCTAAAATATAACGATAACTGTCAAGTAAGCAGGAAAAAATCTAAGAAATTGACATTCGAAATTTAAATTCTATCCTACTATCCTACTAATCCTACTAATATTATAAACGCGAAAGTTTGTATGTATGTATGCATGTTTGTTATTCTTTCACGCAAAAACTACTGAATTGATTTTGATGAAACTTTACAATAATATAGCTTACACATCAGAATAACACATAGGCTATAATTTATAAAGATATATGGTTTTCTATCATCATTATCACAATTTTCCATCACCACGCGGATGAAACCGCTGGGCGCAGCTAGTACTATATATTCCTAAAAATACTCGAGTTTGTCAAGAGTTTATGGAGGGGTAATCCTGTGATATGTTCATGCTTGTCATCTGTAATGTGTCGCATGATTTCATTGCCGCTCTGTTTACTGACGTATGTAGTATACTTAAGTCAGCTGACCAATATGTTGTCCCAGTGACCGTAAATCGTAATATACTATATTTTATGGATCTTCTCTGCAAATAATATATTTTAAATAAATAATTCGCATTGCGGTTTTCGTATAATTAAGCATATTTAATAATATTCCAAACGTCAAAACTCCGAGTCAGCTCATAATTCTGGTAAGTTGTAGTACTCGTAAATATTCTAGATAAATAGATTTTTCCAATGGTAAATACGTTATTGTTACTGGAGAGGTAGGCCCAGTGCCCATACATTTTTGCCCATTGTCCATTTAAACTCTTTTGGGTATATTCTATCCAGAAGTTTTTTCTTTTGGATTGTCTTCAGATTATGTTCAAATGCTATGTGTGCGTTAAGGATAGATATTAACCCAACGATTAGTATTTCTGTACTTTCTATTGACATGAATGAAATTTATTTGATTGGGCACAATGTTTTTACACGTATCCGCAGGCGACTTCCTGGGGTTGGTTGTAAGAGTAGCGTATAATTAATAAACCCACCCATTGTAAAATTTTACAAAAAAAAAATAGAAACAGCAACAAACAAACACAAACGCGCAAACAAAAAACAAACCAACGAATGCCCACTTATATAACATTCTAGGTGGTAATTTAAAAGGTGTGTTGTTTATAATAAAGCCTTTCCCTTCTCAGAATTCTAACATACGATCTCGTCGTTTCTTTCTTTTACCACTGATTATATAGCAAATTAGATTGCTCAATTCAGTACCACGATTAGGCAGCTAGGATTTTTCAGGATACGCAACATGCAGATGGCACTCAAAGTTCTAAAAATTGATTAATATTCTCTAATGTTTAATATGGCGGCGTTCGTGGTATAACAGTATGGCAGCGCACTTTAGATGGCGCTTCACTTTAAAGTTCAGATGAACTAATAGATGGCATTCTATCCCTCCGTGTTATTTCTTTGATGTAATCATCCTATAAAAAATGCATTAGGTAGTACTAATAAGTAAATGTTAATATTGTTATCATTACTTAAATTATTATGTTTTTATAATCAACCAGTCCTTTATTAAAAAAACATTCAATCAATGTTATTATATATGGTCAAGAAATGCTATTAGTTTCGCCGTCAGTGCTATCAGTTACCACCTGCATCTCGCCGGCGCAGAAGGGTTGCCTAAATATACTATGTAGTTGAGCAAATATACTAGGTTTGGGAGCTAATGGGCCCGCCCTGTTGCAGTTAGGCCACTAAGACCCATGTCTGTAGAGTCGGGGAAACTCACAGGTCAACACCTATTCGGACGTCGTGCGGCGTCAGCCAATCGACTGTGCATTATTACGACTGATTCCGCCGAGGGAGTCTGGAAACGGCTTTGTTTCCTATAGAGCGGCGGTAGTTGTTAACCTTACGGCAACTGCTCTTGAAACGACCAATCGGATACAGAGCCGGGCAAATCTTGATGTGGTCCACGATAGATTCGATAGACACCGAAACACCACTACTTAAGCGAGAAGAGCGCGCAAGCGACCTCTAATCCACAACCAGCCAGTAGGCCGGAGAAATCTGGCCGAAACTGGTAGCCAGGGGGCGATGTGGCCCCACTGGGTTACCTTCCTAGTGCCTCGCCTTAAGGCGTTGGTCTTTGGCGGGTTCGTAGTCTTTGCTGGTCGGTAGATTTGTATCGTCCACAAAGTCTTCATACGCTCACCTCATAGGGGATAGAACGATTATTATCGTTAAAACTTCCTGGGGTGACGGGTTCGCCCGTTGTAGTCGACCACAACCACAAAAATATTTAGTCGAGCAATGTAATACACTATATAATCAATGCAGTTACTCTAACGAATATTCACATTTATATACATCTGCATAACAGCAGCTATAGTCTTCCTCGAAAGAATATAGCGTTAACCCTTACGTATACACACGTATTTTTAAATCAGTATTCCAAGAATCCTTCATTAGCATTCATTGATTTAGATCAATAAAAAATACCTCTGCGTCAGCGTCAGATCCTGCGATGCTGAAATTCCTTTACGCTTTAGATACTTATTATTTTATTGGTCCTTCGATTTCCGAGAATGGTAGTCATTAAAGCGCGTGTTTATTCAACATTAGAATCAGATAAAGAAAACGATTAGTTGAAAATTAAGTTCACCTAAGTTTAATTGTGGTACAAACACGTAATCCCAGGCTGATATCGCTAGATTCGATACATTCTTTAGATGAAGTCATCAGATATGCATAGTTTCGCCCTCTTCAAACGAAATAAACGGTGAGACAAATATTATTTCCCATGCGATCGATTAAAAAATCGGCTGTGTCGCCTCAAGACTTTCCCGACAAGTAGCCAAGGACCTATTTCATCAAATCGATGAGCGCCTTCTCTCGGCCGGCGGCCGAATCCGGTTGTGTTCTATTGCGAATGACTTGGGCGTCGCGGTTCGTTTCTCGACTAAGAGCGGAGTTGGGTCAAGCGCCAATAAATGGCGGTAATATTTAATTAAAATGTATGGTGGAATTTAAATATATTAAGATAGCTTGTGTATGAGATATTTGAACCAAAATTCGGCCCAAAAAGGCATCTTTGTCTCTAGGTATTTTAAGTCTCTGGCATTTTAAGTCTCTAGCTCCAATATTTCGAGATCAAAATATGATTAGTGCGCTCGCTCCCTGATGGACCGATTTCAATTACAACCTTTTAAACTTTTGGTATGACCAAATGATGCCTGCTTCCCAAATTTTAGATCAATCGGATTAGGAGTTTGGGCGCTATCGTGGATGAATACACACAGACAGACAGACAGTCAGACAAAATTCTATCTGGAAATTCAATCATTCCAGGGATAATCATCCCCAAAAAACATACGGGAGGTTTAAAAAATAGGAAATTAATGCTAAATAAGCATTGATAGGTAAAGCCAAGCCAACATTTTTGTTTTTTTTACTATCGAAACTAGATACATTGTCGTTGACCCTAACTTAAATATACATATAATTTGTGAACCCCCATTATTTTTTTCACTCCATGGTAGACCCCCGTCGAGTCTCCCGTGGAACCCTGGAAGTCCACCTGGACCACTTTGGGAATCACTGTGCTACAGCCCCTCCTATGGCGGGGTAAAATTTCTGCCCGGGATAGTTTTACGCATAACTTTTAAACTACTATACGGATCGTAAAAAGAATAACTGCAAAATGATCACACTGAAATATTATAACGTTACAACATTATCTCGTAAAACAATTAAGATAATAATGAATAAATATTACAGTTAACACAGCGCGGAAAGCGTCTAACCAAAAATGGTTAGCTCACATAGGAAGGGCTAAGTATGTAAATAAATATTCCAAAAATGTGATAACAGGAAGATATCTTTCAGTGTGTGTGTGGGGGGGGGGGTGTCTGTACCCTGAAACTACATGACTAATTGGTCCTACCAAATTTCGTACGAAAAAGTTTGGAAATAGCCGAGATTTCAAAATATGATAAGAATTATCCGCCAAATGTATCGTTGAATTCTGAGGATGTATATAAAGTATATAATAATTAATAATATAATTTAATTTAAATAAATTACATGTTTACATAATTTTTAGGTTAATTTATACTTAGAAAAATACTTTTATAGGGTTGATATATTATTATGTGAAAACAATATATTACAGAAATATTGGCCTCAGAGAGATATATAAAAAAGTCGGCGACGGCGTATATCCAACTTTTATATTTAAGCTACAATAACAGATTTTATGTTTAAAAAAATAAGAAAAATAAGTTTTTTTTTTTTTTTTTTTTTTCAATAAATTTATTTATAGAAAAAGATACATTTTTTAAAATATTACAATCTTGCCAAACTGGTATACAGTTTGTTGGCGAGAAAAACTCTTATTTTCCTAGTCTTACACTTCTAATTTTGTGATACAAAAATACATTATTAAAATATAAAAAACAATGCACAGCAGTATTACTACTGGTCTTACTACAGGCTTAAATTAGGCCAGTATTACTACAAGCTTAAATTATAGAAACGTATAACAAATTTACTTATTACCACTAATATCACTATAAACATCCAACAGGTAGCTTTTTAATCTCTTTTTAAATATCTGTTTGCTCACGCTTACACAGTCTTCCTCAGATACAATAGTATTAAAGATTCTTGGAATGAGGTACTTTAACGTCCTTTCACCATAGTAGTTGTTCGCTCTTGGTTCTCTCACATTAGTAATAAAATAAGAATATCAAAATAAATTAACCCATTATCACGGGTGTTAAACAGAGATAAAATTAGCCATGTACTGCAAGTTTTTAGGTTGTATAGTTTAGAGATATCGTGAAATTAGTGACGCGTACAAGCACCTCAAAATACTTAGCGGGTGGCGGCGGCTGCTTGCCCAGCAATGTCAGCGTACATCTACGACGGGCACATATACGAGATAGGTAGCGTGCATCTGAGGGGAACGTCTTGCACTATATATCTAAAGGTAGCGTCAAAAAGGCAAATAAACGCC
Source organism: Micropterix aruncella (assembly GCA_944548615.1). Classification (NCBI taxonomy): domain Eukaryota; kingdom Metazoa; phylum Arthropoda; class Insecta; order Lepidoptera; family Micropterigidae; genus Micropterix; species Micropterix aruncella. The sequence continues at coordinate 27,108,181 of OX155958.1, forward strand.
AACCTATAAAATAAAAATTATACAGATTATATAACAGATTATACTTAAAATAACAAATCGATTAGAAACTTTACGCGAAGTGAAGCCGCGGTCAATAAGCATTTTAGTTAGTATTATACCCGATAAAAAAACAGTTAAAGAGAAAACATCAAAAGGGTTTTAAAAATCGTATATAAATAAATTATGGCATCTATTTTATAGAATACCTAGGTAGAACAGCGACCCATTTTATGTTGCTTCATCGAGACGAAATTTGAGAAAATATGATGCCGTTTATCGACCAGATTTTTTTATAAATAGGATAGCAACGAATTTACTGCGTGAAGTTTGTAGCACCCGACGTTTCGGCGACGTTGTAGCCACCGTTGTCTAGGGTAAACTGGGGAGTAAGGGAGTCTACCCTAGTAGACTATTTATAATGTCAAACAACCGCGATAGTCTTTGATTTCATACACATTTTTTATTTCTGTTTTAGAAACATGCCAAAAAATTAAAAACGACATCTTATTATTTTACTAAACAGAGAGTATTTGAAAACCAAAAAGAAAACTTTTAACGAAAACTTTATTTAAGTAGTATTTTATTTCAATAAATAACTAAGTGTTGAAGGCTGTCAGATGAGAAAAATAAAATAACAATATTTTGTTCGAGGAAGCAAGGGGCAATAAGAGAAAATAATTAAACGTTTTATTTTAATTTCGTTTTAATGATATTGTTTTGTATTTTATATAATGTACAATTGCAAATGCTAATCCCCTAAGAAGAAAATATATGTTTTAATTTCTGGAGAAGTGGAAAGAAGGTGATTTATCGAAGTTGATGCCCTATATTTAAACGAGTCTATTTTTCCAAACTCTCGAAATTTTCGGATGTGGTGTTGGCGTAAAATGGTAGGAATCCCATAGACAGCACGCCGCACCAACAAATCTGTCTAGTAAGAACTCAGCATCCAAGTGAGTCTCTCCACCGTATGCATTGAAAGGTTTCTGCAGTTCTTCGGTCATATTGCTAGGAGAAATCTAGAGAATCTGGAAAAAATGCTTTCCGGGGGTCAAGTAGAGGAAAGAAGAAGCAGAGGCAGATCACCGGCCAGATGGAATGACCTCATCAAAGAAGTTACAAAAGGGTCAATACAATCTGCTACCCGCCATGCAGAAGACAGGTCGAAGTGGAGGAGCCTCGTAGGTAAACTGTTGTCAAGTGGCCAAGATTCTCAGTAATGAGGGAACGACGGAGAAGAAGTTCAAAAATCATTATTGTAAAACTTGCAAACCGATGTTATTTTTATTTTATTTTACCTTATTTTATAGGAAACTTACAGATAGTAAAAATGTATACATGATTGATTCACTGGTCGACATTTTTTTTTTGAAGTGCAGTCCCTAAAGCATAGCAAATTTTTTTATATGTATTTACTATCCTTAAACATAAAATGAAACAAAAAAAAAATTTTACAGGTCAGGTTTTTTTATTATTTAACAAAGTGTTTTTACATAATTCTGTCATAATATGACGGGTACTTACTTAACAAAATTTCAAATTTAATTCAATTTAATTTTTTTGCTCCTGATTTGCGCTTGTGAGTATCTTGAGAGTCTCTCTGCAGGGTCCAGTAATAGTCAGCCAGCATAGATGGGCTCCACTTTCCTTGGTATCGCTTCTCCATAGCCGCAATGTCCTGGTGAAATCGTTCGCCGTGCTCATCACTGACATCTCCCATATCTTCGGGAAAAACAATTAAGTGAGAGTGAAGGAAGTGTATTTTTAGTGACATGTTACATCCCATATTTTTATAGGCCATGAGCATTTCAGATACAATGCTGATATAGTCTTCACTTTTATGATTTCCAAGAAAGTTCTCGACAACATTCTTGAAGGCCGACCAAGCGGCTAGCTCGACTGGCCTCAACACTGTTTTAAAATTCAGATCAGTCAATATCTTCCTTATTTGTGGTCCCACGAATATTCCTTCTTTAATTTCTGCGTCGCTGATCTTAGGAAACTTTTGCTTTAAGTAAGTCATGCCATTTCCATCCTTAGACAAGCCTTTTACAAAAATTTTCATCAAACCCAATTTAATGTGGTGGATGTAAGATATCTTCAGATTTTGCTAAGGGAACATGGTGAACATTCTTCGTGCCAGGTATAAGGTGCTCTCTAGTAGGCCAGTCCTTCTTGGTATAATGGGTTTTCCTGTCTCTGCTGTCCCACTCGCACAGAAAACAACAATACTTTATGTATCCCGTTTGCATTCCTAGTAGGAGCCCTATTACTTTTAGATCACCACATATTTTCCATTTGTATTTTACGTATTTTATTTTTGTTAACAGCAGCTTCATGTTGTCATAGTTCTCTTTCATGTTTGCAGCATGACCAAGGGGAATGGACGGTTGAGTATTTCCGTTGTCAATTAAAACAGCTTTCAAACTTACTTTTGATGAGTCTATGAAAAGTCGCCAATCTGCTGCGTTATGTTGCAAGCCAAGAGCTGCGAACAGACATTCAATGTCTTGACAGTAACATAAAGTATCTTCCATGACATAATATGGAACCAAGAGACGATTTCGGTTTCTAAAGTGCGTGATTTTTGTACCTTTTTCGAGAAGATTTCACTGCTGCAAGCGCGAACCCAACATTTCTGATTGCAGTTTTGATAAATTCTGGTCACGTACCAGATCATTTAAGTCATTTTGGTTCAACAAGTGAGGCTTCGCAGAAGTAGACACCTCCACAGAGAACTCAGAATCCGACTTTTCAGTATCCTCCTCTGATGGATTCGTTTCTGGTTGAAAATTTTCTGGAGATCTCGGTATGGGCAATGATTCGTCGTGTGGAACAGGCCTTATAGCCGATTCGACGTTGTTTGGATATGTGATGTGCTTCTTTTTTTTCTTTGTACATCCTAAAATGTTTGTTATGCAGAAGTAGCAATCCGTTATGTTATTTTTTGGCTCTCTCCAAATCATCGGAATCGCAAACAACATAGCCTTACGTGAGCCACGAAAAAATATGAATTTATACATATTTTAGTAAAACTCCATAAATTTCATAAAAACCTGACGTGATAGAAAAAAACTAATTACATATCTGAAATCAGCGTGAAATTTCCTATAAGATTTAACTACTTTTGTTAAAGGGACAAAAAATGTGTTGACCAGTGAATTACTTTACAAAACAAATTTACTATCCTATAAATAGTTTACAACGCTTGCGTAACAAATTATAATAGAAATAACAGGAAATACACATGTATCTATATGGATAAAGAGATCCACAAATATTTCACAAAAACTCCGTAATAAAAATAATTATAAAAACCATAGTTAACTTTCTGTAACGGCAGTCGCGTTTTTTTATTCTTTTTAATATATTTACTTGTTTAATTTCAATGCACGTTCGCTTAATTTTCAATTTATTACGCTGCCGCGCTGGTTACTTTTGACTTAGACCTGTCTTCAAATTTTCACCGCTAAATACACCCCCTAAAGTCTACTTTTCTGAAAAGAATGCCGCCTTTCTCTCGGCCCCTATCGCTCGCTTCCCCCTATTTTCCCCTCCCCCTTTTTCCCGTAGCATTATACCTTTCTCTCCCCCTTCACATCCGCTTCCGCTTGCCACGTCCGCATGCACCCGGCGACGACACCATGCTGTCTAATGCCTAATTATGTAGTTCATTAGTTAGCGGGTAATTATCCGCCGGAACAAGAAATTAATCGCAGACACGTTGGGGTGATTACTGGTCTGATCAAGGTGTAGTTTTGGCATGGTAATTTTCATCGGCGATGTGACCCGTAATCTAGTTGATCCTGGAGCAATTTAGGCGCTTTTAATTATTAAATTTTAAATGAAACTTTATATAAATGAAACTGAAGTACTGTGCATTAAAAATTATTGGAATATAGTTCTACCACTAGAACGTCTATATTATAAATCATTATTGTAAAACTTGAAAATCGATTTTATTTTTATTTTACTTTATTTTATAGGAAACTTACAGATAGTAAATACCTACGTGATTGATTACAACAAAACAAATTTACTATCCTATAAATAGTTCACAACTCTTGCATAACAAATTATAATAGAAATAACAGGAACACGATGATAGTGGAAAAATGTAATAAGACTAATAATAATATAAGGGTAAGGAAAGTAACAATAAGATAGGTTGTCAATAAGGTAGGTTCGAGAAAGGAAATGAAGTATGAATAATTAGATATTAATATTTATAATACATAATATGATATAATATAATGATATGGTATAATATTATAGTCTATTACAGTACAGTATGATGCCAGTTAGTGAAATCCTAAGAAGTAGGAGATAGGCTAGGTATGATGGAATCTTTAATTAAATTAATAGAACCATGAAATACGTCTAATCCTTTACATGATTTATTATCAAAAACCGATATCTGATACCTTCTCTATAATCATAATCATACTTTATTCATTCCAAATTGTTTACAAATATAGGACTATGTCAAAAATACTAATAATCTGTAGTCTGAAACGTGTTTAAAAATAATAATATAGGTATGAATATATAATTCATATGTGTACTTATATAATAATATGTATATATAGTTTGAAAAGGCGTCAGAGAAAAAGAAACAGAAATAATAATCACATTCACCCACATCAGATTGATTTTATATAGTCAAACCAGAATTAAATTAATAAGTATTAAAAAAACAAGTCAAAGAAGAAATAGTCAAGATGGTTAATATAGGAATAGCCAAAAAACGTAATAATATGACATTGTAGATAACATCGGAGTTAAATTAATACAACTTATCCACAAAACAGTATTTTTTTTAAACATAGAAAGAGATTAAATGGGTATTTAATATTAGTATTTACTAGTATTAGTGGATTAAGTTGTATGTGCCTACTCTAATTTCCAGTAAGTATGTGTAGGTAATTTAATTATAGCCTTGAGACTACTCGAGGTTATTCGATACAGTGTGAAAGTCGTATATATTTTATATTTTATTGCAAGTGCGATAAGCTCATATTTAATCTTTGCTTCATACTGTTTTATTTCTAATTTCTTATTTGGCTTTGGAAGCATGCCAAAGAGTTAAAAGGCTAAGCGTCAGAATGGATTATTGTACTAGGGTCAAACAGACTCTAGGGAGACGTAATTTTTCTTACTATGGGTATGGTAACCATGTATAGTATATGATTGATAATAGTACATTCGAGAGTCATCCGAAAGTGTACCTAAGTTAAGTTCCTCGAAATAAATAAAATATTATGGGTAAGTATAATTTCTGCTCGCCGCAATCACTTATTTTTAACACGCTTTTATTAGGTCGACCTGTATCTATGTAATCGCATCTAAGGTAACTAATTTAACCATCTTCCAAGGATCGTAGCGTCATTAAAATTGGCAGCTGTATGTAGTTCTGATGACAATACAATAATATGGTACTGTCGAACTGATCAGATGATGGAGTCGGAAGATATGAACTGGAACTTCATGATGGAATCGTATCATAGCTGTGTTTGGACTTGTTAGAAAAGTATTGGAATGAACTTTGACCACAATTAGGTTTCAAGGTCTGATGATGTGGTTTTTACGTGCATTTATAAAAGCGTATTTTTAGTGTTTTTTTTAAACTATTAATTTATTAACCGACTTTAAAAAAGGAGGATGTTATCAATTCGGTTGTATCTTTTTTTTTATGTTTGTTACCTCAGAACTCTGTCATCTATGAACCGATTTGAAAAATTCTTTTTTTATTTAAAAGAATATGCTTGCAGATTGGTACAATTTTTATCGAAATCCTGGACTGATGATGGGATCCATGAGGAATTGAGGGAACTCCTCAAATATTATCATATAAAGTTGAAAATGTACATGTTGATTAAATTACGATGAGAATGTATTTTTTATGGTATGCATGACCTGATTCTACATCCTGGGTTGGTTCCCGACGAGGGGACTCCTCAACGGTCAACAGCACATAGACAAAATTTTGTATACTCATTCAGTTAGGATAGCCCGTTCTAAGTTTCAACATGACATGGCTGCTGCACCCAGGGTTGTCTCCCGACGAGGGGACTCCTTAACGGATAACAGCACATACTAAAAAAAATTGTAGATGCATTCAATTACGACAGCCCGTTCGAAGTTTTACCAAGACAGGACTGCGGCACCCAGGGTTGGCTTCCAACGAGGGAATTCCCTAAACGGTCTAAAGCACAGATATACAATTTTGTATACGCATTCATTTATGATAGCCCGTTCTAAGTATAACCATGACATGGCTGCTGCACTTATACAAAAAATTGAAGTCGTTTTTTTTTTGTTAAAATTTTGTGTATTAATTTTGTAGTATTTATACTTTTAAAGACTGTTAAAATGTCAGCCTTCAAAAAGTGTTACTTTCGACAGTTAATTTATGTGTTTTGAGTTATAAACTCCAAGATAACCGAATTAGAAAAATCATTATTCCAATCGGTTTATTGTTTTACAGCCTTCGATTCCCCTACCGTCACATATCAAGTCGAAACAGCGTTCCTACGCGTCAAAACAGCCAGCCTGTGATAATTTTCAGCTGCCTAACCCATAAAACAGAGGTTTTAAACACGTGGTTCATGTACCATAATGGTTCTAAAGAATAAATTTATGATAACTACGTGAATTTTTTTTGGAAAATATGGTATACTAGCTGACCTGGCGAACTTCGTACAGCCTAACAGACAATGAACGTCGTGTTACAGATTAGCTGAACTTAATTTATGATTTTATGAAAGTAATACAATGAATACAAAATAAAATTAAGTTCACTACTTTATTAAAATAATAACACAAAAAGAAATTTAAAAGTCCAAAAAATAAGTGTAGCAATCGCATGTCAGCAAGACATGATTGAATTAAACTATTTACATATTGTGCAGCATGGGATGCACTCGGTTAATTCTCTTCATTGAAGCACCTTGTGATATACGACATTTTTTGGTTCTTTATCAGGTTCAAGAACAAATAAAGCGGATGATTTGTCGACACGTGAACATGCCACGTACAACTGACCATAAGAAAAACACGGATTTACATTTTGTATCGGATAATGTTTTTTCTTTTAATTAAATTTTTCGTCAATTTTCCAATTTTCGTATTTAATAGTTATTCTGCTATTCGGGACAGAGACAAATACAACAAATCAAAAACCACGAAAATCGGTGTAGCCGTTCTCGAGTTATAAGTGTTCGAATAAAACCCGACTTTGTTTTATATACCTATATATAGATTGTAGTGAAAAGAAATCAAAAATTCGTCGGAGAAATTTTAATGGCTAAGATATCATTTAGTTCAAGTTAATTAAGTTCAATTATTTCTAGTTCAATTAATTCTATGCAGTTTTTTGTTCTATGTAACTTTTATCGGCAAAACCTATTTTAGCATCTTAGAAAGTGGCATATCGTATTGGTAATATATAAAACAAAAAAATATCACAATGAATTTAATCACTGATTGTGCCAAAGTTACAGGTTATACACAAATAAGTCGTGTACAAGCGACTATTGTAATTGAGCGACTGAAAAGGTACGTATTTCTCGAATGAAAACAACGTATTTCTCCATAATTGTAAAGTCTCGATTGAAAGAATCGAATGAAATCGATTGATCGCATTGCTGCACCCATCCGGCGGCCGCCACGCATGAACTGCGAGCCCGGGTAGGACTCTGGCCTTAGGGCTAGTTTCTCCTAGGAGTCAACCTTCTGGGGCTCCTGGACGGTCTGCGCACCTTGCGGCGTAAGCCAATCGATTGTGCATTCTGACTAACAGTCGGGGGAGTCTGGAAACACTACTGTTTCCTATAGAGCGGGGGTAGTCGTTGACCTTACGGCGACTGCTCTTGAAACGGACATCGGCTACCCGATTCCGGGTGAAGAGCATAGGATGCCGTGGTCCGCGATGATTCGGTTGACACCGTTTCACCGCTACGTAAGGGATAGGAACGTGCAAGCGACCTCGATCCTGTAACCAGTCAGGTAGGTTAATTCCAGACGGAGATATCCTTCCAAACTGATAGTCAGGGGGCGAGGCTGCCCGCTGGGTACCTTTCCTGTTGCCTCGCCGTAAGACGTTGGCCTCTGAAGGGCAGGTGGCGGAGCTTGACGGTGGACTGTTTTGTCCTAAGTATTCTGCGCTCACCTTACGGGAGACAGAACGATAAATATCCTTAAAACTTCCTGATGTGACGGGTTCGTTCGTTGTAGTTGACAGCTCTAGTTGCTGCATATTAATGTGCAAAGTTAATTTGACTAACTCGAAGTAGTCAATGTAAGTTAGTTTGAATGTATTGCCTGTTAAATCTTGTACATGAACTAAGACGGACATGTTATTGATTACTTATTTAAGTATGATATGCTCCATTAGCTTGAACTACTTTTTGAAGGGTTCGGTTATGGAATCCAGGAGATTCTTGAAATTTTTAACGACTGCTTATCTAGCAAACCGAATAGTGCACTAACCGCCCAGTTCCGCCCGAGGTATTCCCTCGAATCCGCAATCTTCTGATACCATCCACCTCCGACTGCCGATTACAGCCGTGGCAGAATTTCACAGCGGCCCAGTGAGGTTAAATCCCTCTTTGAAGAGGCTAGCGGATAAGAGTTGAACCGTGAGTTGGGCAGGATTGATGATATAAAAATTGGCCAACACCACCGAAGCTACACGGAACCATTAGGAACCCGGAACGGCTACATGGAACCATTAATTTGCACAATACTCTATGTACTGATTGTGCAAGAAAACAGAGCGATAAAATGCTTACTAAGAAGGAATACAATGTCCTCAAAAGGTTGGCAACCGCTACTATAAAACGACGAAAATATAAAAAACCAGACAATAAACATACTCAGCGAGACGAAGGTGGATCTGTCTCGACGAAGGCGGCGAACCAAACCTACTAATTTAATTCAATAAGCGACCGTATTTTTGTCCGCGGCCGTTATTGTTTTTATTTCGGCCCTCTATTTTTTTTTGTTGTTCGTTCTTTTGTACAAAAGTGGTTTTGTTTCCCCTGCCGCCCGTGAAACCTATCATATAATAATTATGAATCCCGTCCCGGCAATTATGGCCAACCGGCCGCGGCGCGACTGTCTGCCAGGGATCACAAAACTTTAAACAAAATACTCATTTATACGTCACTCTTTATACACACACGTTTATGTCTGTTGTGTCTAAAAGTACTTAACAGTGGTGCAGAACGGTTCCGTGCAGTTTGGGCCTAATGACCGACTGCTCAAGTCATCGTTCAACTCCCATCCTGTAGCCTCCTCGAAAATGGAGCTACCTTGGAAGGCTCCTGCACTCTGTCTGCAGTTGTAGACAGACTTCACTGCACTCTGTCTGCAGTGAACTCTGTCTGCAGTTGTAGAAATCTGGAATTAATTTGTAGTGCGCCTGGGGAAATAGCCTCGGCCGGCTCTGTGCGGCTGCGCACGCCAGGAATTTCTGTCTGGGCAGCCGCAGAATCACCAGGGGGGCTGAAAAAGCACATATGTTTCCTAATGACCTGATGTCACCTATCCTAAAAATGAGCCGTGGGCTACTCGACCTAGGTGGAGTAGCCAAAAGCAAGCATAACGAACAAGCAATCAAGTTCATGACGAAACACGCTCACAACATGTAGAGGTCGTAGGAAGCGAGTTCGAATTTCAACGAGACCAGAGGGTGAAGAAATTAGTCAAACTCTGGTAGGCAGGGCTTGACGGGCTCCACTGGGACTCTTTCACTTCCAATTACGTCGAGGCTTAAGGTAGGCCTCTGCCGGGCTTGTGACGGAGCTGGATTAGTATATTACCTTCGTCTCAAAGTCTTTTCGAGTTATTTCAGGATGGCGAAACGACAACATTAATTACACAACGTCAATATAACATCCTCAGATAGCGGGATCGCCTAAAGCAATGTACAAACTACAACATTACTTTATATAGTGTATCAATACGAGTTTTATGTATCAAAGAAGTTACTATTGAATTGGTTTTATACCTACTTTTCTTTCTACTGTTTAATTTCTTCAAAGCTTCACAACCTAATACTGATACGCTTATGTTATTATGGCCTCTAGAGGCCATAATAACATAAACAGTTTTGGCTACAATAACATATACAATTTTGACTAGTCAAAACTGTACAATAACATAAACAGCTTGACTAGTACAATAACAAAAACAGTTTTGACTAGTCAAAACTGATCTTCTTCGCTGGGACCAACATTTGTTTCCCTCTTATCTGAGTGTTTGAGATCTTTGAGTTTTCCTGAGCATGGTTCTAATAGTAAACGATCATGGTTTTCGCATTGATTTGTCGAATTTCTAATAATTTCTAATACAACATTGATGTACGACATAATCGCTTGTAGCGGAACTTCCCTCTGTCATAGTATACCGAGAGAACACTAGACAATCTCTCGAGCAACAAGCGTTGCGGGGATAGGGTGCGAGGGAAGTGGGCAGCATTACGCGCGGTTGAAGGTTGGGGATTTTTCGAAGGTTTGCATATCCGCGTGGGCCGAGTAGCGGACATCTGGCGGTCATACGCGAACCCTTACGACTCGTGACGTATTCACTTCACTTTCGACTTTGTTATAAGAGAAGCTACTGTCTGGTATATAATGTGCCTCAGTGTACTAGATCGTCTAATCAAAACCCAAGATGCAATTCTAGTAGTAATTATTAAAAGAACCCTTCTGTTGGGTTCTTGAATATAAACCCTAAGTGGCATAATTCCCAAACAGCGGAACAGGTATCAATTGGGCAGTGTCCACTAAAATCATTCATTAGCGGACTTTGCCCAGTTAGTCTGGGTTATGCTCGCACTGCCCAAATCGAATTGGGTAGTCATTAACGATGATGTACCAACCAGTTAGAGAACTTTGGTCTTAACTTATTTCCTTTCAAACATTGTGGAAAATCCGATTTGAAATTGTCTTTGGTTTTACATTAAAACCAATTTTCGGCACCGCTGGTTTTCCGTTCACGGATCAACTACACATACGTAATTAGTGTGATGTGTGTGTGCGTGTGTGTGGCTGCGCCTAGGCACGAGGGCTCCGGCAAGCGACGGTCGGCGAGCGGCGATCACGAGGGCGCGCACAACCGCGACCGAGCTGCCTTAATTTGACTTATTTATGAAAGCGAGCGAGCGGATTGGTGCATTTGATTTCATAATGGCGTGAGCTACGGCTTTCATTGGTCGATCATAAAAGTTGAGTGACGAGCGAGTTGTGGGCGTCGAGGTCCCGACCGCGCTGCGTACCTCACTGCAATCACACCTCCGAATATAATACACGTGCCTCAATCTACCGACACTTGCCGCCAAAAATATTGGGCCCGTTTCTCACACTCCTAAATTTAGTTGATGCTGAAAAATATATTCGATTTTTTTATTTATTTTATATGTTTTAATATTTATCACGTACATGATAAATTTTGTAAGAAATCCAGCCTTTTCCAGGCCCAATCTCGCTAATCCTCTTTAGCTTTCACCTTCAAAATGGATGGCTTCTAAACACCGCAGGCGAATCGATAAATAATGATCTGTCAAGTCATGTACGATAGGTCACTAGGAAAGAATGCTAAAGACAGAAGACACGAATACTACTGTAAACATAACTCAATTATTTTACGTAACATAACTCAAATTATTTGTGAATTTAAATTCAGATTTCCATAAAAAATCATTGATATTTAACTAAGTAACGCACTTTATTTAACAGCCCATCTTTAATAATTTACACTTAATGCTTTGTAATGAGATGTAAACATTTTTTTTCTTTTTACACGACTGCCCAACAAAAAAGAAATAAGTTTAGGGTTAATCTACGTGTTTTCCGTTTCTTTATTCCACCATAACTTCAAAACGATCAAACCGATTGAAAAGTGTGTGGTATTGTTAGAATCAGTATGTCATCTCGGCTGTCATAGAGTACCTTATATATCCAAATATCAAGTAAGTAGTTGTCTAAATCTCCAAATGTCAATATATTAACATAAATAAGTCAAATATTATTCACTTTTTGTAGCGGTGGTCGTGTTTTTTATTAATTTTATTATATTTACTTGTTTAAAGTAAACATACAATAGAAAAAAATTACATTGTATGCGATAATTAGCAATGTGACTAATAATTAGGGTATTTTTACCCTTTTAATTTAGAATTTTCAAATTAGTAAATGGACCTCAAACTTAGCTCTTTTTCTACAAATACGCGTGAACTAGTTATATATCACAAGGTCAACTAAACAAGATATTACAAGTTATCTAGGCACTAGTTGCTTATCTCGAGGTCAACTAATTAGATATCAGATGGTATCTAGGGACTAGTTGCATATCAGAAGGTCAACTAATTATATATCACAAGGTGTCTAGGGACTAGTTGCATATCATAAGTTTAACAACTAATTAGATATGACGAGATATCTAGGCACTAGTTGCATAACACAAGGTCAACAAAAAATATTCAGCACAAAATTGAACTCACATCTTCTAGTTCTAGTATGCGCTGCTCATGTTTTGTTTTATTCTTTATTGTTTTTATATTGTTGCTCCGACGGTTGTAACAAACTTGCGCTTAAAGTACAGGCCGCCGCCATTTTCTTCTCACACGTCCCGCACCATAGACACCCATATATTCATTCTTAATACCCATGTTTATTGTCACGTCTGGGCGTGATGTCATCATGACGTATAAGAACAAAATGGCGGCGGGAATGTTTTGCCGTTCTTATGATGCCAGGCATAAAACCGAATTATAAAAACTTTCTTCGTTTCCGCGAAATTACCCAATTTGTATAACAAAAGATGTGGCATTTTTTAGAGGTTATAGTTAGGGTGTCATGATGTCACGTGTCAAAGTATCAAGTATAATATGTTCTTACATCCGCGATAAATGAAGCGTACAGGAAAAAACAAGGAATGTTACATTTTTGTATTTTGTAACTGGCAAAAGCAGTTTCGTAGATTGAAACCCTAATACTGCAAGATAGTCAACGAATTATTGATCTTTGAATAATACTTCACAGGAGAGAACCCAACGAAAGCCCATATTGGGCATAAGAATAACGAAGAGAGAGAGAGATAGAGTTGAGGTTATGTTGTTTTGAGCATTACGATTTGCGAGAGGTGTGTTGCATGAGTTTTAGTGCGACTTGATATTAAAAACTCGTCAAAAGTGACAACCGTTAACTTCACAATCCGCTTTAATGTATTGCCCTGTCTCGTACATACGAACTAATTTCCGATTTTAGTTCACTAAGAAACGTAATCGAGCCCAATTTCTATGATTTCTGTGATTTCTCTCTGCTTTGTTATAATTTCCCTTTACATATTATGAGTAAGATTTTTTTAATGTTTGAACTAGTTATTTTTTCAAGTAACCTCAAAGTCTTTAATCGTGAATATATCGTTTGACTTCTTATGTAAACAGTGGGATCGATTGCGCTTCTTCACGAACTAGACAGAGCAGAACTCTTGACTAGAACAGATCGTCAACTATATAGAGACAGAGCAGTGTGTTATAGCAGAATGTAAAAATGAACGATCGTATCTTCTCCAGCACAAAAACTACCTGGTTACTTTCCCGGTGCCTCGCCTTCTGAACATATAACCCATCTGATTTAGTTTAAAGAAAATTCTTCCGGTATTAAAAAAATCCCCTTTTATTTTCGATTGGTAATTGTTAACTGTAAGAGTGAGAACCGTTCATTTTATTAGCCGCTCGAACGGTTTGCCCTGTCTCGCTGGCATAAACTAATTCAGATTTTAGTTCACGAAGAAACGCATTCTTGCACGACTACACTGATCTTAGTACGACTACACTGACTAGTTTAGCAAACAAGAACAATGATTTTGAAGATTTAAAAACACAACCGCCGGTACAACAAGTGAAATTTTGTATTTATAGCTATTACAAAAAAAAAAAAGCGCAGAAAAACACACGTTTTTACGGAATAAAATTCTTAATTGAAACGATATTCGTGGAAACAAAATTCAATTTATGGATGCTCCGATACGGCCCCATTGACGCGTAAACATCCAGTGCTTACAGAAGATTGCGCATTCTGTGACAATCATAATGTCCATAATCTACTTAATCAGACCTTTTATTTGATAATGAACACGATGTAATCATCTTAATTTATTGACATTTGGACAATTATTTATTTGTCATTTGGACAGTTTAGGTAATCTATGACACCTGCAATGATATAACGATGCTAACGATACTACACACTTCTAAATCAGTTCAAGCATTATGATGGAATAAAGAAACGGAAATTGTGAACTGGTGGGCAGTCGTGGAATACTTGAACTATTCTTCAGGAAAAACGGGTTTCAGCATTAACACATATTGGTTTTTTCCGAGTACAATAACGTAATATTATAATTTTCCAAAATGTCAGAATGGAATAAATGTAAGAGCATCGTCACGAGGACACGGTCACTAAAACATTGATAATATTTTGTGAAGTGTGATGTTTGTGGAATGTAATAGCGATTTTACATTACAACACATTACAAAATTGGTTCAAGCATTTAGAAATTATGGTGGAATCAAGAAACGGAAAGCATACATACATGAACCCTAAACACATTGTGGGCAGTCAAGTAAAAAGCACATCCAGCAGCTTATCAATCAGTGCAGACTAAAACCATGATACCCTTCGGTACCTAGCTATCGATTGAAAGGCATTGTTTAGCAGCATAACTATTCAGGAAGTCGATACACCACTTATCGTAGCAATGTTGAATTGTTATTACGCGGTCCAAGTGGATGGCTAACAAGGGATCACGTGGAGGTGATAAGCAAATGGCTTCCTCCCCCGGAAATTCCCGCCTAAGTGGCGGACAGGGTTAGCGCTTTTCGGCGCCGCAAATCAAAATGGCCGCATTTGTCAAAATGGCGCGGCGACTCAATATAACCCGAAGACACGCACGTCCAGCTAGCTGCGCCCTCCGTCGCCGCAATTATGTATGTACCACAATAAAGCGGCGTTTTATGGCAGCGTGGACGTTTTATAATCGCGTTATTGCGGTCGTTTATTTGTTATAGGCCAGTCTTGGAATTTGTGTCGCGACATAGACATGGGAGCGGAATTATCGAGGGTTGGACCCCGCTAGAAAGCTTCTTCCCTCACGCACATTTTTCACATAACAATGTTGATTTCTGCACTGGGAGACATTATTTTATTTACTATTATGGCAATGTACCAGCCACGTATCCAACGGGAGAGTTAGTTTGGATTAATCCCCCCCACCCCTCCCTCCTCGAAATGAAATCCGGCGTATTTTCATACCATTTTACGAGTAAGTTCGTTTTGTGGGTGCCGCAAGCAGCAGATTTTAGGGGGGGCTCCCTGAGGGGGGGAGCCTCCCTAAAGTCTGCTGCCCCCCAAACAAAGTCTTAACTAAACCTGCACTGTATAAACTATGGAGGCACCTAATGGGCCCTATTGCAGTTAAGCCACTAAGACCTATGTGTTTAGGGTCGGTCAAACGCACGGCTCAACAACCATCCGGCGGCCTCCACGCAAAAATGCGAGCCAGGGTAGAACTAGTCCTGCGGGCCAGTTTCCTTTAGGAGTAGCTTCTGGTCGGTGTGCGCACCGTGCGGCGTCAGCCAATCGATTGCGCATTCTGACCGACAGCCGGGGGAGTCTGCAAACAGTATTGTTTCCTATATTGATATACATATTCATTTTATTAGTGTACTGGTATACAGATTAGCAAACATCCATACAGATTAACAAACAAACATTTTTTCTAACGTAAAGAAAAATAAAAATAAATATAAAAACGAAAAAAAACACAAGAATAATGTAAAAAGAGGAAATACAAGACAAATTGCAAAGAGATCACTAAACACTTTAGCCACCAAAGCATTTTAGACTTCACTCGAGTAATATTCCTCCTGTGAGTAAAATGCCTTATCTGTGAGGTACCTCTTAAGGCGTCTCTTAAACACGGGGCGTCTCTTAGAAAGCGGGGGTAGTTGTTAGCCTTACGGCAACTACTCTTGAAACGCCCAATCGCCTACACGATACTTGGTGAACATCCGGGCATAGGATGCCGTGATCCGCGATAGATTCGGTAGACACCGTATCATCGCTACGTAAGGGAGAGGACCGCGCAAGTGACCTCAAACCTGTAACCAGTCGGGAGACCAAAGTAATCTACTGGTAGTAAGGGCGCGAGTGTCGGCCCGCTGGGTAATTAACCTGGTTATCTCGCCGTAAGGCGTTGGTATCTTACAGGCGAGTGGCTTAACTAGACAGTGGAATGTTTTTGTCACAAGTCTTCTACGTTCACCTCATGAGAAGCAGAACGATCTAATATCGTTAAAACTTCCTGAGGTGGCAGGTACGCCTGTTGTAGTTGACAGTTCTAGTTGTACAAAGTATGTATTAAGCGCAAACCGAAAGTAGGAAATTGCTGCGATTTTGCAAATCTAAACCAGCGAATCGCTTTTTCCGATTCTAAATGCTGTATAAACCAGCTTGCAAACAAGACTATTGAAAGTTTATAACTATACCTCTTTTAAAAAGATTCGTAAAGGTTTTGTTAGTATGTATAATATATTTGTGCGTTAGTTTGCACAGCAGTAGGATTATTATTTTTTTTTAAAAGCAATCTCATTATCATGTACTACTCGCTTAACTTTGTATTACAACTTTTCTTGGTACAAGCAAGCTGTACCCTCGGCTCCGCCCGTGTCGAAGTCATGTATTTACTTGTTGACTAATTTAGAATCACATCCTAGGTGAATTGTACCTATAGTTTTGTATATTTACTCGGTTAACAGAGATTGGCGCAGTTCAGAATTTTCAGATGTTAGGTAAGGCAGTTATAATAGTTATATATTTATTAATAGTTCGAAATTTAAATTTTAAGTGTCAACATATATTTTGAAATTTTCTCAACAATAAATAATAATTAAATAATAAATTTAGTGAATATAGTGTAATTCGACGGTTAAGTAATCCGACCAGGTTGCCACAAGCCTAGGAAATGGAAATATTTTCCTGAAAGTGTGGAGCTCGCCAAGACGTGTGGCCGACGTGGCGGGTATCGGGCTAAATACCTCCAATCATGATGAACAGTACAACCTTATGACATCAAGGAGACAGCTGGACCTGACTGGATGAGGGAAACGGACAACCGATCCGGATGGAGAGTGATTGAAGAGGCGTATGCCCAACGGTGGGCGAATGCGCGCTGATGAAGAAGAAGAAAGAAGAAGGTAAGGCAGAGGATATACATATATATTTACACTACCGTAAGTGTCGATGAGATTTTAACATAGGCGGCGGCACAGAAACTTCTGAGTACAAATAGCGCATTTCTTTGCATATATCTAAGAAGGTATATAACTATTTCGCTGCTATTCGTGTAAATGGCTGCATATCGAATACCTACCTTCTTTGTAAAATCTATTTTTGGTCGCGGCAGCAGAAGCAGCAAGGTAAGGATATCTACTGTAACTGACACGCGAATATGCTACATAAAGCTGGCATAATAATTTATTAAACTTTACAATTTAAGAATCGTCTAATATACGCCTAGTATATTTTTGAAATATGCATCAATCTGCAAACATATGTTCTATACATACATATTATATATTACATTGTAGTGTTAATACTCTGCTTATATAATTTCTATATTTTATTACCTATTTTTCTACTTAAATTTATTGAATACTAGCTGACCCGGCGAACTTCGTACCGCCTAACAGTCAATGAATGTCGTTTTACAGATTAGCTGAACTTAATTTATGATTTTATGAAAGTAATACAATGAATACAAAATAAATATTACTTTCACTACTTTATTAAGATCATAACACAAAAATAAATATAAAAGTACAAAAATTAAGTACATCAATCGCGTGTCAGCAAGACATGATCGAATTAATCTATTTACATATTCTGCAGCATGGGATGCACTCGGTTTAATTCTCTTCATTGAAGCACCTTGTGATATACGACATTTTTTTATTTATTATCAGGCGCAAGAATAAATAAAGCGTATGATTTGCCGACACGTGAACATGCCACGTACAACTGACCATGAGAAAAACACGAATTTACATTTTGTATGGGAAAATGTATTTTCTTTTATTTTAATTTTTCGACAACTTTTCAATTTTCGTTTTTAATAGTTATTCTGCTATTCGGGACGGAGACAAATACTACAAATCAAAAACCATGAAAATCGGTCCAGACGTTCTCGAGTTATAAGTGTTCGAACAAACCTGACTTTGTTTTATATATATATAGATAATGCAAATTTTATTTAAAAATATTTTTTTTTGTTTAGTTTTAATTGCATGCATTTTTTTCTACTTTTTATTTTTAGTTTTAATTTTCGTAAAAACACATTGTTAAAGTAAATCCTTTGTTAGATTTAAAAAGTCTCTAAAAATTGGAATCAAATGCGTCAGTTCCCGCGTCAACAAACAAATGTTAACTCAGCACAGCCAGATACAGACCTTCTAGGTCTAGTTGGTTGTGCGATTTCGACTCATTTCGGATATGCTAGCACATTTATATGCATAGAGCTATGTCTTTTCTCTACGTGGCGAAAAATACTGTTGTTTGTGACCGTGGACCTAAAGAAACATGCGATTCGCGTAAATACTATTTCTATTATTATAAGTCATAGTTGCGTAATATAAAAGCGGCTCGACATGACATTGCACATTAATAGTCTCCCGCCGAAAGCCTCAGACATGCTACAGACAATATGAACAGTAGGATGGTGTCGACTACAACGGGCGAACCCGTCATCCCAGCCTGGTATAACGATATGTGATCATTCTTTCAGCCGTAAGATGAACGTAAAAGACTTAGAGACAAG
The DNA here is from genome assembly GCA_944548615.1 of Micropterix aruncella. Classification (NCBI taxonomy): domain Eukaryota; kingdom Metazoa; phylum Arthropoda; class Insecta; order Lepidoptera; family Micropterigidae; genus Micropterix; species Micropterix aruncella. Next base: position 27,127,063 of record OX155958.1, read on the forward strand.
ACAATCTACTGTCTAGCTCCGCCAAAAAGCCCGTTAGAGGCCAACGCCTTACGGCGAGACACCGGGGAAGGTAACCAGCGGGCAGCCTCGCCTCCTAACTACCAGTTTTGATAGGATATCTCTGGAGATAACCTTTAGGATATCGCCGTCCTCCCGACTGATTACAGATACGAAGTCGCTTACGCGACATCTACCTGTTGTATTACAGCGGTAATTCAATTTCAATTTATCGCGGACCTGGGTGTCCTTTGCCCGTAGGTAGTGCCACACGGGATCGACTGGCCCAAAGTCATTTCAAGTGTGGCATGACAACAGGTCAACATCCACCCCCGCTGCTTAGGAGACAGTATATTTCCATATTCCTTCGTGTATTTGGCCTTTAAACTCTTTAATAACCTTCCGAAGTTAATAACATTATGAATGAGGTATGATATTTATTATAATATATCTAAGATACCTTTATTATTCTTATATTACACATACGAGGTAAACCTCGTATGTTTAGAATAGTATATTATAATGTTTAATATAGTATATTATAATGTTTAATTATTTTTTGTAATTATTATTATAACGAATTATTATTGTCGTCTTATATATGTGATTTATAAGTATTTATCTTTTATTTTGTCTGACTCTTTGTTATTATTTAGTATTATTTTAACTGATTATTCGTTACATTAGTTTTTGGCTATTGATTTCTTTGATTAAAAAAAATAATTATTTGTTACATTTATATTTTTATTATTATTATATTATTATAAGCCATTATGATTATAATATCCAGCTGTATTTGGCAATTATGGATGAATAAACGACTATTTGACTATTTGACATATTGAATATCCTATCTATGTAAATAAAATGTCTGTGCCCAAAAGTTGTCTGCATTCGGCAGACGTCGAAATGAATGGTTTTAGATTGCCGCGTATAGATTCGTTGCTGGATCCTTGTTGCGTTATCTAAATTTGCTTGATATTGACAAAGCGCCGCTTATACATAAAGTTGTGGTACGTCCAGCACGTTATATTCTTTGTAGAGGTCATCGTCCAGCGCAATATTAAACGACTGCCCAACAGAAAAGAAGTGTAATTTGTTCAGGGTTTATCTATGTACGTTATCCGTTTCTTTATTCCACCATAACTTCTAAACGCTTAAACCGATTTAGACGTGTGTGGTATTGTTAGAATTGTTATGTTATTCCGAGTGTCATAGAATATCTTAACTGTCCAAATATCAAGTAAGTAGTTGTCTAAATGTCCAAATGTCAATAAATTAACACAAATATATCGTGTTTAGTGTCTAATGAAAGGTCTGATAAAGTACATTCTGGAAATATACATGTATCTATATGGATAAATACATGAAGCACAAATATCCCATTAAAAAACCGTAATAAATATATTTATGCATTTAATGTCTTTCCTCTTTGTAATATATCTTAATATATTTACTTATAATATTATTGTGTTATTATTAATAATAATATTACTTCAGTATACTTATATGAAAATGGAGACTATCGCGGTTGTTGACATTATAAATACGATAAAAAACGAATTTACCGCATGACATTTGTTCGGTATAATATATTATGCTCAGTTCAGAATACTCGTATGCTCACCATTAAGCAGCCTATTATCGATATTAAGAAAAAGCATTTACGTTATCCAAACGATGTCGCAACTCATCTAAATATTATTATTTGTCGTCGTGACGAATGGGGCATTCCCCGCTTGTGAGAATACCCCCGAATGAATTGATATCGCCGTCGTGCGTTGAAGGCGTGACTTTGGGCTCCTCGCCAGGGACAAAAGCGACTCGCCGCAGAGGCTTTCGTTGCAGACGGCGACCAAACTCCCATAAAATTCATCTCGAACGCCCGATTCGCGGCGGTCATTTTCACAACGACGCGACGGAGTGGAATGTAAACACTCTGATTCCCTATTTCATTCATTCGTACGAATGAAAGAGAAAATCATCTCTCCGCCAGATGATATCGTTTCATAGTTTATTTAAAAAACATCGAAATAGGAATTAGTATAACGTAGGTACGTAATGATGATAGGTTTAACATTGTTTGCTAAAATGGCGAGTTTAATGAATATGAAATAAAGAATAACTTTATCATTTTTTTAATAGCCTTGATAGGATAACTAATTATGAGAACAGGATGTACTTGGCAGCAAATGGTTTCGTGCAGCTTGGGCCATAAGATCCACTTTGTTCTCGGATCAACCCAACTCGCGATTCAAACTCGCGACATAAAAACCAGCCCCAATTGTCATTTGTTTAAAAGCAAAATAAATTAATGGCTGTTGCAAGAAGAGCGTTTATATATCCATGCCATGATCTATGTAATAATAATAATAATAATAATAATAATAATAATAATTAAACGCTTTATTTGCTTTAACAAAACGGCGAGCTTATTGCCTAAAAGCAATATCTTACAGCTAACCTTAACCTAGTGGAATAACATGTTATGCGGTAAAAATAAACTAATAAATTAAATGTAGTAGAATAAGTTGAAGTTGACTCAACATATATTGTGTTTATATGTATATATGTGTGTATATGTGTATTCTAATGTATTTAATATTTCTATTTCCTATATGATATTGTATTTTTTTTTTTTTATTATTAATATATATATTTATTATTATTACATATATATTTTTTTTTTATTATTATTATTATTGTGTTTGGTTGGTTCAACGACCCTCGTTTTAAATGTAAAAATATAAATTGCTTGCCCGTGGACGGGTATATCCCAGTTGGGATATACCCTCTTTCATTTACTGGCAGCATTAGCCAGTAAATGAAAGAGGAAAGTTTTTGTCATTTGTTTTAATATTATACTTATTGTAAATGGTTAATTTGATAATTCCAATAAAATAAATAAACTGCTATTCAGAAGCCTCCTCTTGTGGAAAGCCACCCCGGGTAAGAATCCAGCGTTTCAGACCTCACGGCTGGTGGATCGATTTCTTCTGGTGGGATTGCCTTCTGGCGCTACTGGACGGTTCACGCACCGTTCGGCGACCCTAATCGGTTGAGCACTCTGACTATTTGCTGAAGGAGTCTGGATACTATTGAAATATACTGTCTCCTAAGCAGCGGGGGGGGGGGGGGGGATGTTGACGTGTCGTTAACCACTCTTGAAACGGCGAATTGGCTACCTGAACCTGAATTCAGATCCGGGCAAAATATGCCTTTGGTCCGCGATAAAGTCAAACTGAATCCGGTCGCGAACCTAACACCGGTCGCGCAAATGACGTCGGCCCCGTAACCAGTCGAGAGGTTGGAGGTATCCTGATGGTCAATTCCAAACGGAAATATCCTTCCAAAACTGGTAGTCAGGGGGTGAGGCTGCTCACTTTGTTACCTTTCCCGGTGCCTCGCCGCAAGGCGTTCGCCTCTGACGGGCTCGGGGCACTGTTGGACGGTAGGTTTGTACCGTCCTAAAGTATTCTGCGCTCATCCCACGGCTGAAAGAACGATCACATATCGTTATACCAGCCTGGGGTGACGAGTTCGCCCGTTGTAGTCGACACCGCCCAACAGGAAGTACTATATTATAGCACCATAGACAATATAAAATCGAAGACTATCGCGGTTGTTTGACATTATAAATAGGATAGAAAACGAATTTACCGCGTGAAATTTGTAGGACCCGACGTTTCGGTGACGTTGTCCAGTCTACCCTAGACAACGGCGGCTGCAACGTCACCGAAACGTCGGGTCCTACAAATTTCACGCGGTAAATTCGTTTTCTATCCTATTTATAATACCATAGACAATGTACCAAATCGACCATATTTTTTTAAATGAGTAGACTATCACTCCCGCTACCGAAGTTTAAATGCGGGTGTTTAGATGCCAATTAGATCTAATTGGTCGATGTCATATGAGATACCATGTTAGTCTGTGTGTGCCAATTAGTCATCTACTTCTGTAACGAAGGCGATAGAAGTATTCGTCCTCCAAAACCAGGCGATGAGGAGAATAGCGGGTGTACGAAAGAACACACATTGCGCGCCTCAATTGTCAAAAATAAGACCATTCGAGAAAGATGCGATCTACTAACAACGATCGAAGAAGAAGTACAAAAACGTCGGCTACGATGGTTCGGCCATGTTTGCCGAATGAACGATAATCGCTTGCCACCTAAACTTCTTAGGCGAGACCATCCGACAGAATGGAGAATTCAGCGATCGGTACCGAAGAAAACCTGGCTAAATAACATCAAAGACGACCTTAAGAATCAACGATTATCGGCTTGGAATGCTCGAGACGTGGCAAAAAATCGTCAAGAATGGAAGCGAATCGTGAATGGAGTACGAGATCCAGCGGCACCGACAGCAGCGTATTGGCTGCGAGGGCGACCCCCTCTTCAATCACCGGCTACGGAATAAATAAAATAATAAATAAGACGTACGCGTAAAATTATAATACGCGTAGAAATATCGATAAAAACCAGCCAAATTGGCTTTAAGTTTTTTAAATTATGATTTCTAAAATAACATACCTGTGTCAATTTATAAGTAAGTAAATTGTAAGGCCTCTAAATAGGTTAAAAATAATTCAAATTTTAATTCAATTCATTTCAAGTAAATTCAGCAACAAAATTCTGTAAAAAAAAACATTGAAATTTTGCTGAATTTCAAAGAAAAATTAATACGTGAACAACTTTTTAAATGTATCTAATAAAATTAATTATTGTTTTGGAGATTAAATTGGCGCTTTAAGATAAATTTAAGAGATTAAATATCGTATTTTTGACTGAATTTCTTTTTGATTTTCACCACGTAATTCTCATAGTATTTAATAGTTTACCAAAATTAGTATTTTATCAGATTGTACGTTACACTATTATCTGCCAATCCATGTAACTTATTTTTTTAGGATTCGTAATTATTTATTTAATTTATTTATATATTTTTAGGAAAACCAACAGCTAATTATAATTGAACAAAAAGACGGAGTAGTATAATAGAGAGCCAATTAAAGGTTTTCACGTTTAAGTAACGTTGTAGAAACATATGTGACCTTTCAATTAAAGCTATCGGTTAAAAATACATCAAAAAATATTCAAAAATTAGTGCTAAAGAATTCCCTGTTCAGCCGCTGCCTAGCTGAGTACAGTACTCGTACAGATCAATCATTGAAATTGTCACTTGTTCGCCACAGAAATGAATTTTGCCTATAGTTGGTACCAGCATAAAGAACTGGAAGGAAGGATCATATCATAATCAACCGTGATTGATTCAATTGTGTTTACATCGTGCTGATCCTTACTATAGATTTTAAGTAAAAACACATCAAATAGTCATCATTTAAAAGAACTTTCTTAAAGGATCTTTAAAAACAAGATAAAGACAGTGTACGTAAAGCCGTTGCCATTTCATTCCTCACATTCGCTCAATAGTAAGAGAAACTTCCCAGGAAGATATACTTCGTGTGCTTGGCAACGATGGCAAGATGACTACGTGTTCTTGTTATGGATACGCATCACCAAACCAGCACGTCCCATGGTACAAGTACTTAGGTTTATGAATCCAGCTATCTTTATCACACTTAAGAAGCTAAGATGAATCTGATAATTAGCCATTTTTATAACTATATACTAGTTAGTCTAAGTTTCACTAGTTAGAACGACTTGTTTTTGCCTAGTGATGTCAACGCTCTCCGTGAAGTGCTTGTCGAATTAAAGCGTTGTGTTATATTACATTTCGGCATACGCCTTTACCTCTCATTTTGGATGCCTCCCCACTCGTTATGAATTGTGAATTTATGCAAATTGCGCTTTCGACAATTATTATTTATTACCAGCTCATTCACATGTAGCCGCATACGTGAATTTAAAGTGTGTATGTACCTGATATTCAGACAGAATTTAAAGAGCTTGATATTTCACCTTTGAGTGGAAGAACAGCGAGTAGCATCGGTTGAGTCGCTTTTATATGAAATAGTTCATTTTAGATAGGGGAGTCCATATCTCCCGAGTATGGTGAGCATACGAGCGCCTTGCCGACTCACGCGCGATCCATTAACTTTTCAAGTACCAAGGTCAAATTATAGTGCTAATAAGTCATAGCCACATGCTATACATGCATACAATATATGTAGGCTTTAACTAAATCGACATATTTAACCACTATAGTACAGTAGTCGGTCCTTTATTTAAGGGTGTACACAAAAAGCTAGAGATCATATTGAATTGAGTTATTATCCCTCATTCCCATATGCACTCACCTGCACAGATACCCTACAGATACACATATAATAATAATAATAATTCTATTCATTCAAAACATAAATTTACAAATGTATTAGTTGCAGAATCTGCCTAACTAGGCCATAGCCCGTACCAAGGAAGACTCTATGTATGGCAAAGATTTATTCATGTGCACATAGTATTAATATGAAACATAGAAAATATGATAAAATATAAAATAGATAAGCGAATTCAAATTAAACTTATAATTATATATTTAAAAATATTGATATAGAATGGTCATGGTAATAAATATTAATATAATATGTCGTAATATGAAGTTTGTAAAACAAATAAATAAATAGTATTAAAATATAAAGTGTAGTGCAATGTATGACAATAATAATAATGCAGACCTTTAAAATATGACTTATTGCCTTTTACACCTTATTTCAACCAAGTTGAAGTAAATGTTGTGTAATTTTACATTTTAATTGGATTGACTTAGTTTGTTGGCATGTTTTGATGAATTGTTTTAAATTGTTATAAATTTTGGACCCTTCGCCCAAAGCCACAGTGTCTTTGGGCGAAGGATGTTCGGGTTTTCTGTACAATGTGTTTACAGATTGTGGCGCTCCTCATTGAAATTTTATGCTCAGTTTTAAAGTGAATACTATACTACAAATACACACTTCAGAAACACACACACACACACACACACACTTATACACATACCCCCACATTCACACACTCATACTCTCTCTCTCTCTCTCTCTCTCTCTCTCTCTCTCTCTCTCTCTCTCTCTCTCTCTCTCTCTCTCTCTCTCTCTCTCTCTCTCTCTCTCTCTCTCTCTCTCTCTCTCTCCTCTCTCTCTCTCTCTCTCTCTCTCTCACACACACACACACACACACACATTCGCTCTCCATCACACAAACACACTAACACTCATTTAACCAACACCCTCATACATACATACACATAGCGATCTTACTTCGGAATTTAAAATTCGTTTTTGTTGACTGCAATTCGTAGCATATTTTGTAATTCCTGTTAATGTATTTTAAATAATTTAAACATCATAGGCCATGCTATCGATTGATATCATTGGCCTTGCCATCGTTACTTTTATATTTTATTATTGTTATGCTATGTGTTTTAAATAAAATAAAATTTAAAATATATACTGCGAAAAAAAGAGTCCCAAACCGTGACTAAAGTCATCGTCAACGCAATTGCAATCCAAATCCAAGGCATTGCGTGTTTCCAGTGTATTAAAAATTTCAGTATTTTAGAAAAAAGAAATAATAAAACTCTATGGACGAAATTTCTTTTATATTGAAAATTATTTCATTGGCATGTGGTATAAATAAATGCTACAAAAACTTCAGAAGCTGCAAAAACATCGAAGTTGTAAAAAAATACTGGTTTTGGATCCGAAATCGATTTATAAACACATTAGGAGCCCGCAACATTTTTGATATTGTCACGGTAGATGAAACCTGCGTCTATCAATATGACCCAGAAACCAAAATGCAGTCGATAGTTTAGCTGTTTCCAAACGTGGATCCTCCAAGGAAAATCAAACATATACGCATTAATAGCAAGAAAATGGCTATGTATTGAAAGTTTCATTAGATCGTATAGTAAAGTAAGCTTGCCAAGTGGTGTACTAAAATATGCTTGCCAATTTTCTGGAACAAGTTGAAACTAACAAGTTATCAAGTAAATATATTAAAAACAATAAAAAACACGACTGCCGTTATAACGTGGGCATACCCCGAATATTATTGGAGTGTTTGGATTGCCGTATAACAAACTTTATTATTTATCACAAAGCTTGATAGAAGTTTTAGTTAGTTGTCTAATTTGTTCCTTGAAGTTTAACTGGGAGTCGAAAAAACTCCCAAGTCGTCTACTTCAGTCACGCTAGTAAGCTCACACCCAGCGATGGAATAATCATACACCATATTATGAGCAGATGATCTCGTGTATGTGATCACTGAACATGTGTTAATATTAAAGTGAAGGCTACGACCTTGGCTCCATGCAAATTGAATCAATATTGTGCTGGTAGATCTACCAGCACAATAGATAGATCTTCTCTCGCAGAAGAAGAAGAAGTAGCTCGCAGACCTCAGCACTTCAAGTGGATAAAAATAATTTGATATCATCTGCAAACATTAAGCACTTGGTGACAACTTCAGAGTGCTAGTTATAGACCAGCTGTCATAGCATCTTAGAAGAATGAATTCTGCAAAATACCGTTTTAATCTTTAAAGAATGCATTTCTGGATTTTTCAGTGAAGTGTATTATGCCTTTGCCCACATTCGAGTTGTTGTTAAAATTGCAGCCATGGATGTTCTCAATATTTTACTGACTATCGTGTAGTTGATCTTTTGGGGTTCAGCCTTAACCTATTTTCGTCACATACTCTTGTCACATTATCAATAAGGATATGGGCTCTTCAACGCTGCTGGCAATCAGTATAGTATCGTCAGCATATCTAATATTGTTGATGTTAACGCCATTTATCTTGGGCCCACTTACTTATTTATTTATAGACGGATTTATATAGTTATTTCTTAAAGATGATGGAAGATTTTGAGTAGAGATTGAATGACTATATAGGGTATTATAATCAATGCCTGTACCTACTAGAAAGAAACCAGAAAGACCAGCCAGAAAACGAATTAAAAGTCTAATTGTGCCACTGCATATTTTTCTGCTGAAATTCTCCGCTTAATGCTAAATTTAGATTTTCTCATTTATTCAACAAATCAGCGACGCTTTTTCCCATACGATACCCTTAGCGATTGAATAACCGAGAAATATTTACGGATCTCTTCTGTAGGAGCTTTACGATATTGAAATGTGATTAAGTAGCAAAGACGTAGGTTAATGTTGTTGTATTTTCTCGAAATGATCTCCGTAATAGGCCCGAGCTCGACTACTAAGGAACTACTAAGCCGCCAATCACGCGGAACTCGGCTAATGTCGGAAACTAATGGACTCGCCCACCGGATACGTGCATTTCATATCGACGCATTTCCAACTATCGCGTTTGCGTGGTGAATTATTGTGTCGGATTGCTTTTAGACGACCATCGGACGAAAGACGACAGGCTATTCACGCCCTCGACGAGATGAATCGACGCCGAATATAGCTTAAGGCGGGAGAAATAGACATATGAGCTAAGGCTTCTTAGGATCTGTGTCAAACGACTACAAGCTATGGGGTCGCGCCGCTCTGATCATAATGGATCGAGGACATGATGCATTTTCGTGGGTATGTTTGTAACGTGTGAGGATACAAATCTGGTGACTCTCTGGGGCAGACCAGATATGAGAATTGCCGCGCTTTGGCCGCACGAGAACTACTTGGGCCTGATGGCCTGTCTGTGTCTTCTTAGTTTGGGGTCACGTTTCAGCTCTCATCCTCTAGCCTCCTCGAAGAGGGACTAACGCTGGGAACACTGCCTGCGACTGACAACTGCAGTCGTAGGCCGTTGGAATCGAAGATCAGATCCGGCGAAACACCTCGGGCGGAACTGGGCAGCTTCCGCACCGTGAGGTGTCGACCAATCGTTTGCTGCATCTGGTGAATAACCGGGAGAAACTGGAAATTTACGTTTCCTAAGGAGCGGGAGTAGTTATTGACCTGGTCTCATCTATCCTGAGAAATATGGACTCTGCAAAGCAGTGTTATATCTTGTGGATTGCCAGTGGAGTTTGGAAACAAAGTTTCCTAAAAAGTGAGGTTGATAAATGTTGATATTCTGTCACCTGCCTTTAAAATTATCCGTTGGCCACCTGATCCCGGTGACAACTATGGACACTAGTTGTTTCCGTAAGTGAAGGCGTAGTTTTAGCTTAAAATAGTAAGCAGGAAACGGAAGAGTCCCATTAGCCTGCCAGTGTCCTCGCTGATTGAGATAGACCTCTGCTAAGCAGTGACCTAACTAGATATGTAGATGTCACGTTCCAAAATCTCATCTCAGGGTGACAAGACGACAAGTGATAACATCTTGAGATGGCTGGTTCGCCGGCAATATTGACAATCTATATCTGATGAGACTCCCAGAACGGTGTCCAAATAGGGCGCCAGAACAGGTCTAAAGTCCTCAATCATAACTCAGCGAGTCAACCCGTGTCTGCTTCGTCACGTGGAGGTAGCAGAAGGCTGCCACGAAGATAGAAGATAGAAGATAGAAGATGCGGCTCAGGTTCGACTCCAGTATTCGAGGAGAGGATATGAGAGGGTAGGTAGCTCAAGATAGAGAGGGGCGTGAGGGGAAAGACACGAGATAAACTACGCCGATTTTGGCTCAAATATGGACACAGTCGCGTAAGGCATGCTGTGTGCTGGAATATTATTTATTTTTATATAGAAGAATAACGATAGGCATGACGTTACTACAGTCAGCACAGTGGTGCATACACTGCTAAATCTTTATTTAATTTACTATTTCATTGAGAATTTATTATTTAGTTTACTATTTCATTGATTAAACACTTTTTATTGTATATTCAAATAAATAAACGAGATCGCTGGGATACGAATAGTGCTTTATTTAAGACTTTGTTACAGAACTTTGACATACCAAGGTACTGAATATTAGATTATAGTTCTATAATAAAATTACTACTTAATTAGCTCTTTAATATTAAGATTATGAATAAATAACATGTTTATGTTTTAAATATCAATTTAAGTTTAAAATATGTTGGTTACTCTAGTTGTTTCCAGGGAGAGACTCGTCTGAGAAATATGAGAAGCTACTGCCCGATTATTTTGAATATTTTAAATAAATTAGCTCTTTGTTTAGTTTTTTATGAATTTTAATCTACTAATGTCTATCAGAAGTCTCAGTGAGTAGAATTTTTTTCATGAAATCTCCATACTGTCTTCATACAGACTACATATTAAATATATTAAATAGGATAAAAAAACCCGACTGCCGCTAAAGAAAGTGAATTATTGTACGTATAATAATTTTTATTACGGTTTTTTATGAAATATTTGTCGATTATCTATTTATCCGTATAAAATAGATAGATGTATATTTCCGGAATGTACTCAATCAGACCATTCATTTCACACTAAACACGATATATAGTATTTACGGTAATTTATTGACATTTAGACAACTATTATTAAAATTTGGATAGTTTAGGTACCCTACCCTATGATACTCGGAATAAGATAAAGATTCTAACAATATTACACACTTTCGGTTCAAGCGTTTAGAAATTATGTTGGAATTACGCTGGAAAACAGGGTTTCACCATTAATACAAACTGAGTACAATTGCGTAGTTTTATAATTTTCCAAAATTTTGGATTGGAATAAATTCCTAAGAACCAATAACAGTTATTTAAAAATCGATAAGATTTTGTGGAGTGTAAACACTTTGTATAATTTATTTTGCTAAATTAATATTCCAAATATTTCTCTTTTTTACTAGGCCTACCGGATCTATTCCCGACGGCCGCGAAAAGAAAAAAAACAAACCAAACTGTCAAATGATGTAGTCAACACGCACCGCGCATGGCATTTGTTATTAAATGCGTTGCGTTCTCTTTATATGAGAGCAAGGGGTCGCGTCACGTATCCTATGACACTCGGGAGGACAAAACGATTCTAACAATACGACACACTTGTAAATCAGTTCAAGCGTTTAGAAGTTATGGTGGAATTAAGAATAGGAAAACATACATAGATGATTCCTGAACACATAACACTCCTTTTTAACATAACAGACTAATACAAGCACTGGTCTACCGATCGGCACGAGCGAACAGCGGACAGCAGACGATAGCCGTGTCAGCAGCCGCGTCACTGATGATGCACTTGCTATTACTTAATCCACGGGGCGGCTATTGCGATAATTAATCATTAATTTCCTATTTTTTTGTTTTAAAAAACCCCAGTCGTTTGTCGTGGCTAACTTTTTGAAATCTGCTACATTGTTTTTACGAAGAACCAGAAAAAAACTCCTTCCAACTCTTAAAACGTTCCGCTAATCATTTCTCCGCTTCTAAATTTTCCGTGCCGTCGAAAATTTTTATTTGATCCCTCGGAGCACTCCAACGGAGCACCTTTCCTCTTACTTTCGAAACTTTCTACCGGGCGTCCTTTACCTCCGCGGGCGTAATTGCTTGCTCATCGATATTAAACCGACTTTGCTACTTTATTTTTCTTTCTCAGATATAAGCTTCTATAAAAGAGTCTAGATTGGCCGGCCAAGTCTAAAAGCGCGCTTTACTACAACAGACATGACCCGATAACTGTGAATACATCTACGAAAAAGTACGACACCAGGAACCGTACCAACCAACCGCAACAGCAATTAATTCGACATATAGACAACGACATTAGCCATTTCAATCTCTTAGGATTTAAAATCTCATCTACAATCATATCCCCGGTGGGATAAAATTCATCGACATCTACATGCGGGGATTAATAGCGAAAACAGTGTTGTAAAGGCAGTGGTGCATTGGCTACTCTCTGGACAAAGGTGGATAAAGTATGAGAATCTCCATAAGGCCTTTAAAAATTCAAGATATATGAATATATGCTATATTCACAATTTTTTTATCACCGACATTATCGATTGCTCTAAACCTAATACTTTTTTGTTATTTTATCATTATTATCTTTGTTAACACTATAAATATTAGATTTTTAAAATTGTATGTATATGTACGTTTTAACTGTATACAAAAGTGGTCCTTTGATAAAGTGCACAAAAAATGAGGTGAAAGTAGATCTGATTTCTGAGAAACATGCATATTCTTCTCCTTCTTTTGAACATCCTCAACAATCCTACCGCTCCCTCCTACCTAACCGAAAAATTCAATCACTTAGGAAGTCATGGTCTTTCACTCCGTTCCAGTCAGGATAGTAAAATTGCGATTCCCACTCATAATTCTTCTATTTTTACTTATTCCTTCACCGTTCATGCAGCTAGACTATGGAACCAGCTCCCGCCAGACATCAGAAACGCACCAACGGTTTCTACCTTTCAAGTGTCTCTGAAAAAGCATTTCATGTCCCTAAATTCTTTGTTATCCTAGGTCTCATCCCATTCTCTCCTATCCTTCGCTCCTTGCGAATTATTCAAAATCCTAATTTTATTTAAAAAATGGCATTTTTGTTACTTGGTTAATTTTTGTTATGTAATAAGTTTTTCTTCTTTTTTTGTTAATTTTTAATTTATCTTTTGGCACCTAAATTTTTACACTTCCACGAAGGTTGGCTGTAAGAGATTGTATTTTAGGCAATAAGTCCGCCTTTTGTATGTTTTTGGTTAATGTGCAATAAAGAATCTCTATCTATCTATCTATTTCTTCAGTAGATAAAGATTTTAAAAAATAAACAACTTGTAATTTTATTTCATTTTTTGCATTTTTCTTTTCTGCTGACTGTATGTGTAAAAACTTTGATAACCTTAATTATGCATGTATTTAAAGTATCATTTATTGCAATCTTGTACAATTTATTGCCAAATTAGAAATAGATGCTTCGCAGTAGACCTATTACTTTTTTTTTCCTTTCAGAAGAGTTCACATTTCACGTTCCAGTCAAGGAAAGTATTGTGGACGCACTTCTGTGTATTCTCCGACAATAGCGCCGAAACGCTTCATCCGATTAAGCTGAAATTTGGCATGCAGGCATCATTTGGTCATGGCATGAGCTGTAAAGATTGTGGTTGAAATCCGTCCAGGTTGGCTCCCGACGAAAGAACTCCTCGACGGTTAACAGCAGACCCAAAATTTTGTATACGCATTCATTTATGATAGCAACTTCCAAGTTCCACCATGACATGGCTGATGTACCTTGGGTTGGCTACCGATGAGGGGACACCTCAACGATCAACAGCAGAGACCCAAAATTTTGTGTACACATTCAATTCTGGAAACTTAGAAGGGGCTATCGCAAGGGTTTAAAGGGTGGCGCTAGGTTAGGGGGGGGGGGTTGTAGGATCTATGAAATTAATATTCAGATTAATGAAGTTCCTGGCTACTTGACAGGTAAGTCTTGGGGTGACACAACCGATTTTTTTAAGAATAGTTCACATTTCTCAGAAGTTTTCACATATCGATTTACTCAAAATAATGGCCAAAATACCCTATCTTTATAGTATTATTATAAACACAACTTTAGCTATGAATGGTTACAAAAGCACTAAATACACGGCGCTTGCGTCATCTGACCGAGACTCCGGTTAAAGTTAATAAATTAAGTTTTTTACTTAATAGAAAATAATATGGTAAATGGAAACCCAAAAATATTAAAAATTATTAAATAAATAATATTATGCGATATAATAAATTTAAAATAAAGCTTTGTAAATCAGTTGACTTTGGGCTGTACATTAGTGTACATATGGACCTTGCATTGAAAACTTCGATTTCCTTAGAAATACCGTAACTTATATTTCTAGTCATTTACCAAATTGCAAAATACTTCATGTCAAAGCGTCATCATTAGGCTTCAATTATCAGTCTGTCTCATTTCGTTGAAGTGTCAACAACGGTAATTTTGTTAGCTTCGAAGATGTCCAAATTTGAGCCAACAAAACGTCATTTGCGGGAAGCAATGCTTTTCTGATTTCGTCTTAAGAAAACTGCCGCAGAATGTCATAGATTGCTGCTGGTGGCTTACGGGGAATTTACTCCGACAGAAAGGACTGTTGAGACTTGGTTTCTCCGATTCAAAAATTTGAAGAAGCCGAATTGGAGTCCATACTTCATGAAGATTGTCAGTCTGACGCTGTAAAAGATAAGTGAAGTGCTTAATGTTCATCCCTCAACCGTTTCGAGACGTTTAAAATCTATGGGAGTCATTCAAAAGGAAGGGCATTGGGTTCCTCACGAGTTGAAGCCAAGAGACATCGAAAGACGGTTCATGACTTGTGAAATGCTCCTTCGCCGTCAAAAAAGAAAAGGTTTTCTCCACCGAATAATCACCGCCGACGAAAAGTGGATCTTTTACAAGAACCCCAAACGCAAAAAATATCGCTCGTACCCCTGTGAATCACTTCCATCGACCTAAACAGCCACGCCGAAGAGAGAAATCCACGGATCCAAGGTAATGCTTTGCATTTAGTGGGACCAGAAGGGTGTCATCTAGCTGCTGCACGAGCTGCTGAAACCGGGAGAAACCATCACGGGCGATCGCTATCAAGCTTAGCTCAAGAATTTGAGCGATGCTGTGAAGATAAAACGGCCGGAATACGCTAAAAGGCACGACAAGGTAATTTTCCAGCATGACCATGCTCGACCACACGTCGCGATGCAGGTCAAGAACTTCCTGGAAACGCTTCGCTGGGACATCCTACCTCACCCGCCGTACTCCCCAGATATTGAGCCATCCGACTACTATTTGTTCCGGTCAATGGCCCATGGCCTTTCCGAGCAGCTCTTCCAGTCTTTCGAAGATATTGAAAAATGGCTGGATTCGTGGATAGCCTCCAAGGACGAAGACTTCTTCCGCCGGGAAATCTGTCTCTTGCCAGAAAGATGGGAGAACGTCATAGCTAGCGATGGACAATACATTGAATGAAATGCACTTTCCAATTTGCTTCGAAATAAATGGTCAATATCACAAAAACATCGAGTTTTCAATTCAAAGACTATAGATTGTCAATAGTATCTGCCATAGGAGACTATCATCCGCTTATCGGATATTGTTGATCCTTTCGCCGCTGATGTGCCAAAACGGCACAATCGAGTGTTTGTTATGACTTAAAGATTCAGTGGTAGCAGAAACCCATCTATATTTTTTCCTCTGGCTACCAGCGAATTTTCCGATTCTCTAATAAACTTTGCGATGTCTCACTTCAGCGATACATTACTATTTCTTTCAGCGACCCCTCTCGAGTTACAACTTTTATTTTCTCTTCTTATTTATATGAGTTGTTCTTCGGGACATGCCTTTCGAAATGTTTGCCTCAATTTTATCTCCGTAACATGCTCTCGCAGTTTCTCGGTAGTCGCTCTCTATTAGTTAAGGACGGTGCGTGTAGTCCTTAACCAAACGCCCCGGGATTAATGTACCTTCTCCTAGTGGGTAGGTGTACAGAAAATTTTACTAATGATTTTTACGTTACGCTTTTTAAAATAAGATTTCGCTGTCTCAATTTATATTTCAATGGGTTTGTAGGTACACTCAAGGGAATAACAACCTATTAAAATTTATTGCTTTTTCTTTAAATTTCAGCCAAAAAGTTGAGAAAAAATATTTATGTTTTTTTTATGAAAAACCAGCGCACTCGAAATGGTTTTAAAATTCTTTTCAATAATGGTCTACTTATTGACTTTGAGATTAAATAAGTACGTTTGGCGACAAATATTTTAAGCGGGTTAGAATATAATCCCAGCAAACTTTCTCACTGACTTTCACCATTTAATTCTCATAGTACTTAGGAGTTAAACAATATGAGGCTTTGATCCGAGTGTACTTTAGACCCTAATTTAACTCTCCGTTTATAATTTAAAATTATCTGGTAAAGTTAAAACTCCGTAAAGTTTTAACTTCACCCCCATGAAATTAAAACTGGGGTCCCAAACTTAGAAAAATATTGGATTGATTCTTACATTACCACTCGATTATAAGTATCGTCATTTTCCTTACGGTTATTACGGAAATAACAGTATACTGTAGTTTCATCATGATTCAAGTATCCGACTATAACCGTACGTATACTATTACATGCTGTCATGTTAGAAACGATATCCCGAGGTCGTGACGTAATGAAATAACATTATATTTTAACATTAGGGCACGGTATTTACTGTCGCGCCAACACCGTTATTCGCCATGTTAATTCATACGTATGGAACACAGTCCGAGCGTATTTTCGCACCACATGCCACATGCGTATTTCCGTGTATTACAACGTTATATTTTTCTCAGTGCACATGAGTCCATATTAGGACCGATTCTGTTTGCACACTTCACTTCGGATATTACGTCTAATTTCCAGCACTGCGATTGCCAATTGTATGCAGATGACACTCAACTTTTGAATCAAATATACCCCTATGACCCCAGTTCCGCTATTAGTAATATCAACCTTGATTTAGAGAGACTATCTGCTTTATCGAATCAACGTGGACTAAAAATGAATACTTCTACTTCTTGTTACCTCATCAAACCAGCGATAATTAATATCGCCAATTGGGCGCTTCCTAGAATCTTAATAAATTCCTTACCCATCCTCTTAGTTTCTTCGGACGAAAACCTTGGTATGTTCTTCGAGTCGAATCTCCGATTCGAGGAACATGGTCATGAGGATTTTGCCGCCTCTGGGCTCTGTAGAGAATGCGAGACTGCCTCAGCATCTCGGTGAACGCTCGAATTATTTTCATTTTGGACAATGGCGACTGCATGTAGGTATATATGGCCTGTGTCTGTATGTGAAAACTGAGCGGAAACTACAAAGATAACAAAATGCCTTTGCTAGGTTCTGTTTCGCTATGGCTCCTCGACATCATGTCTCTTCTTTTCTCTTCTTTGCTCAACATGAGGCAGCGTTGACAACTCTACCTTGCCTCTTATATGCTGTAGGTCATGCGGCACAAAAAAAAACTCGCTACCTCTATTCTAGGACGTGGTGGTCCCGGGATGCTCATTCCTATTTGATCCATGCGCCTAACCATGTTGCCATCGTTCCCAAACACGCGAAAACAAGGTTGAGATGGTGTTTCTCTTTTGTTCTGTTCGGCGATTATATGGATTCGCCTGGAAGCGACTTTGCGCGCTCTATCGATGCATGTATTTGAATTTGCTTATAAGAAAACCCTCCTAGAGAAAAACAGTTAATAAAGAAGTTTACCTTTTTCCATTTTTTTTTTAAATTGCATAGTTGATATTTGATTTTCCTTCCTTTTATTTAACCTAGTACCTACGTTATATACAGGCTGAGTTTTTAATTAGTGTCATCCTTGAAGTGGGTGAATCAGTACGAGATAATAAGCATCTTTTGATTTGGGAGACATATTTTTTTTGTAAATTTAGAGAAATTTGACGGATAAATAAAATTTGACAAGCGTTGAAAGCGCTGCGCACTCAATCAATAAGTCAAATAACGGGAATAAACAATATTCGCGATATTTTACCTACCGCTAGATGGCGCAACGCTCTCATTTTTTTAATACTATTTTTCAGATACCATTTTTTTTTATTTTTCAAAATATAGGTATAAAAAAAGACTGTTTTTTTGGTGTTTTTTTATTTTCATTAAAAGTTGCTTGTTTTCTGTTACTGATTCACCCACTTTAAGGATGTAACTAATAAAAAACTCACTCTGTATACATAACAGGTCCTGGCTTAGTTAGGTGACATTGCCATTGATCTATGCGATGGAGGAACTATATAGAAGGAACTTTCTGATATTGGCTCAATGTTAAAATATTTTTCTGCATAGTACCTAAGCACTGGATATTGTATACTCTCATAACATATTTGCATTACTGCAATAAATACATATGCTTGCCTAGGACATATCAATATTATTTTTTATTTCTTAGCGCTCCTTAATCTGGCGTACCTATCTTGTAACCCAGACCATTGATTTTATAGTGTAATAAAATCAATGCCCAGACGTACAGTCTGAAGTTATTCCTATTTGCAGTATGTGTGATTTTATTGGGCAACCTTTGTCAAGTGCTGCTTCGACTTCAATTTCAGTATACACAGTATATTGTATTTTTATAGGCAAATATAACCTATTATTGTTATTATATAATTCGTAATATTTCTGCAATTGTGATTGTGATAATTTGTTGTGATGAGAAAGTTATCCCGAATCGTGTTGGTTCGTGTTTACTCTTTCATCCTACCGGTGTTGTTAGAGGCTGCCAAGTGTGAAATGATACCAAGACTCGACAATATCTGCGAGGCGGATCGTGTTGTTTGCCCGTTCGCGTGACTCCCTGATGACATTTTGATATTTAATGTATTTAAAGGGGGCGCGTCGATGCGGAGACGGAAGTGTAATTACCGACTGACATCCGGACCGCCCCTACCCTACGCCAAAACCTACCCCGTTCCCCCGGGCGAGCCATTTGATTATGTCTCCTTCCGCGCCGACGAGCCAAGGAGGAACAAACAATTACAATGCAAATACGAGTGGAACCATCTCTACGTCACTGCTAAGAAAAACGAAAGATCGGCTATATGGCAATAAATCGGCTTATGGAAAGAAAAGGCGGGGTGGGGGCGCTTTCTACATGTTTACAGCATAATCTACTGTGCACCACCATAATGTTATACCACGAATATCGATATATCGAACATAATAATAGAATATTAATATTTTTTTTGAAGTATGAGTGCCATCTACACGTTGCGTTTAATAGTAAAGTGATGGTTGCTAAGTTGTAGTACAACGTTGAGCAATCTATTACGCTATATAATCAATGATATTACACATTAACCTTCTTTGCTCGAACGATCAGTGAATAACTGCATCGAAATGGGTCTATTGATTCTTGAGTTTAGCGGGGTCGAACAGGCAGACATGCAGACGCTTTTTGGGATTTTTCTCTTGTCTAGATAGACAAGCAACTAGAGTTGTCAACTACAATGTGCGAACCCGTCACCTCAGGAAGTTTTAACGAAATATTATTTCTGCCTCCCGTGAGGTGAACGCAGAAGACTTAGGACAAAACAGTCCACCGTCAAACTCCGCCGCATTCCTGTAAGAGGCCAACGCCTTATCCGCGAGATAACCAGGTACGTTACCCAGCAGGCTTACACTCACGCCCTTACTTCCAGTTGCGACCAGATTACTCCGGTCACTCGACTGGTTCCGAGTTCGAGGTCGCTTGCGCGGTCCTCTCCCTTACGAACCGGTGAAACAGTGTAAACCGAATCTATCGCGGACCACGGCATCCTTTAGCCGGCTGTTCACCCGGAATCGGGTAGCCGACGGTCGTTTCAAGAGCAGTCGCCGTAAGGCCAGCAACCACCCCCGCTCTATAGGAAACAGTAAAGCTTCCAGACTCCCCCGACTGCTATTCAGAATGCACAATCGATTGGCTTACACCGCACGGTGCGCAGACCGTCCAGGAGCGCCAGAAGATTGACTCCTAAGGGAAACTACCCGGGCTCACGCTTCATGCGTAGAGGCCGCCGGATGGGTGTTGACCCGTGATTGTGACCAACTCTGAACATAATGGGTCTTCGTGGCCAACTCAGCAAGGACACATTACCTCCCTAGATAGACAAGCAGCTCGTTCGTAACAGTGAGTGTATGAAATGGCTTATCTTTGCCGTTTTCTATATGGACGCTGTATCAGCTAAGGCTACTAGGGCGCCGTACCACAGCTATGGGCCCCTAGAGCCGGAATAGAACCAAAATGTGGCAAACACAGTCGCTGTATAGGCTACAGCTACAAGGACGCGGGTACCACGGCAATGGGCCTCTCGAGAGCCGGAATAAAACCAAAATATGCCAAACACTAAGTACAACAGCGCTCTCGCTTTAGAAATGAATAGAGATCATTCTGCCAGCACAATTAAAAATATCTTGCTTCAAATAAATCTAAACTGTATTATTATGATGTAATTATTATTATATCAAATTCATCGATATGGGTATATTATGTAAACTTGTGTAAGAATTACACATTTACTGCAAATATAACATTAATTATATTTTTTTTAAATAATAAAAAAAAGACACGACTGCTGTTACAAAAAGTCAACTCTTATATTTTAAATTATTACAAACAATATGTTCGCGCTGAAAAGGACGTGTTTTGAAGAATAGAATTATAAAAATAACAATATTCGTTGAAACTAAATTTAATTTACAGAAGTTCCGCTACGGCCCCATCGATGCGTGTCATATTTATAAACATCTATACAATACAAAACAAAATAATACAATTTATTCTACTCCAGTAGGTAGGCATTCCTTCAATTGGATGCGTCATTGCGTATAACATTTTTAATAATTAAGGAAAATTACCTATCGTGATGTGACTGTAAAATATAATTGAAATATTTTATAAATAGTATGATATATTACTGTTAAATGGAAAATAATGTAGTAATTAAAATTTCTAGCTAAATAAAGAGCACAATGCCTTTAACCATAATTAGCAAAGTATTAATCTAGTGCTTATAGACGATTGCGCATTCTTTGAGCCAGTCAACGGGCTTTGTCTAAGGCCCGCGATATTTCCGCTGGGTAATTGCCCTTTAGCGGGGCTTCACGTGGGCCCATCGAGGCTGTTTCCAGAGTGTGGCGTCCCAGTGTTGCTTAAAAATATATATTTATCTAAATTTAGTGACATGTGTACATTTAGACAATTATTTAATTGATATTTGGAAAGTTTAAGCACCCAATGATACTCGGGATGACGATTCTAACAATACGACACACTTTTGAATCAGTTGAAGCGTTTAGAAGATATGGTAGAAAAAAGAAACTGATAACATACATACATGAACCATAAAAACATAACACTCCGTTTTTGGACAGTCCTGTAAAAATAAAAACCACCAAATATGCTATCCTTTGAGTTTTCATACGTATCCATTGTTTGTGCTGTAAATATGCGATTGTTGCATTAATATATAGTCTGCCAATGTTGTTCATGTTATATTTGTTATTAATAAGCATTACATATATATTTTTATTTATATCTATTTATAATATCGATTATAATTCACAATGGCCTATTTAAGTACATTTTTTAAACGTTCCCGCCAATCTCATTTCACCCGCTAGATTTCTTATCACCCCACACCGCGCCACCATCTTTTTTGTTTGTTTCTACACTTTATTAAGAAATTTCTCAATGAGAGGGTTTATTATCATACGCCAATCTCTTACAACCAACCAACTATGAAGTGTTTATATATATGTGTGCGAGTAAAATGTGCGTGTAATATGTTATTGCATTAGATCGAAAGATTTGATATTTAATCCCAACTCTTCATTAAAAAGTATTAATATAAAAGATATTGATTGAGATCAATTAATAATATAAGTAAAAATAATTATAATATGTACATATTGACAGAAAAATAACTAAAAATAATAACGATTGAGTAGGCCATTAAATTACAGTAAAACGATAAAAAAGGGATGTGTGAAAATTATTATAAAAATTTTAAAAAATCAGATAAATTTACTATGAATTCAGAATAAAATTAATTGAAATAAAATTGGTGATCGGCCATGTTTGCCGAATGAACGATAATCGCTTGCCACGTAAACTTCTTTGGCGAGACCGTCCGACAGAATGGAGATTTCAGCGACCGGCACCGAAAAAAACCTGGCTAAATATGTAACATCAAAGACGACCTTAAAAATCAACGATTATTGGCTAGGGATGCTCGAGACGTGGCAAAAAATGGTCAAGAATGGAAGCGAATCGTGAATGGAGTACGAGATCCAGCGGCACCGACAGCAGCGTATTGGGCGAGGGCGACCTCCTCCCCAATCGCCGGCTACGGAATAAATAATAAATAATAATAATAATAATAAAATTGGTAATATTTTATATTGTTTTAAAATACTGTAAATTATTATTAATCATACAACGATTCCAAATTCCAAAACTCTCGCCTCATTGGTTTTTTAGTCGTTTAATCCGCAATTCCGAGATCTAGTGACGGTTTATTTTCCGTTACCGTTTCACCGCAATAGGTGAAGAATTTAACAGAACCCTGCCTGCCTGCTCTACTGGTTGGTAAAAGTTCAACTTATTATTGAGTCGGTCTGTTACGTTCCTCGCCAGCAGTTTGTAGAGGATAGCAAGCTGATAGGCTGGTAATTCCCCACATGCATGTGGTCACCTTTCTTGAACAGTATGATGACCTCGGCGTTCTTCCAAGATGTCGGTATCCGTTGCTCTTGCAGAAACTTGTTCATAAGAATAAGTAGTGTTGCCTCCAGCGGCTTTTCTCCCATCCTCAGCATGTCCTTTGTCACTCTGTCTTCCCCGGGTGCCTTATTGTTCCTCATTCTTTTTAAGGCTACTCGCAGTTCTCCTGTGTCAATTTCTGATAGTTCTTCAGAGCCGACATTAAAGATCTCTTTTTCATCCTCTGAGTTTTGGAGCCGACTCGCTGTATAGCTTACGCTAGAAGTTTTGGATGACAGCGACAATACCGGCTTTGCTTGTGACGCTTTCTCCTCCCTCGTTTTTAATTTTTAAAATCTTAACCTTGCTACGGCCATCTTGGATTGTAGAACTCTCATACTGACGTTTTCTTCAATGGCTGTACGGGCCAACTGTGTATTGTAATTTCTAAGGCCCCTTCGAATCTCTTTCCTTATGCTTTTGTTCAAATTTTTATATTCAGCTGAGTCCCTGCTAGTCCGTCGACGCTCGTTCATGAGTTTCCTGGTATTAACGCGTACCTTGCCGCTTACTGTCATTTACTTTATCTACGAGAATTTGGACGGTTTCGTGCTTTCGGCGATTAATCCCTAGAAATTGGTTGATTTGATGGCATCTGCGAGAATTTATAAGTCACCATACCTAATTGAGACCACTGATTAGCTCTAGGCAAGAAATTCCGACCGGCCAATATCATATATATATATATGTATATATATATATATATATATATATATATATATATATATATATATATATATATATATATATATATATATATATATATATATATATATATATATATATATATATATATATATATGTTTATATATATATATATATATATATATATATATATATATATATAATTATATATATATATATATATATATATATATATATATATATATATATATATATATATATATATATATATATATATATATATATATATATATATATATATATATATATATACATATATATATATATATATATATATATATATATATATATATATATATATATATATATATATATATATATATATATATATATATATATATATATATATATATATATATATATATATATATATATATATATATATATATATATATATATATATATATATATATATATATATATATATATATATATATATATATATATATATATATATATATATATATATATATATATATATATATATATATATATATATATATATATATATATTTGATAAGTTTTGTAAAGAAATCCGTTTATAGGATGATGTTTTTATTTAAAATAAAATTAGTAAAAGCTACTTAAAAAGCAACGAAGGAAATCCCAGCTTGGATCGGGAAATGCTAATATTTGAATGAGATATACTTACGGATGTGCACGACTTTCGACGGTGCAATGTAAGTTTAAAGGTCCTTTTGCAGTCGACTAACGATCACTATTCATCCATATATCTCAAAAATCAAGCTAATCCTTTTGCAACACAAAATGCCTCAAATTGAGACGAATTAAAGCGAAAAAATCAAAAATTAAACAAATTGATCACTTCGGCAAAGCCGTGACATAAATGAAGGTGACATATCGAAATAATTCAAATTTCGAATGCTACCAACATTTAAAATATGATACAATTGGCTGTGTTTTTTATCAATGAGCCATTAAACCGAAATAAAAATAAAAAAACTCCATATGCTTAATGAAAAGAAAGAAGAAACTTCAATCTTAATTTCTGGCAGAGGAGTTTGTAATAAAGGCTGTATAATGTTATCAAAATACGGTAAACCAGTATAAAATTGTATAATATTAAAAAATATGTAACGAAACATTGTAGAAAACAGTATAATATTTTTATATTTGATAAGTTTTGTAAAGAAATCCTTCATATTTTTTTTTTTAAAATTTTATTTTTATTTCGATTTAATGGCGTAAAAGTGACAGTGACAGAGGAAAGACGGAAAACTGTGGTGTAACAATGAAGGACTAAGAAAAACTGTCAAGACAAAACGAAACGAAACGAAACTGATGCTGCGCAATATATCGATTCAACAATACAACATGTCCACAGATGTATACCTACTCTGAAACTAAACAAAAGAAAACATTTTTCTGCTGTCCCTCAAAATAATTCCTAACTCATCTACATTTCCACCAGGACGAGGTTAGGATGACTCCTGGCTGGCAAGGTACGATCTAATCTAATCTAATATAATGTTGGTTTACCTATATTATGCCCTATAAAAGACTCCTTATGAGACACGTTGGCATTTTAAATGCTTTTTCAGCATTCAGTAACCTCGTTTTCCTACTCCGTTAGTTTCAGCACTTTACCCGGTTTCTTTGTTTCTCTGCACCATTTGTATATATTTCTCTATTTCACAATTCGTCTGTTAACGTATACACTCCGACGCTGAAACTGAGTGTCGAAGTTTGTTTTCTGAATTTCAAACAAAGCAAAACTCGGTTCAGTTATGGTTACTTGCTTTGTTGGTCTATTTCAAACATGTATAGTATATACACATACTCGTGTGCTAACCTCTGGAAGTGCCGTGGAGTGGGGTGAGTTTGATCAATTTGAATATTCAAACCGAAATAACATTTGAACTACTCATACATTTTTATTCTGAAAATTTTAAATCTTACATACATATATAAATGAGGGATATAAACAGATTTAAAAAAAGTCGTTTAGTTATCGAAAATTATAAAAAAAACGCTTTTATACACGATTTGGGGTGAGATTGTTCATATTGATTGTTCATATGAAACCCGTCACTAGTAGGGAAATAGAAAATATAGTAAAAAAATTGAACAAGAGTCATTCTGCAGGGACGGATGAAATTCCAATGTTTGTTGTAAATAGGGCAATAGATTACATTAAAAACCCCTTAACGCAGGCTATAAATGCCTCTATAGAAAGTGGTGTTTTTCCCGAAGAGTTAAAATTATCAAAAGTGATTCCACTCTATAAAGCAGGCGCAAGAACTGAAACTGGAAATTTTAGACCAATTGCAATTTTGTCTTCTTTCTCAAAAATCATAGAGACTATAATTAAAAATAGATTAATTGCGTTTTTTGATGCAAACAATATTCTTAGTGAAAGACAATTTGGATATAGACGAAACAAGTCCACTACTAAAGCTATCGAGGATTTCATATCTTATATAAATGACAAACTAATGGACAAGTACTACACCTTAGGTATTTTTTGCGATTTGAGTAAGGCATTTGATTGCGTTAGGCATGATATTTTACTAAACAAACTAAATCATTATGGAGTCAGGGGAGACTGCTTAAAATGGTTTGATTCATATTTAACAAATAGAACGCAAATCGTGGAAATTACACAATGTCAAAATCAAAACATTACAAAACACTGTTCGATCCCTTTAACTAATAAACTTGGAGTCCCGCAGGGTTCCATTTTGGGCCCTATTCTATTTTTAGTATATGTAAATGATTTACCAATGTATTTCAACGATATAAATGTAACGATGTTTGCTGACGACACTAGTTTAATTGTTGCCGGTAAAGATATGGAAGAATTATTGATTAACGTTAAAATTAATCTATTCAAACTAAATAGTTGGTTTGAGAGCAACAACCTCACACTAAATGCGTCTAAAAGTAACTTCATACATTTTACAAATCATCGAAATCGGAATAAAGGTTCGCCAATAATACTTTCAATAAATAACACTGCCATTCCTCAAACTCATTGTACTAGATTTTTAGGTGTTCATGTCGACGAACTTTTAAAATGGAACTTTCACTGTGAAAACCTCGAAAGTAGGTTAAGTCGGGCATGTTATGCTTTAAGTATTGTAAGAAGGTCTTTGGATGAATTGCAAACAAGAAATGTTTATTTCAGCTATATTGAAGCTATCCTAAGTTATGCCATTACGATCTGGGGAAATTGTTATGCTTGTCATAGGGAACCCATATTTATACTCCAAAAGAGAGCAGTGCGAATAATTGCAAAGGTGAAAAGGGAAGAGTCATGTCGACCCATTTTTAAAAGGCTAAGAATCCTCACCTTAACCTCACTCTATCTCTTTAAGTTACTAACTGAGTTTTTTAAGAATAAAGAAACACATTATAAAAAGTTTTCAGATACACATACTAAAAATACGAGAAATAAATTAAACATTTTTATACCATGTATTAAACTAAACACAGCAAGGCAAGACAAAAAATACTCAGGGCCATATTACTTTAACAGGCTACCAGAAAGTTTAAAAACTATTCAAGTGGAAAGCTTATTCAAAAAGTTACTTAAAGAATTCTTATTAGACAAAGCTTTTTACTCGATCGATGAGTTTGTTAATTTTAAATAATTTTTCAAATTTTTTGGTCATTTTTTTGACAATTTTAAGTAGCATTTTTTAATTATTCTGACTTTTTCTGATTTTAATTTCTTGATTATTTTTATCAATTATTTTAATTTGTGGTTTTAGTAAATAAATCTTAAAAATGATTTGGATGCCCTAAAAGCAATAATGAAGTAACTGTATGTACGTGGTGATAAATTTAAATATTGTAAAAACGAACAAATATACTGTAATTTAAATGTACCTAAATATTAAGTTTCTACAATCTGTTAAGATTTTTTTGGAAATAAAATAAATTGAAAAAATTGAAAATTGATTTTAATCTATAGATGGGCAGTAATTTAGCCTATGGTTTCGTCATTTGTTTGGATCAGCAGTTTCCGAATTCTAAGAAGTTTTATAGGTTTGGGAAAGATTAATCGTAGCGGTGAGTTTGTTCAGGAAGGACCGATTCGCAAAATAGTAATATATGATAATGACTTTTTAATTTTTTATTGAAACATATCAATTAACTTTACAAATTAATAATGTAAGTAGACCTTGATATTTTTGTTATTAAATTTTGATTGATCACTCCCTCCTCAATAAAAATTTAATCGCAAATATCAGTAACCTGTTGCAAACCAGAATGTGTGGTGTTTTTAATACCACATGTAAAAGACTAGACATATTTAAAGATTCTAATAATATAATCAAAGACTCTATTAAATCTAGTGTATCTCCTACTTCTTAAGATTCAAGTAACGCCCATCCTACTGTATTATATAGTTTTATTATATAATGCTATATCCTTATATTATAATATATCGTATTATGTATTATAAACATTAATATCAAATTATTCATTACGTATTTATGCTTTATACAAGGTGTCCAAAACAAGGAACTGGGTATTTGTTTGTTCAATAAAACAAAAACTACTAGTAATTAAGTTTTTTATTATTGTTAATTGTTTTGATACAAAATGGAAAATTATTTCGAAAAGATAATGTTATACAAATGGTGACCGTTACGCTGCTGGCACTCTTCTAATCTGCAACCATAATTGGCGATGACGCGCTGACACATAGCCCTCGATATTGCTGCTATTTTTGTCCTGATGTTTTGTTTCGATTGGGTTAGGTTCGTCGGATTATTCTCATTAACCTTACTTTGAAGGTATCCCCTTACGAAATAGTCAAGCGGGCTAAGGTCGGGGCTTCTGGGAGGCCAGTTGATGTTACCTCTACGTGAAATCACATTATTAGGGAATAATTCGTTTACAGTTTCAATTGATTGATTTTATGTAGTCCGTATCCTTCAATTCTTGGACCAATTGAATTTTATACGCTTTTAAATGCAATTCTTTCTTTAAAAATGAATGCAAAGACTTTTTTTATGTCAATGCTTGGCTTTGCTTTCGGATGGATAAAGACGGATTTTGACGAACTAACGCCCTCACTTCTTCAATTGTTTCCTGGTTGCGGACAGAACGAGGGCGACCACAGTTTTGAATTTTTACCGTCGCACCTGTATTTCTGAACATCCGGATCTATTTTTTAATGCTATCGTCACATGGTGCATTGCGTGTACGATACAAACGTTGAGCAGTCACTATTGAATCACCGTTACGATAATACGCTCGTACGCAAAAAGCGCGATGCGTCCCCGGGTACTGTTCCATTGCGACTAAAACTCCACAAAATGGCGAACGCCACGATCCCCACCACGCCCCTCCGCCGCTCCGAATCAACTTCTGCGCTAAAACAAATACCCGATACTCTTTTTGGACACCCGGTATCTTACCTTTCGTTAACGTGTATTTATCCAACTTACCTGTTATTAACGTGGTCATGTTTATCCTATTATGTTATTCATGTAAGCGTTGTATAAATAGATTTTGCAAATACTCTATCATGTATTTACTATCTGTGTTTATTGGGGAAAAAAAACAATACAAATACGAATATGTTTAAAAAAAAAATCGCAATAATACTTGAATATTTAGAATTTAGTAAGTTTTTGGATTTTGGGGAAATCATGGAAGTGTCGAGGGTGTATTTTTACAACAAAATTCAAATCAATTCTCAAAATGAAACTACTCACCTGTATGTAGGTGTATGTAGCTGTATGTAGGTCATCTAGGCACTATTTATTAATGCTATTGTGTAAAATCAAGATTAGCAATTTGCTGGTAGAGGAAATTATTAAACAAAAGGAAGAAATGTCCGAGTGGTCAGTCTCACGCTCCTCTTACAATGTCACCCCTCTCCACGGTACTCGTGTGTTAACCTCTGTAAGCATAACATGCCATCTAGTGTAAACAGTGTTATTATGAGAATCCCCCGCAACGTGATACGTAATTGGTGGTTTCCGCTTAACTTTATCGAGGCCATGCTGCGATGCTGCGTAACACTTAGGGGTAGTCTTATCAAAATAAGTCTCAAGTAGCTATATTAGCTTCTTACCATAATTGCCGCTTCTTACCAATTTGAACTTAGATAACTCCGTTTTAATATTCCTTTTTCAAAATCTTCCGTCGATTTTGTTTTTTTTGTGTGCAGTCATGGAAAGTTTATAATTTGCGTTATTTTCGAAATGTTTGCCTGTATTAGTTCCGGTGTTATCCATTACAGTTTCTTGTAGGTCTGGGCACAACAGATAATTCAATTGTGTACTGTCAAACTGTGAACAATAATGGAGAACCTGGTGATCAAATGAAACGAGCCTGGTCAATCGCTCTACGTTAGTGGTCCTGTTCGACCGCGTACGACCATTAATAACAAACAGTTGCAAAGTTGCAGGAGTTGCGAGTATAAACCAACACCGATGGGGCATTGTGAAACGCGTTCAAAACTTTCATTGATTTCTGTCCATGAGGGATTCTCCAATGCCCCAGTAGAGCCATTAACCAACTCTCATTAAATGTCAAAACTGCAAAGACAATAGGGTCCATGATTTGATTAATTAAATATACTTAATATAATAGTGTCAATATACAATATACAGAGCTATGTGGATTTGTCTTATAAACAGAAGAATTTGGATTTGTTTTGTGGGAAGAATGGACAAAAATATTTCGTGGGGAGAATGGACAATCGCGAACACCTGGTAAAAGAAATGTACGATGAAAGCTTAAATTATTACAATTTAAATAACTTAGAAGACAGCCGCACAGTAGCCGTCATGGCATTGCTGTTGGACATCCTTCACAATCATTTGGACCCTGCTGAAATATTGACATTAGTCAACATATGGACGCCTACAAAACATACAAGGTTCATGTACCAAGGTGCAATACAATCCATGGGCAAAACTCCCTTGTTAGCTGTATTGTAACATGTACAGCAATACGTTCGGTGACACTTGCGCTGATATTTTACCTGTTTCGACAAAAACACAAATTATTAGGGCAATACGTGAAAATGTAAAATTGATAATTATATATTGATAATTATTTAATGTGAAAAATTATAATTGATAATTATATATCGATAATTATGTTACGGGAGAATTTATAACTGATAAATATGTAACCTAGTACCTACTTATACTCTCCTTCCATCCCCTCTTTTTCTCCCTATATTTTATTGCTTTTTGAATAGGTATTAATTTTTCATTTTATATTAAGGCGACATGAGACCTCAGAAAAATATCTGAAATGGGCGTACACTCGGAAAAATAGGCGGGGTCAATTTTGTAGGGTTTGACCAATAAAAATCCAGCGTTGACGAAGCGTCAAGCGCAGATTCTACGTCCGCTCGCGCCGGCTACTAGGCGCATACTAAATGCTCCATCGCAGCGCTAGCACAGAATAACTATCTTTACGCAGTGGTGGTATAAGGGTGTAAATGACAAAGCATATTTAGCATAACACTCAGAGCGCTCTCACATTTTAAATAATTGTAATTAATTTAGGGCCTAAATAAAAAATGTGGCTAAGCGCTGTCCTAGAGAATTAACCAGTCAATATTATGAAATTATAATAAAACACACTCACCGCTTACATTGTAGGAGTAAACGCGTCTGAAAGTTTTCGAAGTCAGTTTAAATTTAGCCTTAATGTCCAAGGCAATGAGTCCAAATTTTAAATTGGTTCCTTATCGAGGGTTTCACTTAGAAACTTTTCTTTAAATTAATGCTTATATTTTTCAAAAACCTCATAAAACCAAAATTCTTTAGATATTGTCGTTCCCAGGTATCATGTCGCCTTAATGATAATGTACGAGGATACTCAATTTATTACTTAACAACTTTTAATAATACGATTTTAATCATAAACATAAATCATAAATAAAAATCATGGCAACTGCGTGGATATTCCATGGCTTTTGTAGTATAAGATTCACTTCACCGCACCATATTTTGATGTACGAATTGCGACTGCACGAAACCCATAAAATAAACTAACAGGATTTCTGTAATTAATTCGATTTCATTTCATACTGTGTACATTACGGAACAATGGATTCTACTATCGTAATGATCTGCCCACCAATTCGGCCGTCCTATTGTTTATTCGCTCTATATTATCATAAGTTATAGATGTTAATCTCCCAAGGGCAGGGCCGTAATATTCGCCACTAATTAATCTGATCTAGATAATGTGCTATATAGTTCACAATGAGGTCTCCGGGATGTCGTGTCATTTCGATTAATTAAAATAATGATAATATTTATAATCGGCGAAGATATTTTTAAATTTGGCCTTATGCAACTACAACAACTTCTGTCGATCGAATGCAACAACAAGACACACATTTTTACACGTGTTACACGCACACATTATATATAAACACTTCGTAATAGAGTTGGTTGTAAGATATGGTCATACGATAATAAACCCGCACATTATGAAATTTCACAATAAAGTGATTATATCGTATGAAATCTGCATACAAAATTAAAATTTTACTTTTTTACGTAATTATTATTAAATAAATAAGAGCTATTATTTTAAAAGTCGTTTGATATTATAATATTATAGGCGTGTTTAGAGCGCCATCTACATTGCTCCTTCATACTGTTATACTAGGAAAGTCGCCATATTGAACTTCATAATCTTTTTATTTATTTATTTTTATTTATTTTAGTATTTATTTAAGTAAAAAAAATAATATTTTTACATTTTTTTTTTTTGCGAATCAGATAAGATTACATTTGTGTGATTGTATATCGGTTCTGGGCTGATAGTATTTAAGACATAGTGACTCTTTTTTTTAATTCATTCATTCCGATCACTCATTCATTTTTTTTTAAAAAATGAGTTTAATATAATATATAATATATCGATTTTAAGATCCATACGTGTAATCTATACGATGCGTTTCGTAGCAAAAAACTGATTTCCAAATCGTAGTACGTCGTTGAGCTATCTAATACGCTATATTACTTGAAGAAAATGATAGAAATAATAAAACTATATGAACAGAAGTCATTTTGTATACTGCGATTATGCTAGTTAGTGTATTTAGTTGTATATAGTGGTACTTACTCAACTTCGAATCAGAATCTATAATCTTTAGCTCTACTGATAACCTTCTTTACTTGCGTACCTCGTTAAAACTAAGCACGCTGAATACTATCGACACGTTTATAACGATATTCACGTACCTCATAAACTCCTTAAGTGATTCCAATACTCGTAATCTAATTATTTCAGGCTCACGATCAACAAGGTAAACCCGTTTCAGGCAAATAAACAACCACGATTATCTTAATCCCTGTTTAATATTGCTAGAACGTCTGCCTCGCGAATTAATTGATCGAACCACATCATTACATCAGGTTACTGCATTATTAGTGTACTTATAGATATATTGAAACAGGTTATATATAGTTAATATATAGATATATTAACTAATTTTATCGATCAATATCTGTTTAATTCATTTTTTTATTTATTTATATATTTAAGTATTAATTACTATAAAACATTGATTTGCTTACAAAAATAACAGGAACCGAATGGCAAAACCTTAACCTTTTGCTTATTTGTTTCTGTCACCCAACTGGGACTAGCCCGTTCTAGGGTGGACAGGACTTATTACAATCAAGTTTGCTTGATTGCTTGATTGTTGGATGCTTACAAATGTACAAGTTTTAGTAAAAAGCTAATAACATTAAATTGCCCTAAAATGTGGTCTTCAAAAAAAAAAGGTAATAATAATATTATTAAAAAATATTAAATGATAACATAATTAAAATGAAATGCAATTCCATTATAAAATCGGCAATAAATATAATATAAAATTCGAATAAATAGTATAAATAAAGTTATATGTGAGAAAAGAAAGAAACAGTCATTAATATTTAATATATGTTAAGTAATATAGGATTTAATATAAAAATACCTACTCAAAAAAGTACAATACATTGTCAAAATAATATATAACAACAAAGTCAAATAATTTTTGGTAGTTAGTTCAATGTTAAAATATACTCAACATACATGTTTAAAAATATGTTAATAATTTGTGCACCTAAGTTTTATTAAACTATTATTTCTAACATTTGATATATGGTTAGTCTGTCATGATTCGATAACCACTTCTTTAATTTATTTTTGAATTCCCTAAATATCAAATTCATTTTTATTTCCATATTGATCAGATTGTAAAATCTCGGCGTAATGAAAGAGTAATAATGTCTTTGTCCAAATGATGTTTTCATTCTGGTTATTATTAAGCTATTTTCTAAAACTTGTCTCGTTGGTCGTCGGTTCTGAATTATTCCTAAATTTGAGTAATTGTCCAAAAATAACCTTAAGAGGGAAGTTTTTAGAAATGATCATGATCATATACTTTCGCTATTCTATGTATTTGCTATAAAGCGCGATAATTATTTACCTTCATTCGCTTTTCAATCTATTTTGTTTTTTTTTTCAAGACAATCTTGTTTTGTTTTGTATTGGAAAAATAATCATTGCGATTTCGTGCCTTCCTATGTATATGTAAAGATCGTAACACTCACCAGCTTTCCTCGTCTACTGAGGAGGTCATCACTCCATCGTAGTTGCTGCCTCCCGAAATTTCATCTCAGGTGCCTTTTCAGTAGAATACAAGTTATTTCAAAGAAAGTGCATTTGAAATTAGAACGTTTTGTCGAGATGTGGCTGGCTTCTTACTTTTTGAAAAAGCAGCTAACGGCAGCTTGGGACCTGCTCGTTACCTTGGTTTGGCTCAATTCACAGTTCAACTCCCATCCGGTAGCCTACTTGAAAAGGGACGAACCTGGAAGGGACTCTGTTTCCCTTGTCACGGCTGTGTCGTCGACAGGTGGGATAGGATCCTCTGGGGGAAGACCTCTGGAGCTGCTGGGCAGTTTGCGCATTAGCCAATCGACTGTACAGCAGCGCGGGTGGTTGTTGACCTAATGTCAGCTACTCTTGAAACGACCCCTTGGCCACCCGTGTGATATTGACGCGCAAAAGGCGCTACCGTCCGCGATAAATTCGAACTTAATTACCGCATACTTATCAGGTAGAGGCCGCGCAAGCGACTTAGAACCTGCGACCAAACTGGAGGACGGAGAAATCCTGCCAAATCTGGCAGTGAGGGCATGAGGTCGGCCAAGCTGTTTTCACTTCCCAGTGCCTCGCGGCATGTTAGCGTAGGTAGCCGGTCGACTGTCGTTTAAATGAGTACCGTGAAGGTGATTGTTTATATTTACGTGACATTATTTTTAACAAGTAAATGCTTAAAAGGTGTGTTTTAATAATTAATAAAGATTTTATTTATATTGATTATATTCAATCTTTCTTATGATACACCTTTATTTTTCCATATAATAAACTATCAAGACTCTTTTTTTTACATTTTCACAGAAAATCCAAAGAAAGGAACGGGCAATAAAATTTTAAACCGCGCGACGAATCCATTGAATTTTACAAACTTGAAAAATACGCACCCCCCTCGGGTCTCTTTTCTCTTTCTCTCCATCCCCTTTCAGAGCAAACAAAGGCCCCGCGACGCCAATCTGCATTAGTTAGATTGAATGGTGGAATGGAGGTACTCTGCACGCGCGACAAATAGTACTCATTGCAGCCGTGAGCCACCGGTGTGCCCGCCAATAGCAAGGGCTGGACGGGGCTACATTAAAAGGTTCCGTTCGATCCCTTATCGCGCTTTAGCGAAAAATTATCTTCTTCATCTTATAGTGCCTCTCTTACAGGTGGTCGGCTGTCAGCTCTGTGATTTTTTCCCTGTCTTGGGCCAGGCGAAATAGTTCTTCTACGCTTGAGATGTTTGTACACTCTCGGATGTTGCGGAGCCAATACTTTTTTCTTCTTCCAGCCCGTCGCTTACCGCAAACTTTCCCCATAATAATGAGCTAAAGCAGTTGGTATCGCTCATGTCTCAGCACGTGACTCAGGTGCGCCACTTTCCTTTGCTTGATTATGGGTTAAAACGCGATCTCTATCGACAACTTGGAGTACTCTAACATTAGGAACTCTTTGGATCCAGCTTATACGGAGCATTCTACGGTAGCGCCACATCTCAAATGCTTCGAGACGCTTCTGGGTATCAGCTTTCAGGGTCCAACATTCGCTACCATAAAACAACACAGGCCACACATAGCAACGGAGAATTCATATTCGGAGCTTGATGTTAAGTCCGGCCGCATATTATTACCTTTTCCATTTTCTTAAACGATGCTCAGGCGATTTCAATCCGGGTACGAATTTCTTGTTCGCAGTCCCAGTTATTCGGTTACCCACGCACTGAGGTATTTGTATTACAAAAATATATAAAAGTTTGTATATCCTATATGATACACAAGGTGACTGTTTTCTTTCGGCACTTTAAACTCGATTTTTACTTCCATGAATTGATTGAAATTATATACCAAGAGCATTGGTTTTTTCAAAAGGAGAAGTGTGTTTCAATATTTGTGTGTATTTTGTATTTGTATTTCATATTGATTTATATTTGTATTCATTTTGTATTTGTATTTGTATACACAGATTGTATTTGTATATACACAGATTTGTATTTGTATTCATATTTATATTTGTATTTCAATATGTGTGTTTCAATATTTGTATAAGTGTGTTTCAAGAAATGTGTTTCAATAAAATCATAAGATAAATTTACTAATGAGTCACACATATGTGTAATTCATTAGTGTGGTCACTTATTTATTAGCAAACTAATTTCGTGTCGTTCTCATTTTAACACCCACGTCTCGCGTGGGTGTTTGAAGAAGATACATATATTCTGTTTTAAAAGTTGCGTCCGAATAATTAAAATTGCTAGTTTACATTTTCAGCGTTTAAAACGTACGAAATCATTCACTAACTCCTCCGACCCAAATTATAGAGGTGGCATCTTTCTGAAAATGAAAATAAACTCCCCATTTTTTTTCTAAAACCCACATACCTCTTTGAGGTATACGTTACCGGCTAACACATAAAGCGAAATGAAGCATTTGACAGCGACATTTAGAAAATGTGACCTGACTGGCAACGCATAGGTCACCTGTCCAAGTCTAGTGCCGCCAGGCAGCCAGAGTATATCTGCCGGGCCGCTCCGCGCCGCGCCAACCTGATCAGTGCCGCCGACAAGCACCCGAGAAGCCCTGACGAAGGCGTCGTCTTTTATTTTTACTGGCGTCGAGGACAACGAATCTCTTTGATATCTCAAAGGGTCCCGTTGTCCTTGGCGCAAGTAAAAATAACAACGGGTCCCCAATGGATATACTTGGGTACGGATGCGATTATAGAAACAAATATTGGTGATCGGTTGTACTGTTACCGGTGATTTCAGTACCGAGCAATCGATTTTTCGCTCAATTAACTCGCACATATTTTTAGTAAGCCTATTCGCATTTTTCATCAAGTTACCAATTTGAATTGCTGAGTTAGAAGTCTAAAATATGGCGCCATAAAAGGAAAATATGCATGTACGAGTATGTAAGACATTCCGGCATAATTTAGTCTTAGGTTATATGGAATACGTAGAAACTCTTCAAAAAGTACATAAAAGATGCTTGTAACATATGTCTATCTATTCTGAATTTACTCATTAGATTAGACTACGCTAAAGTTTTTTTCGGGTATTCTACCTGTTTATAGACTTTTTAAAAGTTCGCAACAGAGACAGCGCGGCTGCTTAAACAGCCATCGGCCCATACGTCTTTACTCAACTGCGTATTAAATTTTTAGGTATTCTATTTTTATTTTTTTAGGAATAAGATCTGACGGAGAAATGCTTTGTGATTATATGGAAATTGCAATAAATCAATAGGTAGAAAAAAAAAATTGATTTTTGGAGTTAACACGGGGAAGTTATGACCTTGTGAGATCAAGCATTTCTCAGAAAACTCTTTAAATAATACAAAAAAATGTATAACACTCAAAAGATATAAAATAGAATAGTCAATTTCGAGTACTTTTATATTTTGATACTTAAGACCTTTCTAAAATTATTTTTGTAATACAAATTCAATAATTCACATCCCCAGTATATGATGGTGACAGTGGGTAATATGCCCAAAAGTCAATTTTGAGTTAAGTATACAGAAATGTCGAGTAACACGAGCTCTTTCCAAGACAACAGTGGGTTTTCTGAAAAAAATGTTTACCCACTGTATTACGGTAAGTCAGTGTTAAATGTTAGGTTTGCGATAATACTGATAAACGACTTTTGAATGTCAACTTCTAAAAAAAAAATTACAATATTAAAAGAATTGGAAAAGGCAAAAGCAAAAGTCAACACTTAGGCAAAAGTCTGAAGAAAGTCAAGAATTGCAAAGTCAACACTGAGGTATTTATGCAATTTGAAACATAACCCCATTGTTGTATTAAATCATTCATGCGACAATCAACCTCACTGCGATAATTATTAAGCCAAAGTTTAATGCAAGACTGGGTCATTTCCCGATTATTTTAGGTTTTTTATAAAATTAACCGGTTTACATTTGTCAAAACAATTAAAGCAAAAATATGAGTGTTTTGACTGTGAAAAATACATCGTGGAACTCGATCAAAAGTAAAAATGCATTTAGTTTCTCAAAACGATTTTTTTTAACCCAATAACAAAGTTCCAAGGTAACATTGCTTTAAATTACCATAATTTAAACTAACCCTTAAAAGGTTTTGATTTTGGAAAATTGACCAATTTAGTGACGAGGCCATTATTATTATTTTGCAACTTAATTTTCATGCGAGTCTATCTAATTGTTTCAGACCTGAGCAGAATTCACATCGTAATAAAGAGGAAGTGAAGGTGAGTGTTTAAATATATGCCATAATAAATGTCTGTTGTATTTAGCTCATTAATTAATGACACATATATCTCTCGGACTATTTTTAAATGTGATTAAATTTTGTTGATATTTCCATTGGTTGTCTATTATTCTGTTTTCGAAACTGCTAGTGTATATTTCTGTTAGTGTATGGTGAATGAATTAATATTTAATAGCTTTAAAGAAAATAAAATATATATCAATATTTTGCCATCAGTGAGATTTCGCTGTATTTCATTATTACCTGATGCATCATTTTCTGGACATTTTCCCTTTTTTTGCTAAAAAATTTTTTTTTTTTAAACCATAAAAAAGTTTTATGGTCAATGCCTAGTGTAAAAATTAAGATATAAAATCCAACAAGAACAATATTAAAAAAAAAACAAAAACACGTCTTCCATTACAAAAAGTTTACAATTGTATTTATATTTATTAGAAACAATTTGTTCGCGCTGAAAAGCACGTTTTTTAAATAATCCTGCGGCAGGTATCTCGTATCGATCGTGCGCCCTTCCTGACACTTTATATAGCCTCGCTCCGACCCCCGCCACCGCACGCAGTTGGTTGCAAGCGGTGCTCAATAAAAAAAACGTTTTTTTTTTATATTTGTAATTTATGTATGTATTCATATATATATCGACATATTTTCTGAATCTGCCTAATAAGACCTTTCATTTAATTCTAAACACGATACATTTGACTGTAAGATATCGCTATAACGATAAATCCGCCAATTGTACATAAATTGTCTTTTTTATAAAACCAGTGTAATATTCATTAAGTTATGTTTTAATAGCACAATAAAGTTATTCTATTCTATTACACGACTGCCCAACAAAAAAGGAGTGTAATACGTTCAGGGCTCATCTATGTATATTCTCCGTTTCTTTATTCCACCATAACTTCTAAACGCTTGAACCGATTTAGAAGTGTGTAATATTGTTAGAATCGTTACGTCATCCCAAGGTTGTATAGGGTGCCTTAACAGTTCAAGTATCAAGTATCTAGTTGTCTAAATGTGCAAATGTCCAAATGACAATAAATTAACTTATATATATATCGCGTTTTGTGTCGAATGAAAAGTCGGATTTAGTACGTTCCGGAAATATATATGCATCTATGTGGAAATATATATGCATATATCTATGCATCTACATAAACCACAAATATTTCATAAAATAACTGTAATAAAAATAATTATAAATACAATAGTTTACTTTCTGTAACGGCAGTCGTGTTTTTTTATCTTACTTTATTGTCATTTATTTACTTATCTTAATTTATTGTCATTTGGACATTTGAACAATTATTTATTTCACATTAGGACAGTTTATGTACTGTATGACACCTGGGATGACATAACAATTCTAATAATATCACACCCTTCTGAAAAAACTTCTATTAATAAATTATAGTGGAATAAACAAACGGACAGCATACATACATGAACCCTGAAAACATTACACTCCTTTTTTTGGGGCAGCAGTGTAAAAAGAAAATGTTGTATGAAATGCACTTTCGAAATACTTAAAATGAGTACTAGAAGACGTGGTATCAATAAAGAATTATAGAAGCTAGTTTAAGTATGATATTGCACAGACAAATTTCTTGCCATTGCCGCTGTGAATAGACGTCTGCATTGCGTTTGTAAATTTGTCAATGTAATTATCGTTGGGACGCAATACAGCCCTGCGCC
Organism: Micropterix aruncella; assembly: GCA_944548615.1. NCBI lineage: Eukaryota > Metazoa > Arthropoda > Insecta > Lepidoptera > Micropterigidae > Micropterix > Micropterix aruncella. Next base: position 27,167,412 of record OX155958.1, read on the forward strand.
AGCGGAGCCTGTTCGTCGGGATGCTCTCCCGGAGCGAAGCATTAAAACAAAGCGCCTCCGCGAGATGACAGGAAACGGGGGTTAAGGGTTTGATGGAGTAACCGTCGCGAGTGCAACTGCACTCGCGCCGCGAGCCATTCAGCCGGCTGCCAGGCAATTTGTCCAAGTGGCTGCAGGAGGGGAGGGGGGGGGGGGGAGCGTACGTACGGCACGATCGCCACCACCTGATCCTGATTGCCCCGAGGGTAGGAAGGGGACGCCTATAGCCGTAATCCTTCAAAGGGAAGACTTAAAAGCCCTTCCGACAATGAAAAATACGGCTTCATTGTTTTTGCTTTCTCCTACTGGGTAATAAGGAAAATTATTCTACTTTTCTAATGCAAAACTTGTATATGATTGTAAACATTCTCTGTTTTTTCCCAACCAAAGGGGGTGGGGGCAGGTGGGTCAATTCCCAATCTATTTTTATATTATTTAAGAAAATTATTTCCTTACAACATTGATTTTGTTTACAAAAATAACAGTAACCAAATAGCAAAACCTCACCCTTATGCTTATTCAATTCTGTCACCCAGCTGAGACTAATCCATTATATAGTAATTCCGGCTCTAATAATACAATAAAAATCCTTGAAAAGTTGTAGTAAATGCTCGCTAAGAACTTAATTGCCCTCGTCGTCGATTATGTGACTTCGCAAATGTGTACGTCAAAAAAAAACGAAATTCCATCTTAAAAATCGGCATCGACTTAAAACTCAAAAATAGAGGAAAAAAGTTATCAGAAAGAAAACAAAAGGCCTTAATATGAAATATATGTAGTGTAAGTATTATAAAATTTTATACAAAATAATACGTAGTCAAAATAGTTAGAATGCATTGTTAAAACCATATATAAGAACAAAATTTAAGATTTTTTGGTAATAAAGATCAATGTTTAAATATAATAAACAACATACAAAATATAATAATAATTTGTGGACCATACGGCTTTCAGTAAGCTTCACTTCAAGACCTGTACCATATATCTATAAGATTGTATATGGATATCGCAAAAATGAGCCATTTTTGCGATATCCATATCAAATTATCAAATTGCTGATGCTGTGAAATAAATCATGGAGCATGCATAATTCATAATAATATTATAATAATACTCTTATAATACACACTAATATTATTAATACATATGCCACACTAATACCACTCCCATGAGTAGTAGTGTAATTTATAGGACTTGCTTAATCACAATTGCTAGGTATGAATGTAAAGCATTACTTATATTTTGTTTGCGTCCTCTGACGACGTGTCGCGTGACAAGTACCCAAATCCTTTACCATAACAAAACCTTTATATCTACGGGACGACCCGTCACATCTCCAGGACTATCGATGATATCACTACCCTCACTCGTCCCCGTCACTCGGAACTTCGAAATTTCATGGAAAATAATCAAACTATTTTCGAGATCGCCGGAGCCAACTTCGTCCTGTTTTCTTCATTATTCTTCGTCTCCATTTCATTTAGCCACGATTTCGAGTACCTACACATACTCCGCCTCGCCTACAAATCCCATACTTTTTATTTTTACCTCCTTACGGTCGACGTGGGGTTGTTCGGTGATTTATCGCCCGCTTAAGCCGCGTCTAATTTGGTTTTCGTGTTGGTATTTTAACGCGACAGCGATATAAATGCTAGAATGTAGTGGTGCGGGCGCGAGCTAAAGCCGGCTCTAAACCGAGCGTGCTTTCGCCCGTAAAGATAAACCGAACCCGTATCAAAAATGCCGTGATTATCGTAGATCCCTGCTCGGACAGACCTTCAAACGTGTTTATTGTTTGGGGCGAATGAATTATTATTTCTTTGAGAGAATTAACTATGTGGACGTTGAATAGACGGAGAATATTTCTGAAAGTTTGTGAATTTTACTAAGACTACAATATCTGACGATCGACGCCTTATTTTGTGCCAGCTTATTCAGATAATGATGTAGACCCACATATTAAGGTTGCAATGTAAATAGTGATGGGTAGTCAATGCTATACCATGGTGCATCAACCATTATTCGTAGACTTTTCGCAGCGGTGCACTTGCAGATTGAAATTGCTGCTAAACCCCACAGCCCTGTAAGTTAAGTTTCGGGCTTCAGGCCTAGCTTTCTAGCTCCTCAGCTGAGGAGCTAGAAAGCAAATTATTTCTAAGAGACTGAAGCAATTACGCTTGGCATCTGTCTCGTAAATATTGCCTGTCACCTAATACTTGCTAATGATTCGAAAACAGTCCTAGAAGTGAAAAATGTTCCCTTAAAAATTCGGGAGGACCTAGATCGTCTAACCAGCACAAACTTGCTATAAATGTAGCCAAATATTATATTATAAAATGACGTTTTCGAAAAACCTTAATGCACGTAGTATTTATAAAATTAATTGTACAACAATACAGGAAGTAGACAACGTACGCGATCTAGGGATTTTATTGGACCTAAAACTTGTACTTGCCAAACACATACAAGCAATAGTATTTACAAAGAATCCGCAAACCTGCTCAGCTGAAGCTGTCATAAATCCTCTTCAGCAGATATATATTAATTTTGCTGAAAGAATTTAATAAATCAGCAAATTGTATATATAAAATACATGTATATTAATTTAAAAAATAGTATGTAGGGTAACATTCGTTATGAGTATGGTAGGCGGAGAAGGAGAGGGGGGGGGAGGGAGGGATATGATTACGCAATGCCGGATTTTATTTAAGTATATATGATAATTGCTCAATCGGACAATTTGTTTGGGGGGCCCCTAAGAAAGTGGGGGCCCTAAGCTATAGCTTGTGTAGCTTATTAGTAAATCCTGCACTGTGTATACGATAGTTTAAGAAGTTCATGTATGCTATTTAGACAGCGTAGTTTCGACTGCTTTGTTAAAGTGTCTAGTGATAGGTGAAAAATATCTCCACAAATACATCGTTGAATGCCATTAAAGAGCGGCTGTAATAAAACATCCATTTTTTGAGTAATTACTATTAACTTTGGGTACATAATAGATGCTTCAAGTTCTTGTAGTTCGAATATAGACACATGGAATGAGATTACTTACTGAGATAGATGCTATCCAGATTATTGTTACTTATGTCAAAGAGAAATCTAAGATCAGCTTGCGATCTTCGGCTGTCGAGTGAGTCCATATTTTGATGTTGTAGTAATTTCGAGTAATCTGAAGTGATTAAGAGAGGTTTTTAAGTTGTGATGTTATAAAACGAAGTTGAATACTCTTAATGCGATTGTTATATGAAGCACATCGAGGAAACAATGTCACAGATCAAATTCAGGGATGCTCGGAACATAAGTAATGTAGATGATTTTTAAAGTATCGATATCACTAAATGGCTTACATGGTCTTTGAACAAAATACATACTTTGTATATGCTTTTTTTAGTAGCGAAGTTAATTTGTTTTTCATATAACATTCTGCGGTTAAGTATTACCCCCAACTCTCGGATTTAACAAATCACATTAATATGAGAATTTAACAAATCATTTAACAGCGGATTTAACAAATCACATTACGTGATAGCTATAACTGACTTTATTTTTCCTAGTGAATTGTATTTTATGACATTCGGCTAATATAAGCATCAACTTGTCTCAGGGACAACACTCAAAGAAAACCTCGAGATCTCTTGAAAGTGAGAAGTTAACTATGGTTATGAACTATTAGAAGTCAACTAGGTTTTTAATAGTCCTGTAAATTTTGAAGCCACATATGTCGCATATATTAAAAGAGCAGGGAAAACATTTTACGATACCATTCATAAATACGAGTATATTTAAGAGCAGAGGTACCCCTGAGGGAGCAATAATGAATCCGGACATGAACCTCTCAACCACTACAGACTGATGACGATTTCGTAAGTAATCTTAGATATAAAATAAACTGTCTTAGAAGGTTGCCGTGGATTCCTATATTACTTAACATATTTTTATCCCATTTAAGCACGTCTAAAGCTTTTAATGACCTTCATATTTTGTTTAATGATTTGTAAAAAGCTTTAAACAGGTTTAAGTGGAATAATATAAGGACAATTTAAGTAGACGTGGCCTCCTAGCAAAATTATTATCTCTGCTGAAGAGATTACATGAGGCTCCAGCTGCCATGTTACCTACGAAGATCAAGCCACCGACTCGGTCCCAGTAGGAACAGGAGTCAAACAGGAATGCCTTACCTCTACCTTAATCTTTATAATTGCCATGAATGACATTCTTAGAAGAATGATGAAGGAACGAAGGGGTTTACGGTTGTAATTCAGTATCAGATTAGAAGACCTACTATATGCTAGCAGGTAGCAGCAGCTTTTTTCTTATACTTATACGCATGGAGATTTGATGGCCAAACTAGAAGATCTGAAAATAGGAGCAATTTTTCAACCGCTTTGTACAATATTTAGATAACGCTTCCAAAACTAAGGCGCTGAGAGTACGCACCACCGGTGTTATTGTGAGTACGCTTATATGTGAGTATCGTTAGTACCCACTACCAGTGATCAGATGTTATCCATCAATGCACAACCTGTTGGGAAAGTCTCAGAATTTTGCAGTCTTGAAAACCTCACAAACCACCTTGGAGCTTAAAAAAAAGCTAAAGGTGCTATGTAACTCGTCGATTTTGTCTGATAAACTGAAGATGCAAATATTAAATACAAATGTCAAATTCATCTTGCTGTATAGCTGCGAGACGTGGGAAATGGAAGGTAACGACCGCTATCATCAGTAAGCTCCAAGCATTAGTTAAGAAGTGTCTTCGCCGAATAATGTGGTGGCCGAACCGTATTTTCAACACCTAGCTACGGAATATCACAAACTAAGAGACCAACCATTCACAGATTAAAAATCGCAAACAGTGTTGGATCGGCCATACGCTCTGAAGAGGCACTAAAAACCTTCCCTAACAAGCTTTCGACTGAAATCCTAATGGTAATAGACGGAGAAAAGCCCGAGTTAAACCTGACTAAGATCATAGTATACCAGACAGTAGCTTCTCTTAGAGCAAAATTTAAATCAAAGCAAATACGTCACGAGTCGTAAGACCTCGGATATGGCTGCCAGATGCTACGGCCGATTTTGCAAACGTTCGAAATGTCGCCAGCCTTTACCTGCGCGTAACGCTAACCAAATGCGTTCGTAGAGACGTAACCCTCTGCCCACATTCCTCGCATCCTCTTCCCGCAATGCCCTGTCGCTCGAGAGAGAGTCTACTTTTGTCTCGGTATACTGTGTTATGATACAGTGCAGACGAAAGGGCGACAGGTAAAACCTGTCAATGTCGGTGATGTCAATGCTGAAGCGATAGACAAGGACGGATCACATAGACATACTAAAAGCTGTCAAAAAAATCGGATGTGTCACCCCAAGACTTTCCCGGCAAACAGACAACCCCCCCTCCTCCCGCGCACTAAACTCTTAACCCCAATCTCCTCCAACCCCCCATTCCTCCCCCAACACAGCTTTCCTTTGCCAGGAATTGAAAAATAAAAATCATTCTTTTGTCTTCTTCGCCATCTCACAAAGATTTTTCCATATATCTATTTGTACTCTCCACGGCTCAGCTACGTTCTTATTATATGTATGGATGGCTTAATTTCACGAACTTGTTGTCTAAGCACCGATGCCGCATACTGGACATCGGCGGCCAGTAGTTCAGTCATTTTAGTCAAAAATGCCATATATGTAACTTTTTGTATGAAACAATGTACCTTTACATTCGGCGACTCATAACTGAAGCTATGGCTTCCATCGTTCGCATTGTTAAATATAAGTTATAGGAAAATTCATAGGGATCATTGTATTATTTGACAGTTTTCAAATACGTTTTACCATTCCGACTAAGGACATTTTTTGTTGCGTGTAGTACTAAACTTTTTTTCTTTATGGTTTAGAGTCTTACAACAGGCCATCCCCGAAACTACGATTTTTCCGATATAGGGTAAAAACTTGCGATTGGCTCCCTCCTCTCCGTTTGCTTTTTAAAAACGGTGAGTTCCTGGCAGAAATCAACTGCGTTAGAGTCTCTGGAATATTTTCGAGCTAGATTAGCTCCAGTTTTTTGCGGATCTTCAGTCGATATATTTATATTATATTATATTCGGGTTTATTTGACTCCGCTCGTATAGCACCGTCCCCTTTTTTTTAAACACATGAAATTGGCGCCCTTTAAATTGCCGCCTGGATATATACCCCCCCCCCCCCCCTAGATCTGAGGGGCTGCAACAGGCATAACCATATCACCACTATCCACCGTCGTTCTCTCGATTACGACATTGTACAAAACACACCATTTTGTGGCTGATTGGCCATGCGGGGTAGATTGTCCGAAAGGGGTTGGGGGCGATGTCGACACAGAGCGAATGTGAAATGCGCGCGACAGCTACGGTATCGGCGATCGTCCGCCACTCGAACTCGTAAACATTTACGACAATCGACATTCGCGAAATGCATTCCCTTCCGTTTTATCGCTGCCATTTTGAACGACGGTTCCCGGGAAGTCCCCAGGGAGTATTTGCATTGCGACATCCCACTTGCACCAGCACTTTGACGGGCATTATTGAAACACCATATTATCCGCCAAGGCGCCAATCTACATCTGCCATTCTGTATGGCCTCTCTAGACGATCATGCATGCTTGTCAAGCACCGCGTCCCGGGCTGGGAAGGGATCGTAAACCGCAGGAAATATGCGAATATTTTTTTGTAATATTTACCAATATTGCCTAATTTAGTAGTTTTATACCAGGGAGTCGCGTCATTCATCAATCAATGTCGTCTAATTAACATGACTACCTGGTATAAACTACAAAAATAGGCATTTTTAAAAATATATTTAAAAAAAATAGCATATTTCCTCCGGTTTACGATCCCTTCCCAGCCCGCGACGCGATGCTTGACAAGCATGCTTGATCGTCTAGAGAGCCCCTTACTTCAGCTAATATCATTTTACTTTCCTGGCCCCGACGTAAATATCCATTTTGACTCCTGAGACGATTAAGACCATTTCCAGCTAAAGTCTGGTTACATGTAAGTGTTTGTGTGTGTATGTGTGTGTGTATTCCTCCACGGTAGCGCCCAAACGCTTCATTCGATTGAGCTTGAATTTGGCATACAGGCATCATTTTGGTCATTGAGTTGAAAAGATTGTAGTTGAAATTGCTCCACAGGAGGGCGCGCTAGTCATCCTTCAATCTTGAAATATTTCAGTTAGAGATCTAAAATTTAGTACACAGATGCCTTGTTAAGCCGAAATCACACTGTTAAATTTTGGTTTGAATATATCTCATACAAACGACACATTTTTTTAAAATTCCGCCGTATTCAATAAAATACTACATCATATAGAAATATTGCCATTTTCATTCCACGGAAATACTACACATGTACTACATTTGCAATCACAATCACTATCGAGGAGGAAGGGTGTGGAGAGGGGGGGATTAAGCGGGACAGTGTAAAGGGGAGCCCTTGTCTGCTTACCGGGAAAGTATTGGGGTGACACAAACCGATATTTTACTTTCCCGGCATAGAAAAAGTTTTGTGAACGCGCATAAATTTTTTTCGAGATAACGGATATATATTTTGCCCCCCCCCCCCCCCCCCCCTTCACCCTCCCTCCCTTGCACCACGAGACGATTAAGACTATTTCCAGACTGAGGTATCTGTGACCCTGTAAATGTGTGTATGTGTGTATTCCTCTACGATAGCGCCTAAACGCTTCGTCCGATTGAGCTGAAATTTGGTATAGAGGCATCATTCGGCAATTGTATACTTCAATCTTGAAATATGGTAGTTAGAGATTTTATATACGGTACACAAATGCCTTGTTGGACCGAAATCACGATGCGAAATTTTTATTGAAATGTCTCATATATAAGCGTCGCCAACAATATTTAAAGTGCGCCATAGTAAAGAAAATACTACATCATTTTTGGAAAAATACCATTTTAATACCACGGAAAGTACCTGAGGAGGAGGGTTGCGATAGGGAGGCTGGGGTAGCGAAGGTTGGCAGGGGGTTTGTCTACTGGACGGAAATTTGTATGCCTATATCTGCTTATGTACATTTTGGAGTTTAGCTTTAGCAATCTCCCTCGTGCGGATAACCAGGTTCTACTATACACATACCTTCGAAAGCTCTGCTGAAAAGTGGCTGGATTGTGAAATCCTCTCCTATTTTCTTCGGGGGTGGGAGGGGGGGGGGGCAATTTGATGTGCGAGTCGGTAATGAGTGCTGAGCGCGATCCGCGGAGGACTTAAAAAGCGGCGATGCTTCAGCTAAAAGTGTTTTTTTCACAGACCGCGTATAATGATCTCTTTGCGGTGGGCAACGTGGCGTCGTCAGAGGCTTAGCCGCCGCCGCAGATCTCCACACGGCAGACGCCGCATTCAAAGGATCAGTCGATCTTCAAAGGGCGCTGATGGTTTCTTAGCTCGCGGCACTGCGGCGATAAGATGTTTGCAGTATGACGTCATAAAGCTAAAGACAAACAAAGACAAGATTAAGCAAGGAATAAATAAAGCGTGGGGTGATGTTAGAATAAAATAATAGTAAGCAGAAACGTACAAATACTTCCCATCTCTCCGTCGAACTTGCGATTCAAACACTTTCTGCGTGTCAAGATACCATATCATTTTCAGACCCTGCCCACTTAATTGTGTGGGTGATTATGACTACCTAACCCACACAAATGTGGAGGTACGGTTTATTTGATCTATCGTACAAGCGCAGCACTAGTAAACCTGAAAAATTTTACCCCCCCCCCCCCCCCCTCCCCCACTACGCATTAAGCTACGTTTAATGTTTTTTTTTGTCAAAGCAATGAATCGTGATGGCAGTGGATTTCATTTCCTAAACATAAAGTTCCTCAAATTTAATCGCGTTAAAATTAAGGAAGGCCTTATTTTTGCTCCTGATATGATCTATAAAAGTACCCTCTTTTGGTATTTCCCAATTTTAGGTACCATTTAAACAAAAACACAAAATTCATATTCACTAAGACTAAAATACCAGAACTACCACTTTTTTTACCAAGGTAAGATAAAAAATAGTTCAGGACATTTCTTTATTTAGAAATTCTCGGATCTAAATTGGATCAACTACGCCAAAAAATCATTGAAACGATGCAAATGGAATTGTATGTTCCATTAAAATATTGGAATTGCAATTAAAGGCAATTAAATTTTATTAGCATTATTTACTACACTGTTTAAATAATGCTGCTGTTAGAGGCCTGTCCACCCTAGAACGGGTTAGTTCCAGTTGGGTCACAGAATCAAATCAGCATGAGGTTAAAGTTTTGCCATTCAGTTCCTGTTATTTTGTAGTCAATGTTTTATAGATATTAATTGTTAATACTCGTAAATAAAAAAAAATATAAATATACAATGAATATGTAGAAACTACACATTTTCACTTGACATGCGATAAATTTATAGACGTAATAATAAACTATATTTAAATATCTCACAATACGCACAATAAAACATCCCGCAATATCCTACAATATTAAAATATCTCACATACTATGTACACAGATCCTCTGTACGGCTAAACCATTGTGACCGCTAGTGAATCCGACTGGGAACGTCCGCTACCTTGCTGAGGATAGAGCGAATCTCTTCGCGGACTAACCGGAGAAAACCTTTGTTCCTGTAGAGGCCGAAGGTCCCAAACATTAAAAGGGCAGTCCGCGAACTCGTCGCTGCAGAGATAAGCTAGCCGAAGGACGAATAGCCCATTTCGCGGATGACACTGGTCGAATCCGGAGGTCCACCGTCGAATCCGGAGCTTCACACTGCGATGTCATATCCAGCGATCCGGAGAGATGGGCGCTGCTCACGAGATGTCCTGCCAAAGTGCAATTTCAAAAGGCTCGTCTAATGATCCCATTGATTGATTGTGCGGCTTATCAGCCGTCAGTCGTTTTACACGCTGATCAAACTATATCAATGTTTCAAAAAGGATTACGTGTATAACTTGAACTGTGATCCATACGTATTAATTAACATGACGCGTAACGGTGTTGGTGTGACGGTAGTTACCGTGTAATGTTAAAACTTGATGTTGTTTCATTACGTCGCGACCTTGGGATCTCCCTTCTAAGATGACATCGTGTAGTAGTAGGTATACGTACGGTTATAGTCGGACACATGAATCAGATTGAAACTACATTAAAGAAAACAACCGTCAAAAAAAGGGTTAATATATATAATCGAGTAATGAAGTTTCAACAAAATTGCTTACAATTCAACAAAATTACGATTGAAACATCGTTATTCTGTATAAAGCCGTAAGAACACAATAGTAATGTAAGAATCAATCCAATATTTTTCTCAGTCCACGCGCGACTTCAGGCGCCCGTTTCGTTTCTATGCCCGGCATAGAAACTAATTCACACGATCTGACGTAATTATGTACGACTTCGTCGATTGTTGCCGATGTGAAATAAAATAAATGATATTTTAATAAATTCAGAATAACCAAACATATTATCGGTTTCCGTTTTTATCGTCTTGTTTTCAGGATTGAGATGTGGCTCATTAGGGGCGGGCTAGGAGCTCCGCGGGCGCCAACAAGGATTGCCGACTGGAAATCCGGATTAGGAGATTTTTGCTGAAAACGCCGTCTCTAAGCAGGCATAAAGGTGGGAGAGCGTCTCAGATTTCACTCGGAAAATTACGCGCAGGCAGAGGGGGAGATATAAGCAGTAATGAAATTTTGAGCAAAATTGACGAAGGCTTGTGTTTGGTGAATATATCTCAGGGCTGAGAGCAGAAATTGGCAATTTCATATGAAAATATTGGGATATTACCTCAATATTACTAAACGAGACTTTCTTTTTATCTGATAGATAGTTAATGTTGATAGTTAATGTTGTCATCTCATTTTATATCTTTTTCTGGGTTAGTTATTACTAGTCATCGGATTATATTCAATGTCAAAATATACATGCAAATACGCACTAAAAAGGGCGAAATATGCACCACATACGCACAATCAAGATAAAATAATAAAATGTACGTATATTGTCACAAAATATATGGAGGTCGATTCGGTCTCGGATGCACAGTCCTGCGTCCAGATATAACTCTTTACTCTCTATCGCAGAAGATGGCCCTTATCGTAGAATTAACTGCTCCATGGGAATCAAATATCCTAAAAGACCACGAGTACAAATTAAATAAATACCATGATCTCGCAAATGTTGTCACCCGGAACGGCTTCACTGTTCACCTTCACGCGGTGGAAGTTGGCGCTTGTAGCCTGCCAGCTAAATCTCTGTTTCACCTTTTAAAAGATCTTGGTCTCTCCAGGAAAATATCTTAAACTGCGATTTCCGCGTCTCAAATTCTATGGCTTCGAAGGGGGAGTGAATGGGTGGTAAGGTGAACGCTCACATGTGGCAAGACTGCTGTCCTAAACCTACCACAGCCGGTCGTTAGTCCGGAATTTACCGTTCACCCCCCAGAAGTGTAATAATAATATATGATGGCCCCGACTTCGGTCTGTGAATTCCATGGCAGCTCCGTTTGTATTTTATTAATTAATAATAATAATCAATTGTAATTCTTGTGACAGTACCTACACAATTAAATATTTTTTTGAAGATTTTCTAGATCAAACTTGTGACGTTTGTCACTTAATATTATTTTCGTAGGCTGAAAATGACCTCTCTACATCAACTCACGTTACTAGACAGAACTTAAAGTTTGACGCTATTTCTGCAGAAACCTCTTCAGGTAGGTTTTGACCGGTATCGTTGATATATGCGTTAACTTTCTTTATTCCTTCAAGACTCGGGTTATTATATAGGGCAGCGTTTAATTTGCCACAGACCTTTTCTGTTAGTGAGCTCGGAAGGGCGTTACTCTGATCAATCATTTTTCCATTATTTCTAAAGACTTACACAGAGGAAGGTTTTTAGTTTCTAGTCTCAAAATGGTTTCGGGTATATTGCTGAAATGTGTTTCGATAAGAGCAATATTTGTTAACGAAATTTAATTGTTTGTCATTATTTAACTACTGAAATAAGCACTATCGATGAAAACGTACTAAAATATGCGATAACGTTATAAAAATAGCATTTTATGCATTTGCATATGCAAATACGCGATTGCATATAATCCGATATTTAGTTATTACCATATTTTATAAGCGAGTATTGTCTACACGTAAAAGTGAATACCTGCGCTGATATCCGATTCATTAAATTATTAGTGGCCTCTTTCCGGTCGTAAAACAACGACTGCACACAGTAGGTAAGTAATTGAATCTGCGACCCAAAATGGTAAACAAACAGATTTTTTGTTGTGATGGTATGAGTAATATTTTAATATGAGCTCATATACTTTTATGTATATGTATTTTCGATTAATGTCTCTGCTCCTAAATAGTAAACGATTATTTCAGTAAAAATCGTAAGAGTTTATTTTTGGGAAACATCTGTATTAATATACCTGGATCGGCATCTGTTTTCATTAATTTTCACGATCTGGCCAGAATAATTATTACCATTTATTATTATAACCTCATAGATGAACCCCCGTTGAATATTTCCGCTTTATTGTGAGCGATAGAATAGCAATGATCGCCTTTCACGAATATGATTATCTTTATTTACCAAAGAGATCCCGATAATTAACAACAATTATCATGTTTATGGGTAGTCTGTGGATTATCTTCTGATAGAAACATAACAAAAAAAAATACGAATCAGACTTAGCATTAAACATTTAAAAATTCAGTGTTCTATAACAATCGTCTTTTCTGCTCATCCACACATTTTATTTCTCTCTGTATATTATGTTTCTTCCACAAGCGGCTGAAGCATATTTTCCATGTGTCTTTTTCTTATTTATACGGTAGAGCGGTACGTCGCCTGCTGTCGTGTCTGGTTTTCCTCTGGCGCTTGGGAAATTCACCGCGTTACTCTCTCATTTTGTTTTGGCAGATATGCTCTTCATATTTTATGTGCTCCTGATGCGCCGCTGTCGCTCGTTACTATACGCAGACATGACGGAAAATGAAATAAAGAAATAGAGCACAATTTTTATGGGAAGAGTAGAGTTCTCGAGAAATAGACATATGAATAAGATACGATTCGTGAACGAATTACTGAATTAACCATATGTAGTACAGAGAACACGATGGCTCTGGTGAAGAACAGCAAGAAATCGAATGAGCTGAAAATTTTAAGAAGTGTAAGTCTTAGACAACCTAAAATGTATTGATTCCTACATCCATCTATCGGAGCAATTGCGGCGAATCTTGTGAATAACAATTGAATTGCTGAATGAAAAAATGAATTGGCGCCATATGCGTGAAAACCACCACACATTTGCGTCCTCATTTTGAACGTATCATTGAAACTGAAAACTGAATACAATTACGACAAACCCGCCTGAAGAAAATTGAGTTTCATCTCAAATTGAAGGTCGTCTTCTATAAAGAAAGAAATTCTTCGATAAAGTATAACGGAAAGAAATAATGAGCGCCAAATTTATAAAAAACTACAAAAAACTACACTTACAAAATTTGAAGACTCAGGGATAGGTTACCAAAAACAATACTACTCCTTTTGCCCAGCGGTAGATTTCCAAATAAATAAAACACAAATCCCTGCAATAGATTCGATTTTATTACTTTGCTCCTTCCTCGAAATGTTGCTATACAATCTGGCTCGCGCCTACGCAAAGAGCAATGAAAATCCACAAAACAGGCTACAAGTGATGAAAGGGTTATTTCAAATGGCCGACGTATCGATTCGTCCAGCGCCGGTAATCTCTCGAGTATACTCGAAATCTTTCATTTAAACTGATGCTGTCGTGCAAAATGCCTGGAATGGCTGAAATACAAACAAAGTAATCGGGTAGAATCACGGAAACTCTCACATTTGTTTTGAGTATTCTATATTCTATATAATATTCTATTCACATACGGCCAGATATAAGATCCTTTCAATGAAGCATTGATTTCATCAGCACGTGTCCCTCTCGTTACAACTGGTAAGATTTGACGAATGTCACCTGAGAACAATATCCACCCATAGGTGAGTTTCTGCCATTCTATTGTGTACATGTGATCACTCTAAAGATCTGGCAAGCTTTAACCATGTAAACGCACGAAAACTGTTTTTTAGAAAAACACCGTCATAGTTCAGCCATTTTGTGCAAAATAGTTACAAATTATATACAAAAACCTTCCTTGTTTATTGCTCTTTCTAATAGTGAAAATCGCATCAAAATCCGTTGAGTGATTTAGAAGAAGAAGACGGATAAATAGACATTAATAAATTTCGACTTCATTTTATACTATGTAATGATTAGGTATCAGTGTACTTTGTTAACTTTGAAATATTCCCATACATAGAGTAAATTTCAACAATCTGTAAAGATTTTAGAAAAATAAATGGAATAAAAAAAATTAAATCACTCCGTAAAAAGGAGCATCTACCTCGCAACTAAAACAACTCCTAAGTCACCAATAACAAAAGTTGCAAACAACAAGACAGAGCAAATAGAATGTAACTGTCGCAGCGGAGAACATTCAGCAAGGATTGAATGCAATTTGTCTAGAAAGTTTACCAAACTACCGCACGACTCGTAAATAAAGGACAAACGCTACCAGAGATGCTCCGGAGAGACTTCAAAGTTCAGTAGTAATATAAATGATGACACACTGTATAACATAAAAAAATAATGAATCAACTTTAGTAGTTTGGTTTCTGCCACTTTAAGTACCTCAAAATGCTCTGTCCCGAGCCTACGGACTATCATAATTGAATGCTATACAGAATTTCGTGTCGTGAATTGACGTGAATTTCGTGCTGTTAACCGTTAAGGATTCCCTTCGTTGGAAGCCAGCCCTGGGTGCAGCAGCCCTATAGCGGTGAAACTTAAAACGTGCTGTCATAATTGAATGCGTACACAAAATTCCGTTTCTTTGCTGTTGACCGTCGAGAAGTCCCCTCGTCGGGAGCCAACCCTGGGTGCAGCAGCCATGTCATGGTGAAATTTAGAACAGGCTATTATAATTGAATGCGTATACAAAATTGTGTGAGTGTGCTGTTGACAGTCGAAGAGTATCATCGTCGGGAGCCGATCCTGGGTGTAGAATCCGGTCATGCTCACTATAAAATGCAATGTTATCGGAACTTAACCATCAAATTTAATAGGATATGAGGAAGTGGTTCTAATTCAACTTACAAGATTTGACCTAAACAAACTGACAAACAAACAATCATTTCAAGGTAAATAAACGCTTGTAAAAAGGCAGAAAATATAATTAAGACCAGCAAGATACAGAAGTCTGGTACATTCCTGCGACGATGTTATCCCAATATTTCTGCTCTTTTCCACCAAGAAAGGGCAATAGTCTACGTAAAGTAAACTTTCATGGGTTTTATTTCCGCCTTTCCACCATCTTATTGTTTCAGTGCGCAGGTATTTTCTGAAGATACATATTTTGTTGTCGGCGCTTGTATACCTATACTCACTTTGAAGACAGTAATAAAGTGCAATACACGTATGTGGCCGGCCATGCCGATTCGGAGATCGCAATGTGTTTTTTGAGCATTGAAATTAATTAATTAATTCTAGACACCTTTATTCTAGACGTATTGATTGTTGATTTGGTTTATGTTAATCTCCTCAGTTACTATTATTTTTGGCTGGGTCTGGTAACGTTTCGGTCTTCCTGGCTGCTCATTTCCCGATCCGCAATGGCGACTCCGCGTATCCATGTGCGATCAGTCCTCCTGATGACTTGTTAGGACGATCACGGAACAACGATCTACCCAGGGATCATCACCCTGGTGCTGTTCATCGCAAACGCATCGTCAGGTCCAGATCCCCGACCGCAGGACATAATATCACGCCCGCGGAATCGCGGATCTCGTTTTCACCATTTGCGCCTGTGTCAAAGATCACCCAAGTTACGCGGGCCTATTAGGAACCCCCCTTTATCGTGTTTTCTGTCTCTTCTATCATGTCTAAGTTCTCTATCATCTTCTTATCTTACCCTTCTACATAAGTGTACCGAGACCACAGTATATCAACCAGTAGCTTTACTCTCGAGCTACATGGCATTGCGGGAAGAGGGTGCGAGGAAGGTAAGCAGACGAACGCGAAGTGTTAGCATTACGCACAAGTAAAGACTGATGACCTTTTCGAGCGTTTGGCTACTGCATGGGCCGAGGAGCGAGAGATCTGGCGACCATATCCGGGCCCTTAGGACTCGTGACGTATTCGCTTTGATTTCAATTTTGTTTTAAGAGAAGCTACTGTCTGGTATACTGTGCCGACACTGTGTTTTGTCGAATTCTCACTCCCAAATCAGAAATGCTTGCCCGTGGCGTCTTTCCGTTGAGTTTCTCATCTCTGCATTTCTATCTATCTCTATCTCTCTGTGAGTGTGCGTAAACAAAACTCGTCATCGCCCAGACTCTATCCTGTGCCGGAGGTAGAGGCGGGCCGGCCCCTGCGAAATGGCTGGCGCCACGTCTGTTGATTTTCCCCGCTCTGAATAAATAAACGGTTTTTCCATTTTGCCAGCGCCCGACGGCCTCTACAATAACAAGGGTGCACTTCCACTGGCGACACTCCCCGTGCGTATCGCTCCAAGGCGAATTATTATATCGACGTGGAGCGCCTACTCGTTCATATAACGCGCTGAATAAACAACGTCGGTTAGTTGCGGGAATATCAATATTGGAGAAGCGAAATAGTCACCGTTGTGATATCGGGACTGGAGACGTCGCTTTGTCTTATTTGATATATTTCTCTTCATATTGGCAATTTTAATATTGAAAGATGCCGTTTGGAATATAAATCTCGTATTTCGAACATGAATCTCATATTTTTGTCTTTAGCAGTACTAGCAACTACTCGTAGTGACTGACCAAATTTTTAGTCGCACTTTTGAATCTCACACTGAAAATAAAATTGGATTTATTCTGACATTACCGTTTTGTTATTACGGTTTTATACAAAATAACGATGTTTCAATCGTATTTTTTGTAATTACAAGGGATTCTGTTGAAGCTCCATTACTCGATTATACGTATCAACATATTCCGTACGGTTAATACGAAAATAACAGTATACTGTAGTTTCAACATGATTCATGCGTTTGTGAGGGACCACCCCTCACAAGACTCCAAATTTGGTCGGTGTGAGGTGGTGGTATCAACTTACGAGTTATCTCCGAATTGAAAGGCGGTTTTGAATGAAGTAGAAGGAATTTATTGATCGAAGGTTTGAATATTGCCAGTTATAACGCTTGTCAAAGTAACGAGTGCCCGGATTTCTTTATCGAGACGCGAGGGTTGCGCGACGGAGGTTATGTGGGAATAGTGGATGAGGATTGTGCGTGTGCTCCTAGTATCTCGTACTGGGCACGGCTCGAGTCTGTAAGATTACAGACTAATGCTTCGAGACTCAGGGAGAATGAGGAAAAGAAACCAAGGAGCCGGATTCGTTGACCTTACTCGAGAGAGAGAGTGCCGTATACTACAACATATAGCTGTACGTATACTACAACATGCTGTTCTTTTAAAAGCGAGATCCCAAAGGTCGCGACGTAATGAAATAACATTGTTTTA
Organism: Micropterix aruncella; assembly: GCA_944548615.1. Classification (NCBI taxonomy): domain Eukaryota; kingdom Metazoa; phylum Arthropoda; class Insecta; order Lepidoptera; family Micropterigidae; genus Micropterix; species Micropterix aruncella. The sequence goes on from OX155958.1 coordinate 27,185,050, forward strand.
ACATTATCTGTTTATTGTTTTAACATTGTTGATTATGAGTCTGATTATTATGTTTTAACATTACGTTTAACATTACGGCACAGTAACTACGGTCACTCCAATATCCTTACGCGTCATGTTAATTCATACGTATTGACCACAGTCCGAGATATATACGTAATCCTCGTTGAAACAGTCGTATTTCCGTGTATTACATCGTTATATTTTTCTCAGTGCAGCTTTGTATTTCCTTGCCATTATACGAATTAAAATGTTTTCATTCCAGCAAGCTTCCTAAAACAGTTAAAGTTACATTTCACAAGTAAGTATTTCATACTTTTTCTGTAGCGATTCACTTTCATTTTGTACCCGCGTTATTGTCGCTGCAGATAATGCATAATCCATATTCAAAGGGTGATGCTGTATAATTATAGGAAAGGACAATATCCCGATATTTGATGTGCATAAGCAATACAGGCGGTCTAATTATACAGTATTATCCTTCTGGAATATGGATTCAGCATTATCTGCGGGCACTAATGACGCGCGTACAAAATACTACTGAATTGTTACCGAATAAAATATGTAATATGCAAAACTTACTACTGAAATGTAATTCTAATTGCTTCAGGATATTTTCTGGAACGGAAGCATTTTTGTAAGTCGTAAAATGACGAGGATACACAACGAAGCAAGGATTTCGACGCGCGACTGGGAACTGCCGATTTAGCAGTGGCCTCTTTTTCGTGACTTAGCTGCGGAAGGCCGATGCCAGGTCTTTATATGTATACGTCAACGGTAGCGCCATTCAGTGTCGCTCGAGGGACGAGTTAACAGTCGCGTCGCGCGGTCCCGGCTGCGCGGGAACCGCGTGATTGCGGGCACAGTATACCAACCAGTCGCTTTACTCTCGAGATACAGGGCAATGCGAGAAGAGGGTGCAAGGAAAGTGGACAGAGGGGTACGTCCCGACGAATGCGAACGTTTAGCATTACGGCCAGGTAAAGGTTGCGATCATTTCGAGCGTTCGGATATCTGCGTAGGCCGAGTAGCGGATCATCTGGTGACCATATCTGAGCCCTTACGACTCGTGACTTATTCACTTTTATTTCAATTTTGTTCTAAGGTATGCTACTGTCTGGGGTATACTGTGTTGCGGACTTGTGCAGGTCAATGCTGGGAACGCCTTAATGCCCAATTCGGCTTAGGGAGCGAGCTAGTACACTTCAGCGTTGCGTCGCGCGGTCGCGGCTGCACGGGAACCGCGTGATTGCGGACACAGTATAGCGGTCCCGGCTGCGCGGGAACCGCGTGATTGCGGACACAGTATACCAACCAGTAGCTTTACTCTCGAGCTACAGGATATCTGATATCTGCGTAGGCCGAGTAGCGGAACATCTGGCGACGATATCCGAGCCTATACGACTCGTGACTTATTCACTTTGATTTCAATTTTGTTTTAAGGGAAGCTACTGTCTGGGGTATACTGTGTTGCGGACTAGTGCAGATCAATGCTGGGAACGCCTTGACGCCCAATTCGGCTAGGGAAGCGAGTTAGTACACTTCGTCTGAAAAGCCCCAAGGCGCGTACCTATTGGACGGACAAATGAAAGAAAGCCCCAAAACCCGCGTCACCGGAACAGCCGCCTGGAGCAACCAGTTGCACGAGTCCTGGTCCAGCCGCTTCTACTAACAGACTTTTAGTAATGTGGTAGTTGTGGCTAGAGCCGCCATTTCGGCGTGCAGTCTACACACGAAGCATCCTGATCTTGAGTACGTTCAACAATTCTGTAAGGAACAGTGGGAACCTGCCACATGCAAGCCGGGGATTAGGCCCAGCTCACGAGAATTCCCGCTAAAGGGCAATGACCCAGCGGAAGACGACACAGGCCTTAGACAAGGCTCGTCGACTGAAGCACGGAAAGCGCCATTCATTATAAGCTATTCCCTCCCCCGCATTGAGTTGACGCACCCGACCGTGCGTCGGCATCGCTACATCGCGTCGCCTCGATGAAGAGCGGTGACATTAGAAACGAGGTCACAAATGGCGCGGTGATATATCCGGGCCGCCGGTGACCCCGGTTAAGAGTCACGCGCCTGCTTTATGGGGCGCATTAAAAGAAGGGTTGGCGGGAAATTAAAGAGGCCATTATCATGGCGACGGGTCGTCCGTGCCCGGCCGGGGACTCAACTGCCGACGATTTATGCTCCGCCATCAATCTCGAGGGCGGCAACCAACCATGAGCGAGCCAACCGCCTTCTGCACGGCGCGCATCTTCAGTTGATCAACCTGGCGCCTTAATCAGTTCACTTTATTAAATTGAAACTGTAAATCCTCATTTTGTACCAAATATCGGTGCAGCCTGGCCCTGATGACATGTTTGTTATCTTGGGTCGGATGAACTCACGGTTCAACTCCCATCAGGTATCATCCTCGTAGAGGAACTAACCTGGAAAGGACTATGCCTAGTCCTGGGCAGGTGGGATCGCTTGTTCCAATCTGAGGAAACACATCGGGAGATACAGGGCGATTGGTGCACTGTCCGATTTGCTAGATACGCTGCTCGTGCGATGTTTGCCGATTACTGAGCGGGGTTATTGTTTACCTGATGTCAGCCATATTTGAAACAATCCGTTGGTAACTCGATCTCGTAGGATATTAACGAGCAAAGAGCGCCTCGGTCTGCTATGAATTCGAACCGAATTACCGTTAACATCAGGTAACGCTACTTCGAATCTGACATCCGGCCTGGAGGATGGAGAAATTCGTCCAATTCTGGTAGTGAGCGAGCGAGGTTATCCCGCTAGGTCTTCTTCCCAGTGCCTTGCTGTAAGGCGTTGGTCTCTTACGGGTTTGTTGCTGGAGTTAGACAGTGAAATGTCTTTGTTCGTTAAAGTCTTTGACGTTCACTCCAAGGGGGATAGAACTACCTGATGTCTATAACACTCCGTGGGGTGACGGGTTCGCCCATTGTGTTTGACACCAACAGTTGTACCAGATAGTATTAGCCTTTTAATTCAAATGAAACAAATTATTACCGCATCGAATTAGAAGATAGTTTTTCCGATATTTCGACAGACTTACATTTGCTGTCGTCACGAAAACAATAATAGCGCGACTACTGTCGGCATTATCCTGTTGGGGCGGGTAGTTCAATTTCTACCGCTAACGTAGCGACACCAACTGGATCAGATTGTAGCGATGAATATTTTGGCGAGGATTTTGAAAATCGTCTGTAGATAGATAACTCACTGCCTCCTGCTTAACGTTGCTGTTGTCAGAGGTCGGCGATGCAAACATTTCAATTAGATTGTTCCATGTAGTGGAAAATTTTAAACCTTCTAAATCGAAGTTTGGCATTCTATCTAATTTCAATCGCTTCCCTGATCATACGCGGGAAATAGAATTGTTCTTTAGAGAGCACAATTGCATTATGAAACTGCAACTAATCTTTCGTTCTACTGTCCAATTTTTCTCTGTCCTAATGTGTTCTATTAGGCAAACCAAAATAGGGCGTTTCGTCTGTCCAACATAAGACAGCCCACAGCTACACTGGATTTAGTAAACACTAGAGCTTTGTAGTGATATTTCAGGGATGTCAGGAAAACCTATGCTTGGAGATCATATAAATATCGTTTTAATGCTAAACCTGTTGATCATTTTGCTAATCCCTTGGCATACGGCAAGAATGCTAGAGCTCGATTTGGTACCCGAAGCTTTTCTTTTGTGAGGTTTGTGGTTAGCAAAGTTGTTGATTTCCATTCGTTTCCAGGACATTATCTGCATGCTCTATCTCTTGTGCCAAATGGTCAGCGTCGCATTGAGAAAAATATAATAATGTAATACACGGAAATATGCATGTTTTAACAAGGATTACGTATGTAACTCGGACTGCAGTCGATATGAATGAATTGACATGACGCGTGACGGTGTTGGCGTGACGGTAGTTACCCGGTAGTAATGTTAAAACATAATGTTATTTCATTACTTCGCGACCTTAGGATCTCGCTTCTAACATGGCAGCATGCAGTACGTTTATAATCGGACACATGAATCATATTAAAACTACAGTATACTCTGATTTCCGTATTAACCGTAAGGAAAATGTTGATACATATAATCGAGTAATGGAGCTCAACGAAATTCCTTGTAATTTTACAAAATTGCTATTGAAACATCGTGATTCTGTATAAAACCGTAATAACAAAATGTTAATATAAGAATCAACCCATTTTTTTCTCAATGCACGAAGTTCACGTGCTGAGATTCGTGACATTCGTGTTTGTACCAAGCATAATAAAAGGATGATAATAATGGGCCCGATTGCGTTTCTTCATGAACTAAAATTGTATATTAGTTCAAGCGAATGAGACAGAGCAATACATAGAGCTACCTGTCGAACTTATTGCCGTCCGATTAAATTTGAGCACAATTCGTGCCGTCTTAGATTCGGATGATTTATCTTGGGTGGGTATTTTTAATGCGGAAAAAAGACAACCGTTCAATTCTCATTTCGCTCTAACGTATTGCCCTGTCTCGTTCACATGAACTTATTTCCGAGTTTAGTTCACAAAGAAACGCAATCGAGCCCAGTGTGAATCAGTATGTAAACATCAGTCCATGTGTGCTTGGGTTATTTGTATATAGCGTATCTCAGGCAGGGTGTTGCCGCTTCTCCTCGTAACCTCGACGTCCAGAAACGGCCGAGATCCATCTTGTTCCGTCTCATATGTGAATCTTGCGGTGTATCGAGTTGAGGTGACTTCGGAATTCTTCCACGGTAGGGAAGATCAATGATTGGAGCAACCATGGTTGGGTTTAGCCATGGTTCAGCACCTTAACATGGTTCAGTTCTCAACGGTAATTCAGTGATGCTCCACGAACTCCTTATGAGTGAGTCTCTGAGGCAATGGCCACGCATGTCTATGTCAATGACAATGACATGTAGATAATGAAATCGCTTCTGGTTCAAAGTCACAATGTACGGTCTTAAATTTTTTTGTAATTGTTTCCTACCTTCCTTCTGTTTACTTTCTTATCATTAAAAACACAACGAAATCATTTACAAAGCGTGAATACGCCTGTTTAGATAACCAAATAAATATGTGCAATCGCACGCTGGATGCATGACGGCGGCGCGGAGCCCACGTTTGGCGTCGTCGTAAATTCGTATTAATCCAATTCCTTCCCTGTACGATGTCGAGTACTGCAAATTGCGGCTGGCGAGATCCCAGGCTATTCTGATACGCTCTGATGCAAATCTTCCCTCTGGCGCCGTTAATCTTCGTCTTTGGCTGTTGGGGTGTGTCTTGCTGTCGCGCTCTTTCTTAGAGCGCTGTCTCGCTACGTCTACGTCGTTGCCATGTCAGGTTGGACGTTTGCCTGTCCATCTATATCCGCAATGCAGTGTCTTGTTCGGCGCAACCAGAACCGAAAGTCCATCTCTACAGGTGTTCATCACCTATTGCGGCAGTTCTGGTTTCATAAATGTGTGAATGACTACTTCTGATGAGGTTCTCGCATATACTTTTGACAATGAAACCATTGTTGTTTTTTATTATTTCATCATTTATTACTGCGAAAAGCTGCAACATTTGTTTACTTGTAGCATTTTCTTGATCGTAAGTTAGAAGTTTTTCAAATATCTCTAAACCTATTTTATTACATGACTGCCCAACAAAAAAGGGGTGTAATGTGTTAAGGTTACATCTATCTATGTTTTTCGTTTCTTTATTCCACCATAACTTCTAAACACTTGAACCTATTTAGAAGTGTGTGGTATTGTTAGAATATTTATATCATCTTGAGTGTTATAGGATACCTTAACTGTCCAAATATCAAGTTAGCAGTTGTCTAAATGTCCAAATGTCCAAATTTAAATAAAATTACTTAAATATATCGTGTTTACTGTCAAATGAAAGGTCGTATTGAGTACATTCCATAAATATAAAAGTAAGTATATGGATAAAAACATAAACCACAAATATTTCATAAAAAGACGTAATAAAAATAATCATAAATACAATAGTTCACTTTCTGGTCACAGACTGCCGTTATTCAGTGGTGTATTTTTTTCATTTTAATATATGTACTTGTTTTCTAAATGTTTCTTTACAGATTGCGCCAAAGCTCTACGGGACAATTAATTGCATTGCTTTGAAATTTAAATATTTTTTGTAATTTATTTAATAGTAGGTATATACTTCTGTTAGTTCCATATTGCGTGTCCGAAGTAATAACGTTTTTAATTATTGGAACTCATGATAGTGTCTTTCACCTACCGTCTTATTAAAGCAATAAACACGGCAAACTCTCGCATATTTCCTAGAAGAATCCGTATTCGTTCAATATTTGCAGATAAATGATCAATTTCCGCCGCACTAAAAGAATCGTCGTCCGACAAGAGAGGCGATCGCCGTCAAAGCGCCCGCAGAGTAACGGATAGGGCGCGACGCGGCGCGGATAAAAAGGAAGAAGAAGCGCGGACGGAAGTCGAGTGCCGCCCCAGCGTAATATCCGGCGCGGAAGTTCGCCATGCGCTCCCCTCCCGGGCCGCCAAGACGCCCGCGACGGCCGCGACGCCAGGGCGGCAGATAAATCTAATTAGATGAGCGGGCGGCCCGAGAGGAGGAGCGCCGACGCGATGGACCGATGACGTTCAAATAACGGATTTCGTTGCTGTTTTCATTCATTTGGTAGGGAACCGTTTCATGCATTTCGGGCCATAAGATACGCTGTTTCTAGGGTCGGACCAACTCACAATTAAGCTCCTATTCAATAGCCTCCTCGAGTGAGGGGCTACCCGGTAAGGACTCTCGCGTACCTGGCCTCACTGCTGGTGGATAGGTTTCCCCCTGGGGGATTGCCTCCCAGCGCTACTGGACGGTTGGCGCACCGTTCGGTGGCGCCAATCGATTGTACACTCTGGATAATTGCTGAAGGAGTCTGAAGACTATGGAAATATACTGTCTCATAAGCAGCAGGGTCGATGTTGACCTGTTGTCATGCCATTCTTGAAACGACCTATCGGCCACCCGATCCCGCGTGGTATGACGGGCAAAGGACGTCCAGGTCCGCGATAAATTCTTGTTGACTTACCGCTGAAATACAACAGGTAGAGGCCGCGTAAGCGACTTCGGTCCTACAACCAGTCGGGAGGAAGGAGGTATCCTTATGGGTATTTCCAAATGGAGATATCATTTCAAAACTGGTAGACAGGGGCGGGGCTGCCAGCTAGGTTTGTTTCCCAGTGCCTCGCCGTAAGGCGTTGGCTTCTGTCGGGCATGTTGGCTTAGCTTAACAGTCGATTTGTATTGTCTCTGTCATCTATGCTCACCTCACGGTAGATAGAACGATTACTATCGTTCAAACTTCCTGAACGTTCGCCCGTTGTAGTTGACGGTGGATGGATGTTGACCTGTTGTCATGCCACTCTTGAAACGACCTATTTGCCACGCGATCTCAAGTGGTATGACGAGCAAAGGACGCCCAGGTCCGCGATAAATTCATACTGAATTTTCGCCGTAATACAACAGGTAGAGGTCACGAAGGCGACTTCGGATCCGTTACTAGTCGGGAGGACGGAGGTATCCTGATGGTTAAATCCAGACGGAGATATCCCACCAAAACTGATAGTCAGGGGGCGAGGCTGCCCACTTGGTCACATTCCCGGTGCAGTGCCTCGCCGTAAGGATTTGTACTCGTCTCAAAGTCTTCTAGACTGACCTCACGCGGAAATCCGAACGATCAATATCATTTAAACTTCCTGGGGTGACTCTAACTGTTTTCATTTCATGTTATTTTTTTGACATCCATTATTTATGCAACAAGTTCGTTCGTTAACGTCTGGGCCAGGTTTAAACACGTCTCTCCAAAAGTATGCGTACTGGGGGCCTATTGTTGAAAAAAAATAGCATGCTAAATTTGTATGTGGCCCATGTAAATCAAATGGACCATAGACAAATTTGGCATGTTAAATTTTTCAAGAACTGCCCCCCTGGATTACTTTGAGGTTCGTCTGTTTTAGGTCCTGGTGTGTGATCGAGGAGGACAACTGCGAGCAGGATAGGAGGTAGTCTTCATCCTGCGATGTTTCACAGTTGCATATTGGATTATCTGTGAACCCCCGTGGATGAGATAGCTCGGCATCTTCTCGCCCCTACCCTCAGTCTTTTGAGACTGCGCCAGGTGGTATAGTGCGCCAGCTTTACATCCTCGCGAAGTGATGCAGTTCGAAGATTGACTGCCTTGGAGCAGTTGAGGCCTTCTTGCCCGTGCATTTGATGTCTTGGATCGTCTATCACCTTTAAGCGTTCAGAATCCGCCAGGACATATACACGTATTGCACGGGGGAGTGATTCCGATAAGCGGATAAAGCTTTTCGACGAAAGTGTGTAAGTTTGAAGCAGCCGAAGAAAATTCTCGCAGCGTCGTTCACAGGAGTGTCGACCATTTTTGCATGTGTTGATCCACTCCACACTGCAGCGGCAAAGTAATAACATAAAGATACTGCATCTCGTCACACGAGAACAAACACTCTCGCTATCGTATATTCACGTAAAATATCCTTCTCGCCACTTTTCGAGCAAATATTCGGCTCTATCCATATTTATACCAATTAAAAACAAGCCATTCTGCTCTGGATTCGGCGGGCCGCTGCACAGTGATTCGTGTAGTAAAGTGGTTTTCCGCCGGTGTGCCACGAATCTCCTCCCGGTGTGCCACCAGGTTTTAGAGTTATTCTATATTAGGTAAGGAAACGCAACTTTTACATGTGTAGACTTACTCAGCAATGAAACTTGGCGCACAAAGTTGGCTTTTGTGACGGGTTTGTTTGAGTACCTTAATAAATTAAATGCACTTATGCAGGGTCGAAATGAGAGTATGCTGACACATCTGATGAAATGAAAGGTTTTGTCGATAAATTAATACTGTGGTAATTTAAGGCAAATTTCGTAACGGCAACATTTCCATGTTATACAAAGCGATATGTATACTCGAAAACGGTGACTATGAGGCTGTGCATACGACTTATTTTTATACTTTTATCATACGTCTGGAATATATCACAGTTATAGATATAATTTGTTTGTTAAAAAAATGTAAATTTAATTAGCTTTTGGCAAAACTTTTTTGGTTTTGCTATAATTGGAAATCGTTAATTTTTAGTTGTTTGATTAAACCTCTCATTAATTTTATTTTTTTTATAATTTGTAGGTACACATAATATAGTTTCTGCGGTAATTAAAACACAAGTGTGTTTCGTTGTTGTTCCTAATTGCATTTCTTGTTATAATCTGGTATAGGTTGGTATTTCAACAAGAGCTTCTATAGTCCAGGATTAATTTATAGTTAAATAACTACAATCGTTGAAAATTTGATGGACTATCATTTCAACAAAATTTTATATATATTGGGTATGACAACAAGGTCTCAGGTGCAATATTGCTGTATGAAATATGTAGGTTTCTCGCCTATTTTGCTGCAATATTGCTGTATGAAAAAGGTAGTTTTCTCGCCCGCGGCGCTAATGCGGGCTCGCACTTCTGCCTGGAGGCTTCCGGATAGGTGTTGACTCGTGAGCGGCCGACCCTAACTCGTGGGTCATAATGGTTCAACAAATTCCCAAAAGGTGTATTTTAAGGTCCTAGTGAATAGGTCCAATATGATTAGTGGATGAATTTTGGGCGATGCGCGCGCCTGTAATGGAAATCAAAATATTCGCATTTACGTGATGCTACAAATGGGAGTAAATAGGTTATATTGGGCTGTTTCTTGAGGGTAAGAGCTTTATTTCAACATACTTTTATCCATATTTTATTACAAGCTTGAACACCTTAAGCTATAGCAAATAATTAAAATTTACTTGAAAAAAATATACTTCTCCAAATAAATTGGAAATTCTAAAGATGAATACCAAATTATACCGTTGCAGTTTTTCGATATATTGTAGATTTGTTATCATATATTATAGAAACACTCAGCTTAAAGTACGAAAAGTACATACATACATACATACATATATGTATGTATGTATGTACGTTCGTAAGTTTTTTTTTATTCATTTCAAGGCAAGATTCATATTGATTCATTTTCATGGAAGGTTCATTTATCCTGTATTAAAATGCCGTTTCGGAATTAGCGAGTCCTTCTCTTTGAATGTTGGCTGAATTTTTACTCAACCCTTGCAGTTCCGCAATAGATCTAAGTCAATTTGACAGCAAAGCCATCTCTATCTGGACACGGGTAAGGAAATTCAGAGATGGACGTGTTTTGTCCTAAACCAGGCCACGGCAGCCTGAAATGAATACACGTTTGGTATAAGTATTGCGCTGCATATTGGGGTCGACGTCACGACGCAGCCGCATCCAACTCGTAGTTCAAGAGCAAGCGACAAAAAATTGCGAGTTTTGGAAAAGCTGATACTTTCAGATCAGACAGTATTTTGGCCATAGAATGCCGGGGTACAGTCAGCAGACCAGATTCCAGGACACCTGGCGCTGGCATACTAGGATAGTTGTAATATTAATTAGTACCACCAAAGTGTAATGGAAAAGCTGAAAATTTATCAGTAGACAGTGGATGCAATAAAGAACTCGAAACATATGGCCAGACTGTTTCATAATCCAATGCGTGGCGTCAGCATCTCCATACCATTGCGACCATTATATTACGCGGTAGTAGACCGATGCGTCATAGACTGATATGCGACATGTATGGATATGCTGACGCCACGAGCTTGATTATGAAGCAGTCTGACTAAGACAGTTCTTTATTACATCCACTGTCTACTGATGAGTTTTCAGCATTTCCAAAATACTTTGGGGATCTAATTAAAATTACACATTTAGAAGAGTCATTGAAAAATGTTCATACTTTAGAAGAGTCATTAAAAAATGTTCAAAATGTACACCTATTTAAGACAAAAGTAAAAAAATGGCTCCTTTACGATGTAGGCCGTGCGAAGACTGAAATGGAATTGCTTTAAACAATATTTTAAAATATGTGTTTATGTAGATGTATGTGTATGTGTGTATATGCATATATGTATGTATGTATGTTTGAATGTGTATATGTGTATGTAACTAACCCTTTATCATGTCTATTTGTATTAATATGTGTACTATTTTATGCTATTATCTTACTGTTAGTATCTAAAGTAGTCTATTAGTCAAATAACGTCAGTACTATTCAAAAAACAAAGGCAGTATATTTCGTATGCCCAGATACAGGCTGTTCGGTCTAGTTGGGCATTCGTCTAGAATGATCGTATGGGTTGTGTTCATTTCCTATTGCTTATATAAATAGTTACAAATTATACCGGGAGTTAATGGGCCCTTGCTGGGTTGGCCACGAAAACCCATTCTGTTCAGGGTTGGTCACACTCACGGGTCAACACCCATCCGACGGACTCCACGCATGGGTGTTGACCCGTGAGTGTGACCGACCCTGAACACATGGGCCAACTCATCGTGGCCAACTCATCATGGGCCCGTTAGCCCCCACTGACTAACAGTCGGGGGAGTCTGGAAGCAGTACTGTTTCCTATAGAGCGGGGGTGGTTGCGGACCTTACGGCGACTGCTCTTGAAACGACCATCGGCCATCCGATCCTGGGTGAACAGCCGGGCAAAGGACGCTGTGGTCCGCGATAGATTCGGTATACACCGTTTCACCGCTTCGTAAGGGAGAGGACCGCGCAAGCGACCTCGAACTTGGAACCAATCGAGAGACCGGAGTAATCTGGTCACAATTGGAAGTAAGGGCGTGAGTGCAAGCCCGCCGGGTAACACTCCTGGCTACTCGCGGTTAAGGCGTTGGCCTCTTACGGGCTTGTGACGTAGCTAGATGGTGGACTGTTATGTCCCAAGTCTTCTACGTTCACTCCAGGGAGATAGAACGACTAATCGTTAAAACTTCCTGAGGTGACGGGGTCGCCCGTTGTAGTCGACAACCCAAGTTGTTAACTCTCTACCAGGGTGTAACAAATAAATAATTAAATTTCCTAGTGCGCCAGCGCCAGGTGTCCCGGAATCTAGCCTGCTAACTGTATCTCGGTATTCTATGGCTAAACCACTGTGTGATCTGAAAGTAACAGCTTTTCTAAATCGCTTGCACTTTTTTGTCGCTGGCTCCCTAACTGTCGGCCGCGGGCGGGCTCAGCGTCCCCGTAAAGTCTCCCTCGCGTTGGCGGCGTTCAACGGGATATGTTTGTTTTGCAGAGAGGAGGGGGCAATCGGTGTCGAGAGTTCAGTTCTTGTCGGAGGGCTGCGAGGTGACGGAGCGCTAGCAAGCTTTTCAGCCTAGCAAAGGATGTTGCAACTATACATACTAACACTAATAAAACGCTTCTCTTAGTTTTTTTTTAATAAAAGTTGCGGCGTATATGGCCGGAAATAATAAAATTAAATGTTTACATGCTGTCGTGGCTAATTAACATAATGATTGTGAGAAATGGGTCTTATCCTGGTCTGTATTTTCAGTATGTCAGAAAACATAATTTGAAAGAAAAATTGCCAATTATTTATTTTATATTTCTTTTTATTTTATAAAATTATCCAATACAATACAATTGATTTTGGCAAAAAAAAATAACAAAGGTATAAATAATAATATTTTAACATTTTTTTTTTGCGAAGCAGATTACATTTGTGTGGATTTTATCACCCCACTAGATTGTATATCTGTTCTGGGGTGATAGTATTTAAGACATAGTGACTTCACTTTTTATTTTTTTTCATTCATTCATTCCGATCGCTTATTCATTCTTAAAAAAATTTAGGGTTAATATAATATATAAATGTGTATATTAATAAAGAACTTATATTAAATAAAGAAAATGAAAATATTTAAGTTTATACATAAGAAAAATAAATACATATATAGATAAATAAATAACTAAATTGACCAATAAATTAATTAGCCTAAAAAGGTTTCTTACTATGCACATATAAAATTGTAAATCTAATTAATTAATATAATATTGTCAATTTATTTTAAACATAATCAACCGCATTTATTTTAAACATAATCAATTGCAATGTTTTACGCGGTAAGATCCATTTCTTGTCATTTTGATAGCTAAAATAATTTTATTATTTATGTACATAACAACATAATTTTTTAAAATAACCCTAAACAACGACTTCAACTTGATTTCTGGCAATATTTAACAGCTAACTTTGGTATACTGTCGATGAGCGCATAACAGGACAAACATAAAATAATACCAAAAGGCTGAATAGGAAAATATAAATACTAATATATGTCCAGGGCAATGAAGTTCGGAAAGAAGAGACGAAGGGAAAAAAGTAGTATTTTTAAGACGAGCTGTAAAGGTTTTTCCAGAAGGATAGTTATTCCTACCAAAAGTTCATCCTTATTTTAACAGAGAACATGTCAAACCTTGCAGCATTCACGTTAAAACAATAAGAAAAAGTCTGTCTTTGGGGGAGCGGATTTTTAAAAGATTTTCAGATCTCAAGCGAAGCAGTAGGCCGATGGGAATATAATCGGCCGAATAGGTCTAAAAGATAGAACAGTGCAGAAGATGAAATAAGGCGAAAAAAGAACGAAAGTAGTATTTTTTTTCCTTTGGCGCATATGCAACCACTTCAATTGAGCATATACATATCTGCTTCAAATGGAAAATCGTAAACCATATTTTCGGTTTTAATGACGATCCATGGTGCCAATCGATTCAAATTAGAAACGATGCTCATCAATACAGGCAAGAAGTCGTCTTTATCCTGACATTTGATATTAATTGTGCCATTAATAACTTTACACAGTTACACACTGATCCTATAAATTTTGATATCATTGTAATGTTTGATGTCGATCGGTATAATCAATATCAGATTTAAAAACATTCGGGACTATTAACGATATAACTTGTCTCTATAAGCTTTAACTTAATCGACTAGATTTAAAAGCTAGTCTAGCAAATGTTCAATTTCGTGTGCCACCGCGACTAACGAGGAGTTTTCATACATTTCTGATGTCGCGTGCAATAGCAATATCGTGTCGAATTGACCTTATTAATATATCTAATACTTTACTTTAATCATTACGTTACATTCCTATCATATATAATAATTAAATATGTCCAATATTACCTCAAAAATACGACACATTCTGATGTGTCGTGTTTTTATTACCATATGTAAAGAAGTAGCTATAATGATTACATGAATTTAATTAAAGATTCTCGATCAAATCTAGTTATCCAATACTACCAAATTTAGACCAAATCGATTATATTGCATTATATTACATTTAATCATAATACAATATGACAAGGATTTAAGCATATTTAATGATTCCATGAATTTTATTCAAAAATCGATTAAATCTAGTCTATCTCCCACTTCTTAAGATTTAACTAACTACCATCCTACGCATACTGGTGAGGGCGCTCACGGGACATTATAGCCTGAACAAACACATGTTCAACCTCAAGCTCCGAGACACAAAAATGTGCAGGTTCTGCCAAGGGGCAGAGCAAACTCCCCAGCACCTCATGTGCGAGTGTGGCCCGCTGATACACCCACTTGGGTGGTCATTACCTCCAACCTGTTGCTAACAGGCTGCAACAATCTGGCGCCAAAAGCCTGCTGCGGTTCTTAAATGAAACGAGGCTTAGCGCAGAACTATAGTAGGCGTCGAACACAATAGATCAGCAATGGTCGCAGTGTTACAAGGCTCATAAAGATCTTAGAAAAGCCCCACTCAACAAATAAAAATAAAAAAAATGCCATCCTAATGTATTATATCACGTTATTATATTATACCATACCCTTATATTATATTATTATAAACATTTATATCCCATTATTCGTATTACATTTTTGCTTTCTATGCCCCATTTTTTCCAGTTACCATGCTTATGTTGTTTCTATTGTAAGTTGGTCATGCAAGCGTCGTAAACTGTTTATAGGATAATAAATTAGTTTTGTATAAGGTGGCGAAAAATTAATTAAATGGCGCAAAATTAATCAATGTTTGCAAATGGCTTCGTACGTCAATCATATTTGACATTTGTGAACTAGACAGCCGCAGTATAGAAACAGACAAGCAATGGAGCGCTATAAGTAAGAGCGTGGAATATCACTCAAAATCATTTTTTTATTTAGTGAAAAAGTTATTCAAAAACAAAATTGGACGATTAATTTTGCGCAACCTTGTATACATATGGAAATACTCTTTCAGATATTTACTATAGTAAATATAGTAAATACTGTATACTTACAGAGACATACAGTAAAAGTAAATTAAATAACCGAATTGAGTTATTTTTGTCACATATTAAGGTGCCTAATTATTTTTGCCATATACCTCGTATGTCCCAGCGAATAATAGACCGAATTAAAAGGCGTAATTAGGTCGCGCGACGGGGGAGCAGTATACAGAGCGCCAGGCGAAAATTTGCTTGAATAAATTAATTTCAAAGCAGTCAACACACATTAATTAGGCCAAATTTTAAAGCCTTTCTATACGGGGATTCTAACGAATGGGGTATACGAAACATGCAATTTCAATTAATTTATTATAGCAATAGATTTTCTGAAAGGGAGACATGGCTACATGGCTATTTACTCTTTATAATTATTCGTCTAATATCAACCACACCTTTTAAAAACTCACTGTGTAAAAATATATAATACAAATGATTAGTTAATTATCAATATTTATATTTCAGCTCAATATATCTCATAAATTCTATAATTACTTTAAGTACCCACAGACTATCTATGTATATATTTATTGATCTGTAGAGACTACATTCCATAACGTATCTTTTGCCCCGCTAGAAAGCAAATCAAATTCGTCGCGTGAGGTAAAGCCACTCACGCGATGAATATGGATTCATATACAATTGTCACGTCTTTTTTATGAACGAACATCCTTCTAAACACGAGCGGGTCTGAACAAACTCGCCCGTTCAACAGTCTAACATAAATCATCCGCCAGGCAACTACTCTGTGTTATCCTCGGTAGTCGTCAAACGGTAGTCGTCAATGGTCTCAGGTGCTCAAATTAAAACTAGCTATATATGTATTTCTTTTACACTTTATACGAACTCCAAGTTAATTATAAATAAATAATTGTATGTTAGATTCCCCTTCCATATAAACAAAAACAAACTATATTTGAACATTAATACATAATATGTGATAATTCTATTTTAACCACATTTAAAAAATAGTTCATTCAATATATAATGGACTCATTGTTACTATACCTACTTGTTTTGTGGCTTTCTCTTTTCTTTCCGTTTCATGTGTTCAAAGGCCAGAACATCATGGACATACATTTACAAGCAATAATCACCGGATTGTGCATATTATACGGACGAAGTATATAAACCTACCTACGCGATATATCTTGACAATAATAGTACCAAAAAAAGTATCCAAAGAGCTCTAGAGCAGCTTATAGAATTCGTCATTAAAACAATACACAGTACAATTATTGTATTTTGACTTTGAGCATTATGTACGCCATGTATTCGCGTTGAAAAAAATAAGGTATTAGTAAAAACACATTTTTAAAAACAAGCGTTTATAAAAATGTTCTGTCCCGAGCCAACCCTGGGAGCTGCAGCCATGTTATAGTGGAACATAGAACGGGCTATCATAATTGAATGCGTATACAAAATTTCGTGTCTGTGCTGTTGACCGTTGAGGATTCTCCTCGTTGGAAGCCAATCCTGGGTGCTGAAGCCCCGTCGCGGTGAAACTTAGAGCGGGCTATCATAATTGAATGCATATACAACATTTCGTTTCTGTGCTGTTGACCTTTTAGGAGTCGCCTCATCGGGAGGCAACCCTGGATGCAGCAGCCATATTATGGTGAAATTTAGAACAAGCTATCATAATTGAATGCGTTCAATCTTGGCTTGGCTTGGCTGAATCTATTCAACCTTCGCTTGACCGAGATCAAGGACTCCGAGTATGTGGCGAAGAACCTGAAGACAGCATACACATCGTTGTTTGCTGCCCAGGCCTCGCTGCTAAAAGACACAGTTTACTGAGACGAGCCTTTCTCGAACCTAGCAATCTGCCCAACTTGAAGGTCAGTGATCTACCTGGACTGGTAAGAAGTACTGGGCTACTAGCTAACCACTGACCTAACCACATAGTGGATAGTTACAAAAGATCTTATAGATCTAGGTGACATCAAGGGCTGGAAACAAGCCCCCCACTCCGTCTACTACTACTACAAGAACCAGCTATCCTAATTGAATGCGCATTTAAAATTGTGTGTCTGTCCTGTTGGCCGTGGAAGAGTATCCTCGTCGGAACGGAACCAACATTCACAATTAAAATGCATTGTCATCGGAACGGAACCAACATGTAAAATTTCAACTTCATAGTATAAGAGGAAATGGTCCTAATTAAGCTTGCAAGATTTAACCTAATCAAACTAACAAACATTGCAAGGTAAATAAAAGCTTGTAAAAGACGTTTCGATTTTGATTTTTTATTTTTTCGTATGTTACAAATACAACAACAACAACATGCCTAATATTTCGATCCAGACCTAATTAGTTAGCGTGGTTTAAATTACCTAGGTAATGCGATTGCTTATCCTCTTGCCTTCCTTACTTTCCTGGCTATCATAATAAAATATGGTAAAGGCTCTCCTCGTTGGGGGTTAGCCAAGGCAATTACGTAACTTCCTAGAGGAGGTTGCTTTTATATAGGGTGTTTAATATTTGCCCATCCTTTGCCTCCTTTCGCAGCCTTGTTATCGGATTAACAAGGGAAGCGAAAGAGTTTTTTATGCATTTATAAAATGAGCTGCGATTCGTATCGATTTTATAACAAAGGCGTATATATAACAGATAACATCGTAGTGTGTGTGTATATGTATATTGTGTATTAACTTCCTTGATAACAGCGTATTGTGTGTTTTGATGATTTCATTTTTTTCACAGTGTTCTCTATTTTTTCATGACGACTTGGACTTCTACAAATTGCTGTTTTATGATCGTGGGTCATACCATTATTCAAAAATTATGCATCCTTTAGTCGGCAAAATTAAAATTATTGCTACAAAATAAATTTACTTTAATCATCTACAAAAGGTAGCGGTTCCACCATAATGGAACCCTGGAATGGGGTTCAACTGGGCCGTCGCATGTTCCTCTTGACTCTCACACACAATATTTCTCTTGATTCGAATCGGTCCTTTTCAGAGGAATTTTTAACTTGAGGGATTAGGCAAAAGTCACATTGATCCATGTTTACGGGGTAAAATGAGCCTGCAGAAATTTTTTATTTATATTACGTATTACAAAGCATTACTACACATATATAGGTATCAGATCGCTATGTACTAAAATAAAAATAAAAATAATTGCTAAATAAAATTTCTGTACAATGATACTACAACCACTTCATCATAGGTAATTAGACAGTTTTTCGTGACAAAAATCCGCAGTAGGGCGATGTCGACTACTTGATGACCTGTTTGTTATCTTGGGTCGGCTCGTCACGGTTAAATTCCCACCAGGTAGCCTCCTCGAAAAAGGACTAACCTGATAAGAACTCTCTGAACCTTGCCACGCTGTATCGTAGACAGGTGGGATCGGTTATTCCAATCTAGGGGAATGCCTCCTACGATACTCGACTGGTTGCGCATCGTGCGGCGTTTGCCAATCGACCGTGCTCTCCGATGAATAACCAGGGGGGGCGATCTGTAAAAGTACGTTTTCTAAGCAGCGGGGATGGTTTTGACCTGATGTCAGCCACCTTTGAATCAATCTGTTGGCCACCCGATCCCACGTGAGCTTGACGGAAAAAGGGCGCCACGGTCCGCGATAAATTTAAACTCAATTACCTCTAACATCAGGTAGAGGCCGCGTAAGTGATTTCAAATATGTGAGCAGACTAAAGGATGGACAATTTCGTTCAAATCTGTTAGTAAGTGCGTAAGGTCAGCCCACTCGCGCTGGTGTCACTTCTCAGATCCTCGCAGTAAGGCATTCGACTTTTACGGACATATTGATGTAGTTATATGGTGGACTATTAGTCCCTAAGTCTTTGCGTTCACTCCATGGAAGAATGAATGATCTGATATCGTTATAACTTCCTGAGGCGGTAGGTTCGCCTGTAGTAGTTGACAACTCAAGTGTTTTCGGGAGCATTTTTGAGAAATGTTAATATTAATTCTTTCAATTCACCAATTTGGGAGGATTGATATGCAATCTTATTTTTGAGATCGGCGACGACCGTACTCAGCACAACTTCGTACAAATCGTACATTTCATACAACTTTCGTACAACTCGTACAACGTATATAATTAGCTATATTGAAGTGAAATTCTATGTTTGGGTATTAATCGGCGATTAACATCCCTATATTTATCCCAACATAATATAATATTATTTTTATTTTCAGGTTCAAAATGCTCCACCTGACCATCGCCTACCTGAGTGGATTTTGGAAATAACACTCCTGATCTTTGACAAGGTAAGATACTTAAATTTCGCTCATTTTACCCCGTTTTTTTATAAACGGATGAAAATCCAGTAAACTAAACATAAAACAGGTAAAATTATTAGATAATCTCGCAATATAAAATAAACTAAAATCTTTATTTCGAAATCATA
Source organism: Micropterix aruncella (assembly GCA_944548615.1). NCBI lineage: Eukaryota > Metazoa > Arthropoda > Insecta > Lepidoptera > Micropterigidae > Micropterix > Micropterix aruncella. The sequence goes on from OX155958.1 coordinate 27,204,648, forward strand.
TTACAAAATGAGTAAATAAATTGTCAATACATTCAAAATTCTTGGAAAATATTAATAAAATTAAAATGTCAACAATAAAATTAAATAGTCAATTGAGTGTAGAGAAATATGACATTTATAATGTATGTGTCATATATAAAGAATTTTGCAGTAAATATTCTTTAGTTTGTTTTTTAAATTATATAGGGATATAATTGTATCATCTTTAAAACTTGCTATAACAGGTTATACTTCTATATTGTGTTGTTCTTGGAGATTGTGAAGACCTCAGTATACGTTAACGTGTGCCTTGTGTTGTAGGAATGTACAATGGACTAAGTTATGTGACTTTCTTAATTGTTATAGAATTCATACAGATTTCGTAAATGGGTGTGACTTATACGATAGGAACCATTCGACTCCAACATCAATGGGCATTCAACATTATGCAATTTGAATTTTATTTTCGAAGTTTTTGAAATCTTTTATCAATACCAGTTTTAAGCAATTTTGAGTCATTGATGAAATAGATTTTCTATCTTTATAAAATCATTGAAAATTGTATAAAAAGTTTTTTAGTGTGTATAAATCTAGATTTATATAGAGCATTGATCTATCTCTCATTTTTATATATTTAACAACCCCATGCATCTCAAGCAAATAGCGCGACTATTGTGAATATGAGCAGAACCTTAATATAGAATAATTGATTATATAGCGTACTACAAAACGCAGTCATAGTTCCAAAATTTAAACAGGACATAAAATTTTAAAAAAAACATCAAGGAGATGCTGATAGGCCCTTTCTATAATCTGGCCGAATTTGAGGGCCATGATTTTTCAAATATTGTGCCCATTTAAATTACTTAAAAAGTAGAGCCTTATTGTATTATTATTTTATATGGTCTTATATCTGTACTTTTAGTTTAAAATGCATAACGTAGATTTAATTTGATTATTTAACATTTTACTGACAATTTGAATATTACGATAAATAATTTTACTACGTATCCTTTCGAATTACTAACTACTTCAAATATTAGGCTTCTATTTTGATTATTTATATTTATAGTTTCACAATCTAGTAGTTAATTCTTGACTACCTATGTATATTCAGTAAAGAGAAGTAACGAAACTTACTACATAACCCAATTATTTTGACACGTCCAAGAGCGGTCTTTAGCCGTCAATTGGACACGACGAAAATGTAATGTAATGTAAAATATATTAATCTTCTTTTATTATGTTCAATATGGCATGTCTCGTGGTATAACAGTATGACGATGCACTGTATATGGCGCTCTAAACATACCTATACGGTATAAAATAATATATTATAATAGCAAATTAATGTTTAAATCATAACTATTATAATTTTAATATTATTTACTACAAAATAAAAATAAATAATTTGGTATACAGTAATAACTACGCACTTAAAAGTTCAGATAAGACTAATAAATGGCATTCTATCTCTCTGTATTATTTCTGTGATCTCATCAGCCTATATAAAAAGTGCGGTAGATGGCACTGATAATTGAATGTCATTATTGTTTTCATTGGTATTGTATATTGTTTTCATTGGTCTTGTTATTATATATGGCGAAATAAGTTGCTATTGCTTTCGTCGTCAATGCTATCATCACCCCCTGCGTTTCGCCAATGAAGAAAGGTTGCCATATCGTACTATGGATTTGTGCAATCTAATACCATAAATAATTATTGCTTCCATCCACCAGCGAAAGAAAGGGGCTCGTTTTATCCCCCCATCTCAAGCAAAAACGAGCACATATTGTCAATATGAGCAGAACTATATTAGTAGAGTGTGCTGTATGGCCCCCTAATACTCTACACCAGTGTTTTTCAATCAGTAGGTCGCGACCCCTTGGGGGGTCGCGAAGGTACTCCCGGGGGGTCGCAGGCTTTCTAAAAATAAAAATCGAAAACATTAAAAATATACAAACATTTACAGCATCGGAAGAGAAACATATTTACTATGTGTTTCTATTTCTTATACAAAATTTTATGGTAATCTGAGATGGAAACAGATAAGTGATTTGAATGTGATAAACATTTTTAAAAAAATGCTGACAGTTACAGCTGTGGAAGAGACTAAGGGGGGAACTAAGAGATAACTCTAACGAGAGAACTACGTTAAGTTACAGTCTAAGGTGGGTCGCGTAAGAGTTATATATATTTCTTTATCAAAAAGAGGCTCGCGACACAAAAAAGGTGGAAAACCACTGCTCTACACGATCAGAATATAAATCGCATGCGTCTAATTGAAAATGCGAAAGACGCCACTGACTTGCAGCGGTGGCCAAAATTGCACATCGTATACGTATTTTCCCCGAATCGCCCCATGTAATTTATCCTACCCTTCTCAACCGCAGATGCGGAAGGGAGATAATATAAATTGATCTATTGTGCTTTTACAATTGGGCACGCATGCCGCAGACGCGCACACGAAATTACTTGGATATTGATTATCTAATTATCATTTAGCCAGTTATTGCATTACAGTGGGAGTGGCGTCTGCATGTGACGCGTCAGTGGTTAATTGAGAGATAGTAAGGACATTACAAGATTGTCACTTGGTGTAACATAGATTCATTCATATTTGTTTCGAAAAATTGGTCTTTGCAAAATATTCTTCTTCTTCATTTCGTAGCCGGCGATTGGGAAGGGTGTCGCTCTCGCAGCCAATACGCTGCTGTCGGTGCCGCTGCTTGTACTCCATTCACGATTTTTGGCGACGTCTCGAGCGTCGATAGCCGATAATCGTTGATCCAAGCCGAAACTTGTCAAGCGGTTTTTATATAAAAGTTGCTTGGTGTTTTGTGGACGTATTTTTACATCACGTCGAACTATTTGCCGCGCCGCTGAGCAATTCCAATACTCGAGTCCTCTGTCTTATCGTATTACCACGTTTACCGCGTTTTACGCGTTTAACACGTTTACCGCGTTCGCTCTCTCACCCTACCCGCGTTTTCACTCGCACCCTCAACACCATTGGCTTGATTATAAAGATTCGACTCCATGCGCCTACACTGTATTCTTGTGCTTATTATTTGATTAAAAATATATATTTATCTATTTAGTAATGTACAGTGGCGGATTTGCCCTAAGGTCCAGTAGGCCCGGGCCTAGGGCGGCCAGATATTAGGAGCGGCCATTCTTGGCAAAATTGGCAAAAAAATCACTCATGATAACAAGAAATAACTCAAAGTACCTAGTGTGTGTACTCCCGCCAGTAACTATTCTGGAGAACGATCGTTTTCTTGTTTGCGACGAGTTAAAAATTATTTACGCACAACAATGACGGAGCAAAAGTTAAACGATCTTGCTTTGCTTAATAACATAGAAGCTATTTTTTTAAGGACATTGGATTGCGAAGATTTAATTAATGATTTTGCTGCGCTTAAGTGCAGACGACTTTTGTAACACATTGTAAAACACTTATTATATCTTTTATAAGAATAACCTTTAGTTATTTAAATAAATAACACCTAACACCGTTAGAAATGTTTTATCTAAATGTGCAATTATCCCTGAATCCTCGAAAAAATACAAATCGGCAGCTATTATACTTAGGTGATGTTGAATCGATGTCGGTAAAAGTTGGAAAAAAATTATATTCATTATGTAGTATATATGATGGGTGCTGAGAAAGGGGCGGCTGGTACCTGATACATGGCTTGGGGCCTAGGGCGGCCAAGACTGCAAATCCGCCACTGGTAATGTATATAGAAAAGAAATGGACATGCAGATAACTATATATTTTATATCCATATATTTATGCGAACATACCCAAGACACAGTATACCAGACAGTAACTTCTCTTAGATCAAAATTGAAATCGAGGTGAGCGACGACTCGAGTCCTAAGGGCTCGCATATATGGCCGCCATATGGGCGCTACTCCTCCGACGCAAATGTTCAAACGTCCGAGATTTTCTCCAACCGTCGTCCGCGCGTATGCCCGAGTGAAAGCGTTCGGCGAGACGTATCCCTCTGCTTCTTTCCCTCGCACCTATCCCCGCATCGCAATTCCGCCCGAGAGTGTGCTTACTGCTTCTAACTCGTTATACTCTGTCCAAGGTGAGGCGAAATCGCACAACCAACTACCGGTCTCTTCCTACCGGTGTTGTCCCTCTCATCCTCACCACCACCGGATTGACTATACAGATTCCATTCAATACGCCCAAAACTCTAGCATGTACGGCTTGATGACCATATACAACGAACGTTTTCAAAATATCGACCTGTTTCACATGAGCCAACCTAAGTTCAGCGAGGCTGTACGAAGCTTACTTGGCGAATACGAAATAGGTATATACACTAGTAATATACATATATGAAGAGTTCGAAAACCAACAGATCGAAAATGAGACATAGCAATAGACTATAACTTAAATACCTATATCTTTTCTAAATCCTATCCCTCTCCTTTCATATCCTAGTGATAGTTCGATTGTAATTCAATTTAATTTAATACAGTTCAATTTTGTTAAATATTGTGTAAGAACATGAGCCATGTTCGTTTCTTTGTAAACTTATACTGAGATTAATTCAAGCGAACGAGATAGAGCAATACGTTAGAGCGGAATATGAAACGAACGATCGTCGATAATAACTACCTGTCGAACTTATACTCATTTGAACACATTTCGTGCGGTGTTAGATTCAGATGCTTTATCTTTTATAGGTAGTTTTAATGCGGAAAAGTGACAACCGTTCATACGGACTAATTTCCGATTTTAGTACACGAAGAAATGCAATCGAGCCCAATATAAAACTGTAGGAAACACTTGATCGGACAGCAAAACATTGTAATATGATAAATAGTCATAATTAATGGAGCGCTGTATGTTTCCTAAAGATTAAATAAATAAGTAAAATAAATAAATAAATAAATACGCCCACACTTTATTGTTGTGCGCAATATTTGGTTTCAATTATTGCTTTGATGTTTGTCTTTCTATCTGGAGATTGTAGAAATCACCTATTCGATTTCCGCACGACGCATAACGGTCCCTCTTCACAACTCTCCCATCCGTCTCCGCGGGCGACGTCTACGCGATTCCGTATTTTATTCCCGTCATTAATTTTAACGAGAATCTCGCACAGTCCCACATACATATTATACGGGAGGCGAAGTGGGAGCTGAGCGGGAACACGACACATCGCTTAGCCCAGCCAAATGGATTAATGCTTAACTCCGTAGCAATTAAAATTTATTTCGTTCGCCTTTTCCGACTCGATTAAAATTTAATTTCGGATCCGCCGCTGCCGTCATACAGATAAGTGGTTTAAAATATGTCGCTTATCATGTGGTACGGGGTTCACCGCGGTGGTGGCTTTCTTATTTAATTAAATCAAAAATGAGATATTTGATGCGAATTTAGCAAAGAGCAGAAGGATGGGAAACCGATGTATGTAGCTGTACAATTTATAGCTGTCGCCAACAACGAAGGAGCCCGTCACCCCAGTAAGGTATAACAATATTGATCGTTCTTTCCACATAGAGTGAACGTAGAGACTTACGGACAATACGGTCCACCGTCTAGCTGCCCCAACTAGCACGTGAGAGACCAACGCCCTACCGCATGGCACCGGGAAGTTGATCCAGCAGGCAGCCTAACGCCCTCACTATCAGATTTGACCGGATTACTCCGTCCTCCCGTTTGGTATGGCATCCAAGTAGCTTGCGCGACCTCTACCTGTTGTTAGTTCAGCTAATGGGCCCTTGCTGAGTTGGCCACGAAGACCCATTCTGTTTCAGGGTCGGTCACACTCACGGGTCAACACCCATCCGATGGCCTCCACGCATGGGGAGCGGAGCCTGGGTAGGACACTGGGTCAACCAGTCTCCCCTGGGAATCAATCCTCTGGCGCTCCTGGACGGTCTGCGCACCGAGCGGCGCAAGCCAATCGATTGTGCTCTCCGACTAACAATCGGGGGAGTCTGGGAACTGTATTGTTTCCTATAGAGCGGGGGTAGTTGTCTACCTTACGGCGACTGCTCTTGAAATGACCATTGGCCATCCGATCCCGGTTCAGAGTCGGGCAAAGGACGCCTTGGTCCGCTAAAGATTCGGTTCACTCCGTTTCTCCGCTTCGTAAGGGAGAGGACCGCGCAAGCGACCTCGAACTCGGAACCAATCGAGAGACCGGAGAAATCTGGTCAAAATTGGTAGTTAGGGCGCGAGTGCCGCCCGCCAGGTAACATACCTGGCTACTCGCGGTAAGGCGTTGGACTCTAACGGGTTGTGGCGTAGCTTGACGGTGGATTGTTATGTCCCAAGTCTTCTACGCTCACTGCACGGTCGATAGAAAGAACAATCGTTAAAACGTCCTGCGGTGACGGGTTCGCCCGTTGTGGTTGACAACTCAATATGTTGTTAGTTCAGCGGTAATTCGGTTTGAATTTATCGCGCACCATGGCGTCCTTTACTCGTCTTACGACTCAGGGTCGGGGGGTCAACTGATCGGTTCAAGAGTGGCTGACAGCATGTCAACATCGACCCCCGCTGCTTAGGAAACAGTATATCGTTTCCAGATCACCTCAGTTATTCGCCGAAGAACACACTTAATATGCTGACGACGCACGGTGGCCATCCTCATCCTCATCCCATCCAAAATTCTTATCAGGGTAGAGGCTACTGGATAGGAGCTGAAGAGTGAGCTAAGTAATATAAATAAGAGTTGCGTTTATTTACTCGTATCTCTCGCAAATCTTATATCACTTATCATTGATTATTTTGTGAAATCATTCTCACTGCTCTTATAAATTCTGTTATTTTTGACAGGAAATTATCGGAGTCCATATATGAGGCGTCATACGATGCAAGAATCCGGTTCTAGGTAGGACTGTTGGCCAGGTTGGTTTTAACTTTTGAAACAGAATGTCAAGGGTTTGAGTCACCCGCGCAGAAACATATACGCGTATACCGTTCAACAAATACACAAATACCGTTATCAATCGGGATATAGTGCAAGAGGGCCATGCCTGGCACTGCTCATTTGTTAGATGAGATCTGCTCATCTGTTACATCTGTTAGATGAGATCTGCTCATCTGTTACATCTGTTAGATGAGATCTGCTCATCTGTTACATCTATTAGATGAAATCTGCTCATCTGTTACATCTGTTAGATGAGATCTGCTCATCTGGTACATCTGTTAGATGAGATCTGCTCATGTTACATCTGTTAGATGAGATCTTCTCATCTGTTACATCTCTTAGATGAGATCTGCTCGTCTGTTATATCTGTTAGATGAGATCTGGTCATCTGTTACATCTGTTAGATGAGATCTGCTCATCTGGTACATCTGTTAGATGAGATCTGCTCATGTTACATCTGTTAGATGAGATCTGCTCATCTGTTACATCTGTTAGATGAGATCTGCTCGTCTGTTATATCTGTTAGATGAGATCTGGTCATCTGTTACATCTGTTAGATGAGATCTGCTCATCTGTTACATCTGTTAGATAAGATCTGCTCATCTGTTACGTGTAACCAGATCTGCAGTCTGAAACATTTCAGAAACTTAGGTTGCATTTACGAATTCACGATAGCAGAGATAATTTTACATAATACCTACACAATTTTTATCCGAAAATAAAAATGAAAAATAGAGTTTGGATGATAAAACACTATCACACCAATTTACTCAAAATACCGTAACGCAATATGATAATGGTATCGAGACGCACGTCAATATAAGCTTTGTATTTCGCCGCTCCCTAAAATTTTGTCGTAACAATCGCCGCAGAATCTATACCCATATTCCAGAATAGGCAATTTGTTCCCCGCTCATGCTTAAACAGAATCCACCAAATTGTCCGTTTATTCGAGAACTTTCCCCTCGTCGAGCGGTCTTCGCGGGTAATCAAACACAACACCCCCTGACCACCCCCGCCTATAAACCCCTATTGTCCATTGTCCACTCATAATTGAGAAAGTGGACTGCGCATTCGGTGAATGGAAAGGTGGCAGTGTAAAAGCAGATACAGTGAATAAAGCCGAAAAATACTGAAGTGTATTGTTGTGAGGGCATCACGTCCAGGTCACCAATATAACCAATGTGATCGATGACGGTGGTTTTTATATTTAAGAGTTAGAGCTGTCAACTACAACGGAAGAACCCGTCACCTCAAGAAGTTTTAACAATAGTGGTCGTTCTATCTCCCGTGAGGTGAGCGTAAATGACCTAGAGACAATACAAATCTACTGCTTACCTAATACCCGCCAGAGGCCAACGTCTTACGGCGAGGCACCGGGAAAGGTACCGTTTTTTTCGTCTGAAATTAACCATCAGGATTCCTCCTTCATCCCGACTGGTTACGGGACCGAATTCGCTTAACGGCCTCTACCTGTTGTATTTCAGCGGTAATTCAATAAGAATTTATCGCAGCCCTGGGCGTCCTTTGCCTAGAGAATGGCATGACAACAGGTCAACATCCACCCCTGCTGCTTAGGAGATAGTATATGTCAATAGTCTCCAGACTTCTTCAGCAATTAGTCAGAGTGCACAACCGATTGGCGTCGCCGAACGGTGCGCAAACAGTCCAGTAGCGCCGGGAGGCAATCCCCCAGGAGAAACCAATCCACCAACCGTGAGGCCTGAGACGCGAGAGTCTTACCCGGGGTAGCCTTCCAGACGAGGAGGCTTCTGAATAGGAGTTGGACCCGATCCGAAAACATAATGGCTCGTATGGCCCAAGCTGCACGAAACCGTTCGCTACCATTTAAGATTAAATACACGTCGAGTCGACTATTATGTGTTGTTGAATGCTTTGAATTTGTGTTAATCGATCTATGCGCAGGCATCACTGGCGCTATCGATGGCAATGCGCTATTGGTAGTGATGCGTCTGTCGGATACCCGCGTGGAATGAATGATGAACGGTGAGCGGATCATCTATATGTAGACTTGTGAAAAAGGTTTTTTTTATAATGACTTGATGTATCCATAGGAAATCTTTTAAATTACCTTATTTTACACTTATTCTTATTGTTGTTTTACCTTATTCTACACTTTTACCTTATTCTACACATAGACTAACGTCTACACTTATCATTAACTTTATTTCAATAATATCTCAAAATGTTTATGCTTCGAGGGGCGGTTAATGAAGTAATAGCCAACGTTCGGTAGCGCCAGAAAAAGAAGTAGAACCAAGGCCACCTTTTATCAACGCTATCCCCTTGTCTTCCGTTCCGGTGGGATTTGTGTAATTATGATCACCTCGTGTCGGCGGTTAGCGCACGGATGAGCGCAGGTGCCATCGCCGCTGCAGTTTCCGCGGAAGCTTTGCATATTTTAATTCGGCGCAAAGTGCACTCCAACTCTTCAGACAAATTGCGATTCTGCGCTCGACTTTCACCAAAGAAATTCTGAAAAGGATCTCGTCGAAATGATGCAACTCAATTTGTATGTTAAGTGGGCATCCACCGCTGGAAGGAAACTTCGGCCACTCGCTTTGTGAAGCGTCGCATTAGCCGAAGTTTAAGTTTAAGTACGGACGTCTTTGAAATGTCTAAAGATGATTCTCAAAATGTTGATCACGAGAGATCAGACGATTGTGATTTATTTGAAGAATTAGATATTCAAATCTATGGTATTTAGCGAGTAGGTATTATTGTGGTACCTGCTTAAGAAGGCTTCCCTTGTATTCAATACTGAATTCTTTTCATCCATAATTTAACAATAATTTATTCATTAAAAAAAATATTATAATTTATTCATTATTTTTTTTTATTCATTCTGCCTAAGCCGTACCCCGTACTAAGTAAGATAAACTCCATTGACGCTAAACACTATATATTTATGGTAATTTATTGACATTTGGACATTTAGACAACTACTTACTTGATATTTGGACATTTAGACAACTACTTACTTGATATTTGGACAGTAAAGGCACCCTATGACACTCGGCATGTCTTAGAGATTTTAACAATATCACACACTTCTAAATCGGTTTAGAAGTTATGTATGGAATGAAGAAACGGAAACATACATATATGAACCCTGAACACATTACACTCCTTTTTGTTAGGCAGTCGTGTAAAAATCTATTAAAGAATAAAACAGGTAATTCAAACAAATTTAAATATAATTATATTTAATAATATCGAAATAGCATGATCATACTGGAATATAAAATAATATAAAATGTCGGTAGATGAAGTATGTAGCACAAATAATTAAATTAATATTGTAAAATGTATGACAATAAATGTGCCTAAATTTGAACAATGAGTTCCGTAATTTTAAATCAAAATTGAATTGACTTTATATTTCAAGATTCTTGTTTGTTCAAAAAGCATGTTTTTTAAAGATTCTTTAATCACCAATCATAGATCATCGGGTCACATGGCCAGGTCAGGCCACATCGGGTATGTTATTGGTCACAGAACGCTTGGTCCGTTTTCTAATAATCTTCTCGACCTTACCTACCCCCTAGCGTCGTGTCCACTGCTCGATGACGTCACCGCCTCACGATCGCCATTAGGGTAAATGGCCATAAGAAATGATCATCTGTACACTCCCTACCCTCTTCCCCCTTGGCAATGAGGGGGCATTGGTACCCCCGTCACGGATGATTGTTCATCCCTCTGCGGATGATTTGTCACACTCCTCTATAGCTGGCAGCGGTTTCCGCCTCATTTTGATCTCTTTTTTGTGCTAATATCCATATCTTATTACCTCATTGGTTATTCAGTATGTGTCTAATCTGGCTATTGGAGGTCGTTTTTTGGATTTAAGATTGCCTCCTCGACCTATACCCAAATATGTAAAAGAGACGCAATCAATTATTCTCGCCGCGCACCCGCTCCAAACTCTTAAACTTTTAATCCTATGTTTCTAAATGAATTTAATCCAGACTTAATTAACAAGCTCCAATCCAATTTTGAATCAAGCTCAACTTTCTGACTATTGCTCAACTTTCTTTATAATCTCACAGCCACAAATTCGCTCGCTTAACTAAAGTATTTAAAAGTAAGACGTCAAGAGTAAGCAGCTGAATATAGCGGACAAATTACGTAAAGTTATTTACTAAAATTGTTTTTCATTAACATTTAAATTTAGGCATGTTTCAAAACGAATAAAAGCGAATCTTTTTTGTTAACATTTGTCTTAACTAATATCACTTTTTTATAACTGACATTTACAAATTAAAAACTTGCAAATGCAGAATTCTTCTCACAATTTCGGCTGTTGCCTATATTACCGTTTTCTACAGTAGGTACCTGTTTGATCCACTTGTCGAGAGACAGCCTCCAAAAGTCGCTATTAAGAGTAATACACAAAAAACCCTTCCGGTATTCTTCTGAGAGCTTGTACAATGAATCTAAAGTCCTTGACGTTCGTCAAATATACGCTAAGGTAGTCCTACTCTACTATTATAATCATGACAATTATCATCTATATTCAACACACCATAAAGGAACACGAGTAACAACAACCAGACAGCACTTAATCCTAAAAAAGAGAACAAGTTTTGCACAAAAACACTTTTCTTACATTGCTCCTTGACTGTTCAACAAAATGAATAGTGTTTTTCCTGCAGGACTGAAATCTAGGAATAGTCACGGCGTAAAGAAAAACATAACTAAGTCACTTTTGACTATGGGTCGACAAGAAACGGAGACATTAATAACATATATATTAAAATAGTGCACGATTTGTGAGATATATGTATATATATTTAGTATTATTTTATATTTATCTAACAAATATATATTTATTTATATATGTATGTATATATTTATATGTATATACCTAAATTTAATATTATTACGCTTTCTTATTCTATTTTTTACTTCTCAAATGTAACATAATAATATACAAAGATGTATTACAGCTAGTTACGAAAATCACTATACCTTTTTTTTATATTAAGCCTACCTTAGTACAGGCGAGGCCTAGTTAGGATGGCTTTGAATTTTAAAAATACATGTAATATTATAGATAAATAAAGAAATTTGAATTTGAATTTGAATACATAGTGAGGGATTACGATGTTCGCGGATATTACCAAAATGATATAATTTGGGCTGCTAATCGTCCAAGATATGCTGCACTTTTTCCTCATTTCCAAAACGCTAGATCTGTTATAGTTTGGAGCCAAATTTGCGCTGCAGGCAATACTTCGTTGGCTTTTGTTTGTTGATGTGTCAAAATAAACTAAGAAGTGTACCGACGAAATATTCTCGAAGCAGTGGTTGTTCTTGTAAGCATTTGCCGAAATCATTTCGGTAACCAGATATGGACATTTAAACTCCAGATCCAGCTCACTCTGCTCCAGCTCACGTGTTCAACTCAATAAGTGTTCAACATCCTATGCAAGTACAATTTTCATAATTTTTTTAGCTCTCTAGAATAGCCATTTAATCGCCCGACTTGAATCCGATCCTGAACCCGTGTATAGTCAATTTTAGAAGCAAAGGCCCGCACTACACGGCACAGAAGTTCGAATGAGGTTAAGTCAGCAATCACCCGAGAATGGGGATAAAAGAGCCGTGGAGGAAGAATGAAACAAACAACAAACAAAACAACGAATTTCGTTAAATTGTTTTCTTTAAAATGCATTGAAATCAAATCAAAATAATTTGAAGAATAATCAACTTTCTTGCTCAGAAAGAGTTCCATTTTTGATATGTATATTGTATTAGTGGAATGTTGCACGGCGATGCTCGGGTGTCTGTTTCCCTCCCCCTCCCGCTCCTTCTCCCCCCCCCCCCCCCCCACGTTCGTTCCACTTTCAAATGTATAGAATTTTATTGGCGATCGCTTGAACGATATAGAAGTTGACCTACTGTAGCACTATATAGTGGCAAGGTAGCACGAAAATATTATACAGGATCAAATACCCATGTCTACCAATTTTCACGGCGATTGGTTGAACGGTATAGAAGTTGGTTGCAGCGCCGAGTTACAACATAGTTCATAGCGCGAAATTATTATGCTTTCTCAAATGTCTACGTATACCAATTTTCAGGGCTATCGGTTGAGCAGTATAGAAGTTGATGTGCTGCAGCAGCGCCATCTGGTGATAAGTTACAACGAAGTGGATATCATAAAAACCTTCTCCATGGAAAAATACATATACGTGCTCAACTTTCATGGTGATCGGTCAAACGGTTTTGGAGTCTATTTAGCTTGAATGGACAGATATACCAACATCCATTTTTAAACCTATATATTGTAAGGTATATTCCAATTTAATAGAACTGTTCACAAAAATGTTTGTCGAAGTTACTTTGAGCCACCTTATATTAAAAGGCCGTGCCGGCCGTGGCGGCGAAAAGCTATATGAAGCATAATTTTGTGGCCTGGTTGTGAGAACACAAAAAAGAATTGTAATACAATTATGCCGGATTTTAAAAACCCGGTCCTTAAGCTATCATTTCGCCAAAACGAAATTGGTAAATTATTTCCATATTATTTGTAAATTATCTTTATTCTGTTACTGTTTTCCAAAAAAATAAAAACTAACGAGATTTGTCTTCAGTTTTGAAAAGCCTAGAGATGATTCTCAATATTAAAAAATACTGTTTACACCAGCGTATGGTCTATTTGCATAGTACCAAGACAGATTTTGGAACTTCCATACAAAAAATATAAGAAAAAAATGTTTGAAATTACGTAATTTCCAGAAATGTTATGGCCAAACAATATTTTTTTCTATATATTAAAGATACTTTTGAGTGATATAAAAAGTAACACAGTGATCTTAAGTTATTTATTATTGTAATGTAATTTTTACTTTATAAAAAAACTATTCATTTGATAATTTATTATTTTATAATTGAAAATCCAAATCGACTATATTAGACGACGCGCGAAGCCGAAATCGTCATTCGTAATTGGCCACTGCCAACAGTGGGACGTATTCCCTTGTCGCCGCGGTATGCCTATACATCTTTATGTATATATCGAAAGCGCACGGGCGCGTAGCATTGCAAAATACCTAAATTATTAGTCGCGTCAACTCGGAAGGGAGCCTTAAGTTAAACCAACGCCATGCACGCCACCTAGCCTAACGCCTTGTAGTGCCAATTAAAATGTAAACGCTCGATTTAATAGGCGATTAAAATTCCGCCCTCGAATAGTGCACCCTTGTTCTTTAGGACTGCTGTTGGGCAGCTGTTGGGCGGCGGCCAAGGCGGCGAATAATGGGGTAAGTTGTACCATAAATAAAATGGTATACAAGACTATGCAAAGTAATGATAGGAAAAATCAATAAAATTACTGCTGAATGTAGAATCGTTTTTAGGAATTATCATTGATTATATAGGGCAGTGTTTTTGAACCTTCTTTTGATCGCGACCCCTATTTAGTAAAAAACAAAACTTCTTTCGATCCCTCTAGTCCCTTCTACAGCGGTAACTACAAGCATCCAATAAATATTGTTTTTACAAAAACAATGGCGAAAATCACATTAATTTTAACTGTCTTTATACTTTCGAAGCTGTACCTAACTGTTTCCATCTTAGATCAACATAAAACTGTGTAAAAGCAACATCAAAACACATTAAAAGTATGTTTCTCTTCCGAAGCTGTAAATTTTGGAATATTAGACAAATAAAGATTTTGCATTATTAAATTTTTTTATTTTTCAATAGCCTGCAATCCCCCGGGAATCTCTTCGCGACCCCCCAGGGAGTCGCGACCCACCGGTTGAAAACCACTGATATAGGGCATAAAATTGCTCAACGTCGTACTACGAGTTGCCAACTAGGATTTTACTACGAAACGCAACGTATAGATGGCACTCATAGTTCCAAAAAATATTAATATTCTATTATTATGTTCAATATCGCGACTTTTGTGGTATAACTGTATGGCGGCGCACTTTGCATATAACACGGTATAAAATAACAATATAATAAAAAATTAATTTTTAAATCATAGCTCTTTTTATTTTAATATTATTTACATAAAGATGTCAATTTTTATTTTGCTATAAATGTTTCAATGCGCAATAATTACGCACTTTAATAAATTTTAATGTGTAATAATACAGAGATAAATGGCATCCTATCTCTACGTATTATTTATACGATGTAATCAGCCTAAACAAAAATGCGATACATGGCACTAATATCTGAGTGTTATTATTGTTATCATTGATTCAATAATTTGGTTGTTATAAATAATCCATCTTTTACAAAAAACATTAATTATCAATGTTGTGATGGTCAAATAAATTGCTATTAGTTTGGCCGTCAATACTATCAGAACCAGCTACATTTCACCGGCGCATGGCAGAAGGGTTGCCGAATCATAAGCGAAGGGCAGCCAAATCAGTGTATTTTGCGTGTTTCGGCTCATTAATAACTTACGGACTACTATTTTAGGGAAATGCCGCAAACAGTAAAATAATCTTACTTTTGCAAAAAATGGCACTGCGCAGCATGTATCAGATACGGCCCAGGACCTCATGCAGAGAATACTTCAGTAAGGCGAAGATAATGACCATGTATTCGGCGTTCATATCCCAGTGCTTAATGCATGCCAGACAGCGCCTAACAGAAACTGCAACTAGAGCGGACATTCACTCTCGCCATACACGCGGTAACTCCCTTTTATGCATGCCCCGAACAAGACTGGCAAAAGTACAGCTACTTATACCTTAGCATTAAATTCTACAATTTACTCCCTACCACGGTCAAACAACTGGAGGACAAACAATTAAAAATAACATTAAGAAGATGCTGATAGGCCACCCTTTCTATAATCTGACCGAATTCGAGGGCCATGACTGCAAATATTGTACCAATTTGAATGATAATTATATTTGTACGTTTAGTATTTAAATGTAAGATTTAGCTTTAGTTTGCAGTGGCGTGCCCAGGGTTCGTAAATAGGGCAAGCCCGACATACCTTTTTGTGTTTTTTTACGCTTTTTATAGTAAAAAAAGTGGTACCTCTTTACTCTTTAATCTTCAGTTTGAAATTTACTGCTTGGGTCGTACATTCAATAAAGCACACTGAAGGCATGCTACTGCAAGACAGAATTTAACATATACTTATCAGCAGTCGCATACCTCTAGTGGCTTTAAAGGACTCTCTTGCGTCGTTGCGTCTCAAACGAGGTGCTGAGTTATTTTGTAGATTGTTTACATAAATTTGATCAAATTCATATTGAAATTCAACACGTAACCAAGTCTGAAATTCCTTTATTTTGTTTTCCTTCATTAATTCCTATAACCCACATCGACTTGTGATTTTTGAAGAATGTTGTACAAGCTCTCAGCTTTTTCAAAAATTCGGCGGAAAACAAGGTGAAAAAATTTAAATGGAATGATCGCATCGAGTTTTCAAAATTCTCCGCTGCTAAAACCGTATCCCCGTCCCAGTCCTGCGGGTTGTTACATATGTCAGAAAACAAAATAATAAGAATACATTACTGACCACAAAGGACAATTTCCTCCATATTTTATCAGGCACTAAAAACCACAAATCAATTGAAATTACACAATAAAAAATTAGCCCGACGTCACTCGCACATTTAAATCCAAACTAATTATAATGAAGTCGCGCTTTCTGTTGACACGTTCGCATTCACAGTTCGCATTCAACGTCATGGCTAAGCAAGCCCGGCTTAGCTCCCGATACAAAAGTTGTATATAGACATATATTGTTTAGCGTAATTTGCCACAGGTGCGAATGAGAGGAACACTGATTTTGAAAGCCGCATTGAAAGCCCAATATGTGCGAGTGAAACAGCAATCGCGCCCTGTCGATAATTATCGCACCTGTCGATAACAGTTTTTTTCTCGCGTGGAGCGAGCTGTGCGCGTTAGATGGCAGTAGTAGCGCTAGCAAAATAATTTATTTAATTGTTTTTTTTACGAATTGTGTTATTAATTTATTTAATCGTTAATTTGGAGGTATAGGCAAGCCAGGCTTTTCGGCTTATATGAAAGACCGCCACTGAGTTTGATTATTTAAAACTTTACTTACTACTTTGGATGTTACTATGTACAGTGTTTAGTACGATATATTCGATTTATTGACTATTTCAATTGTGAGGCTTCCGCTTTGATTATTCAACTTTTTAACTGACTATTTTAATTATTGTGTTGAGTGGCATTTAGTAGGTAGGCCATTAGAATTAATAACTATTTTATTAAATAAGCCTTTAATTTGTTTTGTAATAAGATTTTACGACGATTGACTTTTAGTAGGTTCCAAAGTTTCTTACATACTATTTTTCTTTTGATAACATATGCATGTTAAGTAAAGATTAAAGTAGTAATGAGACTTACTACTTAAAATACAAATATGTTAACACGTCCAAGAGCGGTTTTAGCCAATTGGACATAATCATAATCATAATCATCATTTATTTTCCAAAAAAGACTAGATATCTACAACAAAGATACCTAATCTGGTGAAATCGTCAAGAAAAAATACATATTAGATAAATTACATATCAGTTAAATTTTAAAATGAAAAACCATAGTAGAAATATAAATAGTGTCAAATTAAAAGACATAACAAAATAAAAAAAATAAAAAATAATCGCATAAAAAAAGAAAAAAAAAACAAAACAAAAAAATGTAAAAAAAGACATGTTAAATGAGCCACTAATTAAATTCCAACATAATTTGGAAATAATACCGTTTCAAAAGTCAACTTAACAACTAAAACGCCTGAAGCATATATTTAAAAAATCCTATCAATATTGTAAAATAGCATTTCATGCCCTAAACTTTTTAAATCTTATATACAAATACTATTTAGACTACAAACGATTCAGCACAGCTGTAGAATTCGTCCAACGTATAGAAAGCATGTGTGGATGCCAATTTTCTTTTTATAAAACTCTCGAAAAATTTTACGACGCGATGTAAATGTAATGTAATGTAATGTAATGTAATGTACTATGGAGTTGAGCAAACTAATACCATAATATATAATCAATGGTATTGTTGTAAAGTGCAGCGTCTCTCTCCGTTTGCGATTCGCGCTAGAATAACTGCACTGCTAAAAAGTCTATATCCCCCCCCCCCCTTCAAATTTTTGTTACCCGTGTTCCTTCAAATTTAGCTTACTATCGGGCGGATGAGGATAATTTGTAGAGTTTATATTCTAGGGCATTCACAGCAACTTTAAAGTTAAGCATTATTCGATAACAAAACCAACTGAGACATCCAGAAATATAAACATGTTCGTTCTCTAGCCGCGACCTATATTGCCAAAAAGCCATTTTTTATTTGTTTTATTGAATAAAATGGCACTTTCTATGTTATGTTATGTCAACATCCAGTTATGTTATGTCAACATCCAGTTTTTCTCTCGACTTGTTTCTACGTAAACATCTTGCGGTTTGATTACAGCCACACTCTCGTAAGTGGGAGTCGTAAAGTGTGTGCGGGAGCGAAATCAACCACGCTTATCGTCAAAGCCAACTCAAAAAAATAACATTCGTACTGTCACGCCAAGTGAAGCGGCCCGAAACGCTCTTATCGGGGATCGCCAACCTTCTGTTCGCGGAAAGCTCACAGTATTATCGATAACGTTTCCAGAAATCGCGAATTGCATAAAGGGCACGTGTATCCGATTTGAGATTTTTCACGGGAGACAAAAACTGAATAACTTTGGACTTGTATAATATAAAAATATGATAAAATTATAATTAAAATGTATGTACACTGTGTCGCCGCTTTAAAAATAAAAATGGAAACAGAGCACTCAAAAACCAGCATGTAATCAACAACAAAAAAAATCTTTTGGATTTAGACTTTCTTCAAAAAAAAATTATCAGGAGATTTTGAATTTCAGTTGAAAAACTTATTGAAATCCTTTGTTATAGAGTAAATGAGAAGATGATATAACGCCCGTAGCTGTGTTGAAACACTAGTTCCCGTCATATCACATAGGTTATGCAGCGTTGGGAGTGGTCAGTACTTTTTGTGGGATGTTTGACCGCCTGAGTACTAGCACTTGACGCTATAAAAGCTAGCCGCCTATAAAATTAAAAAACATTAATAAACTATAATTTGGGCCGTTACCATAGAGAGTATAAAGGCTGAAAAAACAAACAACTTTCGGATATTTAGTATTTATTTTCTCAATAATAAAAACCTAATTCAGTTGTTCATCATATTCACCTTAGTTTTTAGTGACAAAAAAATATTTACTGTAAACCAAAATCTAGTAATATACAAAAACATGTTTTTTCTACAAAAACATTCAATCCAAAAAAAAACATATTTTTATTTTTATTGATGGGTACACGTACCTACTGTTTAATTTTTTGTTTTTAAATTGGGCACACGATGTACATGTATAAAACTTTCCAATCGTCTCTAAATAATCTATAAAATAATTTATTTTAAATACATACGTGTAAGTAACGTAACACGTACCTATAAGGTGGCGAAAGGCAGAGGTGTTAACATATAATCCATTCGATATTTAAGTGCATTGGCGTGGTAACGTAATTGCTCCTTACATGGTGGAAGGGGCGGCAATTCGTCCAGTCTAATAACGCATGAGTATATGACTGAATAATACAGTGTATGTGTAAGTATTATACAAGTGTGAATGTTTTTATTAAATATCGGTAGTTCGGGGCCAAAAATGGACGAAACCACAATTGTGACACGTGCAACAAAGTACAAAAACAATTCGGAGTCACACGAATTACAATTATTACTTTGTGTTAAATCCCTAACAAGTGAAATTGCAAAACTTGCAACTATTTTTGAGGTTGCTGAATCAGTTATTATAAAAGACAATGCTATGAGAGCCAGTTTTGCTGAAGTTTATTGGTTACTAATATTATTTTTAACTATTCCTGTCACCCGTCAACAGCTGAACATTCCTTTTCGATTCCACAACATGTTCGAGGCAATGCCCCAATGGAATAAATTCAAACACTTAAATAAGGAGTAACCTGTATGGAATTGGAAAGCCATGATAGTATCAGGTGCGACCTAAAATAGCTGTGTAAATTGTGGGTACAACTAAAATATTTTTATCCAAGTAATTTAATTAATTTGGTGTTAATTTCATTGACTGTAAACTCACAACTTATTCTAAGTGTAGAGGATTTTTTGATAACACAGTCAAACCAGACCTGGTTTAAGTGATATTTTTTTTTTATTTGTTGTGTGGGCCATTTTAGGTTCTTTATGAGCCTTGTAACACTGCGACCATTGCTGATCTATTATGTTCGCCACCTACTATAGTTCTGCGTCATTTAAGCCTCTTGTCATTTAAGTACCGCAACAGACTTTTGGCACCAGATTGTTTTACCTCCGCAGGTTGGAGGTAATGACCATCCAAGTGTGTGCATCTTTTACGCATCAGCGGGCGACACTCGCGCATAAGGTGCAGGGGAGTTTCCTCTTCCCCTTGGCAGAACCTGCACATTTTTGTGTCTCGGAGCTTGAGGTTGTACATGTGTTTGTTCAGGCCACAATGCCCCCTGAGCGCCCTCACCAGTATGCGTAGATTTATCCTATTTAGCGATAAGGCCTCAAGGGCCGTATTACGGTCGTAAGCCTTAATTAGCGCTTTGGAATGATTCAACCCTGACGTGTTGTTCCAGTGGATGACGGATTGTTCTAAACATATTTATTTGAGCATTAGGTTTGCAAGGCTTTTTGGTACGCCACAAGGTTCAGGGCCGTATAACGTTCCCTTTGCTTCCGTCTTAGCAAGTTCGTCGGCTTTTTCATTTCCCTCGATTCCTGCATGGCCGGGAACCCATCTTAGAATTACCCTGTTCTTTTCGCCCAGGGAATTCAGTAGTGATTCGCAGTTTTGCACTAGCTTTGAATTAATGGTATTCGAGGCAAGTGTCATGAGGCCTGACTTGCTATCCGAGTGGATATAGATACGGTAGTTGACGTAGTTCTTATGGAGGTTGATATCCGCACATTCAATAATTGCGTATACTTTTATTTAGGGCCTCCCAGTGCAGTTGGCTTTTTAGATAGTCGTCTCTGGGCGGCAGTTCCACTGTAAAAAGTTTTCCAAAGTTTAGGAATGGAAGCATGGTGTCTAATACCATGTTGAGGGTTGGAGTTTCGCTGACTGAGTCAAGAACTGATCTTAGTGCTTGTGAGATCTTTGTGCTATTGATATATCTAATGTATCAATTCTGTATTGTTCTTGTATAAATAAAATTAAAAAAAAGAATACGCCGATTTATAATTTAGCTGCAATATGCATATGTAATGGTAGCTAGGAATACAGAATGTATTTCCTAAATGGCATAATGAAGGTAGATAGGGGGAGGTGCCTTTTGTTAAACTTTGCACTGTGGCCCATTTTTGTAGTTATGCCACTGCCGAATGGCATCCCTAGATACGGGCGTTTTAGCTCAGGTATGCGATGAGCCAATGGCTATTGTTTTAATTTATTCTCTTGCACGATTTATGTTTACCGTATATCATAGCCCTTCTGCCGTCTTTTTTATTACTCCTAATAAATGAAATGAAAAAAACATCGCTTCAAGAAATCATTTCTAATAATTAAAACACAATCGCTCACTTATTGTAAGGGCAGTCGTCTTTTTTATATTTTTTTTATATACCTTGTTATCTACCTATTATCGAAGGTCGTACAACTTTCTGTATAACCATGGCCACGGGCGTATATAAGGGGGGGGGGGGGTTAGGAGGTCCGGACCCCCCCCCCCCCAGCATGTCTCCACTTCGGGACGGCCTTATAAAGATAATTGCAGACCAAGTTAAATCATCTCATTCAACGCTTATCTCTCTTTGTAAGACACGATGGACAGAAAAACATGTGGCTGTTGAAAGATTTGCAGAAATGCTTCCCGTAATACGCGCAACACTTTAGCCACTTCAAGATGATTCTGCTAATAGAGAGTTGCCACTCAAGCATACCAAATGCAAACAGCCAGTTTATCGTGTCGTTAGTTATACTAAGAAAAGTATTTTCATACACATTAAACCTAAACAAAGCAATGCAGAAGGTCAATGTCGATTTGACCAACATTTGTAGTTATGAAAACAATAAAAACTATTTTATAATATATTCGGAACGAAAATGAGTTCACCATTTTTTTCGAGCAAGTAAAGCAGATGAGTTCAAGCGACATAATTGTTCCAAGAACGACTGGAAGGCAAACCCAGCGCAGCAATGCTCCAGGAGAAACTGCTGAAATATATTACCGTAGAAATGTATTTTACCCTTTCATTGACCATGTGGTTACAGAACTTGATGCACGCTTTAAGCCACATGAAGAGACAATCGAAGGGATTCAAATGATTCTGCCTGAAAAGACCAATGATGAGTCTAAGATAAAAGAAAGCCTTAAAAAAATAGCGCTATTATTTTTGGGACAAACTAAAGCGAATACTTTTCCAATTGAATATGAAATATGGCAGAATCATTGGAAATCTATGACGGAAAAACCATCCACCGCACTAGAAACTCTTGACCGGTGCAAGAATCAGTTCTTTCCTAGAATAAAAATGCTGCTCACTATTTTGGCCACACTCCCAGTGTCCACAGCAACCTCAGAAAGGTGTTTTTCAACCTTAAAGAGGTTGAAAAACTACTTGAGAAATAGCACGGGAGATGAACGACTGACTGGGCTTGCATTGATGAGTGTTCATCGTGATTTAGCGGTCCAACTGGATCCTAACGAAATTATAAATATGTTGGCCATAAGGCGTAAAAGGCTAAATGTTATACTTTAAAGTTTTTAAAGTTTTGCGTAAAAGTGCATCCATACATCCTCACAAGCGTTCACGTTTATAATATAAGTAGAATATAATGTCATAAATAAATGCTCTACTGACATTATTTACTTATTTTATTTAAAGGTACTTAAAGTAACTATCATTTGTCCGCGATTAACTTGCGTGTATTTTAATGTTTATGTATTTTTTAAATAACTGAGATTGGAGTTTTAAATTTTGCTTTTTCCTGCGTGAAGTCCGGCCAATAACTAGTTTATCTATGTACATTTTCGTACCCGCGGACCCCCCCCTCCCCCCGCCCCCTTCCCCCATGTGAAAGCTATAGCTACGCCATGGCTATGAACAAAATATTGGCCCAATACATAAAGGTTTCTCTATTGTATGCCTTCCGAACAGACGTTGCTAATTATTGAGTATGAGCAAGGGAATAAATAGGTCGCTTCTTCTTCTTAGGGTGCCTCTCCAACTAGTGAAAGCTGGCAATCAGCACTGCATACTTCTTCTTTTCCTTCGTCAGGCAAAACAATTCGGCGACACTCGTAATCTCGGTCCATTTTTTAATGTTCCGCAACCAGGATTTCCGTTTACTACCAGGTCTCCTCTTCCCTGCAACTTTTCCCATCACAATGAGTTGCAGGAGTTTGTACCGTCTTGGTGACCCAGGTATGCAGCTTTGCGCTGTTTGGTGGTCTACCATAGCGTAGACCTGGTAACTGGTGACTTTCTAAGTCCAAGATATCGTCATCATGGGTCTGTATGCCCACATCTCGAATGCTTCTATACGTTTCCTGAGATCTTCCTTAATAGTCCAGGCCTCACATCCGTATAAATGTTTGCTCGCTTCGCTCGACTTCAGCGGTGAGTTTGATTGTAACACGAACAACTGTGAAATGTGGAAAATATATCAGATCGTGGCTCGTCTGCCGCTGATCGGCGACTTCACACCTTCAAGGGATAAATGTCGCTGTAACGTAGGCTGCAGGAGGTGGCATCGTGGTTCGCGTCACTCGCCGTCACAGGCTAACGCCCACGTGGCATTTCGCGTCGCGTCGCGTTATCGACGCCATAAAATACAACGAGCGCTGCCTCCAAATGTTCCCCCGTTCACGTTCGCTCGGTGGGCGAGCTGGCGTTACTTTTATAATGCCTCCAACGATATGTAATATTTCCACTTTAGTATACCCGCATACGTCGTTGTGTTACCACACAGATGAGATATGTACAGATAATTTCAATAGAGTTCACTATGAGAAAATTATACTACCTATGCTCCTATATTTATAGATATAATGGCATCTCGTATCCTGAACATCTCCTTCAGAATCCATGGATACTCCCTGCTATTTTATTCTAGAATTAACAATTTCTGTTTATGTTTATTTATCTAAGATATTACTACAATAATACACATACTATCATATATTGATCTGCTATTAAGTATAGCTGCATAGATATTAGATAGATAGAAATTCTTTGTGACACATTTTAAAACAAAACTTACAATAGCCAGACTTATTGCTTAAATTACAATCTTATACAGCCAACTTTCGTGGAAATTAAGGAATTTAGGTGGCAATAGAATAAAATAAACAAAAACTTAATACTTGACAAAAAATAAGAAAATAAGAAAATTGCCAATTATTTAAAATATATATTAGGATTTAAAGAATATCCGCAAGAAGCGTACGACAAAAGAGGATAAAATGAGACGTAGGATAACTTTTTAGGCGATATTTGAAATTAGAAACCTTTGGTGCGTTTCTGATATTGGACGGGAGCTGGTTTCATAGTCTATCTGCATTAACGGTGAAGGAATATTCAAAAATAGAATAATTATGAGTAGGAATCGCAATTTTACTGAACTCACTAGAACGGAGTGGAAGACTTTGACTTCCTAAATGAGTGTTTTTTAATTAGGTAGAAGGGAGCGGTGTGATTGTTGGGGATGTTATAAATAAGAGAAAGAATATGCAGGTTTCTACGTTCACGTATTTGAAGCCAATGAAGTTTGCTTCTATACTCAGGGACGTGATCAAATGTTCTCCCATTATAGATATAGATTTCTCGCATTATAGATATGTATAGCCTATATTATCATCTAAGTTTGGACCCAACAATCGAAAACGAATTAGACTTAATTATGTGTAAGATTTTTGGATGTATTTTTTGTGATAAATAATATTAGAATAGCGTAGTGTTTGGTTATAATATTTAAAAAAAATTGAAATAATAATAATAAAAACACCTACATAATACTTAATCTTCTTCTTCTCGAAGTGCCTCTCCATTACTGGAGGTTGGCCGTTAGCCCTGATTATTTTTGTCGGTCTTGCGCCATCCGGGAAAGCTGTTCCGTACTGGTGATCCTGGTCCACTCTCTGACATTGCACAACCACGACTTTTTCCTCCTTCCACGGCGTCGTTTACCCTCAATTTTATCCATCAATATCAGTTGAAGCAGTTGATATCTGTCATGCCGCAGCACGTGCCCCAGATATTCAATCTTGCGCTTTTTGACGGTGTGCATAAATTTTTGGGTCGTACCAGCACGCTGAAGCACCTTTTCTTTGCTAACTTTATGGGTCCAGCTTATACGGAGCATTCGACGGTAGCACCACATCTCAAAAGATTCTAGCCGCCGTCTGGTGTCTTCTTTTATGGTCCACGCTTCGCTGCCGTACATAACCAAGTGCCAGATGTAGCAATGCAGGATCCGAGTTCTAAGTCTTAGATTTATTTTCCGGCAACTCAAGACTTTTCTCATTTTATTGAATGATGCACTGGCGATTTCTATCCGGGTCTTAATTTCTTGACCGTACCATTGTGAGTCTTAGTGATCTTAGTGGCCAAGCTGCAACAATACATAATACACACTTAATACATATTACTTCAAACAGAGGCTAGTCAAATGAATCATCACTTTAAGTGCCAGGAGATTATTTCAGCGATTGTGCACACAGCTCGCTTCTGCCCCACGTATCAACTCCATACGACAGAATCGCGTGTATATGCAAAACAGCATGTTCTATGTAAAAGGTTTTTGACCTTGTTTTTAACAGGAACACATTTTCTACTTCCAAAATTTCACCTATCAAGCTTTACATTTTTGTTACAAATCATCTTATCACAACTACATAGAATACCCCAATATGAGTACCGGTTGATTTGTCTTGACTGTACATTGTTTAAAATAAAAGATAATGTTTATTATTCTTTTTGTAACTTTTATTAAACTCAATGTGAGACTTTGGTCTGACGCAGTGTATAGAGGTATTTTATTCTTGGGCGAATTATCGACATACATAATCTCATTTCTTCTTCTATGGATAGAAGTCGTTCGCGTTTGACATTTTTTACATTTGTCAGTGCTGAAAATCCCTGTTCGCTCATATAAACTGTTCAAAAATGGTATATAGCTATCATTTAAAGATGTCGACTACAACGGGCGAACCCGTCATCTCAGGAAGTTTTATCGATATTAGATCGTTCTGTCCCCGTGAGGTGAGCGCAGAAGACTTGGGGTGAAAAACAACCCACTGTCTAGTTACGCCACTCGCCCGTCAGAGGCCAACGCCTTACGGCAAGGCACCGGGAAATGTACCCAGCGGGCAGCCTCGCCCCGTCTACCTACCTATCCTGTCCTGACTACCAGTTTGGTAGGATATCTCCGTCTGGAATTAATCTTCAGGATACCTCCTGCCTCCTGACTGGTTACAGGATCGAGGTCGCTTGCGCGGTCGTCTCCCTTACGTAGCGGTGATACGGTGTCTACCGAATCTATCGCAGACCACGGCATCCATTACCGGGCTGATTCATCCGGGTTCAAGTGGCCGAATGGTCGTTTCAAGAGCAGTTGCCATAAGGTTAACAACAACCCCCGCTCTATAGGAAACATTACTATATCCTAACTCCCCCTCGGAATGCACAGTCGATTGGCTGACGCCGGACGATGCCCAAACCGTCCAGGAGGACCCGAAGGTTGACTCCTAGGGGAGACAGGCCCGCGGGCCAGCGTTCTACTCTGTCTCTCACCTCTGCGTGGAGGCCGCCGGATAGGTGTTGACCCGTGCGTTTGACCAAGCCTATACAACAGGGTCTCAGTGGCCAAACTGCAACATTACATCCCTTAATAAACTATCAGCGCTTTTTTACTCAGACGTGTTTAAATGCAGCTACTTGTATTTTAACTGCAAAGTCAGTTTATTTTTTAACGCGAAAAACTTTTCCTATTCCGCCAAATTGAAGTTAACCAAAGTGCTGAGAAAAATATTCAAGAGATATCTTATCCTGTCGAAATCTTTGACGTCAATATTAGGAAAGTAACTGACAACCTTTTCTTCCAGTAACACCAATGAATCTTTTATGATAGACATTAATGCAGCGTCGATGTTTCTCGAATTAGTGTTCTGAAACATGGACAGGGTGTCCTGATGAATATTTTGTACTACAGGGTTAATTTCTCAATGAATTAATGATAAAATAGACAGTCCCTATTCTGTTGGCAGAATCTCCTACCGAATCCCAAATAATAAGACAAGGGCTCGCGATTTATTTTATCTACCGAGAGTCAATACCAATTATGGTCAAAATATGTATTTTTATAGAGCACTTCGATCATATAACCTAAACTTTCAATGTTTGGATATTTTTAATTTATCTTCAAATACTTGCTTCCAAGAAATTAGAAATACGATAAACAGCCTTCTGGTTTGATTGGTATTTCTTCGTCCGTTAGGTACGTAGGCCATGGTAATGGTTACTACACTATAACAATGCTTTCTAGCCAGTATAAAATTTTCTATAAAAGTTCATGTGTATATTAACATTATAAATATATTGTCATGTATATTATATTATTTATATTTATATTAACTATACTTTTACATTTTATTATTACCTTATCGTATTATTTATATTAATTTATTATTTTTGCACGTGTATGTATGTATGTATGTATGTATGTTATATATCATCATATATCTTAAATATATCTACATAACCCATAATGTGGATTCCCTATCCCTTTCCACTTACTTAAACCTAAATTTTTTTCATAGCTCATTGCGCTGTAACAAATGATTTAGTTTAATTGTGAAAACTTTTAATTGGCCTTAGATTTGTTTAATATGTGTTAGCATTAAGTATAGAACGCTGTAAGTTTTCCGAAAAATAGAAATAAAATAAATAAAATACTATAAAAAATAATGAAAAAAAACAAAAATCAAAATCGAGCTTCTCATTTTTGTTCGGAGACAGCAGACTTCGCGCAGCACACCTAAAGCCACAGTTCTAAGCTGTTGAAACCACTATTTTAAGCGCTGCTCTAACGGATCTAACCTGTAAAACCTCTATCATCATTATGTCTTTACTAGTTTAGCATTTTATTACAAATAATACACAACCCTAACGAAGTAATAAGTCAAGCAACGTCCTCAAATCCTATTTCCGCACCGCACCGTTCTTTCCGCTTTAAGTGTTTGTCTGCGGTTATCGCGTGAAACACGCTCATATTCAACCTCCCTCGCACCTCCCCGCCTTCATACATCCTCTCCCTCTGATCCTTTGTTGCATACAAATTGAATTTTTACGTGTATTAAGTATTATTGTGGCCTCCAAATTGCCTTGGTCATATTCCATTGAAAGCGGCCCAGATGCGAGGCAAATAAATTACCATCGGTTTTATCGTAAAATTTACGGCGGAGAATGTCGCGGTTAGAAATTGGAAATCCGTTTCAGGGTTTCGCGCACCAAATCTGCGTAAGAAACACATTTTCCAATTTATTTATAGATTAGAATGGGGTAGAATATCGCGGCCTATAAAAGTGCGCAATTGTGTGTATTAATTACTGTTCAGTTATGTGTAACGGTTCTGATGAAATATTTTGATTATTTGAATGCTGTATTTTATAACTTAAGTGGGGCCGCGGTTATACGAGCACCGATTAACCGAGTTCTGCGTTAACTAAGGTCGAAAGAGCCACCGCCAGGCCAAGTTTGTACGACCCAATGGCACCCCTCTTCTCCAATTTTACTATGCAGTACTGTATTTTATAATTTATGTATGTATGTATTGTATTACATTTTTAACTGACTACATTTAAGTATGTAATAGCTGTATTCTTTCACTTCATTGACTACGTTTTCATTTATTTCAAACTTCACCGTACGTTTCCCCCTCGATTTACGACAGAGTCCGTATTATCCAAGTTTTCGATTATCTGAGGTACCCTCGGTCCACATTACCTTGGATAAGCGAGGTCCTACTGTACATATAATTTTAGGTTAATTGTGCCTTAGAGCCTTCGATGAAATCGTTTCTGGTACGCTCTTAGACTGTATATTTTCATTATAAATAGGATAAAAACGAATCTACCGCGTGAATTTAGTAGCACCCGACGACATAACGTCCGCAGCCGTGTTGAAACACTGGCTCCCGTCAGATCACCTAAGTTGAACAGCGACGGGCATGGTCATCACTTGGATGGGTGATCGTCTGAGTACTGCCACGTGATATTATAAAAGTTTATAGTAGAAACACATTTTTAAAAACATGCTTTTATTAAAATGCTCTGTCCCGAGCCAACGGCAGCCATGTCATGATTATACTTTTAATGGGCTATCATAATTAAATGCGTATACAAAATTTCGTCACGGTGCTGTTGACCGTTGAGGAGTCCCCTCGTCGGGAGCCAATCTTGGGTGCAGAATCAGGTCATGCTTACCATAAAAATGCATTGTCATCGTAACTAAACCAACGTGTTAAATTTCATCTTTATAAGATAAGAGAAAGTGGTTCTAATTCTGCTTGCAAGACTTGACCTAAACAAACATTGCATGGTAAATAAAAGCTTGTTAAAAGCCGGTCGCCAGTATAGTAAGATAGTTGCCGTTAGACATTAAAATGGGCCGTTACGTAAGGGGAATAAAGGCATAAAAAAATAAGTAGATGGGATACAGATGCATTTAAATTGACTTGAATATTTTTTTCTATTAGTAAAGTTGATATCTGGAATCGTCGGCATGCACATAACTCGATTTTGTCTATTTCGTCGGTTGACCGGTCATTGTATAACATGGCTCAGTTATGGTCTAACAGCTTATTAAGCGTTTTTTTTCAGAAGTGTAACGGACCTTAAGTCCATTACATGCGATCAACAAATGCATCGATTTCCAAAGAAAGCCACAGACACAATTCAGCTATTATTTTGACTTGTGCAGCTATGAATCAGCACGATGAAACAATACTTTACTCGGAATATTTTTTGATTGCATCATTTCACGGCCTATATATACCGGCGAAAAAGCAACCAAATCATCATTCCTCGAGTGATCACCTTCCCCCAAGTTTGCGACAGCATTCGGCACTCTCTCTCTCACGAGTTAGGTCAACGAATCCGGCACTTTGGTTTCCTTTCCTCATTCTCCTTGAGTCTCGAAGCATCAGTCTGTAATCCCACAGACTCGAACCGTGCCCAGTACAAGATACTAGGAGCACACGCACAATCCTCATCCACTATTCCCGCATAACCTCCGTCGCGCAACCCTCCCGTCTCGATAAAGTAATCCGGGCACTCGTTACGTCGACAAGCGTTATAACTGGCAATATTCAAACCTTCGATCAATAAATTCCTTCTACTTCATTCAAAACCGCCTTTCAATACGGAGATAACTCGTAAGTTGATACCACCACCTCACACCGAACAACCTGGAGTCTTGTGAGGGGTGGTCCCTCACAGAAGCATTTAATTTTGTCCACTTCTAGCTTATTCTAAAGCGCTGGCCGCAAAATCAAAGGTAACGAATTTCTACCACCAAGTCATCAGGCTACAAATGGATACGCAATTAAGGCGCGTTATAGCGTAGGATGCAGGTAATGGAGAAGCAAACAAGCGTGGCTCGCCGGTAATTGTCAATCACCTGTTGAATTTAATTATACGGGGATCTCAAAGGGAGCAACCAACCGCTGAATCGAGAATAGCATCCGGCAATTTAATTACATTAATTATTTAGCAATCGCCGCTGATTAAAGTCGCTATTGCTAATGATATCGCATAAGCAATCGCATCGTCTTATCCACCGGGAAACATTTAGTTTATCAGAAATCTGAGAAGGCGTTTGATCGTCTGTGACTTGGGAAAATGTTTAGTAATCAATACGATGGCTCTAAACTGATAAAAAGACAAGTAAAGCTTGAAATAAAACCGGAAATAAAAAAGGGGGAATGCAATCCGATATGGAAACGGAAGAATTCGAAGAATAACTAATCGAGAATCAAAATAAATTCGCTAAATTTGATATGGTGTCGATTTCTGGACTTAGTCATAGAACATATACAGTCACGGATAGATATCGGTCACGTACTCTATAAACACCGCTAATGCCTCTTGTCCACGACACGTTTTTTTCAAAGTATGGCGCGTTAGCCGCGTCGTAGAAAAAACGTGAGCTCTTGTCCACTGCACGGTTTTTAACACGCATTTATTAGGTCGACCTGTATGTAACTATGTAATGGAATCTAAGGTAACTAATTTAACAAAATTGGCAGCTGTATGTAGTTCTTTCTGATGACAATACAATAATATGGTACTGTCGAACTGATCTGATGATGAAGTTGGAAGATATGAACTGGAACTTCATGATGGAACCTCGTATCATAGCTGTGTTTGGACTTGTTAGAAAAGTCTTGGAATGAACTTTGACCACGATTAGGTTTCAAGGTCTGATGATGAAGCCGAAAGATATGCACTGTCATTCCATGATGGAATATCGTATCATAGCCGTGTGTATGTGAATATCGTATCATAGCCCAAAAGCGTGTTTTTAGTGTTTTTTTGAAACTATTTATTTATTTTTCGCCTTACGACGTGTTAACCATTTTGTAAACAACATTCAAGATCGAAATAATTATCCACCGTAAACACATCCGTGGACAAGCTCTCATACGCCGCCATAGAACACTGATACAAATTTCGCCGTAAATAATCACGGCCTGCTGAGGGATAAATACGGTGCATACGAGTCCGCGGACATGTTTCCATAGTGACCCATACCCCACTGACGACCGCGCCTAGACACGGCGAATTAACCGTGGATTTTCACGACGAAAAAAACGTGTGTGGTCAAGAGGCCTAAAGGTACGGTCTGCAGATCATGAAGCATCACAGCACGTCTTGCTCCGTGATCTGAAGATCGTACGATCATGGAGCACGACGTGCCACAACTACGTAGTGTCGCAATGACGTAATGCCGTAAGGATTCTTCGGAATCCGATCTGGAGATCTTGTCGCAAGCGAAATTTAAATTTAAATTGAAATATTAATTAAATTGAAATACTTTTGACCTTTTTAAACTAGTAGGTACTCTAATTTAAAACCCATCTTTAATATATTTTCTAATTATATTTCATGATTTATAAAATACTTATTATTTTTGTATTTGTGTAAGTAATGCAAATATTTTAAAAAAATAAGAGAAAACAATTTCAGCGTAAGAAATATGCACAAAAATACTTATAAAACTGAATCAAAAGCAGAAAAAGGAATACATCGCATAGTCTAGTGGCAACGTCCCCTAACTATAAAAACCCCTAATCCCTAATCCCTAACCCCTAATTTTATAGGCCGGGACCTGTTCTAAGGTAAACATTTATTTTTGAATGTACTTGCAACAATACCGTGTTTATAAAAATGGCATATATTCCATGTATGCACAAAATAATAGAATTGCAAAACCATATTAAAAATGACTAAATACGTCCTAACTTGATTTCCTTTGCTTTTCTTTAAAATAAAACCAAACTATTGCACAGGTAAAACAAATTTCTGGTACACCTGCCTTAGTACAGGTTAATTCCTAAAGGTGGTGTTGACGTAGTGATCAAGATGCTGCGTGTGCTGTCTTTTTTGCTACTGGTCTACGAACGAATAATTTGTAATGCTGCAGCAATGTGTATATCTCATGCTGTTCGTCCGGTGCATAGCCCGATGCGAACATCTCGCATTTGAAGTCTACTGCTGTCGCTTGAGGACCGGCGAACTGCTGCGAATATGACTGCACTACATGACATCGTCAATGGACGCCGGATAGCCCATTTCTAGTTTCAATCATCGCTCTGAAGGTGCCGCAACGTAAGACCCGATCTACACAGTTATTCGAGCCCCCGAGACGACATTCTTATTACTGCTTAATCGATTGACACGTATTTTTTTATTATTATTTGTTGTGTGGGGCTTTTCTAAGGTCTCTATGAGCCTTGCAACACTGCGACCATTGCTGATCTATTGTGTTCGCCACCTACTATAGTTCTGCGCTAAGCCTCGTGTCATGAACTGCAACAGGCTTTTGGCGCCAGATTGTTTTACCTCCTCAGGTTGGAGGTAATGACCACCCAAGTGGATGTATCTTTTACGCATCAGCGGTCCAAACTCGCACATGAGGTGCAGGTGAGTTTCCTCTGCCCCTTGGCAGAACCTGCACATTCTTGTGTCTTGGAGCTTGATGTTGTACATGTGTTTGTTAAGGCCACAATGCCCCGTGAGTGCCCTCACCAGTATGCGTAGATTGTTCCTATTTAGCGATAAGGCCTCACGGGCCGTCTTAGGGTCGTAAGTCTTAATTAGCGCTTTGGAATGATTCAACCCTGGCATGTAGTTTCAGTGGTTGACGGATTGTTTTAAACATATTTGTTTGAGCAATTAGGTTTGTAAGGCTTTTTGGTACGCCACAGCAAGGTTCAGGGTTGTATAACGTTCCCTTTGCTCCCGCCTTAGCAAGTTCGTCGGCTTTTTCATTTCCCTCAATTCCTGCATGGCCGGGAACCCATCTTAGAATTACCCTGTTCTTTTCGCCCAGGCAATTTAGTAGTGATACGTAATTTTGCACTAGCTTTGAATTAATAGTATTCGAGGCTAGTGCCATAAGAGCTGCCTTGCTGAGATTGACACGTAAGTATAATAACAAATTCACAGAGCTCGACATTTATAGCTGAAACAAAATTAGCGGAATATGAAACGAACAATCGTTAATAAAAACTACCTGTCGAACCTATACTCCCCCGTATAAATTTGAACACATTTCGTGCGGCGTTAGCTTCAGATGCTTTATCTTTTAGTGGGTAATTTTAATGCGAAAAATGACAACCGTTCATTTCACATTCCGATTTAGCGTATTGCTCTGTCTCGTTCACACGAACTAATTTCCGATTTTAGTTCACGAAGAAACGCAATCGAGCCCAATATGTATGTATGAATATAAACTCTACAAATTTCGCGGTTAATTGGCAATTTTTGGTTGGGGAAGGAGGACTCCTTGCCGTGTGGAATTGGACGATAAGTTTTCCCGTCGTTTCGGCAAAGTTATATACATTTGCAGTCTACAAACGTCTGGGGGACTATTGTCATTTTCCGCGCGGTAGGAATCCGTTTCTTTCAACTCATAAATATTTATGGATGTACGAGTACTTTGTATCATGATTTAATTTCCTTTGTTATTACATGATTTAATTTCTTAGGTTTTTTTTTTAATATATTTAGGCGTATGTTATAATCGGCATACAGTACAGAAAAATCCTACTTCTTCAAGGTATTCAGTTAGCCTATTTTTAACAATTTTTTCGATGACCTTTGAAGCTATATTCAGCAGCGAGATTGGACGGTAATTCCCAATGTCCTCGGTATTGCCAGATTTATGGATTGGGATGACTTTCGCAGACTTAAGCCATCGGGGGAACTGGCCTGATTCAAAACTAACGTTTATTACGTGCGCCAGAGGCTCCGCAATAATATCAGATGCCTCCTTAAAAATAGTTACAGCTAGACCGTCGATGCCCGGTGAACATCCCGTTTTAAGTTTATTGATTGTCTTGGATACTTCAAGTTTGTTTGTAGGTAGGAGTTTAAAACATTTATCTTTTTTTAGAGTAACATCAATTATCATCATCAATTAACATAAAATATCTTTATTTAAATTACTATATTATTTGACACCGGTATTAAGATTGTCTTGCTGATCCGCAAAGGCTTCCCTTCAACCTTACCACACTTTCCGATTATGGATCATCGTCATCCAAGTAACTCCTGCAGTTTTTCGAATATCGTCCTCCCATCACTGCCTTCCTTTTTTTCTTTTGTGCTGTCTTGGACACCATTCGGTTACCTCCTTAGCCCATTTTTCTTTGTTATTTCTTACCATATAACCTGCCTCCCTCCATTTGTTTTCTTACGCAGTATGTGACATCATTAAGTTTGCTTCCGTATTTTTTCTAGTTTTATTTTTTCTTTTAACTTGACGTTGAGCATGCTTCACTCCATACTGTGTTGATAGGTCTCAAGTTTGCGTATATTTTGTTTCGTTGGGCTTCATGTTTGACTTTGGTTACTAATACACCAAAGGAGGAGGACGAGGAGGATCTGCTTTAATGTACTAGCAACCAAATTAAAATTATGTACATTTTTCCAGTGATAATCAATGCGGTATATCGTAAATCGATATATTTTATCGCTGGCATTAATAGCAAAGAATCCAATATTCTGCATCTTCAGAACAATGCCCATAAAATGTCATAAATTAAATTCACTTGCATTCGCAGAACGCAAACGACCACCCAAGAAAAACTAGACATAAATCAACCGCCATTCGCTGTCGCCGGCATGCAATTTTTCGTTGACCGTACGATACGACGGAGCAACGACCGCCCTCCGTCGACGACGTATGAGGCGGATACACGGGGAGGGGGGAGGTAGAGGGTGCAATATTTGTTGTCGCGTGCGGCGTGTGAACCACCGACCCGACAAGCCTCCCCACTTCTAATTTATGGCTTTCTGTAAATCCGTTTTCGCGCCTCGACGTGCGGTGGGTGATGGATCACGTCGACTCAGAGTCGACTTTAAAGCGAATCGATTTTCTCCATAAAAACAATTCGGCTGATGCGGAGGAGAGTCGCTTCTTCCTGGTGATCGACCGAAACTGTGATTCCTAGTGGTTCCGCGCAGCTTCTGTAGTCATGGCCTTCATGTGTTACCTTGCTAGTGTTACCTCGCTCAGCCCAACTCACGGTTCAATTCCCTTTCGATAGCCTTCTCGAAGACGGTGTCAATCTATGAGAGTCGCTGTAAACTCTGAATGCAGCTGCAACCTGCAATAGTATACAGTTGGGATCAGACGTCCAAATCCGGGACACACCTCGGGCGGAACCGAGCGGTTTGCGTACCAGGCTGTGCCAGACACTCTTACGCAATAAGTCGAATAACCAAGGAAGTCTGGAGATGTCTCCGGACATACTACGTAAGAGAAAACATATGTATATTTCCTATAGAGCGGGGGTAGCTCTAGACCTGTTGTCTCCTATACTTAGAAACGATCCGGTTGTCATCTGATCCCGCGTGACCTTAACGAGCAAAGGGTGCCACGGATCCGCGATAAATTCAATCTGAATTACCGCTAACGTCAGGTAGACGCTGCGCAAGCGACCTCGAATCCGTGACCGGACCGAAGGACGGAGAAATTCGTCCAAATCTGGTAGTAAGGGCACGAAGTCGGCTCGCTGGGTTCACTTACCAGTGCCTCGCGGTAAGGCGTTGGACTCTTACGAGCTTGTTGGCGTAGCTAGACTGTGTACTGTCACAGTATACCGAGAGAACAGTAGACGCACTCTCAAGCGATAGGGGATTGCGGGGAAAGGGTGCAAAGGCAGTGAGCAGAGGGATACGTCTCGACGAACGCCGTTGGTTAGCGTTACGCGCGTGCGAAGGTCGCAAATTTCTCAAAACGTCTGAACATCTGCGTTGGCGGAGTAGTAGACACATGGCGGTCATATGTGAGCCCTGGACTTGTGACGTTGATTGCCTCGTTTTCAATATTGTTCTAAGAAATGCTACTGTCTGGTATACTGTGGTACCTACTGTGTTTGTCCCTAGGTCTCTGCGTTTACTCCATGGATAAGAAAATGATATAATATCGTTATAAATTTTTGGGGTGGCGGGCTCGCCCGTAGTATTTGTCAACTCTCAATGTCCGATCGAAACCCGATGCTTTTGAAAACCGAAACTTTTGAGGCCGAAACCGAAAGCCGATTTCGGTTCTTATCCAGTTTCGCCTGAAATCGAAAACTAAACATTATAATTAAATTACAGCGCAGTCGAGTCGACTCAGCCGCCGAGTCGACTCCCCCGCCGTCGATTACTTGCACCGCCTCCATCCACCCAGACGAAGCTGGTTGCCAAGCCGCTGCTCTAGTCGGCCCGGCAGTTTTTTTGCAGCCCGTCTGAGGCGGGCCTTATTTACCGTAAACGCCAAATTACTGCAATTAACGTCATTAGTGCCTGCATTTTATTCAAGCGAGAGTACAATTCACACACCACGTAGCGCGTCCCATTAAATTATGTTAAGCAAGCGCGAGCGGGTGCGAGACCTGCCATTTTGGCTGCTAGTTATTTTGTTAAGTCACACTATTGTAATAAACACTGTTTTGGCGTGTTTATTTTCATACAGCAGAAGTCGGGCTAGTTTTTATTGGCTCACTGCATAAGGAGGCCGGTTCAAGTAACTACGTCCCTTCGCACTCAAATCAGGAATAACCCTTATGCCCACAAATCTACTGCTTTAAAACTTGTGCCTAGTTAGCAGGCTTTGTTTAATTGATTAAGCAATGTTTCAATATATACTTGAATAATATATTTAAAACGTTGCTCCAAATTGCCATTGCGACCATCCATCCCTTATTTGTTTTTATTCAGTGTTAATAAATTTCATTTTTTCAACTTTGTATATGTACCTACAATTTCATAACTCAGTTCCAATAGGTTTTTCCTACTACAACGGAGCTTATTTCATCGAATATTGTTTTTCCAACGTAATCCTAATGTGTTGTATAATATATTATGCATTTTGGTATAATATTAAATATCATTTATTATTAGCTTAATAAAACATGCCAAGGTACGCGTCTTAATAAAACATCCAATCCCACGCGTGACAGGCGGGTGTCTGGCGTATCACATCATATCGCATTATATTATGTTTATCAGGAAATATACACATGACTGTATTCTCTTTTAATAAAATAATAACACAAAATTATAACAGAAAAAAACCTACTTCAATTTGTTTTATTTGTGCAGCAGCCATTTTATGGTAAAACTTAGAACGGACTATCATAATTTAATACGTATACAAAATTTCGTGTCTGTGCTGTTGACCGTTGAGGAGGCTCCGTCGTTGGAAGCCAACCCTGGGTGCCGCAGTCCTGTTTTGGTGAAACATTACAATACAATACAATACAATCAACTACTCCAGTAGATAGGCATTCCTACACTTGGATGCGTCACAAAATTAAATGCTTAAAATGTAATTATTAAAAACATAACTATCATGATAGTTGTCATGGCTGTAATATTATATTCAATATTACCTACTTACAAACATTCAAAATATACTAATGTCATTAAAAGTAAGAGAGAATAATATATTAAAATAGAAATGCAAATTATATGTAGAATAATCAATGTAAAATAATTTTATTGCCAATCCAGCAATATGCCTTCGTATTTTTTAAACATAAATAACAAACGGTCAACGGTCAACTAAACTTACAACGGTCTGTCGTAATTGAACGCATATGCAAAATTGTGTGTCTGTGCTGTTGACCGTTGAGGGTTCCCTTCGGAGGCCAACCCTGGGTGAATAATCAGGTCATGCTTACCATAAAAAACGCATTGTCACCGGAACTGAACCAACATGTAAATTTTCAACTTCATATGATAATATTTGAGGAGTTCCTTCAATTTCTTATGGATCCCAACATCAGAACAGGATTTTAATGTGACCAATCTGGAAGTATATATATTCTTTCATAAAAAAAGGGGTTTCTAAATCGGTTTATAAATGACAAAGGTAACTAACATCAAAAAAAGGGATACAACCGAATTATTACCCTGCTTCTTTTTTTAAATAATATCTAAATAAATACCATGCCAGGAATTTATCTGTGACTAGCCTCTACGACACAAAGAAATGGTGAAAAGATTCAACTAATCAATTCATGGTCTTGGCATCTTTCCACTGCGATTTTCTGGAAGATGGCCACATCGAGGGCAAATTCAGTAATTGCTTTTACAGCATAGCAGTAGCCAAAGTCACGCCGCCTAAACTGCCCACTCCCTTCCGACGATCCTCGGTTATAGCTTTGCCAGTGGCGTAATCTGCTCGAAAATAAACGTAATCCTCCACTGATTGCAATTGAAACGCGCGAATCTAAAAACGAAGATAAAAACTCTCGGCAATTTAATGAATTGGCTCTGGGGGCCGGTCAACCCGGCACTAATCCGTGCGCGCTTAACATCTGTTCCATCCGTCACCCGCTCGAAAGCCGCGCGCCGCACTTACTACCCACCCTCGACCTGACTGAGCCGTGCCATGTGCCGATACCGCGATGCCGGTTACTGTAATGCGTATCGCGAAAGACTGGCAGCGTCTGCAAAAAGACAAAAATGCTGAAAATTTGTTTTTTTGCGATATTGCGTTTTACTCAAAAAAATGGTTTTTATATTTAACCCTTCAGACCTTTGACAAGTTGATGTCCCAAAAAAAAATTGTAAAAATTAGTAAAAAAATTGATTTATGACACTGTCTCACCAAAACATTAATTACCGCCAAACCACTGTACCCATAATTAAAATAAATCATATTAACATAATAAAACATAATAAAATAAAACAAATTAAATTAAAATAAAATTAAAACGGGGCCGTCAAGCTGGATCGTGTTGTGGCAATTGGGGCTCTGCAATTAAAAAAAAACTGCAATTTTAATGTGAAAGTAAATGAGTTTGGGAGCTAACGGGCCCAAGATGAGGTGGCCACGATGACCCATGTGTTCAGGGTCGGTCACACTCACGGGTCAACACCCATCTGATGGCCTCCACGCATGGGGTGCGAATCCTGGGTAGGACACTGGGTCAACCAGTCTCCCCTGGGAATCAAACCTCTGGCGCTCCTGGACGGTCTGCGCACCAAGCGGCGCAAGCCAATCGATTGTGCTCTCCGACTAACAGTCGGGGGAGTCTGGGAACTGTATTGTTTCCTATAGAGCGGGGGTGGTTGCCTACCTTACGGCGACTGCTCTTGAAATGACCATTGGCCATCTGATCCCGGTTCAGAGTCGGGCAAAGGACGCCTTGGTCCGCGATAGATTCGGTGCACACCGTTTCACCGCTTCGTAAGGGAGAGGACCGCGCAAGCGACCTCGAACTCGGAACCAATCGAGAGACCGGAGAAATCTGGTCACAATTGGAAGCAAGGGCGCGAGTGTCGGCCCGCCAGGTAACATACTGGCTATCTCGCGGTAAAGGCGTTGGTCTCTTGCGGGTTGTGGTGTAGCTAGACGTCGGATTTGTAATGTCCAAAGTCTTCTACGCTCACTGCACGGTCGATAGAACGATGAATCGTTAGAATGTCCTGCAGTGACGGGTTCGCCCGTTGTGGTTGACATCCCAATATGTTAGTCAGAGTGCACAATCGATTGTTTTACGCCGCACGGTGCGCAGACCGCCCAGGAACGCCAGAAGGTTGATTCCTAGGGGATACTAGCCCTAAGGCCAGAGTTCTGCCCAGGCTCGCGCTTCATGCATGGAGGCCGCCGGATGGGTGTTGACCCGTGAGTGTGACCAACCCTGAACAGAATGGGTCTTCGTGGCCAACTCAGCAAGGGCCCCTTAGCTACCACATCTACGTACATTCAGACTTTTATATATTCTCGATATAATTATATAGAATGGAAAATTGGACACTAACAGACATCCTGTTGAGAAAGCTTGAAACCTTCGTAATGTG
This sequence comes from Micropterix aruncella, assembly GCA_944548615.1. NCBI lineage: Eukaryota > Metazoa > Arthropoda > Insecta > Lepidoptera > Micropterigidae > Micropterix > Micropterix aruncella. The sequence continues at coordinate 27,245,161 of OX155958.1, forward strand.
GGCCTATCGGTGGATACTACATACAAGCTTGGTTGACGGAGTCAGGTTTGAGCAGTGGCGTAACTAAAAAAATGCGCTCCAGTGCAAACTTGGGCAAGAGGCCCTTCCCCTTGCTTATTTACATTCAAAATGGCGTATAGGATGTAATTACTATATACATAGCTACATTACATATTTATATTGCAGCAACATTATAAATCGGCGTTTTTATGTGTGGTTCAACAAGTCCCTAAGAATTTCGCCTTGATTTGCACTCTGAAAAATAATGATCAGTTTTGAGACATCCATTTTTTCAGCGTCTTTAGCTTCCTAGCAGAGTCGGATGTAACGTCAATCGTATACTGGTGTTCCATTTTGGGCCCCAAACTACCGTGGGCCCCGGTGCGCCGCACCGGCTGCACCGAATTAGTTACGCCACTGGGTTCGAGCAAAAACGTAGAAATATCGAGGGCTATAGCCTCAAACTCGAATACTTCTCTCAAGTCATGCGTCATCTTGAACATTGTGCATCAAATAATTCAAGGCAAATAGTTGGAAGAAGAGGTACGCGGCAAAGAAGAACATCTTGGCTTCGTAATCTACGTCACTGCTTTCAGAAATCTACCGCATGCTTGTTTCGAGCGGCGGCTAATAAAGTTGTTAGACAATGTGATAGCCAATGTTCGGTAGCGGGCCCGTCAGAAAAATGCGTCATTGCTTATGGTGAAAATAAATAAACAAATAAATGAACTCAGCTAGAGTTGAACTATAAATTCATCCATCTCGCAGTTGGCAACACCGAGTCCATCCGTTCGCTATACACACTGTAGAAAATCTATTAGAGGTAGAAATACGGTGGGCCGCCTTACGGGCATTAGCGCAACAATGGAACCGGCCATAACGAGATCTGTTGTTGTATAGCTCACTATAAAATACATATAAATAGTTCCAGGGAAACGCGACACGACCTATGATTTACGGTCATCCCTCCTGATCACCTTCTCCTTCGATCTTCTTTGACTTCCGCCGTCGAGGATGCCAGCTGCTTTTTAATATATTATATTTTATTTTAAAATTCGGCGATTTGATCTAATTAACCACATTCTAGTTGCATCGTTGCAATTGAACTGAAATTTCCTCTGGTAAATCAAGTGATGGTTATAGCTTCGTTTTATTTGTCATTAAGAGCCCGCTGCAGAGACCCATATCACTGGCCATACCATTAGGCCATACCTTTTTGCTCAGTCGCGTATTTTAATTTTGGGTATTATTTTCATCATTGAATATTAAGAGCTGACGAAAGCATGCTTTGTTATCATATGAAATTTCAAATAAATCAAAGGATACAAATAATTATATAAAATATCAATTTTTGGCCATATATGTGTGCTGCTATAGTTACAAAGAAAGTTATGAATGTGTGAGATCAAAGAAGTCTGCGAAAGCTCTCATTTTTTATAATGCAGAAAAAAATCTAATTAGAACGGTCAATTTCGAGTATTTTGATATTTTGTTAGACCTTTTGTAAAATAACTTTATTGATAAAAGTGCAATAATTCGCAACTCGGTGCTAGCAAATATCCAAAATAGTTTTCTAACTAACATACTTCGAAGGTACATACTTTATTCATAGCATACTTTGTTATAAATTACATACATAATTACATAATGGGCTCGATTGCGTTTCTTCGTGAACTAAAATAGGAAGTTATACATTCGAGCGAGATAGAGCAATACGTTAGAACGGAATATAAAATTAAATATCGTCGATTTTCTCTCACCAAAACTACCTGTCGAACTTATAGACGCCCGAATAAGTTTGAACACATTTTGTGCGGTGTTAGATTTAGCTGTTTTATCCTCGGTGGGTAGTTTTAATGCGGAAAAGTGACAACCATTCATTTCACATTCCGCTTTGACGTACTGCTCTGTCTCGTTCACATAAACTAATTTCCAGTTCTAGTTCAAGAGAAACACAGTCGAGCCCAATTTAGAACATTCTTTGTTGTAAATTAACAGAATTTGAAACTAACGAAAACAATTTTTTCCATTTTGAATTTCCGCAATGCGCGTTTTCAAAAGACACTAAAGCATGATATTATTATTTAAAAAAGCTTCATTAGACCAAAAATAAATAATAATCATTAAAACAAAATGGCTAAGTACAGACCATTGTCGCAAAAGAATAGTATAAATCGAGCAATTAAATTAAATCAAAGAAAAATTTTAAATAACCAATGTTATTTTCTATTGCAACTATCAGATTAACTATAATATTACTCTTCTATGTATTCGTCTTCAGTCGTGTTTTCATTGTCATTATAAACTAAAACCCTAGTCTTCTTTAGAGCCTTCTATGCCTTCTATTTTCTGACGCAGCATCAACGACACAATCCAATCTTCTCCAAAGAAAAAATACGAAATCATTGCAGATATAAAGATCGTGCAAACATGATAAAGTCCTTACTTGGTCAGTTTTGGCAGATTTAATCGTAAGTGTTTAAAGACACGGAGACTACAGTATATGGAGATGATTTTCAGGACGTTTTCTTGTACAGTATAGGATTTTTTAGATGGTTAGTCACAGCATAAAAAAATGATTTTCTAGCACGGAATATTGGAAAGCATTCGCAGCCCCTAGAATTTGACACATTTTCTAGTTCTTCACATGTAGCCAAACGATCTGTGATAAAAAATTTTAAAAGTATATTTTGTTAAAAAAAAGAAATTAATTGTACACCTGGTCACCCTAATACATAACACGTTCGCATACTTAGGCGCGATCTTTTACCTGCCTCATTTCTTTTGTGTTCTGTCTCTGTCTTACACCCAAGATCAAATGATTGATGGTTGCTACCCTCAATGAACAGATACGGTGTTAGACACAAAAGAATTCTAATTTACAATCGTTATCAGCCTTGAACGCCTTAAATGCACCCTTAACGGAAAGGAAGGTGCATTTAGGTGGACAAGCAAAAAACTAGTAACAGTAAATAAAACCAAAGAATTAATACAAACTAAAACTAGTTACTCAATTTAACAAAGGCATATAAAGTAAACTCAGTTTAACAAAGATCATATAACATTACATATAAGATAAGATCATATAAGATTTAACTTCAAGTAGAAATCTATTCATGAATCTTTTATTTCTGGAATAGCTGATAGTCTCAGATTGCTGTAAGTGTAAAAAACTTACTATTTTTTTCAACAAAACTTTAAACCCGTCTTTCTCAAAACCATATTGTGACCAAAAAAACTACTTGACGGATCGATTTGTCCAAAAAAAAATTAAACGTTATCAAATTCTCTTCTATATGAACTTAAAAAAATCATTAAAAATCTGTTTTATATATTTTTTATTACTAGTTAAACACAACATTATTGGGCGAAAATTAATTTTATTTCTTTAAATCCTTGAATAATTATAAAAATTATCACTTTTAGTTGTTTTGTTTACCTACTTCATCTAGGCATAATTATGTAAAAATTTATATCTTTTTTTTTTTTTTGTTTTAGGCAAAATTACTCTCTTTATTACCGTCGCAAGCAGATACCGTCATTTCTGCAGCGGTAGAAACATTTGCAATTCAATACCTCAAAAATAGTTTATTTTACTATTACAAAAAATATTTTTAACTGTCAAATGTTAATCAAACTGATATAAAAGATTCATGAATATAATTCAACTTTAAGTTTTTAAAAAAAACATGTCTTTTTTTGCCTTCCAAACCAGGCTGGGGAGCCTTAAGCTGCCATTGTCTTATTTTCTTATGAACATTTCTAACGTCTGCTACCATTTTAAAAGAACGTTTAAATATGGGGCCCGCGCTTGAATTTGATTTATGTGGCGTCACATCGCCCGGTTGGTGCGCCGCTCGCAGTTACGACTACGACCCTACGAGGAATCCCCATATTTACAAGGAATGGCTTTCAAGAGGCGAAGCGCATTCAAATCCTCTAGACGGAATTAATGACGCGTAAACATAACGCGACCGTGTTGAACGCGCGTCGGACGCCCCTCGCAATGAACGCTTTAACAACCTCTCCTCTATTCCTATAATATTATTATATGTTTGCGAGGCGTTTATTTATGATTGACGCGTGTCGGGTACACCCTAAGGAGAGACGGCTCCTTGCGGATTATGCGGTTATTTTTACGAGAGGGTGCATTGATATAATGTTTGCTCTTGGAATTGAAGTGAGACCCCTCAAACAAAACTCGTCTAGAAACATTTTCTTACCTTTGGTGCATTAAAATATTTGGAAGTTAGTTATTTAGTAAGTTAGTTATTGTGTCCGGGCCAGGTTAGGCCTGGATGGTCTTGGGGGTTCTTGGTGATGGGGGTTTATAGCTGCGGGCAGGATAGGAGGTGGTCTTCATCTTGCAGCGTTCCACAGTCTTATGTTGGATTCGCTATGTAGGCCCCAGCGGATGAGATTGGCTCGGCATCTTGTCAGTGTCCTTCAGCCCGGAAGTTAAAGGATTGGCCGGTGAGTTTAGACTCAGCGTTTCCAGGGACGCCCGATCGTTCATGGTCGCAGATTAGACAGTTGAAAATGTGCACAACCTTTGGGAAGGCTCCTTCTGTATCCCATTTTATATTATATTACAATTTTGTTACAGAAAATTCACAATTAATGGTGCCTGTCTCATCAAATATCAAATTAAGAAAAAAAAATGGAAGGTATTTTTGTTGGGTCTCATATAGTCCAATAGCCAGCGACAAAGGAGTGCAAGGGTTTTGGAAAAGCTGATACTTTCAGATCAAACAGTATTTTGGCCATAGAATGCCAGAATAGTCAGCGACCAGGTTCCGGGACACCTGGCGCTGGCGTACTAGGAAAGGTGTGATTTTAATTAGTACCCCAAAAGTGTTTTGAAAAGCTAAATATTCATCAGCAGACAGTGGATGCAATAAAGAACCCCAAACAAATGGTCAGAATGATTCGTAATAGAACGCGTGGCGTCAGCATCTCCGTACATGTCACGCATCGGCCTATGACGCATCGGTCCACTGTGGCGCGTGATTTAATGGTCGCAATGGCGCAGTATAGAGATGCTGTTGCCACGCGTTCGATTATGAAGTAGTCTGACCATATGCTTCGAGTTCTTTATTGCATCCACTCTCTACTGATGAATGTTCAGCTTTTCCAAAACACTTTGGGGGCACTAATTAAAAGTTCATCTTTCTTAGTACGCCTACGCCAGGTGTCCCGGAATCTGGCCTGCCTTTCTGTACCCCGGCATTCTATGATCAAATTACTGTCTGACCTAGAAGTATCAGCTTTTCCAAAACTCGCACTTTTATGTTGCTGGCTCCCCAACTAATACCTGGGGTAGGGAGTTACATAAACAATAACTACTAAATTACTATGAAATTACATAAACAATAACTATATTCACCTTTTAGTTGTAAAAAAACAAGGTTATATAAGACGAGTTCTGTTTAATCAATCCCAGGATAAGGCAAGCTTTGATATTATTGTAATCTATATTTCAATAACAAAATAGCTTACAGTTGTGGCCATCAAATTAGCACTACCATGTAATTTCGGGAATTACTGGCATTTTTTAATATTTCTAGGCTTTTAAACTGTAATACTTTCGCATTAGTGTCCGCATTATTAATTTTATTAAATAAACATAGTTTTTTTTTATTTAACATTCAATATAATCATCTTGAGCAACGTCTTTGGTCTATAAAATATTTACTTCAAAACAATACTATTTTGATACCTTTTGAAATATTTTATGTTAAAAAACAATTTGAATAATCAAACAAAACACTATATATTATATTAATCAAAGAATATCAAAATTACTAAATAATAAATAAGACTATCGCCGTTGTTTGACATTATAAATAAGATAAAACGAATTTACTGCGTGAAGTTTGTAGCACCTGACGTTTCGGCGACGTTGCAGCCGCCGTCGTCCAAGGTAGACTCAATCAGCTGTTCTGAGTCTACCCTGAATAATATAATAAACAAGGCTAATTAAAAAATATATATCTCGGTATCTACCAGACATAATATTTACTGTTAAATTACAGAAAAATGTCAATTTTGTAATTGTTTATGAAAATAAATTATGTGGATAACAGAAAGCATTACAGGTTAAAAATTTAGGAATATTGAAATATGCCAATTAGTACGAAGTCATATTTCTGTATTCTTTCGAAAGTCAGGGCCCGATAGGGTAGCTCGTAGACGGGTAGACAGTTCACTCCAGGCTTACAATTAATTAAAATATCTTTTGTTCCAGCACCTTGGTGAGTGGAGACATGTGCCATGGATCACCAGCTGACGTGCGCGTCTCCGCCGGACGAGGACGAGGTGGAGCCGCGTTTCTCCTCGCGACTGAGGGCCACCTACTCGCCGTCGACGATCAACCCGTACATGCGCCCGCGCGTCGGGATGCCGCCCTCGCCGCAGCGTCATCCGATCACCTACGCCGACTTCCCCACGGAATCTAGGTTCTACAGGACGAGAGGGCACGCTACCAACGGCGACTGCGATGTCGGCGAGGAGGTCAGTATCTATAGTTTCGTTAACTTCAGCGATGTTAATTACTCTGTCGTGGGCAAATTACAAAAACAGGGATTTGATCAAATCCCTAAGAGATGTGATCAATTAATGGAAAATGACAAAATGACAACTCGATATGGTAATTTCCCTAAACAAATCCAGTAATTCGATCAATTCTCTAAACAATGTTAGTGAAATGATAAAAGTGTATGCACATCAAAATATGGCTTCGGATACAGGACTTTGCGTATGAATATCAATGAATTGAATTGAATTGCTCCTACAGATCAATGAAGCCATCAGGACGCTTTTAGACGGACGGCAGGATCAAAATAAACCGATATGGACTCGCGAAAAGATAGGGAAGAAGCTATCTCAGTCATTGAACAATTTAGATTAGGACCAGAACTCAACGGACAAACAGTAGGCGAAGACGGCCTAAAGCCGACACCCTCGCGTATACAGTCATTTAAAAAATTGGCGTGCTTTCGTGCCGCGTGGGTAAACCCCGCGCCCCTCTCACCTTCATGCAGTCATCCTAATCGCCTGTTTAGAATCTGTGCAAAAAATGTATTTTTATTGAATTTTTTAACAAAATTGCGAAATATTTTACTAATGTTTACTTTTATTTTGTGTATTATATGTTATTTTTACTACTCATTCGTTATTGAGGATTTATCTGGTCATGATTTGGTTGTATTTACTTCTACTTGCCTCAAACTTTTGAGTTTCGTTCTTGATGGCAATTATTTAGCGTCGAAAAAAAACACGTGCCTGCTTTAGCCTCCCCCCCCCCCCCCCCCCTCGGGCATAGCGGGCATTCGTAGGAGTTTTGTAATTCGTCTTATATTTTTTTGTTTTTAAAGTTTTGACAATTTTTACCAAACGTTAATCAAAAGCTTCAAATCTAGCCTCTTAAGGTAAAAAATAGGTTGCAGTGATCATCTTCTTCTTATATATAAAAATGAATCGCCGTGCGTTAGTCTCGCAAGATCTAGAAAATGACTCGACCGATTTGAATTATTATTTTTTTATTTTGTTTGCCTTGATTCAGGGGTGGTTTACAAAAAAAATATTTTGGAATAATTAAAAGAAACAACTGAAAATCGAAAAATCGAAATTGGTCATTTTGGGAAATGGGCCACTTTCAATAGATGGCGTTTGCGAAGATCCTATTGTTTGACAGCTGCGCCATCCATAACTGTTATTCATTCCGTGCGATTGTGTAAAATTTCAAAAAGTCGAAAAGTCGAAAAGTCGAAAAAAGTCGAAAAAGTCAAGAGTAGAAAACGTCAAAAAAGTCGAATAAGTCGAAAAAGTTGAAAAAGTCGGAATAGTCGAAAAAGTCAAAAAGTCCGAAAAGTCAAAAAATGCAAAAAAGTCGAAAAAGTCGAAAAAGCATTTATATTTCATCATGTAAATTAAATACATTGAATTTATTTTGAATTACAAACGACTTTCATTTAATCACCAACGAAACTCAAACCATACATGATTCGGCCATATTTCGGCCGAGATTTCAATAAATTGGATTTGGGAGGTTGATTAGGATTTTGGGAGGTTGATTAGGATCAATAAACGCTTATGAAGAGTTACAATCAAATCAATTTTAGGTGGTACGAAGTTCACCGGGTCATCTAGTTCCTAATAAAAGTAATATTACCGCTTTGGGCGCCATTACTCTACTATTACGGTGAAAATACGACCCAATGGAAGTAAGTACAAAAAAGTATTTGATTTTGAAGAGAAAGTCTAACTCTGACCCAGTTGTGAAAATAGTTCCTACAGAAGAATAAACTCACATATTACAGGAAATCTATCAGTCAACTGGCCAGAACAAGTACAATGCAGAACGAATAGATGTGTCTGTAAAAAACGTCCTTTGTAAGTCGAGATGCCCCTAAACGGAGTGGGAGCTTGTTTCCAGCCCTTTGTCACCTGGATCTATAAGATCTTTTGTAACTACCCACTTTGTGGTTAGGTCAGTGGTCAGCTAGTAGCCCGGTACTGCTTACCAGGCCACGTAGATCACTGACCTTCAAGTTGGTCAGATCGCTGGGTTCAAGAAGGGCTCGTCCCAATTAACTGTGTCTTTTTGCGGCGAGGCCTGGGCAGTGACCAACGATGTGTATGCTGTCTTCAGGTTCTTCGCCACATATTCGGCAGTCCTTGCTCTCGGTCAAGCCAAGGTTGAATAGATGTGCTCTAAGGGTCGAAGGTGTCCGATGAGGAGACCGATAGTGGTGCTAAGGTTCTTCTTGTTCAAGTAGGGCCTTGGTTTTATTTTGAAATGGTTGCTCCATCATGGTTTTGCCTGGAGACATCCCTGGCTCTGTTTCCAGGATGCCCAATGTTCCTGCTCCAGGCAGTCCCTGATGATTTTCTTAACTGTAGCGAAGGGTACCCCAACAACTGGCTCCACCGGACATTCCAGTGTGCCCAGTTTTGCCAGTCTGTCGGCCTCTTCGTTGCCGGCTATGCCTTGATGGCCCGGTATCCATACTAAGGTGATATTTTGGCTTTTCCCAATTTGTTGAGGTCTTGCATGCAGACCCAGACCACAGAAGATTCTGTGGTGGCTTTAGCCAGAGCGTCCGATGCTGCTCTGCTGTCAGAGCAGGTGAGGATTTTTCTATTTTTCACCTGGACGGTTTTACATTTTGTATTTAAATTTTTAAAAAATGAAACTATTTTGATAAACACTTCTTGTTGAATAGTTTGAAATAAATCATGTTTGGTTTGCTAAATAAATCTTTTTCATATCTTACAATATCATTTTTGTCATTTAACTAAACCTATTTAGGGATTTCATTAAATTTCTAATAGTGTTTAGGGAAATGACCATATCGAACTGTAATTGCAACATCTCCCCTGAATTGATCGGATCTCTTAGAGATTTGATCAAATCATTGTTTTTATCATTTCCCTGCGACAATGCCACGGGACCACCGATTTTTATTTTTATGCAAATGGTATGCAACATCACTAGAGTACTTAGGTAAGGGTAGGTAGGTTTGCATTGGTGTGTATGGGAGTGGGGGGAGGGGAGAGAGAGAAAGGAGGGGGGAGAGGAAGAGAGAGAAAGAGGGGGAAATACTTTTGTTAAAATGGAAATTGTGTCTTAATATATAATTAAAACCAAACGTGTGCACAGGTAAAACAATTTTCTGGTACGCCAGCCTTAGCACAGGCTTAGGCATATTCAGGCGGCGTTGACGTAGTGATCATGATGCTGCAGTGTGCTTTCTAAATACATTTTTAAAAAATGATGACGGAGAAGAGGTCAGTATATTATAGTTTCTTTTTATTTTATTTTTTTATTTATTTAGGTAAGGTAACAGCATGAACATGATTCTTTAAAAAAACATCTTCTTATGACGATTATAACTTACGCCTTTCGAAATGATTTGAAAAATATTTAACAAACTAAATTATGAAACGAAATACATCTGGAAATATTTATTACTTGAGAGAAAACAAATTCCTACCGCACGGAAAAAGACGATAGTCCCTCACGACTTTTGTAGATGGCAAATGTAACTTTACCGAAACGATTGGAAAACTCATCGTCCAATTCAAGTTTTATAGAATTTCGCGTCTTCGTAGTGAACTGGTCCTGAAGATTAAACGAACTGAGATTGCAGGGCGCTGCCTCTCATGGTGCTTGCTACCCGCCGCGCTGTGCTGGTGTTTTAAACGCCGGTGAAGGTTTTAAATGTTGTTTGTATTATCGTTAGGGATAACGTGCGTGTCCGTGCTACCAGGCTCGCTATGCCCCGACTCCCTTCTTGCTACCATTTGGCTGAATACTGCTTAATTATAGTCAATGCACTACCACTTGCCATCGTATAATATAATAAATTGTAAAAATGTATGTATGTAGAAATGTCAAAATATTTTGAATGCAATCATTAATGAATACATATCCTCTACTCCGTTGGTACTTCACTTTTCTGAACGCTGTATTCTTTATCTACAGACGAGGGGTAAGCGCTTGGCCTACTACTCCGGCGACATGGCCAACGCGATCAGCCCTGGGAGACACTTCCATAACCACTCGGCTTCGGATCCAGTTCGAAACGCCAAGTACTACGTCTCGCCCGAAGATCGCAGCTTCACCACCGCCGAGGTCCATCGGTTTCCATCGTCAGAAAATATAAGCAACGCGGAGAATTACGCGCGGAAGAAATCCTCGCACAGCAGAGCTCCAAACTCGAATCGCTCCTCGATTTACAGAGAAGAATTCTACGTCGAAGCGATGTCCTCCCGTTTCGCCGCTATGGTAGCTTCAGAAGAGGAAAACTCCCCTCTCAAATGGAATAGGAACAACATCGCAGCTACCATGGAGAGGTTCGAGCCGCTCGAGTACTGCTACGCTTACAAAGAAGAAGCCATCGATCACAATCTCGCCGTTCCAAGCACTTCCAGGTGTAATCCTTACTTTCTCAACTCGCCAAAGAGCGCTCCGTCCAAATGTAAACCGAAACATTCCTTCGTCAACAGATACGGCACAGAAGAAAACATATATGAAGAGATAAGCGACAAGGGAAAGGGAACGCTGCCGAAGCAAAGGCACCCGCATCAGCAGTCGCTCATATCGTTGAACCAAAGCATGATGGAAGAAGAACTGAGACGAGTGGAGAACCGTCATAAAAGAATACTGGGAGAGTTGAACTTGAGCGTGGAAGCGATGTTGATGCCCGAGTCGGAATCAGCGGAGAACGAGAGGGCGGAGAACGGTGAGACGCACGTGGGACCAACCGACGACCTGCTGTCCCCTTCGAGCTGCAACCCTTTGGCAGATTTAGACAGCGGATTCAGCGGAAGCAGCAGCGGAGCCAGCTACGTGGGCAGCCTGCGCCTCAAGAACGGCTTAGAGAGAGCGAGATCTTCTCTTAGTTTTCCGCGCGATGTAACCGCGTCGGACGCCAACCCGGAGCGATGCAGCAGAACCCTGAGTAGCAATTCGCCTTCCGCGCGCAGCTCCAGCTGCGGAGACAGCGGAAAAAACAACGGATTCTGGAGCAAGAAGAACTGGAAGAAAATTCCAGGATTCTCTAGCTCGAGCACTATAAATAAGACTGGACTGACAGGTGCGTACGCGCGGAACGCCCGCCATTTCTCCTTAATACTCCCCGCCAGATTATATCGCGGCTTGACATACGAGACAGGAGACAGTAAGACTCACTCAATTGACACGCTAGCAGTCCATCGGGAATTTTAGTATTTTTAGGGAGGGGTACAGTTTCGTTTTTAACTCTTGTTACTGTGAGGCACCTAAAAATAGGGTAGGACTCTTCCGTAGTTGTTTTCGTGAAAATGGCAATCTTGTATAGTACATATTAAAAGTTTGACTCTCTATTACAGCAACGAAATTCACATCCATTATTGTAGTATAAGATATAGGTTTACTTTTGGTAACTATCGCTAGAAAGGCTGAGATAATAAGTATTCATATAGTTTAGACCATTCCTGTGGGGGGTATGATACCGGTCTGCCCACGTGAAGTTGAGTCCATCAATAAGTATGTACGTACAGCTGTTCAAGATTTAGCCATGGTTGGAAAAAATAACGATCACCAGAATGAATCATATCAGTTTTATTTTGTTGAAACAGCTAAAATCTAACGGTACCGTCCAGTTTGAGCCTGATGACCTATTTTTTATCCTGGGTCGACTCAGATCATGGTTCAACTCCTATCCGGTACACATTACAGTGCCGAAATGTTAAAACATAATGATTTTCATTACGTCGCGACCTTAGTATCGCGCTTCTAACATGACAGCATATAGTAGTATACGTACGGTTAGAGTCGAACACATGAATCATGTTAAAACTACAGTATACTGTTATTTCCGTATTAATCGTATAATGAAGTTTCAACAAAATATATAGTTATTCTGTATAAAACCGTAATAACAATATGGGAATGTAAGAACCAATCCAATATTTTTCTCAGTGTATAAATTACTAAAGAGTTTCTTATTTTATGAGGTTTCCGTTTTCGGGTCGAAAACTATCAAAATTGCATCGAAATATATTTCGACCGACGTCATCTTTCCTTATTACGTATATAAATAATTTGGTTAAACGCTTCTGTAGTAACAAACTTTCATCGTTGCTAATTATCAAAATACTACTATCCCCAACAAAAGGCACTTCCGCGTCGCCTCAGCCCCGAAATACATTTACATCCAGTCTCCTCCAAAGCCTGTTTATATTTTAGAGTACGCTTTCAATTCGCTGAAACCCCCCCATATATTACGAATTAATTTCAGGTCAGCGCCGCCCGCCCAAATGCTGAAATCCGCCCAAACGGAAGCTAACTTATATTTCAAACAGTGGGGCGGCGCCCAACCGCGACTAAACTATTTTAATCACCGTAAGCCGTGCCGCGCTCTAATTGAATTCTAATTAACCCGTACTTTTAAGGTAGTTCTAGAAGGCACAGCTAAAATGCAAATACTTCTGAGGAGGGCCGTATTTAGCATCTATAGACTCTTAGGCTAAAAGGAGCAATTTTCTAACTAATACCCTAAAAAACTTTTAACCGTTGTTTTTGAGTAGTAGAAAACTTTTGCATTACAGTATTTAGAAGTTAATGAATTAATGAGATATATTTTTTAAAAAAACATTAAATATCATTGCCATGAACGACATTTAAAACTAACTGGATTTGGCCACGCGTTCCCATAGCTCAGCATACGTATTTTTTAAGAAAACCTTTTTTTACCGGACACAAGCGTGACATCTATATAATCCTACTAATATTATAAACGCGAAAGTTTGTATGTTTGTATGGATGTTTGTTACTCTTTCACGCAAAAACTACTAAATGGATTTTGATGAAACTTTACAATAATATAGCTTATCCTACTAATATTATAAACGCGAAAGTTTGTATGTATGTATGGATGTTTGTTACTCTTTCACGCAAAAACTACTGAATGGATTTTGATGAAACTTTACAATAATATAGCTTACACATCAGAATAACACATAGGCTATAATTTATAAAGATATATGGTTTTCTATCATCATTATCACAATTTTCTATCACCACGCGGGTGAAACCGCTGGGCGCAGCTAGTACGTATATAAAAACACGGGCGTATTCCATTGCAACGTTGTTTCAGAATTTCAAGTAAATAAACCGACTACCCTTCGAGTTTTGCGATTACAAACATACGCAAACTGATTTTTTTCTAAATGGTGAGTTTTATTTAACTCCTTAAAAGGAATGAATTGAACGTGCATGCCATAAACGAGTAACTAAGCAACTTTTGATTTAAAAAATGTGAATTATTTATACAGGCACAATTTTGTTTTACAATTGCGACCTTCATAAAATTTAAAAAAACCATAAATCCATTTTAACTGCTATTAGAAAAAATTACAATACATTAGAGAAGCACACTTAGGAGACACAAGTCAGCAGCAAAAAACTACTAAGATGGCAGAAAGGACGAACTACTTGATTCCTCACGGACATACAACTTTTGCCCAAATATAATTGTATTTCATCGCCCTAAAACTGTTAATACCCTAGAATAGACAATGAAAAATGTTCAAAATGTAAACCTATTTGAAACAAAAAACAAAAAAGTGCCTCCTTGAGGATGTAGGTCGTGTAAAGACTGAAATGGATTTTCTTCAAAGAATAGTCTAATATATTTGTGTATGTATATGTAGGTGTATGTGTCATATTGAAAGTAGTTTAGTTGTCAAATAACGTCAGTTCTACCTACTCAAAAAACAAAGGCAGTTTCTTCGTATGGCCAGTTACAGGCTGTTCGGTCTAGTTAGGCATTCGTCTAGCTAGAATGATCGTATGGGTTGTGTTCATTTCCTTATTGCTTATATAACTAGTTACAATTTATATCTGTACTGGGAGCTAATGGGCCCTTGCTGAATTGGCCACGAAGACCTATTTGTCCAGGGTCAGTTACACTCACGAGTCAATTACTTATCAATTACTAATTAGAACGATTATTTCGTTAAAACTTCCCGAGGTGACTGGTTCGCCCGTTGTAGTTAACAACTCTACTACTGTATGATCACACTGATAACTGTATACTAATGAATAAATGGATGTATACCAATAAATAAATATGCCCGAATATATACTCGTACCTACTAACAAATTAATAAATAAATAAATATTAAAAATGTAAATGTATTCTTTTGCAGTTTCGCCAGGGGAGAACTGGTGGCTCCGTTGGATCCCCTAACCCAGGGCCGAAGGCGGAATGACCAGGGATTTCTCCGCGGATCCAAGGCTCCTTCCGCCTGCGATGACCATCATCAGCTCCAGCTCCTCGGACAGCCCAGGATACACGGAGACCAGCAGCGCGTCCCTGGAAACGAAATAAAAAGAACATCTCCTCGTCAAGCATAGTCGGGCCTAAGATAGACTTAGTTTCAACCAGTATATTTATAATGCAAAAAAAAACAAAGACAAAACCATTTCGTATGTCAATATTTTGTGGAATAGTCTGTACAATTTTGTAAATATGTATACAATTTACAATTTGTCTCGCTGCCTTTTTCGTAAATTATTATAAATATTTTTTTGTAATGCGCATGATAAAATGAGAAAAAATACGTAACGAAGCACTTGTATAGTAAAATTTTATTATGATATTAAAACGTAGTATATAGGACATTTATTAGTACGTTTTTACTTAATAGAACGCATTCCAATTGGAATTATTTGCCATTAAAAATGTTAAAAATTGTGCATCTTTTTTTTCACCGCCATCTACCCGATTTAGATTGAAGTATTTCGCGAAGCTAAGTTTCGAACCACGACGCGCAGGCACAGTGACATTCTGTGTTATATACGAAGCAGTGCGCGCGGGTACTGATAGGTGGCGATACTGTCTCCAAAGTTCCGACTTTCGTGGTGGCGATTAAAATTAAATAAATTGATTGATGCCAATAACCCCACTGTCACTATGAGTAAGATTGATGGCCGGCTGGTTTAATTAATTGTCGCATTTCCGCTTTGGTACGTCGAGAAAAAGTATTTACGTAACCCTTTGTAATTTTTCTAAACAAAACTGACAATTGGTAGATTTTTACGTGAACCGACCGATGGAACCGCCCTACACCGAACTGCAGGTACTTTTTCCGACTTCAAAAAAAGGAGGAGGTTATCAATTCGGTTGTATCTTTTATTCTTAATGTTTGTTATCTCAGAACTCTTTCATTTGAAAAAATATACTTACAGATTGGTCCCATTTTTATTAAAATCCTGTTCTGATGATATGATCCATGACGAATTGAGGGAACTCCTCAAATATAATCATATGGAGTATTACATGTTGGTTCAGTTCAGATGACAATGCATTTTTGTGGTAAGCATGACCTGATTCTACCAGGGTTAGCTTCCGACAAGGGGACTGATTTTGTATACGCCTTCAGATTGAAAATGTATATGTTGGTTCAATTCCGATGACAATGCATTTTTTTAAAATGGTAACCATGACCTGATTCTACACTCTGGGTTGGCTCCTGACGAGGGGACTCCTCAACGGTCGACAGCACGTACACAAAATTTGTATACTCATTCAGTTATGATAGCCCGTTCTAAGTTTCACCATGACATGGCTGCTGTACCCAGTGTTGGCTCCCGACGAGGGGACTCCTCAACGGTCAACAGCACAGACACGATTTTTTTATATGTATTCAATTAGGACAGCCCATTTTAAGTTTCACCAAAACAGGACTGCGGCACCCAAGGTAGGCTTCCAACGAGGGAGCTCCTCAACGGTCAACAGCACATACTTAAAATGTTGTATACCTACGCATTCAATTATGATAGCCCGTTCTTAGTATCACCATGACATGGCTGCTGCATTTATAAAAAATGTTGGAGTCGGTTTTTTTTTTGTTAAAATTTTGTCTGTTATTATATCCACTTTGCATCAGAAGTCGAATAGTTTCGGTTGAAGAAATAATCCAGCCAAAATAACAGAATAGTAATAGAAGTAACAGAAGAGAGTAAAAAAGTAACAGTAACACCTTGCTAAAGTTCAAAAGTTGTTCTGACTTTTGGCAGGCTTATAAAATATTGGCCCCTGAATCTATCGTTCGCACCGCCACTCGCCCCCCCCCCCCCCCCAAATTGGAAAAATGGCGGCCAAAATCCCACAATATATTTTGTTTAGTATGCTCTAGATCTGTGATTCCCAAAGTGGTCCAGGTGGACCCCCAGGGGTCCACAGGACTCGACGGGGGAGACTCTACGTTGGCGTGAAAATATGGTAGATATGTATGGGAATATGGTAGAAATGTAGCAGAAGGGGTCCGCACCGAACCAGTAAATTTTTTAAAGTGGTCTACATGAAAAAAAAAAGTTTGGGAACCTCTGCGCTGATCAATGGTTCCCTAGTACCATTACTTTTTCCTAAGCACCACTTCAAGACAGCCCTCAAACTCGCGTACCCCTTATTGCAGGATTGATAATAAAAATTAAATCAGTTTTTTTTTTACATTTATTACCATCAAAATAATGTTCTAATGACGAAGAAATGTCAGATTAATGTGACAAATGTGCACGTTTTTCTTTGCACAACTCTGAAAAATCTGGTTGCGTTTTGGTCACCTTCAGTCTCATCTCGTTTTCGAGTTGAAGTCTGTGATGATGTTTAGTTTCTAAGTTTGTCATGGCGGGAAATCCACTCTGGCAAAGGTACGTTGTGCATATTTTTTCAGCAATTGTTGATCGCGTAATTGTTTTTTACTGATTAAACTATTTTAGTCAAGATATTGCCTAGCGTGATATGGAACTTCGCCTACCCCTGGGGGTACGCGTACCACTAATTAGGAAACACTGCTCTAGAATAAAATAGTCTTAGTGAAATATAGATAGCGAAAATCTTCAAATTTATTTATCTAACTGTTTTTGACAGATGTATAGTTACCGAGTTACATACGTTGTCCACGAAGTCTTTTCTATAGTGAAAACGCTATTTTAACTGCACTAGAATATCAATTATACAGTCTATTGACGTAAGAGTTCACTTGGGCCTTGTTTCCTCTTGGAGAAGGGTACCGGATAGGAGCCATGAGCCGTTAGTTGGGCCGATCGATAATACAGTCATCCACCATACACATGCTTCATGTAACCGTTTAACCTATAGTGCTCAGGACTCAATCATATCTCTGCGCTTTTCACTGGAATTGTGTGAATAAAAAAATATCAGTATTGACCTTAGGTATACATTCAAATCTACAACTAGAGCTGTCAACTATAACGGGCGAACCTGTCACCTCAGGAAGTTTTAGCGATTGGTCGTTCTATCTCCCGTGAAGTGAAGGCAGAAGACTTAGGACAAAACAGCCCACTGTCAAGCTACGCCACATGAGCACAACGCCTTATCCGCGTGATAACCAGTTATGTTACCCAGCGGGCTTACACTCACGCCCTTACTTCCAGTTGCGACCAGATTACTCCGGTCGCTCGACTGGTTACGATTTCGAGGTCGCTTGCGCGGTCCTCTCCCTTCGAAGCGGTGAAACGGTGTAAACCGAATCTATCGCGGACCACAACATCTTTTGCCCGGCTGTTCACTCGGGATTGAGTAGCCGATGGTCGTTTCAAATCTATCAAGTTTGAGTATTACCACATTGATTATGCACTTTTACTGTATAAACAGCCTGTTTATAACAGTCTAGGTGCAATTACCCCAGCTAATAATTCCGTAGGTCGTAGGTTTCGAGTTGTTCACACCCATCTACGCCACTATATACTCGTAGTTTATCCGCTCTGATAGCGTGTTGTTCAGCCTGAGCACGGATTATCCAATTATAGGCCAAGCAGGCACCGGCCTATGGGTCCCGCGCCTATTATGGGCGATCCCAGCGATATGGACCCATTACAATCATATATTTTTTTATCTTCCTGATAGATAGAAAAAAATATTGAATTAAATTCTAAAGATAAAATGTTTAATAATTTTTTTGATCCGACTAATAGAATATGTGTTATAAATTATCGACGATTGGGCGCTGCCAGCCTGTGTGATCGTATTTTGTTTATATGGACGTCTTTGCTACGCGACATAAGCGTTGTCAGAAATGTTTAACGGACCAGTTTGCCAGTGCGATCGTGTTTCGATTTAGGACACGCCTCTCCAAAATCATGCGGCCCGGATGGCCTTAACCTTTGCACTGTTGTACATTCTGGTTTGTGATGGAGGTTGACAATGGCGGGATCGGAGGTGGTCTTCATACAACAGCGCTTCACATATGCATATTGGGTTCTTTGTGTAGCACCAGCGAACGAGATTAGCTCGGCATCTTGTCACACCCACCCTCAGGAGAGATGGTACCCTGGTGCTGTCTATTGTTTTTAACATCTTTGCCAAGTGAAGCCCTTCATTGAGTTACGCGATTATCTATTATTATTATGTGTTGATTATATACGCGTCTATTCTAAACTATATCATCAGAATGTTTGACAGCCCAAAGGGGGCCCCGAATAGTGCCAAGATTTGGACGGCGTAAGGGCCTCTACATGGGTTAATCCGGCACTGAGCCTTTGCACTAGGCGGAAGACGCGCCGAAGGCGGTAGGTGCCTGCCAACGACTAGCAGGTAATAAGCGCGAACGTTGGAAGAAGTGCGTATCGGAGCCTGCCTTCGTTCTGGCACTAATCTATGCGAAACCATTCATTCACTCATTATGCAACCGTCGAATTTGTCACGCGGTGTTGCATGATCGAGTCGAGTCGCTAATTCGACCAAGTCGACATCTCGGGTGGAAGAAAACGAGGGGCATAGGCACCCATTGATTTGGTACTAGTTTAATATCACCCGGTGATGCTCGGTTATCCGCATCCTGCCCCTTCCCCCTCCCCTAACACCCCCAAGTAGCCTATGTTACTCACCGTTCCTTCAGTTATCCTATTCAAAAAATCTCTTCGGTTCATTGATCCTTTTCAACTTCCACTTTCGCACCTATAACATTTTCATGACGATCGGTTGAATGGTATAAAAGTTGTTATACCGCAGCGCCATCTAGTGGCGAGTTACAACAATGTGGATATCTTAAGAACCTTCTGCATGAAAAAATACATAATAATATGTGTGCCAACTTTCATGGTGTTTGTTCAAACGGTTTCTGAGTCTATTAAGTTGGGACAGACAGATATACCAACATCCATTTTTATATATAGATTTAATTGCGCAACCCTATAAAACCATTTGGCAAGCTTTCTGTGTCTAAAAAAGGCAGGTGGCTCTGGTAGCATTGACGGCCAAACTTATAGCAGTTTATTTGGCCATATATTATGATAACATTGATAATGAATAGTTTTTTTATGAAGGAGTGATGGATAATTTATTTATTTATTTATTTATTTATAACGTACAAGAACAAAAAAATACAAGGACATGCATACTGTTGTACATGAGGAATAATTAAGAACAAACATTATAATAGCGAAAAACATAGCTCTATGGATATAAATATGCTAGCATATCCGAATGAGGCGAAATCGCACAACCAACTAGACCTAGAAGGTCTGTCTCTGGCTGTGCTGTGTTATACCAACAATAACTGTATTTTTGTAACTCGCGAACTGACGAAGGTGATCAATTTTAAATATTTCTAAATCTAACAAATGTGTTGTTACACAAATTAAAGTAAAATTTAAAGTAGAAAAAAAAAATAAAAAATAAATATATATGTATGCAATTAAGGGCTAAAAATAAAGTAAACTTTACATTATATAATGAAAACCCAATAATTCAACCAATTATAAGGATAATAACATTCAAATATTAGTGTCATTTATAGCATTATTTTATATAGGCTGATTGCATCACAGATATAATACGGAGAGGTAGAATGCCATATATTGGTTATTAAAGTGCGTAATTATTACGTATTGAAACCTGTATACCAAATTAAAACTTGGCATCTGTATGAAAATAATATAAAAATAATAAGAGTTACGATTTAAACAATCGATTGCTATTATATTATTATTGTATACCGTAAAGGCGTGTTTAGGGCGCTATCTACAACATAGTGTTATACTACGAAAGTCGCCATATTGAACATAATAATCAATTTTAGGGACTATGAGTACCATCTACATGTTGCGATTCGTAGCAAAATACTCGTTTCCAAGTCGCAATACGTCGTTGAGAAATCTAATACCTACGCTATATAATCAATGGTTTGATCCGTCTATTGAAAAAAAGTGTGAATGTGTGCTTGTTTGATTTTCTCATTCTTTCAACTTCCTATCTTTAAAGAAGGTTAGGACTACGCTCTCTTCTTTTTACTGCTAGAATCTAGCTAGAGCAATGGTATAAGGGGCCATTCACATATTACGTAATCACCGAGAGGGAGGGGGGTTGGAGCTGAGGCTTACGCTTCATTTCGTGGGGGGGGAGGGGGTGCCCGTCCTGATTACGTATACCGCAGTGCCACGCCAAAGATACCCACGTGCGTAGATACTCTACGCGCTCGTCTGCGATTGAGTCGCCCGGCCCTGTTCCTGGAAGCGCTGCGTTCTAAAGCTTGGGATTTGTAAAATAAACCAAAGAGTTTGAGATTTCGTAATTACTTTAAATTAATAAATTCCGTTTATAAAAGCATTCTAAAATGTTTCTTTTCACTTACCGTCTTCAAGCACTTTACGTTCACGATTCTTCACATTTTCCGCAAATGGAATGGGAAGCGTCAGGTCGCTGATTACGTCTGTTGACATGGGGGAGGGGGGGTCCGAAAATCCCAAAAAAGGGATTACGTAATATTATGTGGATGGCCCGACGAGAGCTGCCATCGACCACTCCTTCATACTAAAGTGCCCTGGCTTTCTAGAGTTCTTGTATGCTAAAGATCCCATTTTGAAAAAAAAAACAATGAATTGGAAACCAGACATTACTTATTTAACAGATTTGTTTACTAAATTTGATAATGTTAACTTGCAGTTTATTCCGCTTTGTTGTAACTTACAACTAGATGGCGCTGCAGCACATCGACTTATATACCGCTCAACCGATTACTATGAAATTTGGTATGCATGGACATTTGAACCTGCAAAATATTTTCGTGCTATTAACTTTGTTGTAACTCACCATTTGGTGGCGCTGCAGCATATCAACTTAGGTATATACCGTTCAACAGATAGCCATGAAAATTGGTATACATAGGTATTTGAGTCTGAAATAACACGGGCAACGCCGGGTAATACCACTAGTCTATACTAATATTATAACGAGGTAAAGTTTGTGACGTTGTAGGAAGTAATCTCTGGATCTACTGAAGCGATTTTGAAACTTTTTTTACCAGTAGTAAGCCACGTTATTTCTGAGTGTCTTGGGCTGTATATTAATCTGAAAAATGAAAAGACTTTTTCGTGGTAGTCGGATTTCCAAAGTAAGTCGGAAAAAACGGTCGACCAAAAACGTTTCTAACCACGGAGCAGCTAACCAGCTGGTTAGCTGCTCCGTGTTTCTAACGAACGCTGCCTTAACGATGACAGATATATGATTAAGTTCTAGAGAAAAATTGTAGAGCTTGATAATGCCTACAAAAAAGTCAGCGATAGCATATGTCTAACGTAACAGACAGTAGTATTTTATATTTAAAAAATAATTTAAATCGTTAGGTCATGTTTATTGGTCATATTATCAACAATTATGAATTATTATCAAAATAAGTAAATTTATCGTCTCAAGTATTTGAAACAAGAGACTTTTCCCTTTTACTGCATATAATTTCAATTTTACTGAATAAATGGTTAAAGAGATAAGATACTCACAAATAAGACACTCACAAGAAGACACTCACAAATAACGGTAATATAGTCAAATTGGCATTCAAATACATACATGCATATGCAGTAAAAATGTAACCCTTCTTTTGGCAGTCAGAAAATAAATCATAGAACTCAGTACTAACCAAACCACGCTCATAATTTCATCACAAGTAAAAAGTTTTACCGCCCAACGAAGTGGGCACGGGTCAGCTAGTAGCATATATAATCCAGTGGTAAAATTTCTGTTACGATTACCTATCTCTAAATCTTCAATCGTGAGGTTCCTTGGCGCCGCAGCGTAGAGGCTTTGCGACTAGTGAAGGTGGCTCAGTGGGCGAAACGGCCTTGATCCAGCCTATATTCACTTACCTCGTCGGTGGAGCTGAGTAAACACACTCGACGCCTACAAAATTGTGAACAGAGAGGGCGTACTGGAATACATTGTGAAACGATGAATTAGATCTTGCGTGCCAATGCAAAAAACTGAACCGACATAGCAATATGCGTCATCGGATATTGACTTTTAATGCGATCGGAATGGAACCGTTTCCGTTATAATCTATATGAGGTGACCTGGTCGACGGTGGATCAGCAGTACACACTTTAGTTTGTCCATTGCTGCGGGCGAGCCCGCCATCTCAGGACGTTATAACGTCTGTTATCGTCTTGTCATCTTAAAATGAGTCTCAAAGACTATGAGACAAAGAACGTTCTAACATTCATTATATATGGCATTAGATTGATCAACTTTATAATACGATTTGGAAACTATAAGTCCAATATTTCGAAATTAAAATATGACTAGTGCGCCCCCTGGTGAACCGATTTCAACCACAATCTTGTTAACTCTAGCCATAACCAAATGACGCCGGGCATGCCAAATTTCAGCTCAATCGTATTAAGCGTTCGGGCACTATCGTGGAGGAATACACACGTACAAACACAAACAAGCTTCAATCTGGAACAGTCAGACACACAGACAGGCTTACTTCTGGAAATGGTCCTAATCGCCTCAGAGGGGCTCAAAATAGATATTTCCATCTTCATCTCGAGAAAAACAATTAGCGCGTTCATAATACTTTTCCTCCTCCTTGCTTGATGGGCCGGGAAAGTAATAGGTACCTATTAAGTTGTCATCGGAAGCTTTTACATCTTCAAATAAAGAATAAGCCATACCGCAAACTTTGCGGAGAATAAATTGCATGAAATTCCAGTTTTATTATTTCCTGTTTTACTTTTCTCCCTGAAACGAAACAGCTGTTCCGTTCCGTCGACCGAAATCAGCGTAAACCAACCTCTTGCAAGCGCAACGCAACTGTGGCAAGAAAGTCGCCCCAGGGTTAAAATGGCATCTAAAAACCCCATCCGGTCCAAAAATACCCACGCGCTTCCCGCAACTGCATCAGCTGTCCTCTGCATTAGTGCGCTTATATACAAAAAAGTTTTTTTTTGACAGACAGCTGTTCCGAGATTAAGATTGGAGGCGCAAGTGGCGTTTTTTCACGGCGAAGAGAGACGGTCCGGTAGGTATAAGCATTGATTATATAGCGTTATAGATTGCTCAATGTAGTACTAGGAGGATTTTAATACGAAACGCAACAACTAGAGCTGTCAACTACAACGGGCAAGCCCGTCACCTCAGGAAGTTTTAACGATATTTATCGATCTGTCTCCCGTGAGGTGAGCGCAGAAGACTTGGGGCAAAAAACAATCCACAGTCTACCTACGCCACCTACCTGTCAGAGGTCAACGCATTACGGCGCGGCACCGGAAAAATAAACAGCGGGCAGCCTCGCCCCCTGACTACTAGTTTGAACGGATATCTCCGTCTGGAATTAACCTTCACGATACTTTCTACCTCCTAACTGGTTACAGGATCGAGGTCGCTTGCGCAGACCTCTTCCTTATGAAGCGGTATACGGTGTCTACCGAATCAATCGCGGACCTTTGTCCGGCTTATTCACCCGGGATCGGGTGGCCGAATGGTCGTTTTAAGAGCAGTTGCCATAAGGTTAACAACCACCCCCGCTTTATACGAAACATTACTGTTTCCAGACTCCCCCGGCTGTTGATCGAAGTGCACAATCGATTGGCTGACACCGCACGGCGCGCAAACCGTCCAGGAGCGCCCGAAGATTGACTCCTAAGGGAGACTGGCCCGCAGGCCAGTGTCTTACCTTGGCTCTCCCTTCTGTTTGGAGGCCGCCGGATGGGTGTTGACCCGTGAGTGTGACCGACCCTGAAAGTATGGGTCTTCGTGGCCAACTCCAACAGAGCCTATTAGCTCTCAACGAAACGCAACGTGTAGGTTGCACTCATAGTTCCAAAAAAATAATAATCTCGTATTATAATGTCCAATATGGCGACTTTCGTGGTATAACAGTATGGCGGCGCACTATATAGATGGCGCTCTAAGCAAGCCTATACGTTACAAAATAATAATATAACTAGCTGAAACCTGTCGATATCGATGGTCACTTTATCGACCGTAATTTATTTATAACCGTTTAAAAAAATTATGACTCTTTATTTTTATCTTTTGATGACACATCTACAGACAGGGAGCTTTTTTATACACACATCAAATTTTTACACCTAACCGTTCTCAATTTGGCGGGTACAGGAAAAACATGTATCAAATTAATATATAGATTTTCTCTTTTGATTATTTTCTCTTTCGATTACTTTTTTTATTGTTCTTTTTTGATAACACTTCTACAGACCGAGAACTTCTTTTATACACCTCAACCAAATTTTTAACCCAGCCGTTCTCTCAATTTGGCAGTTACAGGAAAACACGTTTCAATGTAGATATAGATAACAAACGAATTATTATATCATAGATCTCATTTTTTAAATATTATTTACATAAAGATGATAATTTAAAGTTTAGATGGCATTCTATCTCTCTGTATTATTTCTGTGATGTAATAATCAGCCTATAGAAAAAATGCGATTGATGGCACTAATAATTGAATGTTATTATTGTTACCATCGGTAAAATTATTGGGTTTTAATAATTAATCAGTCCTTTATAAAAAACATTCATTATCAATGTTATATTATAAATGGCTAAATAAATTGCTATTAGTTTGTCAGACTATGCTATCAGCGCCACCTGCATTTCACCGTTTCAGAATGGTAGCCAAATCGTTCTACGGAGTTGAGCATTCTAATACCATTAATGGTTTAAGTAAAAGTCTTTCTTCGTACGATATTCTTCCATAAATTTTCATATTGCGTGATCGAAGGGACCTTCATATATTATATCTACTATATAAGTCCATATTGCCGACGTTAAGGAGGTCATGGTTTTCCACTTCTATAGAATCGAGTAAGAATTAGGGACAAACGCTTTCTGAAGCACCTATCTTTGTTATTGTACTTTTAATTAATCCGTTTTAATTCTAATGAATTAACTACTATTGAAAACTCTTGCTTTCCTTCTTTTGATAAACATCACTTACCTTTTCTTAACTATCCAGATGAGGCTTATCCCGATTTATCAGGGAAAGTACTCAACAAACTTGAACGTTTGT
This sequence comes from Micropterix aruncella, assembly GCA_944548615.1. Taxonomy (NCBI): domain Eukaryota; kingdom Metazoa; phylum Arthropoda; class Insecta; order Lepidoptera; family Micropterigidae; genus Micropterix; species Micropterix aruncella. Next base: position 27,270,991 of record OX155958.1, read on the forward strand.
AAAATGTATGCTTTCGAGTCATCTGGAGAGCAAGTATATACATACTTGGTCTTCTATATCGTGTACTCTTTCAATCAACACCATCAAATCGCCACGAGCATTTTGAACCATTAAGTTTCCACGGCTTCGTACTTCAGTAAGCCTCTGACAATTTACTCAAAATTCTTCGTCTAATACTGATTTCTACTCATACTCTTTTTGCGTCCATAATGCGATCTATGAAACAATCTCCCAGCAAATATACGAAATTCGCCTTCTTTAGAATCATACAAGCCTCTGACTATCTACTGACTAAAATTCCTCGTCGTACCGATGTCTACTCCTACTCTTTCATCCATGGCGCAAGACTGGAACTATATAATCTATACTAATATTAAAAAGAGGTAAAGGTTGTGAGGTTGTAGAAAGTAACCTCTGGATCTACTGAACCGATTTTGAAAATACTCTTACCAATAGAAAGCCACGTTATTTGTGAGTGTCATAGGCAATATTAATCCGAAAAATGTAAAGACTTCTTCGTGATAGTCGGATTTGCAAAGTAAGTAGGAAAAAAAACGGTTGAACGAAAACGTTTCTAACTAACGCTGCCTTAAAGATGAGAGATATATGATTAAGTTCTAGAAAAAAGTTGTAGAGCTTGATAATGCCTACAAAAAAGTCGGCAACAGCATATGTCTAACTTTTATATTTAAGTCATAAACAGTAGTATTTTATATTTTTAAAAAAAATTAATCAATTACTTATCAAAATAAGTTAATTTATCGTCTCAAGTGTTTAAAACAAAAGACTTTTCCCTTTTACTGCATATAATTTTCCTTTTACTGCATAAATGGTTAAATAGATAATACGACCTAGGAATGGTACCAAATAATAACATTACATCTAATATAGTATACAGAGAAGTCTTGAACAATTAAAATATACATAATTTATTCAATCATAATCATTTCAATCACTCATTTGAAACCCGGTAATATAGCCAAATTGGCATGCATACATACATATGCAGTAAAAATATAACCCTCCTTTTGGCAGTCAGAAAATAAATCATAGAACACAGTACTAACAGAGCCACACTCATAATTTCATCACAAGTAAAAATGTTTACCGCCCAACGAAGTGGGCACGGGTCAGCTAGTAACAAATATACGAACTCGCCTTTAGCATCTTTAGCAAAATATTACTTTCCTAAACAACAAACCAAAATATTATTATTGTAGCTTGTATACCAACCGAAATATTCACACTGTGATTTCAGCCCGTGTAGGAGTATGTGTAGCAAGTGCCATGTTATGTCTCGAGAAGTCAGTTCAACATATCGAGATGGAAATTTAACTAGTCCGCCCCCTGGTGGACCGATTTTAACCACAACCTTTCCAACTCTTGCTATGACCTGCATGTCAAATCGGATATATGCATGTCAAATTGTAGCTCAATCGTTTGGACGCTATCGTAGAGGAATACACACACACACATACAGACAGACAGACAGGCACATAGACATACTTCAATCTGGAAATGGCCTTAATCGTCTCGGGGGGGGGGGGGGGGGTCAAAATGTATATTTCCCTTTTGATATCGAAAAACAAGTTTAGCGCGTTTACAAAGCTTACCCCTCGACGTCGGTTGGTGGGCCGGGAAAGTAAACATGTATACGTTTTATAACATCTTATATGTATATGATAATAATATATATAAAAGTATCTAAACGACGTACAGTAACCCCAGTTAGCTGGAAACGCAAGAGAAACAAACAAGATTTTTATTGCCTGTCATCACGAAGAGATAACAAGAGAAATATGTCATCTTGACTCCTTTCTTTATACCGTTTTTGTCGCTGTGAAGTCCGAGTTCCAACTCCGGATATGCAACAGTGAATGTGATTAAAATTTTATTAAAAGAGCAACAAATTAGATAAAATTGCATTGCCTAATTATTTTTGGGTCTAAATTAATAAAATTGCATTGCCTAATTACAAATTGCAATGACAGTGCAAGCATTATGGCATTACGGCCAGTAAAATTATGGCATTGTTGTGTTTAAAATTTTGGGTTAATGCAGGAACTTTTTATTGTGAAACTGTAAAAATGTGTACCTATTAACAAACAATATATGTATTACAAAAATATAGATAGATAGAATTTCTTTATAAAAAAAAATCATAATAATTAAATAAAGGAAATTTAATTAAATAAATTTTAAAAAACTAAGTTTTTAAAGATTATTTGGATTAAGAAAATATTTGCAAGGTCAGGAGATGATGGGATGAGATAAAGAATATCTAGGAATTTAAGAACATGAAATGCTTTTCCAAAGACACTTAAGTTGAAATCGTCGATGTTCTTCTAATATAGGGCAGGAGCCGGCTCCATTATCTATCAACATGAACTGTGAATAAATATTTAAAAAACATTAATTAGTGGTAGGAATGGCAATTTTACTATCCTGACTGTAACGGAGTGGAAGACCGACTTCCTAACTGCGTGAGGGGTGGAATGGTTGACGATGTTGTAAAGAAATAATGTATAAATATAATAAAATCTATGAAGTCTACGAAATCCATGAAGCTTCTTTACTCAGATACATGATCGAATTTTCTTGCGTTTTAAATATACCTAACGCACACATTTTGCAACCGCTTTAATTTGTTGAGGGTGGTTTCGGGGACGTCAAGGTAGCATAGTCTAGAATAGGTTATAACAGTGTTTGAACTATGGTCTTCTTAAACTCCACAAGTAAAAGTCTTTGTAACCATCGAATACTATGCAAACGATAGCTTCAGTTACGAGGAGGTAGCAAACATAGGCATGCATAATATAGGCAATAGGCAATAACAGTATTTGAACTAAGGTCTTCTAAAAATCTATGCAACCGCCGAAGACTACGAAAACGATGGCTTCGGCGACGATAAGGTAGCAAAAATCGGCATAGTCTAGAATTGGCAATAACATGTTTGAACTGTGTATAAAATCTTTGCAACCGGCAAATATGCGTCTGCTGACTTATTTAAATGCGACTGCCAAGAGAGATTGGTCGACAGTAATACCCAAATCTTTTACCGAATTTGAATATTGTATGACATTACTATCGATACGGATTGGTGGAACAGCTGCTATATTGAAAGACGAATTTTAACAAACTCTGGCTGCCAATTACAATAAATTGGGATTTAGACGGGTTAATTACAATGGCAATTTTATTAACCGAGCGTGAAATATGGTTTAGAGTTTTATTGATAATAGAAGTAGCCAAACTAACCTCTTAAGGCGTTGCATGGGTGATGCGTGTACAGTTAAGTGTAGCGTGTAGCATGGGATGACAATTGGTAGTCAGGCCCGTAGCCATCGGGTTAATGAATAGAGAAAAAAGTAGAAGAGACAATATTCCCTTTTGCAGAATACCCGTAACGAGACCAACAGTATACGACGTGTTGCACCTTGACGCATGCTTGCGTTCACGTAAGAACTTCTTCTGACAGTTTAAGACAACAGTCTTTCGAGAGAATACTACTAAAGTCGCTACTAAAGTCGATTAAGGTGAGGATAGTGAATTTGCGATCATTCGTAGACGTCTAATATCATCAGTGAAAAATATAACCGACACCCAAGTGGTACTTACGTAGTATATTATTATTTTATGTAGATATACATACATACATTTCATACATATAATTTTTAAATAATATTTTCTTGGCTTTGTTGATAATGCGAATACCCTATTGTCAAGGTTTTTATCAAATTAATTAGCGACACTTTTATATTAAATATTTATTAATAGAATTCATAATTATTATTTTTTTCCAAAAAGCACCCATTTTGAAACCAAAATTTCGGACTTGGAAGTCCAAGGAATATTTGCATAATGAATGACTGAAAGCGATAGCACAGGAGCACATGCTGTTGCAAGAGCTTCGAAGCGATGTTTTCTGGTAGCCGATATCCAAAATATAAACGAATATTCATTCGTAAATGCTATGAGATTCCACCTCCTTAACTTTCATTCGCTCCTGATGCCGAGTAGTTCTATTCGATGTATGGAGAGTCTGCGATAAAAGTTTTACAATCCTTCTGAATATTTAAATTTGCTTTAAAAAAAAAAAAAAAATTACAGAAATATTTTCAATGTAAAATAGTTTCTTGAAACCGCCCTGCGTTTTTCCTTTCCTGGTTACTCCTACAGGTTGGTTATATGGTCGTCTCTTTCGCGCGCATCAGCTTGCCGGCATATAGTAGCATCTCCGCTAAGTTGGTTGTAGCGTTGCCAACTGTAGTTATATTAAAATTATAATTGTTAATGTTTACACCTGTTTGAGACTTACGATATTGATAATTATGGATAAGTAATACATGTTCAATTCATTTGATTCATTCATTAGCCATAAAAATCTGCAAACACGCACAAATACATAAAAATACTTTATATTGGTTGGCTGTAAAAGATTGTAGTATGATAATAAACACGCCCGTTCACAATAAAAAGTAGGAACAAACAAACATATCGGAGATCTGAACGAACCACTAAGTGCAGTTTCAAAATTCCGTTGTGATATCCAAAAAACAAGGTACATATTTATACTATAGTTTATTGTTTTGTTTTATTTTTGTTGTGTTGTTTTCAAATTCTACATATACGTATATAATACCTATTATCTAGTCACCAAGTCAGCTATGAGCAGCCTCGCTGAATTTAGGTTGGCTCGTGTAAAATATTTTCATTTATTTTCATTTCATACACAAATCAATAGTAGGTACCTACAGTTAAGGCCTATTCGTTGAATTGTAATATAAACATAAGTATAAACATTAAAATTATTTTAAGTGCATGCATGCGCAGCATGTATAAATACGCATTAAATATGCAAGTACAAGCATTAAGAATAAAAATAAACAGAATATGTATGGAATAAAAAAAATAATTCTTATTCCGACATAAATAAGTCGCACAATGCCCATAACTTGAAAAGATATAGATAGGCTCGCTGTAAAAATATCCAGCGCATTTATATGCCGCAAGGCACGCATAAGTAGACTCCATCGACTTGGTTCACGAGGGCGGTTGCGCAAATAGAGTATGTAACCCAGCTCGATTATAATTAACCGGAACAAAGAGACAACCCTTCGTTAGCATGTAAGGATTATTAAATCTCCCTCGGATCATCTGAAAAACGCAGGTGTAGGTGAGCGTCCTCTACGCAATTTAGGTTTAGGACTAACGATGCGGTTTTCTGCTCGCCCCCGCGGTTGCGGACCCACAGCCTTCGTAGAATGCAGATATGTAGGTAAAATCGAGTATCACATTTCACGACGAAGCGATTTTTTCCCTTGGCGGGCGCGGTTGCTCGCGGTGGCTGCAGCGTCTGCAGGTTACTGGTAGAACCGCGCGGGCGCGGTCAACCGCAAGGTTGGCGGCTGTCACCCGCGCACTTTGCGGTCAGCTCGCAAGCGACGCGGTGTAGGCGTGCGGGTGTGGCTGATAACCCATTCTAAATAGCACATATTTTTGGAGAGCATCCCCAGAATCCATTTTTTTTATTGCTTTATATTGAACATTTTTGACAAAAAAAAACATGTTTGCAATAGAAATCAGTCGCTTTGTAACTCCCTTTACACAAATAGGATGTTTGCACGCCGTCTGTGCAGGTAGCTCCTTTGGATGTTTTTATTACGAGGGACGGATTGAACACCAGGTGTGCAATTTAAATTAAAATCAAAACACATTATTAAATTGTTTTTTTTTTTCAAAAATAGTCAGGTAACATGGAATCGTTATTTTAGGTTCAGTAATTAAAAAAAGAATATAATCCATAACGTAATAAAAATATTTTTTTAAGAAACAGTACAAAGTAAGAAATTTTCCTGGAGGTCGAGCCTTGCTTTTGTTGTGCGTAATGATAAAACTTGAAAGAATCTCATAAATATAATCCAGCGTTACCGACACAAGCAGGGCAAGAGTAATCAGTGCGTCTATATTCACTGTCTTTGGAGCATTATCGACATATATTTCTTTGCACTTGTCTATTCTTATCATATGGTCCTAGCTTTGGGTTTCGGCATTTTAGGGGCTAAATTAAAACCAACATCAAATTTCCTCTTTCACACTTCAAAGATAGTTTTTGTTTTAAACCAGTCTTGTCCTGACTGCTGCCTTTTCCATATTGACTGATAATTGCAATTCAATATTATTGCACACATGGTGTGCAACTGGTCTTTTTGGCTTGGAAATGCATTGCACACACAGTGGGAGGAAAAGGACAGAAAAGGACATGCAAACGATTTATTACGCTTATTTTCAGTCTCTTCCCCGTTTCGGTATTCTTTTCTGGGCTCAATGCACTATCGATCTAAGGCAGCATACTCGTATTTGTTCACTGCAAAAAAGGGGCCATTCGAATTTTAAGTAATATGGGTTATGCATAATCATGCCGTGGTCATTTCAGAAGGCTGTAATCCCCACATTTCCATCTCTGTACAAGTCAGTCTCCCTTCAGGCCTCGGCTCCTCAGCCGATTGACAAGTTGAAGTCCCAAAAAAAATTATTAAAAATTAGTAAAAAAAAAAATTATGACACTGTCTCACCAAAACATTAATTACTGCCAAACCACTGTAGCCATAATTAAAACAAAACATGTTAACATAATAAAACATATTAAAATAAAACAAATTAAATTAAAATTAAATTAAAACGGGGCCGTCACGTTGAATCGTGTTGTGGCCGATATCGGCCAATTGGGGCTCTAGGGGTTAAATTGATTATAAAAAAAACATAGGTAAGCTGCCGGTACAACCAGATGCCCATAAACATCTTACCAGAGGGAGAAATAATCTGATTCTTCCGCGTCTAAATGTAGAACTTTTCAAAAAGGATCCGAGCAACGTCGGAATGATTTGCTACAACAAGCTACCCCTTAGCATTAATTATACAGATATAATTAATGCTAAGGAGTAGCTTGTATAATCAATGAGGTATAATCAATGCCCTTAGTATCAAAAAAATATGCTGGGAAGGAAAAATTCCCCTTTTTAAGAACAAGGTCAAATTATATCTTAATGAAAGAGAATTGCACGATATTAACTATTTCTAAAAACTATGCATTTTGAATATTGTTTCTTTGACTAAAATTATTGACTCTTTGACAAAAATTTATTGATTATTTCTATTATTACATATTGACTATTTTTATTTGCAATGTAATCACTAAAGACATTTTATTTTACTTTTTGACAATCCAAAATATTTTTGTTGCTATTTTTTTACACTAGGTACATTTTTTGATTTTAATATATAAAATTATGTCCTCATTTTTATCTTTATTTTAAATAATTGATATAGCATTTACTTTCTTATTTTTATTTGATCTTTTTAATGTAATAGAATCACAACATATAGAGTAAATTTCTACCTACATATCCTACTCTATGTTTTTTATCCATCAAACTAAAAGGTGAGACTCGATTTAATTCTACATTAATACCTATGTACTTTGGTTAATTTCTTACGTATGATAGTGATGGGCGTGATTCTCAATTTTAAATCACGCGACGATCACGTTACTGGTATTTTATCACGCGTGATAATAACTGCTACTCGTGATTTTCGTGATTGTACTGAAATTTACTGTGAAACGTTAAGTAACAAAGTTTCGTCAATGTGATATGTGATAACAGAAACGCGCATTATATTTGCTTAATATTTATTAGTAATTAGAAGAATTAGCGTCCAGAAAGATTAACTTTCTCGCTCTTTTCTTGCTAAGCCGAGTTCGTCTTTCTGAAATAATGTAAGCCACTTGTCCCCAAAAGTTATTTTATTGCTTTAACAAATCATGAGCAAACTAATTTACACGAACGATTACGACCCGAGCGATAACAGTGCCCAAATTCATGCGATAAGTGTCAAAATTCACGTTACGTACGAAATGAACGCGCCACTCATCAGTCATCGTCCAGCCGGCGCGGGCGTTCGCCAGAACGAACGGCGGATCACTGATCCACTGATCATATCACTGATCCACTGATCGCCGATCACTAGTGATCTAAGAATGAACGAAACCAAGTGAACGGTTCAATTAGGCGCTCACCGATCATCGTTCAGTGGCGCGGTCGTTCGACGGCGATCAGTGAGAACGGCCAATCACTGATCCACCACTGATCAGTGATCGGTCGCGTCGTAGCGGCCACGTAGCGGCGCCGAGTGATGGCAACGCGGTGCTCTTCGTAGCCGTGATTCAAATAGCATGTTCTTTTAAATTCTCGTAACGCGTTCTTCGTGATTGCAAATATCACACGTTATTGCTATTGCTATTCGTGATCACACCCATCACTAACGTATGAGCATTTTTCTTTGATTATAAAAAGAATTAAGAATTTAATCATATCACAATTGTAAATGTGATACAACTACGTCTATATACAACTATGTATTAGTTTTTAAGACAATAAATGATTTGATTTGGTATGCAGTCGGTCTTGAATGTGTTAAAACAACCTCGATATCGATCCTATAACCGATCGACTTACGATTTTTTTAAAAACAGTTGAAACCGCTCCGTGAGTTTTAAGCCTTAAGGGAATTATAGCCCACCGTGCCTAGTAAAAACCTAGTGTAAATATGTCGATATATTGAAATCGGCCGTTGTATGTGGTCGCCGGTAATAGTTTTAAGCGTAGTTAGTGCTATCACGGGATACTTGAGAAAAATTTTAAAAATTTAGACGGCCTGGCAACGCTGTGTTGCGTTCACAGCCATTCTGCCTGCGGCCAGTCTTCGGTTCTCGTGTGCTCTGCGTGGGGGTCTCGCCCGTAGTTCGTCGCGCGTGGCTCGTTCGTTCGCCGGTCTGGCCTTTGTTGTTGTACTATTTTCGTTGTATATTTTGTGGTTTTTATTTGTCGCGGCTAGCCCGGCATGCCGCCGCACGGAGGTCTCTGCGTGCGTCGCTTATTTGTTCGATACTCTCGGTGAAACGTATCGGTTTGTGGTCATGGAAAGAAGTGCAACTGCATAGAAAATGCATGGTGTTTACGCTGACACAAGTGAAAGTCTTGCATGGACGAGAATGTGTTTTGATATTGTTAAGTGCGATTTGTGCGGTGCCTAGGCGGTCGAAGGCGAAAACCCGACTGGCGGCTTTTTGAATGAATATATTGGTGAGTACCTACCCGAGGGCCGAGCGCTCGTTCAAGTTCACGATGCACTGACCTAAAAAATGAAAGGAAAGAAACGAGAATGCAGCATCCGCCGCCTACGTTTAGTTCCCACACTAATCGAGATATTATTCCGGCAATTTTGTCTAATATCATATGCCAAAAAGCAAAGGCGGATCAACAACATTTTCGAGGAATAACTGCAGTATAGGAACCTCTCACCAAAAAAAAAAAAAAAAATATACACTAATAGATTGTAGCATTTTAATGCTAAATCTGGAAGAAAATTGTGTCGGTCGCTATAAATAAGCGAGATATAGGCATTCAAACTTTAAATTTTATATGTAAACAAATAGCCTAAAATGGCCCAAAATAAAATTCACCCCGCTATATTCACCACGCTGATTCCGAATCTTCCATAATTTTTATTCGATCTCAATAAATAAGCGAGATATAGGCGTTCAAATTTGTTATCCCAATGTCAACAAAGTTGCGGCCATTTTGTTTGTACTTACCGTGTTGACACTTTCGAGTATATCGTAATATCGATAACAATTAGCGATATTACAGAAATTATGACAATTTGGAGAGTTTTAAGATTAATTGAAATATGTTGGACAAAAGCGATTGGAAAAATACATATTTTCGCGCAAATTAAAAAAGGGCACTATTTTCGATGTCTTTTCAATGACTTTGCGTATTGATGACAGAAGATATACTGAAATGTCGTTTGTTTCAGGTTACCTTTAGTCATCAATACACCAAATTTCAAATGTTCGTAAAATCTACGAAAATTGTGCAATTGTTTTAGATGATCGCTAACACATGGTGTTAATTTGATATTGAAGAAATTTAGTTTGTTTCAGTTTACCTTTTGTCATTCTTATGTTAATATCAATAGCGCCGCAGGCAAAAATTTTTTTTCGAATTTCTTTTGTCTGCGGTGTTAATTTGATATTGAAGACATTTCGTTTGTTTAAGGTTACCTTTTGTCATTATCACCAAAGTCATTTAGTAAAAACCTTGGAAAAAAACGAAATATCGCTAACACATTGTCATGTTAACTTCAATAGCGCCGCAGGCAAAAGCGCGAAATTCGAAAAAAAATTTTTGCTTGCGGGGATATTCAGATATTTAGGAATTTTCTATTGTCATGTTAACTTCAATAGCGCCGCAGGCAAAAATTTTTTTTCGAATTTCGCGCGAAATTCGAAAAAAAATTTTTGCTTGCGGGGATATTCAGATATTTAGGAATTTTCTATTGTTTCAGGGAGTCCGGGTCATAACATCTAAAGCGCAGAGCTTCTAAAATCGAAACGCACGCATTTTAGATACTCTGGCCCGTAAACCGCGATAATATCGGATGAGGTGCAGAACATCTAAATTAGATGCTCTGGCCTTTAGATGTACTGAGCCGCCTTCGAAATGAAATAAATACATCGATTTCATTTAACAGGTCAGAACATCTAAAAAATCACGACTGTGACATAGCTCCTGCTACTTTTTACGGTTAAATGATATTTGATAAATAGCAGTCATAGATGGATGTTGTGTTACCAGGCGTATCGGAAAGTTTTCCGATATCTTATCTGGTGTTAGGTTTCCGAAACTATGAAAACTATCGCAGAATAGGCTCCTACATCGAAGGAAGGACCATACGTTAATTATAATTTAGTTTTTTAACGTCTCTCACCTTGCAAATTCAAGTATATTCGGTTGCAGGACAATAATTAATATTATATTTATATTTACGTATTATCTCAAAACAGAGGAAACCTGGCAACAATTGACGTTCCCTAAAGCGCTATTTTTCGGTAGCAGACAGACCGTTATAATTCACAGGTTGCTACATTTTAGATGTTCTGACCCTAGTTGCTACTTTAGATGTTCTGCCCGTTTTTACTGAAATGTAATTTATTATAACGGAGGGGCAGAACATCTAAAGCTCAGTGCGTCTAAAATTGCAAAGCACTGCATTTACTTCATTTTAGATGCTATGACCCGAAAACACGAAAATATCGTGTGAGGCTCAGATCGTATAATTTTAGATGTTCTGAGCTTTAGATGCTCTGACCCGGTCCGGTTTCAGGATACCTTTTGTTATCAAAACGCAAAGTCATTGAAAATAGACTATTATTTTTTAATATCGCACATGTTTTTTCACGACCATGCCATCATTTTTCTAAAATCGCGAATTGTTATCGATATTAGAGAACTCGCGGTATATCGACTAAGTATATTCCGACACTACTTCTGAAGCAATATGGCCGTCTTTTTGACGTTTAGTATGCAAATTTTAAATGCCTATATCTCGCTTATTTATTGAGAGCGACAAAAGATTATTGCAGATTCGGAATCTGCGTGGCGAATATAGTCCGGTGACGTTTAAAAATCAAAAATCCAGGAGAGGTTCCTATACTGCAGTTATACAGCATTCTAGCCTCAATTCAAAGTAATTTTAATAAATTTTGTTGCTCTAAAATATCGACATGCAAGCTTTAGGCAGTTATGCACAGAATGAATTTTTGGTATTTATCCAATTTAGCAAACTCTTCTACATTGAATATGTTTGAAGAAGTAGTGTCCCATCACTATATTGATCACACTGATTCCGAATGTGTAAAAATCTTTGCTATATGTCTATAAATAAGCGAGATATAGGCGTTTAACAAGTGAATTAAAAAGAATAAAAAACAAGACTGCCGTTAATTAAAGAAAGTGAACTCGTGTATTTATAATTATTTTATTACGGGTTTTTTTAATGAAATATGTGTGTCTTATGTATTTATCCTTATATTTCCGGGATATACTTCATTAGACCTTTCATTTGACAACACGATAAATTTATGTTAATTTATTTACATTTGGACATTTAGACAACTACTTATTTGATATTTGGACAGTTAAGGTACCATATGACACTCGGCATGCCGTAATGATTCTAACAATACCACTCACTTCACTAAATCGGTTCAAGCGTTTAGAAGTTACGGTTAACCCTGAACTCATTATACCCCTTTTTTGTTGGGCGGTCGTGTAAAAAAGCGTCAAAACACACATTTCGGTAGGTTAAGTTAGTTTTTTTTAAACCGTCATACACTCCTATTTGGCGGTAGGTTTAGTTTTTTTAATATGGCACAATTAGCTAACTGCATGTATTACAATTTTAGCCTTGAATCCATTAAATTTTAATAAATTTTGTTACTCTATAATATCGAAATGCATGCTTTAGGTACCTACAGAATAAAATTTTAAAATTGGTGGCCATTTTGATTTTCAGCGAAAAGACCAGTCAAGTCTTGATTGTTTGTTTGTTTTAAACAAACAAACAATCAAGACCGCAGAAGAGAGTAGTATAATATACTCATTATTGTGAAATTTTACAATGAGCGGGCTTATTATCATCATACGACAAGCTCTTACACCCAACCCTGCTATAAAGTGTTTATCTGTTACACAGTGGGTGGCCATTACTTTAGGACCACCATGGAATTTCAGTCTTAACTGGCATATTTTAATATTACTATACTTTTAAACTGTAATATTTTGGGAATTATTGCAGTACAGGAACCATTCTCAGAAATCGAAAAAATAAAGAAATACTACTAGATTCGATCATTGTAATGCTAAATGTGTAAGAAAAAAGCTTCGGACGCGTAAAATTTCGAAACCAAATTTACATACAAAAATAAAAATAAAGTTAGTTTATTACGGTTGTTTTTAAAAAACCTAATCTAACTAATGTGGTATCCACATTATTTATTTTGATAAATACATATAAATACATCACTTTTGCGCGATTGCCCAACAAAAACAGGAGTCCCGAGTGTCATAGGGTCCAAATATCAAATTAGAAGTTGTCCAAATGTCCAAATATCAATAAATTAACATAAATATATCGTGTTTAATGTCAAATGAGGTACATCCCGAAAATATACATGTGTATATATGGATAAATGCATAAACCACAAATGTTTGATAACATTTGTGGTTTATGCATTTATAATAAAAATAACCGTAATAAAAATAATTATAAATACAATATTTCACTTACTGTAACGGCAGTCGCGTTTTTTATTCTTTTTATTATATTTACTTGTCTTATTTAACATTCAATATAATATCCGATTAACAGTTTTAGTCACGCTATTTTCAAGTGAATAGGTATTTGTTAATTTGATAAATTTTATATTAAAACAAGTACCTACTTGTATCAATATAATACATATATAGGTAACTACATATACTTCTCTGACTTTTCTAATTGTTTCTTTAATATTATCAAATGTATTAAAAACTATCAAAATATATAATTTTGGAGTAAATATTTACTGGATGTAAATACTTACTCAGCACACACCATATATAGGGAATTACACTGAATATTAAATTTGTGAAAAATGATCTTCTTATATTTATTTATTTAAATTAATAGTGTGGACCTCAGAAGGTAGGGCAGTTCAAAAGTTTAAAAATATTGAAAAATGCTAATTAGTACTGATATTGCATGGTGGTCCAAAAGTGAAGACCACGCACTGTATGTATAGAGATAGATAGGTAGAATTTCTTTATTGCACAGTTTTATACAAAACATACAAAAGGCAGCCAACATTCGTGGAAGTTAGAGTATTTAAGTAGGTGCTATTAGAGTAAACAGAAAAAAAACAAAAAGAAACTTTATACTTAACAAAAAATAATCAAATAACAAAATGCAAAAAATGACAATTTAAAAAATGTAACTTAGGATTTAGAGAACATTTGCAAGGAGCAGAGGACAGGAGAGGATGGAATGGGACGTAGGATAACTAGGAATTAAGGGACATGAAATGCTTAAGAGACACTCCAAAAGTGGAAACGCACTAACGCGTTTCTGATATTGGACGGGAGTTGGTTCCATAGTCTAGCTGCATGCACGGAGAAGGGTTATGTAAATAAGGGAAAATTATGAGTAGGGATCGCAATTTTACTATCCTGAGAAAGATCGTGACTTTCTAAGCGAGTGAATTGTTCGGTCAGGTAGGAGGGAGCGGTAGAATTATTGACGATGTTATAAAGACGGGAAAGAATATGCAGATTGAGGCTTGATGAAGTCTACAATGAAGTCTTATACTCGGAGACGTGATAATTTTTTTTCGCATTGTAGATGTCTATAGGCAATAACAGTGTCTGAACTATAGTCTTCTACACTGGTAAAAATCTTTGAAAACCAGCAAAAGTCCATGAAAACCAGCAAAGATGCGTTTGCTGACTTCATTGATCTGCGACTGCCAAGAGATATTGATCAATACTGATACCCAAATTTTTCACCGTCTATGAATATGGTATAACATTTGTATCGATGCGTATTGGTGGGACAGATGCAATATTGAAAGCAATATTGTATATGCTTGTAACATATGTGTGTGTGTGCCTTGTTATTCCTTTCGATCGACAGACTTGAAAATGTAATTCCGTTGATTTCATCCTAGCGTTGATTTCTCACACTCTTAGATTTCAGTAGCGCATTTAATACAGTCGATTTTGACCTATTGCTGGAGCAGTTGCACTCTCTCAAAATCTCAGATGATGCAGTAATGTGGTTTGACTCTTATCTGAAGGGGCGCCGACAGTGTGTTAAATCAGCCGACACTTCCACCGATCTGATCGACCTTACTGCCGGCGTACCCCAGGGAGGAGTCCTTTCCCCTCTTCTCTTCTCTATATTTATCAGCCCCATAACTGAGAACCTTACCACCTCGTATCACCTTTACGCTGATGATCTACAAGTTTATATCCACACAAAACCGGACGATATTGATTCTGCCATACTTTATATGAACTCGGCTCTTGCCCATATATCTTCTTGGGCTAAAAGTCATGGCATTGTCTTAAATCCTACTAAGACCCAATCAATTATAATTGGCAGTCAACAATTACTGTCTCCTATTTCTCTATCATCTTTACGTCAAGTAGAAATCGAGGGCAACGTCATTGTGTATTCTAAAGTTGTAAAGAATTTAGGCATACTCGTGGACGAGACATTTTCTTGGCAAGCACAAGTCAACGAAGTAGGTAAGCAGGCGAATATATAATGGCTTTCATAGCCTTCGGAGGTTGCAGAGATTCCTCCCTGTAAGCACTAAGCAAACCATAATTCAAAGTCTGCTTCTGCCGTTACTAGACTATGCCGATGTCGCATATTTGGATCTCACCGAAAACAGACTGGATAAACTTGAGCGCCTACAGAACGTTTGCATAAGGTACATATTCAATCTGAGGAAGTATGTCCATGTTTCCGAGTACCGATCAAAATTGCAATGGCTTCGTATACAGGACCGGAGAAATTTGCATATCCTTTCACTTCTATATAATGTCCTACACAACCCTACATCTCCCTCCTACCTCAACGAGGCTTTTACCGGATTAGGAAGTCATGGTCTCCCACTTCGTTCAAGTCAGAATAATATCCTACGTATCCCAAAACACAATACCACTTTTTTTTCCTACTCCTTCTCCGTACATGCAGCTCGACTGTGGAATCAGCTTCCTTTAACTATTCGAGGCGCTAGCTCGCTGTTCACCTTTAAGCAATCATTGAAAAAGCACTTCCTTTCACAATAAATATTAATCATAAATTCTAACCTTTCCGTTATCCCCTCCCTTTCCTTACCTTATTTTGGCAGTTTATTTATTTACTTATTTATTTATTTATTTATTTGTTAATATATCAAAATATGTATGTATATACATATACATACATATAATATGTCAAACTCAAAATTTTATTTATATATTTACATTTTACTTTAGATACACACACAATGTATATTATATGCTATAATTTCAAATTTAATTTTAGGCTATAATTTGTTGCCTACTCTTCTTTTCACACCAGCATGTTGGTTGACTGGAAGATATTGCTGTAGTGTAGCAATAAGTCCGCCATTGTACCTTATTTTATTGTGCAATAAAGAGATTTTCATTTCATTTCATTTCATTTCATTTCATTTCATCAAGCCCGGGTAGGACTCTGCCCTTGGGGCTAGTTTCCCTAGGAGTCAATCTTCTGGCGCTCCTGGACGGTATCCGCACCGTGCGGCGTAAGCCAATCGATTGTGCATTCTGACTAACATTCGGGGGAGTCTGGAAGCAGTACTGTTTTCTATAGAGCGGGGGTGGTTGCTGACCTTACGGCGACTGCTCTTGAAACGACCATCGGCTACCCGATCCCGGGTGAACAGCCGGGCAAAAGATGCCGTGGTCCGCGATAGATGCAGTTTACACCGTTTCACCGCTTCGTAAGGGAGAGGACCGCGCAAGCGACCTCGAACTCGCAACCAGTCGAGAGACCGGAGTAATCTGGTCGCAACTGGAAGTAAGGGAGTGAGTGTAAGCCCGCTGGGTTACATACCTGGTTATCTCGCGGATAAGGCGTTGGCCTCTTACGGGACGGTGGACTGTTTTCAGTCTTCTGCGTTCACTTCACGGGAGATAGAACGACCAATCGTTAAAACTTCCTGATGTGACGGGTTCGCCCGTTGTAGTTGAGTCAGGGCATGCTCGCTATAAAAATGCATTGTCATCGGAACTGAACCAACAAGTAAAATTTCAACTTCACAGGATAAGAGGAAGTGGTTCTATTTCAGGTTGCAAACAAACTAACATACTTACTAACATGTATACTAACAAGCATTGCAAGATAAATAAAAGCTTGTAAAAGTAGTCAATAATTAATTGTGTTTGAACTATGGTCTTTTTAACCTTCACTGGTAAAAATCTTTGCAAGCGCCGAAGACTATGAAAACCAGCAAAGATGCGTTTGCTGACTTCATTGATCTGCGACTGCCATTGATCTGCGGCTGCGACTGCCTGAGATATTGATCAATACTGATACGAAAAAATTTCACCGTCTATGAATAAGGTATAACATTTGTATCGATACGTATTGGTGGGACAGATGCGATATTGAAAGCAATATTGTATGTGAGTGTTACACGTTTGCCCTGTTATTCCATTCGGTTGACAGAATTGAAAATGCAATTTCGTTAATTTCATTCCAGATGAAATTGGTAACCCAGCCGGGAATGCTAGAATCGTATTGTTATCCTTATATAAACAAAAGAAAACCGACTCAACCTGGACTAGCCCTCCGAACTGACACAAACTCGTGTCATGTGCAGTCAAAACCACCAATCCCCCTTTATTCCCGTACCATACATCCCCAAAGCAGAGGGGCTGGCTAACGCACCCATTTTTCGTCTGATTATCATAAATTTCGTTTTTACGACACCGCCACGCACCGCTTGTTGATATTACTACTAGCATTGTAGGAGGAGAAATTAAAGTTTAATTAATAATATTATTTATTAGATTAGGTGCATTTAAAACCCCATGCGTACATTTATTTCTATTTGCTACGAGATCCTCAAATGACTCGTATTAATCATCGTAATGACGAGAAACGGCGGCGACTAATCTTTTTTATTGGGTTTTATTATTTAAACGGGATAAAGCCCTTAGACAGTAATAACAGACATAAAGCGATAGAGCTACAGACATTCGTTAGTTGGTATGAAAAACGCTAAATCAAACATTTATTTTGTCTTTTCAAACCACTTCATTCCTACCGTCTTTCCACCGAATCCCATTTCATTGAATGGACAACCGCTGGAGCAGATGCAGGAGTACACATACCTAGGACAGGTGATAAAGCTCGGCCGGGACTCGATGATAGCTGAGATAAAGCGAAGGAAACAATTGGGATGGGCAGCCTTCGGGAAGCGGAGCTTAGTGCTGAAGTCCAGAATTCCCCAATCGCTCAAGACAAAGGTGTTTAATCAGTGTGTAAGGCACTCGGATAGTAAGGCAGCTCTTATGGCACTAGCCTCGAATACTATTAATTCAAGGCCCGTGAGGCCTTATCGCTAAATAGGAACAATCTACGCATACTGGCGAGGGCGGTCACGGGGCATTGTGGCCTTAACAAACACATGTACAACCTCCAGTTTCGAGACACAAAAATGTGCAGGTTCTGCCAAGGGGCAGAGGAAACTCCCCTGCAACTTATGTGCGAGTGTGGCCCGCTAATGCGTAAAATATACATCCAATTGGGTGGTCTAATGACCATGTATAAAACTCAGAAACATAATTGTGTCAACGATTGAATCGAACGTGTTTAATTTCTTGCATTCTCACTATCCGCGCTCGTCGCTGACCTTACTTTTCAATCAGGTCAGCCTCCTCGAAGATACCTCACTCTCAAAATCCTTCCATAAGTCCTTGGCTACTTGCTAAGAAAGTTTTGTGGTAACACAACCAACACTACACACATGCATTTTCTTAATCGGTTTTTTTTTCAGGGTACGGTTCATGATGAACTCAGCGGATGTGCAGGACGTCCACGACGGAGTTGTCCTGATCAAATGTAAGTTATTTTTTTACTTTTATTGCTCCTACATTTAAAGACCTCCTACAATAATAATGTGCTAGTACAACAATGCAAAGACATGCAAACTTACGTCGTCTTGTGTTTCATAGACTACTAGAAGGCCTTTGATCGCGTTAGACATGACATTTTTATAGAGCGCTTAAATATTGCCGGCTGAAATGACAAAGACATCCGAATCATCAGAAACTTGTACTGGAACCAAAAGGCCACTATAAGAGTACAAAACTCAGAAACCGAACAAGTCGACATTTGCCTCGGTGTTCGACAGGGATGCATTCTGTCGCTTTTACTCTTCAACCTATACTCTGAAGCCATAATAACAGAAGCTTTAGAAGGCCTGGAGAACGGTGTCAAGAAAATGGTAAAGCTATTAACAACCTAAGATACGGAGACGACACCGTTCTGCTAGGCTCAATAGAACAAGACTCACAACTCATATTAGACACAGTACATGAATGCAGGGTTAAACATGACTATCTCGAAGACCAACATTTAGTCGTTTCAAGGAGTAAAGACCTAAACTCCATAATCTAACTACCAGGTTCGGATGTAGAGCGAGTCCGGTAATACAAATACCTCGGTGCGTGTGTAAACGAAGAATGGGACTGCGAACAAGAAATTCGTACCCGAATTGAAATCGCCCGAGCATCGTTTAAGAAAATGGAAAAGGTAATATGCAGCCGGAAACTTAACATCAAGATCCGAATACGAATTCTCCAACGCTATGTGTGGCATGTGGTGATTTATGGTAGCGAAGCTTGAACCCTGAAAGCTGACACCCAGAAGCGTCTCCGTCTCGAAGCATTTGAGATGTGGTGCTACCGTTGAATGCTCCGTATTAGCTAGATCCAGAGAGTTTCCAATGTTAGAGTACGGCAACTTGTCGGTAGAGATCGCAAACTTTTACCCATAATTAAGCAAAGGAAAGTGGCGTACCTGATCCACGCGCTGAGGTATGAGCGATACCAACTGCTTCAGCTCATTATTATGGGGAAAGTTTGCGGTAAGCGACGGGCTGAAAGAAGAAAAAAGTCTTGGCTCTGCAACATCTGCGAGTGGTCAAACATTTCAAGCGTAGAAAAACTATTTCGCTTGGCCCAAGACAGGGAGAAATTCACAGAAATGACTGCCAATCTCCTGTAGAAGAGGCACTATAAGAAAAAGAAGAAATTTAATGATAATAGCCGTTTAGGACAACATGTCTCTCCCTCCCACGTCTTGTGAATCACCTCAGTGTTGGTATATTATTTCATACCATATTTGGATAAATACAGTTTTGTATTCATTCGGTCATCCATTCAGCATTGAATATAGACTTGTCAAGAATTAATCTACGGTGAAACAGTAGATCCTTGATCTTACTAAACCCTACTCCGAGCGGCAACGCATCGGCATCCGACCTTGGATCTTTAGAACTAAAGAATTATACAGCCATCTACGTCTGCGATATTTACTATCCGTAGAATTAAATTTCTCAGCGGTTAGGATGCGACTTTGAGCGTGTATCTTGCATGTTTCCACTCTAGGTTGTCGTACGCGATTCTTGTTTGGGGGAATGCCACGGACAGTAGCCGAGAATTCGTCCTCCAAAAGCAGGCGATGAGGACAATAGCTGGTTTGCGGAGGGACACACATTGCGTGCCTCTTTTCAAGAAATACAAAGTTCTTACTATGGCATCAGCGTATATTCTCAGTTGTTTAGTGTATGCTAAAAACAACATACACGAGTGTACGCTTAACATGCACGTACATGATCACGACACTCGAAGCAAAGCCTAAATAACCATCCCCGAAGTCCGTTTGACTATAATCCAAAAGTCATGTGTGTATTTGACCTCCAAATTTTTTAATAACCTTCCAAAGTCAACACGATATTCAGAACCAAAAATG
This sequence comes from Micropterix aruncella, assembly GCA_944548615.1. NCBI lineage: Eukaryota > Metazoa > Arthropoda > Insecta > Lepidoptera > Micropterigidae > Micropterix > Micropterix aruncella. The sequence goes on from OX155958.1 coordinate 27,291,448, forward strand.
TTTTAATATAGAGTTAAAGACTGGCGCATCACACGTGTTATTTTTAAGGTAGACGACCTCGAAAAATATTATGGTATCTTTAATACATACCTACTTATTATGAAAAACAATATCTCTCTAAGAAACTTCTATTATTCTTATGTTAAAACATACGAGGTAAACGTCGTAGGAATAAGTTCATGGTGTTTGATTATTCATTATAATTATTGTCGTTTTATGTATGTGATTATTGAGCATTTATCTTTTATTTTGTCTGACTTTGGTTGTTATTAGTATTATTTGTATTACTAGCTGAACCGACAAACTTTGTTCAGTGTCAAATGAAAGGTCTGGTTGAGTACATTCCGAGATATATACATCTATCTCTATTGATAAATACATTAACCACAAATATTTTATTAAAAAAAAACTTAAAAAATTAAAATATAAATACCATAGTTCACATTCTGTAGCGGCAGTTGTAATTTTTATTCTTTTTAATATACATATTTACTTGTTTCCGTATTCATTCCGGAAACTTTCAGTGTGACCTACGTATTATAATATGTATATGCCGATTACCTCTTCTCTGATACAACAATGGCAGCTTGTGTTTGTCCAATTTCGCAGACAACTAGTTCCATCCCGCGCGTTTCGCATATCCAGAAATTGTTTAATGACTCTTTTTCTCCTTCCGCCGTATATTACCTCCAATGTCGACTATTACCAGCAAGGTCGTGGGTAATCCTCTTACCTATAATGATGATGTCTCGTGACTGAATAAAAGTATACGTTTTACATACCTAATTATCGTGGCCGAATCTTTGCGATTTTTGTTTCCGCCGCAGTGGAATTTGAAGCGGACAGACTTTGTATCAATGATTCAGCGTATTAGAGGAACCTAACACGTTTAAATTGACAGAAAATACGAATATAACATATTATATGCGGTTGATTTATATAAATAAACTCGCTGATACCTACTTACATGTTCGTTGTTAAATAATGCATCAGCTTAATATTATTCGACAGTGTTGTTAAATTATGTACTTATTTATGATTAGGTAAATACTATTTATTGTTACTATTAAATGTAGTTTTCCATATTTGCAAATTAGCTCTTATTTCATATTACCAGCACAAATATATATTTTTTAAATTACCTTATAACCTTAGATGTTTAAGCTAGTTCGACGGATAATTAATTTTTCACTATACAAGTCATTTAGAGTTAAACTTAATCGTGTCAAAAAGTATAATGCAAAACCTTCTCTAAGGAAGGGTCAGTGGTGTCACAGTTACTAAACTGTGGTGGAGTCGTACAAGGTTCAATGTTAAGCCCTACAGCCTACGCCATTTTTATTTATGGTGAATCTGAAAGCAGATATAACATGACGGTGAGTTTCTTTGCGAATGAAATGAAACTGTTTGTATATCCTATAGCAGCAAATCTTAGGATACACCTGGTCAAAATTCTGGAATTGTCCACAATATGGATGATGAAACTAAATGCTAACAAATGCGATGCCCTTCTCATCGACTAAAACACCACTAAAATCTAGGGCTAGTGCCATTGCATTCAGGAGTATGATATTGAGCTGCTACTGAGCGTGAAGTACGCTACTGAGCATCATGCTATTGAGCGATTTGAAATGAGGTGACCATATTACACATATCGTGAAAAGCCTAACTCAGGCTAACTTAGAGTTTAGATTCCAGATATGGAATTCTTACTTTGTTAAAGACGAAGTACTCCTCGAGAAACTCCAGTTTTGAAGCTGGTATACCTAGAAAGACTCCGAAGACTGCATCGGCCCATACTCAAGGGTCGTCTACTCAGGTTGTGACATAATCGAAACTTATAACATCCTGCACGGATGTCAGATTGCCCCGAATTGTTTTCAATCTTTACGCGGAACCACATTGCATCATCTGGGAGGACAAGACTACAAACTGGAGAAACGCGAGTCTACACCAATTCTAGGAAATACTTCCTAACCAACCGGATTAAGCGCCAGTGAAACAGTTTGCCTACTGAAGTGGTTGAATTTTGTAGTCTTAACGATCGATCGATATATTTGTCTCAACGCATTAAAAAAAAGACTAGACATTTATTAGACTAAATAATGTCAGTGTTAATTCACGCGTCATACATTATTCTCCCTGTCTGTAAATTTTAATAATAATAATATAAATTTTTAAAAAGCAGTATTTCACCTTCGCACCCTCTCTACATTGAAGAATGCTTTGCCATATCCACAAGTAATATTCAATCATTCAGGTATTATTTATTGTAATAAATGTGACATTTATTGTAATAATAATGCACAGTCGTGTACGACTGTCCAACAAAAAAGGAATGTAATGTGTTTAGGATTCATCCATGTATGTTTTCGGTTTCTTTATTCCACCATAACGTCTAAACGCTCAAACCGATTTAGAAGTGTGTAGTATTTTAAGAATCGCTGTCATCCCGAGTTTCATATGGTACCTTAACTGTCCAAATATCAAGAAAGTAGTTGTCTACATGTCCAAATGTCAATAAATTAACATAAATTTATCGTGTTTAGTGTCAAATAAAATGTTTAATGAAGTACATCCCGGAAATATATGGATAAATACATTAGACATACATATTTCATAAAAAAATATCCAGCTGTTCAAATACCCAAATGACAATAAATTAACATAAATATATTGTGTTTAGTGTCAAATGAAAGGTCTGGTTGAGTACATTCCAAAAATATATATGTATCCGTGTGAATAAATACATAAACCACAAATATTTCACAAAAAATACGTAATAAAAATAATTATAAATACAGTAGTTCACTTTTTGTAACGGCAGTCGTGTTTTTTATTCCTTTTAATATATTTACTTGTTAACCTTAAGTTTACTCTAGAGCTACGAGGCAATGCGGGAAGAGGGTGCGAGGAATGTGGGCAGAGGGGTTCGTCATGACGAACGCGACCGGTACGCATTACGGGCAGGTAAAGGCTGCTGACCTTTTCAAGCGTTCGGGTATCTGTGTATGCCGAGTAGGGAAACATCTGGCGACCATCCGAGCCCTTGCGACTCGTGACGTATTCGCTTTGATTTCAATTTTGTTCTAAGAGCAGCTACTGCCTAGTATACTGTGCTGTAAGTATACGCCAGAAACAACCTTCTGTTAGGATGTTCAAAAGCTCGTCTATCAAGTGCATGTATACCTGAAACTCGTTCTTTTCTTCTATTATTTGTCGCGCGTCTCCAGCCGGAAGCCATTCAAAATTCATAAAACCTACGAATTGAACATTCACAGCCCACAAAGCTTTTCGCATATCAATGACAAAGATCCCCTTCTCGATTGATGCTCTCCCCCCGCGCCTTCTGCCATATCCGCCGCCAAAATAGAATGTCGAACACGTGCGGGACATGTGTTTAGAGAGCCCGATCGTCGCCACTACGAAAAAAATGTCCGTTTTCCTTCCCCCCGTCTGGGATTAGTGGAAGTAAAAATATACATAATGCCATTCGCGTGTCCGCACAAAAACTAAACGATCGCTTTTACTGCGTTTAATTTTGGTCTATTTGCAATGGGCCAACAGTAGCATAATGATTCAAACAATAGCACACACTTCTAAATCGGTTCAAGCGTTTAGAAGTTATGGCGGAATAAAGGAAAACGGTAAACATACATAGATGAACACAAACACGTTACACGAACACGAAACAACCCACGGACAACTTTTTCTTTTATTAGCTCGATAAAATTAGACAAAACAGCCTAAATGATTCATGTAGTTGTAAAAATCGTTACAGCTATTCTTCAAGATGTACTGGTGAACATGTTGAAAGTCCCCGAGGTGGGGGGAATTAAAAACCGGGGTGTGGGGAGTCTTCGAATATTTCCATTTATTAGTTTTTCGCAGGTATTTCTAAAACCTTTAAGAGTAGCGTTAGACGTAGATATTTTGGTACAAAATGGTTGGATACAGTATGCCTACGGGGCGTAAAATTTTAATTACATGTAACCACAGATCACTCGTTGTGCTTATTACTTATTCAATTTTTTTTATTTTTTTTTATTTAGGAAATTTACAATAAAAGCTCAAGCATAAAATACACTATACATACATCGCAGAAAATAACCCATAGCAAGATTTAACCAGAGGTGTGTATTTAAAAATGTCTCATGTTGCTCCACTAAGCCACGCTTGTGCTAGAGCAGACATTACAGAGCATTATATCTTTAATCCATTAAAAATAATAAATATGTTATATTATGTATTACGAATAGGATACATACTGGATATTTATATAGATATAAATATATACATAGTATACTACGAGGGCAATTCAGAAACTAACCTCCGGTTGATTGAAAAAAATACACCAAGTTAAGTAAAAATATTTTAATATATACATCTTACAACTACATCTTTGCACTATTTTTCGACATAGTCTCCATAACGATTGAGGCACTTATCGTATCTCTTCACAAGCTTTGAAATTCCTTCTGCATAAAAATCACCCGCTTGTGCCTTGAGCCAGCCTGTGACCGCTTTTGGGCACCCATCGTGCACAGAACTTACGGTAACCCAATCTTGCTGTCACTATCTCGTACAAAAGAGTCTTAGAAATCTGTGGAAAATCAGTAGACAACTCCGCCATTGTGAAACGTCGCTTTTCACGAACTTTTGCATCAACTGTCTGAACGAGTTCGTCAGTCACCAAGGATGGTCTACCACTCCTCTCTTCATCATGAACGTTTTCTCGTCCACTTTTAAATAAACGTACCCATTCACGGACAACTCCTTCACTCATAACTTTTGGTCCGTACACGGCACAAAGCTCACGATGAATAGCTGCTGCAGAGTATCCTTTGGCTGTAAAAAACCGTATAACAGCACGCACTTCACATTTGGCGGGATTTTCTATTGCAGCACACATTTCAAACTGCCACAAAAACTAAACTAGCGCAGGTACGATGTTCACTCGACTACGGCTTGATGCCGACTGACCTGCTGAGCGCGTGAATGCACAGATGGCGCGCTACTCCCCCCACTACCCGCACTGTGACCAATCGGAGGTTAGTTTCTGAATTGCCTTCGTATATACATAAAATATAATACAATATATAAATACAATACCTAGGATACACGTAAGATAAAGAATAGTCGAGATAATATATATATATATATAAAAAAGTCAACAATAAAAAAAAAAAGAAAATAGTCGTGATTGAAACAGTCTTGTTTAAAAATAGTCGAGATTGCCTATAATAAATTTTAGTTAATTACAGCGACCATTTAAAAATATTCAATCAAATTCAATCACAATAACATTCGAAGAGTCTAAAAAAATAACATAAAATTTAAATTAATCCAAGTGTTATAAAATTATATTTAAAAACTCCACGAATAAAAAAATAAACAGTAAAAATTATATGAATAAAAAGTCCATAAAATAATTCCATTAAAGAAAATTACCTGGCATGGGAACTCTTAATTGAATGCTGAAAGGCTCGCAATATTTATGTATACAAAAATCTAGCAAAAGATTTAAATTATGTTGAATATGATATCTTTAAATAATATGTATGACTATATTATAAAACGTGTTTTATTTATTAAAAAAATATTAAAATTGTATTAAAACTTTATTTATTAAAATTTTATTTACTTATTATGACTCCTTTCTTCCCAGTTCCCACCTCTCCTTATGTGTGTTTATCCTTCAAAAAAAATATGATATTGTTGTGTTTAAATTATGAATGTTGAAGTGAAAACATGTAATTAGCATTATTTATTTAGCAAAGAGCTGTATGTTTCCTTAATAATAATAATAATAAAATAATAAAAAAAAACGAATAAAATATATGCGCGACTATAGGATTAAAAAGTATGCGCGATCACATAATTATGAACAGCGATCAGCGGAAAAGAGGACGGTTGGGAAATCGATATAATGTAATATCTACGCAGAACAGCTCACTGAAGCAAGACATAGGATATGACGATAGATTAAAGCGAACAACCGGCAAAAAACAATATATCTTCTGCAATAAGTGTTCAACATCAGGAACCAAAAAAAAGGAAAATCATTAGGGCACCTATTACGTCAGTGTGCGAATTAATGTTAACACGCAATATTTTTTTGATTTGACAACATCGTTATGTTGTGGTGTCACTTTGTGTAGTCTGTGAAAAGTTAAATTAAGTTTGTTTGATTGTTTGTCGATTTATTATCGTCATAAGACAGTCTATTACAACTAACCCTTTTATGAAGCGTTTATATGTATGTATGCGTGAACATATGTGTAAATGTGTTTTTTTATTGCATTCAATCGACAGAATTAAAATGCAATTCCATTAATTTTATCCCAACATATAATGGTGACCCAGCGGGGAATCGAACCCGAAACCTTGTGCGACAATGTGGGGATCGGGCGACCTAACCAGTATACCACATGGCCGCCGCGCGGGTGTGTGTTAGCAGTGTGTGTAAAGCAGTGTGTAAAAGCAGTGTGTGTTGAATTGTTTAGACTTTATTTTATATTTTTTTTATTACAACACATCTGGATATTACAGTTTCTAATTACGTTTTTGGCAACATGCACATTTCGCCTACAAAAAAGGGAAAACATTGTGACGTTAAGTGAACACACCTCCAAAACACAAATGAAGATAGCGAGTGAGTGTTGTGAGGGTTTGGTGGTCGTAAATACAATTTTAAAAGAAGAACGGGAACTGCGTCCGTTGAGGTAAAGCGTACAGAAAAAAATGAGAGGAAGACGACTGCAAGAGATGAAGCTTTTGTGAATCAGTAACAGGAGTATAAATCCCAGAAAGACAACTTTTGATTACAGCTGGAATTCCATAGAAGGTGGTCACAATTGACAACTCGACAGCGCGGAAAAGACTAATTGAACGCAAGAGGAAATCTGTCCGATCGCAGAAACAACTGTGGATTATTTCTATGAACTAGTTTTATTTGAAATTTGAGATTTTTGCAGTTTTAAATATTCAGAGTGCAAACGCTAACTCTTGTTCCAGCATACAGAATTAATTACGTGGATGCTCTCACATTCTTGCTTTATAACATATCAAGTCGATCTCTGTTCATTGCGTTTGCCTTCGTCAATATTGTTATCCTTTACCCTACTCACTTCTGACACAGTATACCAGACAGTAGCTTCTCTTAGAACAAAATTGAAATCGAAGCAAGTGACGTCAGAAATCTTACAGGCTACCACAAATCATAATATGATTACTCGTCTTCTTCTTGAAGCATTGTCTCGGCCACATTTACGGTGCCCCGGCGACGCAGATGCTATTATGCTACCGATTTCTTCCATATGGCGTCGACTCGTAAATCTCCACAATAAAGTAATAGTGAGAGCGGACACAAGCTTCGCCCACAGCGCCGTAACTATGGGCCTAAGGACGCGAAATTACTTACCCCTGGTCCCACTTCCGTCGCACCCTCTTCCCGCATTGCCTTGTGGCTCTTGAGTGATCTTACTGGGTGTTATTATACTGTGCTTCAGACATGCGTTACCTAGTAAGATTACGACTAAACCGTTGCTTTGATTATCCTTACTTAATCTCTACTAACTATCTATAAGTGTAGTTTATTATTATCTTTATCTTTCTCGTAAACTAGTTTTTATCGACACGATACAAATCGTAGCATGAATAGCAGATATTGAATTTGTATTGTAATACACTATTCGGCACCATGTAAACCCGAATAACATATATTCATGGAAATCATTAGCCAGTTATTAGTATGTAGTTTTACTTTTTCTACCCACAAACCGACGAGAAGGGATTGTATTGTGAACGCGCTAATATTTTTTTAAAAATGAAGACGGAAATATCCCTTTTGAGCCCCCCTGAGACGATTTAGATCATTTCTAGATTGAATTCTGCCTGTATGATGTGTGTGTAGGTTCGTCCGTTACCCGAGAGAGGGCGCTCATCTATTTTGTTTATGAAATTAATATTCGGATATCAGTTTTAACTTGACTGCTTGCCGGAAAGTCTTGGGGTGACACAACCGATTTTACTTTCACGGTAGAGGGAAAGTATTGTGACACGCAAATTTTTTTTTCGAGATGAAGACGGATACATACATTTTCACCCCCCCCCCCTCCCCCCTCCCCCCGAGACGATTAAGACCATTTCAAGACTGAAGTCTGTCTGTGAGTCTGTGTGTGTATGTGTGTAATCCACCACGATAGCGCCCAAAGGCTTCATCCGATTGAACTGAAATTTGCCATGGTCATGGCAAGAGTTTAAATGATTGTGGTTGAAATCGGTCCATCAGAGAACGCGCTGGTCATACTTCGATCTCGAAGTATTGCAATCGCGAAATGATTGTATTTGAAATTTGGTATACAGGTGTCTTGTTGAAACGAAATTACTGTTACTTTGGTTGGAATATCTCGTATACCAGCGACGCAAAAAATATTCAAGTCCGCCATGTTTAAGAAAATACTAATTCATTTTTAAAAAATGCCTTTTTAATACCACGGAAAATACTACATATAGAGTTGTTATCTACAACGGGCGAACCCGTCACCTCAGGAAGTTTTAACGATTAGTCGTTCTCTCTCCCGTGAGGTGAACGCAGAAGACTTGGACAAACAATCCACCGCCAAGCTCCGCCACATGCCCGCAAGAGGCCAACGCCTTAACCGCGAGATAGCCAGTGTTACCCAGCGGGCTTACACTCACGCCCTTGCTTCCAATTGCGACCAGATTACCCCGGTCTCTCGATTGATTACGAGTTCGAGGTCGCTTGCCCGGTCCTTTTTCCCTTACGAAGCGGTGAAACGGTGTAAACCGAATATATCGCGGACCACGGCATCCTTTGCCCGGCTGTTCACTCAGGATCGGGTAGCCGATGGTCGTTTCAAGAGCAGTCGCCGTAAGGTCCGCAACCACCCCCGCTCTATAGGAAACAGTACTGCTTCCAGACTGCCCCGACTGTTAGTCAGAGTGCACAGTCGATTGGCTTACGCCGCACGGTGCGCAGACCGTCCAGGAGCGCCAGAAGGTTTATTCCTAGGGGAAACTGGCCCTAAGGCCAGAGTCCTACCCAGGCTCGCACTTCATGCGTAGAGGTCGCCGGATGGGTGTTGACCCGTGAGTGTGACCAACCCTGAACAGAATGGGTCTTCGTGGCCAACTCAGCAAGGGCCCATTAGCTCCCCGAAAAATACTACAAATATACTACGAATTGGTGCGCAGAGGAGGCTGGGTTAGCGCGGGGGGGGGGGGGGGGCTGGCGTGGGCGTTTGGATACTTACCTGAAAAATCTTAGGGTGACACAACCTAATTTTTTTGGTAGGTATTATTGTAAATCGGAACTGAATGCTTAGCCAATTGACACAAAAATCAAAATGAATTGTTATTGTACCTACGAATTGAAATGCACATTTTAATATTGTGCCGCTCGAAACGCTTGACCCCACAAACAAGCCACTCTTTCAAGGACTCGTGTGACTTTATGACAAACCTGACCGGTCGATTCGTTCACAGCATAATGAGACCACCGCCGCGTTGCACAACGTCGCTTTTCGCATAAAGAAGGATTAAGCGATCATCAGTTGCAATTCTGCCGCAACAAGATTCTCCTTTTGGGCATTCGGCTTGGTGGGTTGGTTGGTATATTGCATAACGTATGGGCAGACTTGCCCACTTGTCATTTACCTAATTATCTCGAGGTGGTAAGTCTACTCGATCGGACGGATATTGTTTATTTTTGAGACATATTCAACTCCTAACAAATTTGCCACCGTTCGCCGCCTCGTCGACATACGAAAATCTAACTAATTCAACTTCATACTTTTATCTAAATATTCGTATAACATCAAACTATTGGTATAACATCTATAGTTGAAACATTTGCAATTCTACCTTTTAATTTGGTTATGCATGTATTATATTAGAGAAAAGAAGTCTTACTAAGACGTCTTACTAAGAAAGTCTCACAAAGACCTCTTACTAGGGACGCGGCTGGTTAAGGAAAATGTACCGGATAGAGTGTCAAGCCTTGGAACAGAGCATTATAATTATCCAGCAGTAGAGGGACACAGGCTGATACTGATTAATCAACAAGTAAATATATTAAAAAGAATAAAAAACACGACTGCGTTACAGAAAGAGAAGTATTGTATTTATAATTACTTTTATTGCGGTTTTTTTTAAGAAATATTTGTGGTTTATGTGTTTATCCATATCGATACATGTATGTTTCCGGAATGTACTCAATCAGACCTTTGATTTTACACTAAACACGGTATATCTATGTTAATTTATTGACATTCGGACATTTAGACAACTACTTACTTGATATTTGGATGACTTACTTGTACCCTAAGACATTCGGGATGACATAACGATTCTAAGAATACCACATATTTATAAATCGATTCAAGCATTTAGAAATTATGATGGAATAAGGAAACTGAAAACATACATAGAATCCTGAACACATTACACTCATTTTTTGTTGGGCAGTCGTGTAAAAATAAGGGCCTTGTGACAGTTAAATTATTTTGTGGTTGAGATGCTCGAGAAGTAACCATAAAACGTTTCATTTTGCTAAAATAACATATTATCTAATATAGTGCAAGACCGCTGAATAAATCGACAGCCCCGCGTTTATGAGTAGCAGGCAGTTGCGAGTATACGCCGCCTTTATACAATCTGTATTTGTGTATATCGAAACCATGCTATTCGGATCAAAGCAAATATCATTCATTTTCGATCTTTTCCAATTAAACATTTTCTCGTCGGTTATCTCGTAACAAGATGCCGAACGTTCCACAAACCTATAATTAAAATTGTATTGAAAACTATCGTTTTTACGACAAAAAAACATGATGCGAAAGGCATCTATCAAAGTGGACACCAATCATAAGTGCGTTCCATTTGGGCTTAATACTTGCCAGAATCACTGGGCTGTATACTTGCCAGAATCATAAAACTCTCGAAAAACTGGACAATTTCATAATCTGTAAACACTGCTTACGATTATTTTGACAGTAGCCGATGTTATTTTTGGTATCTCTGGCCACTGCAGCAGCAGTGCCTAAAAAGCGACCCGTTGGTTGGCTGGACCTCATATAGATTAAAAATATGTAAATAAATTATTATTATTGGACACATCTACATTCGTGGTTGCTGAATATATACACGGTGGCCAAAAAACCCTTTTCAACAGCTAGATATCGCAGTGGCATGTTAGTCCCTCGGCATACTATTCGGCATAGCCACGGCCGACTCTACTTCAGGCCCAACCGTAATTGGCAACGTTGCAATTGACAGTTAAAAGTAGGGCGACATTGAGCTACCGGCGCCAACGCACGGCGGGAAAATGGATGGAACTTAAAATGTTATAATTTCGTAAATATGTATTAAACTTACATTATTTCGATATTATACTCAAAGTAAACCAGAATCACCAGAAAACCAGAAAATCATATGAAAGGCCTAAATCAAAAAACTTTTGGATCATTTGTAAGTCAACTTTTTCCGTTGAAAAAATGTCATAAAATAAAAACACTAGTTTTTTACATTTTATTTTGAAATTTCTTACTTTCATTTTGAAAGTAAGAAATGACTTTACCATCTTACTTTTATTTTGAAATTGGCTACTATATTATAAAGAAGTAATGTTTGTAAGTTTGTATGTAAGGGGTAATCTTCGAAACTACTCATCCGATTTCAAATTCAAATTTCTTCACTAATGGAAATCTCCATTATCAATGAGTACTATAGCCTATATTTCATTGAGATAAATATTGGTTTTTAATACGAAATCATAATATTTATAAATTAAGTCGGTGAAAAATCAGCTGGTGGAGTTGCTTTATCGGCGAGCGCTGACGAAACGGTTTGATATATGTGAAAACAATATATGACAATAACATCGGCCTCAGAGAGATCTATAAAACAGTCAGCGACAGCGTGTATCTAACTTTTATATTTAAGCTACAATAACTGATTTTATGTCTCAAAAACATAGGGAAAATAAGTGAGCAGTGTTTTTTGAAGACATTAGCAATAAAATAAGAATCCATATCAAAATAAATTAATCTATTATCACCAGTGGATAATAAAGATAAAATTAGCCATTTATTGTATGTTTTTAGGTGGTATTGTCATAGAGATATGATGAAATTAGTAACGCGTACAAGCACCCTGAAATACCTAGCAGGCGGCGGCGGCGGCTGCTGTCCCAGAAAGGTCAGCGTTCAGCGAAAGGCGGCGTAGGTGGCGAGGAACAGGCACGTACGTCTACGATATAGGTAGCATGCATTTGAGTGAGAAGACTTTTTCTGGTGTAAAATCAATCTTTGCAACATTCTATTTGTCCTTAGGTCAAATTGTTTAGTTTTCTTGTAACTCTCATTGCATTTGCATATCGTAGGCATTAGTTGATGATTTTATAGTGATTTCTCGCAAACAAATTAACTCTTGACAGTGTTTTATTCATTAGTACAGTAATATAAATAAATACAAACGGAGCTGCCATGGAATTCACCGACCGGAGTCGGGCCCATCATAATACTATTTTTTTTACACTTCTGGGGGGTGAGCAGTGGATTCCGGACTTACGAACCGGCTGTGGTAGGTTTAGGACAGCTGTCTTGCCACATGTGAGCGTTCACCTTGCCACCCATTCACTCCCCCTTCGAAGCCATAGAATTTGAGATGCGCAAATCGCAGTTTTAGATAATTTTTCTAAGAAAGAGTTGATTATTTTTCTGGAAAAACGAAGATCTTTAAAGAGGTGAAATAGAGATTTAGCTGGCAGGCCACGAGCGCCAACTTCCACCGCGTGAAGGTGAACAGTGAAGCCGTTCCGGGTTACAGCATTTGCAAGATCATGGTATTTATTTAATTTGTACTCGTGGTCTTTTGGGATATTTGATTCCCATGGAACAGTTAATTCTACAATAAGAGCCACCTTCCGAGATAGAGAGTAAAGAGTTATATCTGGACGGAGGGCTGTGCATCCGAGACTTTCAGGGAATTTATACTGCTTAGAGACCGAATCAACCTCCAGAATCCAATCTGTAGCTTTCTCGATTATTAAGAAAGGTTTTGTAGTTGAATGTTTTTTGCCTTTAGAGCCATCCCGCACAAACTGTATTGGGGGTTTGGAGGATACTGTCAAACCCTTGTTGGCACGAGCCACTGAGAGACTAATTACCTCGCGAATAACAGCGAGAACTTTGTCATGGCGGTAAGTGTACCGTCCTTGATCTAAGGCCACCTTGCAGCCAGCTAGAATGTGTCTAGCTGTGCAAGGGGTATTGCTACAGAGGGGACAAGAACTATCCTCGGCAAAGCTCCAACGAGCGAGGTTACTGGGGTCTGGAAGTGTATGCTGAAAGGCATTCAAATAAAATTTCAGCATCTCTGGCGTCCAGTCATAGAGCATTACCTTCCAGTGCATTGGAGGCGGAATGCAAAAGTCCCCAATTGTTGTCCAATCATTCTGGCATTGAAGGCCAATAGCATGAGCCATACTCTTGCTGTCGTAATCTCCCCGCAAAAGAGACTTCTTCAAGTCCACGTCGCTCGTGGTTGTACTGCCATACCCCAGACCAGTGCCATTCTGGCTGATTCCAGTAAGGAACTTTTTGTGGAAGTCTACGCGGGCTTGTAGATCATTTGAATCACTACGGCCACTTATTACGTGCTTCGATATTGCCGGATCTTTGGAATTGCACAGAGTCGAATTTTTGGTTATTCTGGAGTTGGCGTAGAGCAGAGAGGGCAGTTTAAGCGCTAGCCAAAAATTTTGTTTGGACCTGAAGAGAGTCGAGGGGTCAGCTGGTGATAATATATATTTTTAAATTTCGTCTTATTTACACAAACTTTAAAAACATCTCGTGAGCGACCTAATTCAGTTTTTCCATGTTCAGAAAGGTTTGGTTGCTGGCATGTACTAGGTCTGGCATATAGAGCGACGATATACTTTTTATTCTGTCAAACAATACAATATCGAAAGAAAATCAAATGTTTTCCTCATTCACACAGTTACAAAAAATACAAAGATGCAGGTTCAACGCTCCGTCGGCTCAAGAGCGCCCTCTGAGATCTGAAACCTTCCTACCGCTCTAAATTGTTCATCAACTCATCACATATCACATAAACAGCTTCCCATATCCACCCATTTTTTGAACCTGCCTCGTGCTGCGATTCAGAAACCGAACTATACATAGATTTATTACGGTGGCTGAAATGTTTGCACAACGTGTTATTATAACAGTCTGCGCACGCGTATTGTTCCCATCACGTTTAGAATAATATTGACCGCGGTTTGAGTAAGTTGCGCAAGCTATAATATAACAGGATTCGTTTCGTACCGCCTGCTGAGGAATGCACTTTTGTTCTACGGCCGAGCTCGAGTCGTATCTATATTACATTAGAGAGTTGTGTGCATACTCAACAGATTTGACAAGAACCGAAATGGTCGCATGGTAGACGCGTTCCTCAGCTTTTTACATCCAGAATTAGAGCAGCTAAGTCGAGCTGTTGGTGTAAATCTCAACTTTTTAATGGACATAATTAGACAATCGACCAGTTTTAAGCCAAACGAAGGTAAGTATGCACGAGTGCCCTAATGGACCATTTTTACACGACTGCCCAACAAAATAGGAGTGTAATGTGTTCAAGGTTCATTTATGTATGTTTTCTGTTTCTTTATTCCACCATAGCTTCCAAACGCTTAAACCGATTTAGAAGTGTGTGATATTGTTAGAATCGTTACGTTACCCCAAGTGTGATAACCTTAACTGTCAAAATATCAAGTAAGGAGTTTTCTAAATGTTCAAATGTAATTAAATTAACATAAATTTATTGTTTTTAGTCTCAAATGAAAGGTCTGATTGAGTACATTCCGGAAATATACATGTATATATATGGGTAAATACATAAACCAAAATATTTTATTAAAAAATCGTAATAAAAATAATTATAAATATTTTTTATACATACACTTTCTGTAATGGCAGTAGTGTTTTTGATTCTTTTTAATATATTTACTTGTTGGTGTTTATTTATGGAAAAGCGAATATACAGTGGCTGACCATCACATTAGGACCACCATAAAATTTCTGTAATAATTGGCACTTTTTAATATTCCTAAACCTTTAAACTGTAATACTTTCTGGTGTCATTATTTATTTTAATAAATAAATATAAATACACCATTTTCTCAAATTTAACATTCAATATAATGCAGGTGGCGCTGATAGTGTTGTCCGACGAAACTAATAGCAATTTATTTAGCCATCTATAATAACATTGATAATGAATGTTTCTTATAAAGGACTGATTGATTTTAAAATTCCAATAATTTAACCAATGATAACGATAATAACATTTAATAATTGTTGCCATAATACGAAGAGATAGAATGCTATCTGTTAGTCTCTCTGAACGTTAAAGTGCGTAATTATTACGTATTGAAGCCGTTCGCCCGTTGTAGTTGACAGCTCTTGTTGCCCAATCGTAGTAGGGCATTGAGTAATCTAATACGCTATAATCAATGAGAGCATCTTATAACGTTCGTAACCGAGAGATCGTAACTCGTTTTTCTAAATTTATGCACGCCAACCCTTGCATCGGAGACAACCTGAGCAAGAAGAAGTTTGAGAATAGGCACTCTCAAAAAAACTCTGAGAATTGGTTATGTCCAAATAAAAAAACTTCGATTTTCTCTCACTAACATTTAATTTTACTAATGCGTTTCCTGACCACCTGACTCCCAATGAAGTTTACATTCTTTGCAATCTGATATAGGTATATCCGACCGCAAAGCCTCTACTCAGAACTGCACCACGCTCCTCGGAATAAAAATATTTCTTTCTTTTCTTTTGCGGCGATTGTGTGGTGTTTATGCGTCGCGTTGGTAACTCGATCGATGCGCGATCGGCCGCTTTTTAATTATTTTTAATTAACTCAGTTCAAATGTAGTCAACTCGGCCTGAACTCAGTCTCGACCCTGATTTACTATCACTTGGATTGGCGTGTGAGTGGAAATCAAATATTTTTTCAGATAAACATGTGTTTTAATAAACGCTATGATTTCATTTTGAACAAATTTGTTATTTATGTGTCCTTATCATAGGTATTTTTTTTTGTTGCACAAACACGCACTTATTCAACAACGTTTTAAACGCTGTCATTTATCTTATTTGTTCGCGAGCAGATATTTTTTTATTGAGAGGCTTCGAGTATCTAATCATTTGCTTTACCTAAATTTAACAGTAAAATTTATTACGACTTTATCGTCTGGAACAGTATAACAGATGGTTTTTTTTTAACATTTAGTATTCAGAAACTAGATTTTATCTAATAAATAACTGTTTAATTGCATGGAATCTATTGCTTAACATACAATTTATCTGAGTAAATGACCAAAGACCTGACAGTATTTCTGAAAATTTTGTTTTAGATCCATCTATTGCACCGTTTTGGTTAAAGACATGCTGGCGTTAAATTAAACTTGTTTCATGCTTCCAGGAATAGCTAAAAAAATTGGTTATGTCACCAGAAAACTTTCTCGGCAAGTAGCTAAGGACTTAGGGAAGAATCTTGAGCGTGATGTCCCTTAGAGAAGGAGGTTGGCCCGATTGAAGTGAGTGATAGTGATAATACGCAAATATACTGACCGGCGAAAATCCAATGTGATTTTTGCCCAACAAGGCATCTATGTACCAAATTTTCAATCTATAAGTTCAATATTTCGAAATGGAAATATAACTAGTGCGCCCTCCGATAGACCTATTTCAACCACAACCTTTTCAAATTTCAGCTCAATGAGATTAAGGGTTTGGGCGCTATCGTGGAGGAATACACACAGACACAGAGACAGACTTACATCTGGAAATTGTGTTAATTGTCTAAGGGGCTCAAAATGGATATTTCCGTCTTCATCTCAAAAATGAAATTTAGGGCCTTCACAATACTTTCCATCCTCTTTGGTTGGTAGACCGGGAAAGTAAAATAAACGGCCCGACACTATTCAGGCAAGCTACCCATATACAAGTAAATACCCTGATTTGCCAGAATGACCGACTCCCGGCTATGGCTCGGAGGGGCGAGCTCATAAAGCATCCAGGTTCTCGGAGTGAAATGACGGGTCGGTGCGCTGAAGCGGTGGAGGCAAAAGAACCGGCTCTTCGGAATGGAATGACTCGTCGGTTTGGTGGAGTGGTAGATTCAAAAGAGTAGCTGCCATGGGCTCTGAAATTGGCTCCAACTATTATCAGGAATGACTTATCCCTTTATCTAACGGTTTCTAACGATCTGATGACCTGTTTGTTACCTTGATCCGTTTGTTACCGGATCAACTCACGGGTCAGCTCCCATCGGGTATGACTAACCTGGAAAGGACGCTGTGAACCCCGCTGTGGCTGCAAGCTCTGACGTGGATAGGTGGGATCGGATGCTCCAATCTATAGGAGCACCTCAGGCAATACTGGGCGGTTTACGCACCGTGCGGCGTTTGCCAGTCGACTCTGCTCTTTGGCGAATAACCGGGAGGTCTGGAAACGTTTCTAAGTACGTGCGTACGTTTCCTAAGCAGCGGGGGTTGTTGTTGATGTGATATAAGCCGCCTTTGAAACGATCCGTTGGCCATCCGATCCCATGTGATATTGACGGACAAAGGACGCCACGGTTCGCGATAAATTCGATGTGAATTACCGCTAACATCAGGTACAGGCCGCGCAAGAGACTCTGTGACCAGACTGCATGATAGAGAAATCCAACTAAATCTGGCGCGAGGTTCACCCGCTGGTTCCTCTTCCCAATGCCTCGCTGTAAGGAGTTAGACTCTTACGGGTTTGTCGGTTTAGTTAGACAGTAAATTTTCTCTCACAGCTGTAAAGGTAAGCATTCAATAAATAAGTTTTTTGTAAAAACAATGGCGAAAACCACATTAATTTTAACTGTTCTTCACTTTCGAAGCTGTACGTAACTGTTTCCATATTATGTAGATCAACATAAAGTTTTGGAAAAGCGATAGCAAAACACAATAAAAATGTTTCTCTTTCGAAGCTGTAAATATTTGCATCTTATATACACGTACAGGTATAAAATGGATGTTGGTATATCTGTGTGTTAGAGCTTAATAGACTCCGAAACTGTTTGACCGATCACCATGAAGGTTGGCAAATATGTGTATTTTTTCCATGGCGAAGGTTTTTATGATATCTGCTATATTGTAACTTACCAATAGATGGCGCTGCAGCACTTCAACTTCTATAGCGCTCAACCGATCTCCATGAAAATTGGTATACATAGACATTTGAGAGCGCATAATATTTTCGTGCTATTAACTCGCCACCAGATCTGCGTGCTGCAGCCAACAGTTCAACCAATCGCCATGAAAATTGGTAGACATAGGTATTTGAGCGCGTATAATATTTTCGCACTGCTCACGTTATTGTAGCTCGCCACTAGGTGGCGCTACATCACATATACTACTATGCGGTTCAATAGATCGCCACGACAGTTGGTATACATACTATATATTTGAGCATGGATAATATTTTCGCGCTATCCACTTGATTGTAACTTACTACTAGATGGCGCTGTAGCAAATTTACTTTTATACCGATTAACCGTTCACTATGACAATTGGTATACATGGGGTATTTGAGAACGGATAATATTTTCGCGCTATCCTACTTTGTTGTAGCTCACCACTAGATAGGGCTGCAGCACATCAACTATATTCCGATTAACCGATCGCCATGAAATTTTATACAGGCGAAATAGAAAGCTGAAAATGATCAATGAAACGATGTGATTCTTTGAATAGAGATAGCTGAAGGAACGGTGAGTAACATAGGCTACATGGGTATTGGGGGGGGGGGGGGGGAGGAGAGGGAAGAATTTGTAGGTAATATTTTCGATATTACTTTCCCGGCAGAGGAAAGTATTGTGGACATATTTTACATATTGGTTTTTATTTTGTTTCGCAGATGAGGCTCGTCCGCCGGCGCCCGGTAGCTGGGAGGAGACATCGGCGACGATGTCCCGCGGTACGCCGCAGCGCCGCTCGGCCAGGCTGAGCGGCGGGTTCGCCGCCACGCTCGACTCGCGGTGAGTCACTATCTTCTCTTGTCTCTCGACCTCCGCGTCTGTCTCGTTGCATCACCGCAGATTCACCGACTCACCGGCCGACCGCAGAGCGGACCGGGACCGCCCCGCGACGTCCAACGGTCTCGGACGCCCGCGCGCGAGCCGCAAAAAAATCGAACGCGCGAAATTGGCGTCAGCCGCTATTAATCTTCGATCAACGAACATGAAAGATAGGCCTACTCGTACATACAGATTCAGATCATTTTACCTTTCCGGCCCACCCATTGACCTGGAGGGAAAGTATTCTGAATGCGCAATTTTTTTATTCCGGTGAAGACGGAAATATCCATTTTGAGCCCCCCTGAGACGATTAAGACCACTTTCAGATTAAAGTAGGTCTGTGCGGCCACAACATCACTCTCAGCCTATAAATGCATGCATCCTTTTCTATTGCACAGAGTAGCGCGCACAGTCCTTCTTGCTTGCTACTTCAATTAAAATGCTGGCAACCCCCAATCGTGGCAGGTTTTACGCAGGCAACCTAATTCCTCCGCGTTGAGGAAGACAGTAGCTTCAATTTGGTGTAAAAATCAAGTGACTACATGATAGGTGCATTGATCGATGAAATATAACCTCTTTGCACTTGGCAACCCAGAGGTTGTGACAAGTTAAGGAGTGGCAACGGTTTTTTTTCCAGCTCTTTAGATTGGCCTATACGATAACACGTCATTAATCTTAAAAACAAATAGGTGCAATTTGTATTATATTTAGCATTTTTTTTTCTGTACTAGTGACAAGATTTTGCTAGTCAACCCTGCGGCAAATTATGACCCTATGTGTAAACGTCCATTTAAATCACATTTCGATTAAATAACTGATAGGTGCACAAATCTATGATGGGATCTTAGACATTTTTCGTACATAGGTGCACAAATCTATGATGGGATCTTAGACATTTTTCGTACATAGGCATTTTTCTTCGTTTGGCAGATCCGCGAACAACCGTTTCGGCCGGCCCCCATATATATTACATAAGTATATAACATACATGACTAACAAGATTAATTACTAGGTACCAAGAGGGAATTCATGATAAAACGATATTGTTGGTATTAAATTACAAAATCAACCAAAATGTTGCGGCGCAGTTTTTTGCGCGCGAAAGCTGGCTTCCGACCGGTTAATCCAATTGCGCTGATATTTGGTATGCAAGAGTTAAAAATATTGTGGTTGAAATAATTCCACCAAGGAGCGCAGTAGTCATATTTTAATCACGAAATATTGGACTTAGAGACTTAAAATTTGGTACATAGATGAGATGTCAAGATGTCAAGCCGAAATCTAATTGTGATTTCAATTTTTAAATCAATTTTGGTTGGAATATCTCTGAATACAAGCTACACTGGTAATATTTCAATCCGCTATTCATTTTATGTATATATTAACGCTATATGTTAGCGCTTGGCCCAAACCCGCCCTTAGACGAGAAACGAACCGCGCTGCCCGAGATCCCGCAATGGAACCCAGCCAGGTTTGTCCACCTGCCGAGAGTAGGCGCTCATCGAAATTAATATTAAGATGAAATCAGTCCTTGGCTACTTGCCGTGAAAGACTTGGGGTGACACAACCGATTTTTTTAGCATAATGGTATACCCGTCAGAATAAGCGAAAAACAACAACAAAGTAAAAAATCCTGTCGTGAATTAAAACGATTAGAAACAGGTATCAATAAATATTAGAAAACACGAAAAAAAGAATTAAAAACATTACAAAGAAAGCATCAAACAGTGTTGTTGTTAATACAAGAATAATATCCTTCCAGTGAGTAAAACTCTTTATCTATGAGATATATCTTAACCCAACGAACGCTGCTCTTTACGAGCGCGCTTTTCGCACGGCGCCGCGGTAAAGCGCCCATCTACGATTTTCTTTATAACGTCATTAAGCGGTGCTGTGTGTACCAGCCATATTCTCATACTGGGTAACCATAATTTGAACACGCTCTCAATCAAAATAATTACATACGCTCTGTACTTGTCTATACACATACCTATACGAATATAAAATTGCGAATATGCTGACTATGTATGGGTCCGCTGCTTCAACTACTCGCCAGGCAATCTGCAATTCTTTCGTTACATTTTTGTCACTAAACTAGAGAACGACGATATTTTTATTCTCACTAGTTTTAGTTTATTTTCTTATGATTTTTAGGGACGTTCCCAATATGTATTAAAATATTGTATATCGTGTTTCAGCAATATAACAGAACAATTAACATCCATCGTAATCCTCACATTTTTCTGACCAATTTTGGTTTAGAAATTGTTTCCCTAATTTGTCTAGTTTCCAAAATCTTCAGTCCAAAAGCTTCAAATCAAAGCTTGAAATCCAAAACCTTCAGTTTCCGCGGCAGCTTTGTAAAGCGTCGCTGTACTCTTTCTAATAAGTCAATGTCGTTTGCAAAGCGTGGACTCTAAATCTGATAGCCAAACTCTAACTGAAGTCATATTAAGTCTCAATCAGTCCTCCTCACTTTCTGCACTTCTTTAATGTTCAAAGTCCCAGTGCCTGCAACCTCTCACCGTAGCTGCACTTGCTTCAGTATTCGCGGCAGCTTTGTAAAGCGTTGCTGTACTCTCTCTAATAAGTCAATGTCGTTTGCAAAATGTGGACTCTAAATCTGATAGCCAAGCTCTAACAGTAGTTATGTTAAGTGTCAATCAGGCATCCTCACTTTCTGCACTTCTTTAGTGTGTTAAGTCCCAGTGTGCAATCTCTCCTCGTAGCTGTACTTGCTTCAGTGATCGCGGCAGCTTTGTAAAGCGTCGCTGTACTCTCTCTAATAAGTCAAAGTCGTTTGCAAAGTACGGACTCCAAATCTGATAGCCAAACTCTTAACAGTAATCATGTTAATTCTCAATCAGGCCTCCTCACTTTCTGCACTTCTTTAGAGGGTAAAGTCCCAGTATGTGCAACCTCTCCTCGTAGCTGTACTTGCTTCAGTATTCGCGGCAGCTTTATAAAGCGTCTCTGTACTTGTCATTTGCAAAGTATGGACTCCAAATCTGATAGTCAAACTCTAAAAGTAGTCATTTTAAGTCTCAATCAGGTCTCCTCACATCTGCACTTCTTTAGTGTGGTAAGTACCAGTGTCTGCAACCTCTCCTTGTAGATGCACTTGCTACTGTACTCTGTACTCTGTACTCTCTCTAGTAAGTCAATGTCTTTTGCAAAGTATGGACTCCAAATCTGATAGCCAAACTCTAACATTGATCGAATATATGATTTGTAAACCTTTAGCATCGAGTCTGGGGCAATGTTGTGGAATGTTTACTTTATCAAA
The DNA here is from genome assembly GCA_944548615.1 of Micropterix aruncella. Lineage (NCBI taxonomy): Eukaryota > Metazoa > Arthropoda > Insecta > Lepidoptera > Micropterigidae > Micropterix > Micropterix aruncella. The sequence continues at coordinate 27,313,877 of OX155958.1, forward strand.
TATCTTGATATATTTCGTAATTGGGCATCAGGTACTGAATAATAAACAGCGGACTTGACAGACGCCGCCCAAACAACATGTCCGCCACAGACTGGCAACATCGACCCGCCCTTATATAAGAACCCTATATATTCATGAATGCGTATTGGTATTATTACTTAGAGGTTTTATTTTTAGTGAATTATATCGCCCGGATTTTGTAGATAGGTACATTCCAAATTCGAGAAATCGTAAAAATCCTAGAGATCGATCATAAAATAAACGTTGCCGATCGTCGCCCCCCACATCGCCATCAATAATGCAGATGGTCGTTCCCTCCGGCGGGCGGCGACTTTCGCTCGAAAAAGCACCGTACAAATTCGCCGCGAGCACGAACGGCGACCATTAAGGTAAAACCCGATACGAACCTCGCCGGAGCCAGTGATATAAAGCTCTCGATCACTAGGTCGGCGGTTCAAACTCCGCTCGAGGAGGAAAAAAGCACTGCGCCGTTATGTTTTAGGATGAGTTTAATGAATCGAGCAGATCATCGCGCAGGATAAAGCAGATGAGAAGCATGTCAACCGGCGGCGAAGAGGGCGAGGAAACGGTACATCGGAACTTGTCAACGGAAAAAAAAAATAAATTGCACGTTGGTCAAACATAAGCAAATTAATGTAAAACTAATTATGTCACTGTGTTTTAAAAAAAAATCTAATATCGTAGTTGCTTTCGAAGATATTCAACTACATGGGTTAAAGCATTGATTATATGGTATTAGATTGCTCCACTCTATGGAGTTGTGCCATTGTGTGTGGAGTTGGAGTGAAATCGTACTATGGTACGCACCGACGAAATGCAGGTGGCGCTGATAGCATTGACGGTCAAACTATAGCAATTTATTTGGCTATCTATAATAACATGAATATTAATAAATGATTTTTTTTATAAAGGACTGATTGATAATAATTAAACTCAACAATTTAACCAATTATAACAATAATAACATTCAATTATTAGTGCCATCTATCGCATTTTTTAAATATTATTTCGCATTTGAAGGGCTGATTATATCACAGAAATAATTCGGAGAAATAGAACGCCATCTATTGGTCTATCTGAACGTTTAAAGTGCGTAATTGCTACGTAATAACACCTGTTTACCAAATAAAAAATTGACATACATATTTATGTAAATAATAATAAATTCACCGACCAAAAATCGGGCCCATATGATGGGCCCGATTTTTGGTCGGTGAATTCCATGGCAGCTCCGTTTGTATTTTATTTATAATAAGAGCATGATTTAAAAAATCGTTTGTTATTATATTATTGTGTTATACCGTAGGCGTGTTTAGAGCGCCATCTGCAGTGCGCCATATTTTTATATCACGAAAGTCGCCATATTGAACATAATAATAGAAGATTAGTAATTTTTTAACTATGCGTGATATCTACAAAATATAGACGTTGCTCTAATTGTAATACGCTATGTAGTCAGTGGTAAAAGTAAAACTCCCTGAATGTTGTAAACCAGCTATCGGTTATCGCGCAAATATTAGAAAACATCACACGAATCTCATGTATTTTATTTTCGTTTGTCGTTTGTTATGTTTATAATTGAAGATCGATTTGATTGAGGGGCGATCGATAGACTCCGGAGGAATCCTCCTAGGACTAGAAGTTCACTTCTTGGACTAAAAGTTCACTTTTTAATCACACCGCTTACTTAACCCCTCAGGAGTCTATGTTTCAAATTCAAGTCAAATCAGTTAGCTGATAGGTCAATCATTCAATCAGCTAAGTCGTTTAACCTGGAGGTTGGTGAACATAGAAATATAGAATCACCTAACTATTATTTATAAAAAGAAATACATTTTATTAATCTTAGGGTCACAGATTTAAACAATGCTTTGAGCAAAATAAGAACCTTTCGGTGTTTACTAGTTTTTACTGTAATTCGGCAAAAAAAACACTGAATTGTACTGAATTTAGAAATATTTCCAATCTCTTTAGTTAGAGGAATCATCAAGTTATTAGTATTATTTTAAAAATTGGAATTTAATAATCATACAGCCATTTTGGCTGGTTTTTATCGATTTTCTCCGCGTATTGCCATAAGATATATTATGTTATATTATATTTATTATCATAGTAATTTTGGGTTTTTATCGGTATTTCCCTTCTTATGTATCATAAAATGTAGAATACTATTAAATGATACTTTAGCCGCGTGAAACTTTAGACCTTTCGCATAATATATTTGTAGTTAAAACATTTGTTTTAATTAAGCGATGTGTTTAGTACACAATATCACTTTTTTTCCTACTCCTTCTCCGTACATGCAGCTCGACTGTATATGCAGCTTCCTCCAACTATTAGAGGCCCTAGCTCGCTGTCCACCTTTAAGCAATCATTGAAAAAGCACTTCCTTTCACAATAAATATGAACCATAAATTCTAACCTTTTCGTTATCCCCTCCCTTTCCTTATTTTGACAGTTTATTTATTTACCTATTTATTTATTTATTTGTTAATATATTAATATATGTATGTATATATTTGTGTATTATGTCCTACTCGAAAATTTATTTATTTATTTATTACTATACTATACACACAAAATGCATATTACCTAAATGCTATAATTTAACATTTTATTTTATTTCTTTTTGTATCATATTGTTCTTCAATTTTGCCTACTCTTCTTTTCACACCAGCATGTTGGTTGACTGGAAGATATTGTAGTGTAGCAATAAGTCCGCCATTGTACCTTATTTTTATTGTGCAATAAAGAGATTTTCATTTATCATTCATTCATGTTTAGGGTGGTAACCCGGGTTCCTTAAGTTTTTTTTTTATAGATGGGGTGTCATTCCTTTTTCGCATGAGAATGAAACAAAATTATATTAATAAGTATACTCTGATGTCCTACAAACTAGTCCCCTTAATAATGCACACACAGCAGTGTGTAACCGCTGGAAGCATCCAGCGGTTACAAATTGTTGTAGCATCTGGGAGCAGTGTCAACTGTAGAGTTGACAACACTGGAATGGTGCTACGTATAATGCCTAAGCCGTCGCATTACGTATAATATCTTGTCTCGTTTCGAATCGTTTCCCTTCAACGGCATTTTCAACTTAGGCAACTATTTAAAAATCATACCGACCCATATCTAGGAGCCTGATAAATTACTGAAATGACGTAAGACACGGGATCGTGTAAGACACTCACTCAAGACAAGACACTCAAGTCGACTCATGGTCGATGACGTTGTTATTTATATTATACTGATGTGCAGCCATCTTTAATGCGGTTGTACCGCTGTTTATCCGTCAAATATTCATGGCGTTGTACCCTAAAGCCTGTTGGATATTGAGAATGGTTTCCACTTAAATATTGTAGAGCTTTTGGTAACATTTTATACAATGTCTAATAAGTCCTTCATCCTTGACAATAAGACGGACGCTCAATGCCAGCGACTGACGCTTTCAGCAGGTGTGAAAAAAATCACGCATGTTCTCTACACACCTCCAAGCACCGGCAAGCTTTTTGTTTTAGAGGAAAAAAGAATAAGGTTAGATACTTTTTAAATAGACTACGTATTTCCAATTATTTTTAATGACTAATCCCTTGCTTGCTATACTTTCGTAATTAAACATTTTTAGCTCGCGATGTTTTTTGATACTCTTCCTATAATTAAGGCATTAATGTTATATTTTTAGCTGTAATCCATTGTTGAGAAGCGCTGCCTTGACATCCTCTTGTTAATTGTCACTATTAGCTACTCGTGCGTAGCAGTTTCCGTAGGGCGCTCGTCTATTACTACGGCATATTCAGCTAATTGGTCCAAATTCACACTTCGCCCTGCTCTGTTAGGCCAAACCGTCATAGTCACATCCTGGAAACATGACCAGACACTTTTAAGGTTTTAGTAGAATAGAATAATCTTTAAAAAAACACCTAAAAATTTAGATATGGGCGTTGGAGCCAAGACAGGGTTTGCAAAATATCAACTCTGCTTTTGAAATTTTAATCTGAGTTCATCTATAAAGAAGCGCTACATAAATCATCAACGATATAGGACATTTTGATGATACTGTACTAAATGCCAGCAGCATGAAAGAACTCCAGCACCTCATTGACAATATTATAACATTGTATGACGAAAACTGAACACTGCAAAGAACGGGTAGGCACATGATTCTCAGTAAAGTGCCCGTAAACACACCTACAGATACAGCATACGGAATTGACGGGCAAAAGACTGATAATTTATAACATTATTTTCATAACAAGTAAATATATTAAAATGAATAAAAAACACTACTGCTGGTACAGAGCGTAGACTATTGTATTTATAATTATTTTTATTACGGTTGTTTTAATTAAATACTTATAGTTTATTTATTTATCCATATAGATAGATGTATATTTCCGGAATTTACTCAATCAAATCTTTCATTTAACACTAAATATGACATATTTATGTAAATTTATTGACATTTTGACATTTAAACAACTACTTACTTGATGTTTGAACAGTTAAATACGCCATGATACTCAGGAGGACCCATGATACTAACAATACCACACACTTCTAATTCGGTTCAAGCGTTTAGAAGTTATGGTGGAATAAAGAAACGGAAAAGATGATTGATGATTTTTACGGTCCTGCAAATAGTCCGTTGCGCCTCAGAGTAACGACAGAGTAGAGAAAAAGATACAATATAAGTATTTGAACAGTTTAATATGAGAAGTAGTAGAGAAAGTTGCGACTTACCATTGTAGACTTGAGAGAAGTGAATTTATACATTTAAAACCGTTGTTTTTATACGTCGCCAAAATGTTTATATGCGTCAATATGTCTTCTTTAATATTCTTCTTTACAGTAGTATTCGATAGAAAGCGTATATTTTACAGTAATGTTCGATATTTTTAACTAGCATAGAAATAATCTTTTTTAACGCGTGGTAATAATATTGTTTTTTCTACTGAGAATTTACTTGCATCATTCGCTAATATTTGAAATGGTGTTAACCGTGAGAGTTGCTACACATACATAGATGCACCTTGAATACATTAAGGGCTCTCTGGACGATCAAGCATGCTTGTCAAGCATCGCGTCGCGGGCTGGGAGGGGATCGTAAACTGCAGGATATATTTAAATATATTTTTTGATATTTACCATAAATGCCTAATTTTGTAGCTGTATATCAGGGAGTCAGGTTAATTAGACGTAATTGATTGATGAATGACGTGATTCCCTGGTATAAACTACAAAATTAGGCATTTTTGTTAAATATTTAAAAAATATATTTGCATATTTCCTGCGGTTTACGACCCCTTCCCAGCCAACGACGCGATGCTTGACAAGCATGCTTGATCGTCTAGAGAGCCCCTTACTTTTCTATTTTTTGGGCAGTCGTGTATTAAAAATCCGCATTAAATAATCTATAAGTGTATTCTTTAACGGAACCAGAATAGTCCTCCCGACTCCGACTTTTCTAGACGGAAAATATAATCTGCCGAAACAACGGGAAAACCCATAGTCCAATTCCACACGACAAGGATTTCTCCTCCCCCAACCGAACAATGTCAAATAACCGCGAAGGTTTAGGCTGATGCGCGAATTAGAGCAGCATTTAAGAATAACTACATGACACCTATTGTGTGAAACGAATGTACAACAACCGGTAGCCTCGAATTCATCATGGAAGACAGGCCACTTGCCCTACTTGAAAATTCTTAAAACGACCCGGGCAACGACCTGGCTGGATTTATAAATAAACCAAAAATATCGCGCTTGTAATTAATTCAACTCAATTCAGTCGCAGCGCAAGAATCGAGCGTACAGCAGTCTCCTACGTAACATTACGTATGCCGGCAGTGAGTCGGTTTGTCATCGGACGCGATAACCTCTCTTGCGCAACATTCTCAATGTGGCATTGACATTTCCTTGAACGGTTCGTGTGTCCACGAAAAAAAGCATTTCGACGACTGCGGCGTCTGCGCGACTCATTGTGTTTTACTTCGAGACGGTCGCACGGCTGCTGGGATGAGAGTTTAGGCTCAGCGAAGAATGAGCTCTTTAAATTGTATTTTTAATGAAGATTACACACCAGTGTCATTATCATTATCATAATTTGAGGTTCATTCATCGTAAGCAATACCAGTGCAGTATAATTATACAGACAACGATTCAGTCGGGGAAGATTATTTATAGCTTGTTGCTGTGAGATGTCGACTCTAAAGTACCTGTACCTTAGATGAGAGCGTTGGAGGTCTGAAGACGGCCAGTTATTTATTTATTTATTTATTTAGGAATTAATTCCTATAAAACATTGATTTTGCTTACAAAAAAAACAACATGGCAAACCCCTCATGATTATTCGATTCTGTCACCCAACTGGGTCGAACCCGTTCTAAGGTAGACAGTGCTCTAATAATACATTTTTTTTAAACTTTGTATTAAATGCTAGATAGATAGATAGATAGATAGAGATTCTTTATTGCACATTAAACAAAAACATACAAAAGGCGGACTTATTGCCTAAAATACAATCTCTTACAGCCAACCTTCGTGGAAGTGTAAAAATTTAGGTGCCAAGAGATAAATTAAAAATTAACAAAAAAAGAAGAAAAACTTATTACATAACAAAAATTAATCAAGTAACAAAAATGCCATTTTTTAAATAAAATTAGGATTTGGAATAATTCGCAAGGAGCGAAGGATAGGAGATAATGGGATGAGACCTAGGATAACTAGGAATTTAGGGACATGAAATGCTTTTTCAGACACTTGAAAGGTAGAAACCGTTGGTGCGTTTCTGATGTCTGGCGGGAGCTGGTTCCATAGTCTAGCTGCATGAACGGTGAAGGAATAAGTAAATAAAGAAGAATTATGAGTTGGAATCGTAATTTTACTATCCTGACTGGATGGGAGCTAATGGGCCCTTGCTGAGTTGGCCACGAAGACCCATTCTGTTTTCAGGGTCGGTCACACTCACGGGTCAACACCCATCCGATGGCCTCCACGCATGGGGTGCGAGCCTGGGTAGGACACTGGGTCAACCAGTCTCCCCTGGGAATTCAATCCTCTGGCGCTCCTGGACGGTCTGCGCACCGAGCGGCGCAAGCCAATCGATTGTGCTCTCCGACTAACAATCGGGGGAGTCTGGGAACTGTATTGTTTCCTATAGAGCGGGGGTGGTTGTCTACCTTACGGCGACTGCTCTTGAAATGACCATTGGCCATCTGATCCCGGTTCAGAGTCGGGCAAAGGTCGCCTTGGTCCGCGATAGATTCGGTATACTCCGTTTCACCGCTTCGTAAGGGAGAGGACCGCGCAAGCGACCTCGAACTCGGAACCAATCGAGAGACCGGAGAAATCTGGTCACAATTGGTAGTTAGGGCGCGAGTGCCGCCCGCCAGGTAACATACCTGGCTACTCGCGGTAAGGCGTTGGTCTCTAACGGGTTGTGGCGTAGCTAGACGTCGGATTTGTTATGTCCAAAGTCTTCTACGCTCACTGCACGGTCGATAGAACGATGAATCGTTAAAACGTCCTGCGGTGACGGGTTCGCCCGTTGTGGTTGACATCTCAATATATCCTGACTGGAACGGAGTGAAAGACCATGACTTCCTACGTGATTGAATTTTTCGGTTAGGTAGGAGGGAGCGGTGGGATTGTTGAGGATGTTATAAAGAAGGGAAAGAATATGCATGTTTCTACGTTCACGTATTCGAAGCCAATGAAGTCTGCTTCTATACTCAGAGACGTAATCAATTTTTTTCGCGTTGAAGATATACCAAATGCTCATAAAACTAAATCGCCTTAAAATGTGGTCCTAAAAAACGCTATTTCGTTATAAAATCGGCATTAAATTTAAACATAAAATCTGTTAAGAGTGGGACATATAGAATTAGAACTTAAAGAAAGAGAAAAATAAAGTTATAAGAAAGAAAACGCCCTGAGAAAAATATCAAAAGTTATTTATATGAAATATATGGTAAGTATTGTAAAAGTAAATATAATAATACCTAGACAAAGCCCTTGCCCAAAGTACCTTGCCATCCTATTGTCCATGCTTTTATCAAAGTTATCAATATGCAATATATGGTAAGTACTATACAATTAAATATTGGGTCCTACCTATGAAAATGCTGTACTCTAAAGGTTTAAGGCCAAAAACCTTGTATGAAAAATATATATTTAATTAATAGAAATATTATCCCCTATTATCTATGCAGATTTGTCATTTTAATGGGAGTTGATTAATTCTTCTGCTGTAAAACTCTCGTGGACAGGAACCAATGAATGCTCACCGACTCTTCAAAGTCGTTTTTCCTGGTAAAAAGTTATCTAAATTCTGTAAAAAATTGAAACTCTATTGGATCAAGGTCTAGTACAGTGGGTGACCAAGATTCCAACAAAGAATGCGAACGGTTATCATTATACGTAGGTAAAGGCTGGCGACGTTTTCGAACGTTGGCTATCTGTGTGGGCCGAGTAGCGGGACATCTGGCGACCATATCCGAGCCCTTACGACTCGACGTTTTCGCTTTGATTTCAATTTTGTTTTAAGAGAAGTTACATACTGTCTTTTATAATGTGGTTATACGTTGTCATGCAGAAGCAGAGCAGTGGCGAAGAGCGATTGACCAGGCTCGGTTATTTAATCACGAGCTTCTCCATCATTGTTTGCAGTTCTCAACAGTACACTTTTACGGTAACTGTATAGCCAGTTTGCAAAGAGCTGTAATAGAAAACACCGGCACAGGATCTCATATTTGAAAATAATGAAAATTTGCAACTTTACCATGGTTGCACAAGCGAAAATATCTGAGCAGAAACAAACGACGGAAAGACAAATAAACAGCTGATTCTTAAAAAAGAATAACTTGGCATAAAATTAAAATTTATTTCAGTTTGAAATTCCAACTCAAACCCAAGTTATCCAAGTTAACAGTGGCCAGTGTGAAAAACCAGCAATTCCATATGTAAGGACCCAATATTATAATACCTAGTCAGAGCTAGTACCTACAGCTAGTAACTTGCCATCCTGTTTCCCATGCACTAATCAGAAAAGGCAGAAGTGGCACTGGCAACGAACATCTAAAGACGGAGGGTGACTGGAGAAGCCTAGTAAGATTTCGTAATAACGTCAAGCGTTTGATCTGAGTCAAAAATATATGCGCCGCAAAAAAATCCTCGCAATTCTCAAGAATGTTATTTTTAAACTCAATTCGCTATTCCGCGTATAATATCAAGTAGCGCACATGTCTGTATACACTTTAGCGTTGCGCGTGAACTTGAATGCTGGTTCATGATGGCTCGGCGATCGCCGCATGGCTAATCTCCTTGGGCGTCTGGCTTGGAGAGGTGCCAAGCCGAAATAGCTAAACAGCCAAGCGGTCCTATTGATTAACGAGGAGAATGTAGATAGGCCAAAAGAACTTCGATCTTCGAGACACGAATATAGACGATTGCCACAAACATCTTGCCACAAATCAGTGATGACAATGAAGTGGTTTCAGGAAAATCATGTGAATCTTCTTGACAGGCCAGCCTAGTCTCTTCATCGCCAGCCCAGGCTCTTCATCTCAACCCAATAGAGCACTTGTGGGGTATTTTATGGTGTACTATCACAAGTGTAAGATATAGAATCACCCAATAAAAATATATTACTAGAACTTCATGAAATGTCTAAGGAAGACTGAGGTGAGCTAATAAAGAGTTTGAATGAAGGTTTAGCTCAACGTTGTTTTAAAGTTATATTTTGAAATGCTCATGTTTAAAAACATATATCGAGACTCGTCACGCACGTTTATACGACAAAAAAGGGCAATATGGTGCTGGCGCCATTTTGGCCGCCATCTTGAAATACCGAACCAATGTTTTTATAGTGTATTTTTATATTCCCCGTGCTTAAAAACATACATCTAGATATTTTGGACGCGTTCCTATGTCAAAGGGGGGCATTGCAGCGCCGATTTCTGAATCCAGCGCCATATTAACGGCCATCTTGGATATCTCACTTCCGATCGGTATTTCGCTTGGGCTACCAGCATTTTCAGATTTAGCATTTTCTGTTGCCCAAAAGTTACATGATTTGCTTCTAAAAGTAAAAAGGAGAGCTCTTTCTCGATATTGTGACTAGACTATAGAGTCAAAGAGGAGAGCACCAACAATGGTTCCTAACTGCTCGTCCCGCTATTAACCTATTAAAAAAGTGGTTAGCACAGAGTTTATAATTTGGACTTTTGCCCGTTTTTTATTACAAATACTCCAGGGTGCAATGACAGATGGACAACTGTGGCTGTAACGTCTCCGAAACTTCGCGGCGTTGGGTGCTTCAAGCGTATATTATATCAAATACTAGCTGACCCGACGAACTTCGTACCGCCTAACATCAATAAATGTCGTGTTACAGATTAGCTGAACTTAATTTATGATTTTATGAAAGTAATACAATGAATACAAAATAAATACTAAGTTCACTACTTTATTAAGATAATAACACAAAAAGAAATATAAAAGTACAAACATTAATTATATCATCGCGTGTCAGTATGACATGATTGAATTAAACTATTTACATATTGTGCAGCATGAGATGCACTCGGTTTAATTATCTTCATTGAAGCACCTTGGGATATACGACATTTTTAGTATTTTTTATCAGGCGCAAAAACAAATAACGCGGATGATTTGCCGACACGTGAACATGCCACGTATAACTGACCATGAGAAAAACACGGATTTACATTTTGTATGGGAAAATGTTTTTCTTTTATTTTAATTTTTCGCCAACTTTCCAATTTTCGATTTAGATAGTTATTCTGATATTTGGGACCGAGACAAATACTACAAATCAAAAACCATGAAAGTCGGTCCAGCCGTTCTCGAGTTATAAGTGTTCGAACAAACCCAACTTTGTTTTATATATATAGTTGCTTTTACTGCTCTCACATTCTCACCCATTTAAAACATTTTTTTACAAAGGTCACTTATCTCAAAGACAATAAATAAGTCGAAAAACTTTTAACATTATTGGAAACTGTATCATTAAAATTATTTTTAAAAAAAATTTTTATTTTTTTCGGATTTTAGTTTTTTGTATTTTTTTTTGCGAAATTTTACTAAATTTTTAATCTTTTAAAGGATTTATCAACTTACTGATTTAAAAGTTGACTATTAAGAATTGATATTTTATTTTAAAAATCATAATTCATTTGACTTGTTTTTATCGATATTCTCCGTGTAATACTCTTAAGATTAAGAATATTATTAAATAAACCTTTAATATCATGAAATTTTAGACCTTTATCTACTATTCGCATAACATTTATAGTGGAAACATTTGTAATCATACCTTTTAATTTGAAATTGCGATTGTTGTTTCGGCGCTTCCGCATATAATAACCCCCCCCCCCCCTCGGTATACCCGCATGGGCCAATCTCCCATTTTCTTAGAGATCGGCGCCCGCATCCGCCATTTCCCCACGTTCAATTACGACTGATCGCTTTTAATGCACGCATTTGGAATACGTTCCCGTCATGCAATTGTCGAGTCGGCGCAAATATTTTGGCTCACGGTCTCGGAATTGAATCCCGATTTATGGGGCTTTTTTTTGTTTTTTAACGTTAGCCGATTTGACGATGATGTCGATTTTCTCTAGAATTCAGATCTACCCCCGAATATAAGAAAAATATTAGATTCTGCTTCAATATTTCTCGCCATCGCCCGTCTCCAAACCTCTCCAGGGCATCTATGCTAAATATGTCAGTGCTGGAAACTTCACCTCGCAACCTACGTGCTATGAAAGTAGTCCGGTCTGAACAACCGCAACACCTTCACTCATTGATGAACTAGTACTGTAACCACCACACTTACTCCACTCGAGCACTTGAGCATCTCGCCATTATCCCTAAGTTTAAATTAACAAGTACTAAAGGGGGTTTTCCTACTATTCGTCGGTTGTATGAAATAGGCTGGGAGCGACATTATGGTCAATTTCATTAAGTTACTCCAAATTCAAAATGGGCAAATACTTGTACTTAACGACGAAGAATTTTATTGGTATGTCCTGGAAACCCGGCCAACTGATCTGATGACATCCCCATTTGCAGCGTTTGCAGAGCCATCGTGTAGTCCTTGTCGTCATAAATATATACTTTTAGGGATTTTTTTAAAATTAACCTTTCTGAAATTTCTGTATTTTTAGGTACTGAAAATAAAAATAAATAAATAAATTAAACGGAACTCTAGAGTTTAAATGCTCGATTTTTCACCTTACGTGAAAACACTGAAAAACACTGGGCTCAAAATTTCTCGTGTACTGTGTAGTATTTTCAGTAGATTCTAATTTTCGGAAAAGTCCGATACTTTCATAAATAAAGAGTATTTTGAACCATTTTCATAAATGAAAATTATATATATCTTGAATGGAATAAAATGTTAATAAATCGGTTGTGTCTCCCCGAGACTTTCCCGGCAAGCAGACAACCCCCCTCGCGCGCCAAACCCCCTAACCCCCCTCCACCCTTTCTCCCTTCTCTAAAACCCCTCTTCCCTCTTCCGACCCTCTTACCCCCCCCCCCCCAACCTTCTAACCTAACCTCTCCCACCTCCCCCAACCTTCCTACACCTACACCACCCTTTTAACTCTTCCCCAAACAACCCCCCTCCCCTCCCCTCTAACTCCCCTCTCCCTGCCTCCCCTCCAAATCCCCCTCTCCACCCCCCCCCCCCATCACCCCCCTCCTTCGCACCCTCCGCTCGCACCCCTCCCCACCCTCAGCCCACATGCCCCCTGCCCCACCTCCTCTCCAACCACCCCTTTCACCGCCCCCCTCACCCACTTTTCTCCCAACTACGAGATTCCAGGGATATCGTGAAAGTACGATTGTTGGGAGCGCCATCGACTTGTAGAAAATTGTAGAATTCGAAGATGGTCGACGAAACGGGCCCCTTAAACAGATTGAGAGCCCTAATCTACACGCATGATGCAAGTGAAGCAGACCCGGAAGCGTGAATTAAACTTCCATCAACCATCGCCAATCGCATGCATAATTATTTTAAATTGAACGAGCGCATAGTTCCCTTCTCCCTACTTCCAGTGCAGTCCAAATTAAGATGCCCGCGGGCGAGTGGTTCAATAAATTTCGTTTCATTCAATCACTATAAACACGGTTTATTGTTATTAGCTAGCCGTTGCCTCTGAGAGCTTATACACCTCCGATAAGAACAATGGAGTACTAGCTTAAGTAAAATGCGTCTCGATAGTATGAAAGAGTCGTTTTGTCGTGCCTTGAAATTGAATGCGTTATTTTTATAGCACGCACGATTACGTGAACATGAACACGCAATGGGGTTTTGTCGGCCGCGGAAGGGTTAACACTTTTGAATAATTTTATAAAAGTCTGCCGTAGGCTTTGCAAATCCTTTTAATCCAGACGGAGAAAATAAATTGGTTGTTAATCCAGACGGAGAAAATAAATTAGATTTTGAACTAATTTCCATTGGGGAACGCATTAGGCCGGCAATACACTTCAGATTTTTCTATACGATAGTCGTATCCGATAGTCTGATCAGACTGTCGGAAGGCACTCTTGCCATACCTCTTGTTGGAACATACAATACACATCCGATACGATAATCTGACGTGAATGGCCTTCAACACGGTTGGATCTATCTTTTACTCAAAATACTGGCCGGTGAAAATTCAATGTGATTTCGTCCCAACAAGGCTTCTGTGTACCGAATTTCAAGTTCAATATGGGCCGATTTCTACGACAACCTTTTCATCTCTTGCCACGACCAAATGATGCCTCTTTGCCAAATTTCAGCTCGTTCTGATAAAGCATTTAGGCGCTATCGTAAAGGAATACACACAGTCAGACTTTCATATGGAAATCGTCTTAATCGTGTAAATGGGGCTGAAAATTGATATTTTCGTTTTTAATCGTGAAAAATCGCGTTCACAATACTTTCCCTCCCCTATAATTGGTTGGCTGAGACAGTAATAATGTTTCCAGTCGCAATGGTGAAACAGAATTGCTAGACTAATTGTCTTGCACTCGTAAATCTGTAAATCGTATCGTCAAATTTTCGATTAAACGCAACGTTATTGTAAGTAATGTTATAACAGTGCCACAATTGCACTGGATCCCAGCGCATTGTAATGTCGAACGCCAGTATTAGTGATGACACTGCAGGGCGAGATGTCTGAGTCGTTATCAGTAGTTCAGAAGACTGTTGTATCGTGCGCGCTTCTTATACGTCGAAATGCATCGCATAGCCCACACGCATACCTACATAATAGTCGATAATGACGCTTCATGCAGTCGATAATGACGTGGCTACATTCTAGCAAGACAACTGACGACTTTTGGTGTTTTGGCAGTTAGACTGCCGGCAATGGCGTTTAACATGCCGGCAATGGTCTTACACCATCGCACTTCATACATTGTCAAATATGGCATAGCGTATTTTTGAAACCGTACTTTACTTATAAGTGTTAACTATTAATTTATGAGTCTATTAGCTTATTTCGGCGTACCTCTTATTATTATTTTACATTGTTATTTGTCCAGGCTCAGGCTTGTTGCGGATTCTGCCAATCCTCAAAAAGTCTATATCATTAAATTATTAAAACCATTTTTAGTAGTAAATATGGATATTGTATGTTTCTTTTAACTATACACAACTATATAACTATAATTTTTCACATAATAAATTAAGTCGGTAGTTTAGTCATGTGTAACTAATGTAATTTGTATAAATATGTATGATCAAAATATGTAAAACGGTATATACATTATGAAATTAATAAACGGCTACATTATAGAGTTGTCAACTACAGTGGGCGAATCCGTCACCTCAGGAAGTTTTAACGAAATAATCGTTCTATCTCCCGTGAAGTGAGCGCAGATGACGATGACTTAGGACAAAACAATCCACCGTCAAGCTCCGCCACATGCCCGTAAGAGGCCAACGCCTTATTCGCAAGATAGCCAGGAATGTTACCCAGCGGGCATACACTCACGCCCTTACTTCCAGTTGCGACCAGATTACTCCGGTCTCTCGACTGGTTACGAGTTCGAGGTCGCTTGCGTGGTCCTCTCCCTTACGTAGCGGTGAAACGGTTTCAACCGAATCTATCGCAGACCACGGCATCCTTTGCCCGGCTCTTCACCCGGAATCGGGTAACCGATGATCGTTTCAAGAGCAGTCGCCGTAAGGTTAGCAACCACCCCCGCTCTATAGGAAACAGTACAGCTTCCAGAGTCCCCCGACTGTTAGTTTTGTGTCCGTCTCTTTACCGCCCCGAGGGGCGTTTCGTTCATTGCAGGATCCAGGGATTCCTCCCCCCCGTGGCTGCTCCGAGACCTACCCACGGACAGTGCGCCTTCACCTTCATTGTTCTAGAGCGTCCTCTACCCCGCTTACCGGCTCCTAAATTTACTCTATTGTTGTTTTTTTTTTCGGTAAATTTTGTAATATTTTTGTATTTTTTTTTTTTGTAAATACCTTTTATTACGAATAAATGGGTTCTCGGGGCGGTACGGGGGGGGGGGGGTTACCCTATTTCACCCCCTGCGCGTTTTACCCTTCTGGTACGCGCAGGGTTGTCGTAGCACGACATCCCGGGCAGACAAGACGACCCTCGTCGTTATAACTGCCCGGGCGGTGGGCGGGGTTTGCTGCCCTCACCTATCGCCCTGAAACTCTTAACTGTTAGTCAGAATTCACAATCGATTGACTTACGCCGCACGGTGCGCAGATCGTCCAGGAGCGCCAGAAGATTGACTCCTAGGGGAAACTAGCCCTAAGACCAGAATCCTACCCGGGCTCTCGCTTCGTGCGTGGAGGCCGCCGGATGGGTGTTGACCCGTGAGTGTGACCGACCCTGAACAAATAGGTCTTTGTAGCAAACTCAGCAAGGGCCCATTAGCTCCCAATAAGTGGTGGTGGACCCATTAGCTCCCAATACGTGGACTGGGAGCTAATGAGCCTAGTGCAGTTGAACCACTATGACCCATGTGTTAGGCTCGGTCGAACTCACAGGTCATCACCCATCCGGCAGCATCCAAGCAGAAGTGCGAGCCCGGGTATGACTCTGTGCCTGCGGGCACAGAGTCCTACCCGGGCCCTTACTTCCGACCGGACAAATTTGGCTGTAACTCCAGCTACCTACATCCAGATTTCCCCGGCCGGAAGTAAGGGCGCGAGTGCCGGCCCTCAGTTTGCAAATCCGGTTTCTCGCGTTAAGGCGTTGGCTTCTTACGGGCGAGTGGCGTAACTAGACAGTAGACTGTTTCGTCCCAAGTCTTCTACGCTCACCACCCGGGAAACAGAACGATCAAATATCGTTAAAATCTTCTGAGTTGACGGGTTCGCCCGATGTAGTTAACAGCTCCAGTTGCCCGGATGGTGGATGGATGGATGAACGGCTTCTGTCTCGATCACATTAAAAAAACCCTATTGCCAAAAACTACATGACACATTTCGCAACTATGTATCCCTCAACTATGTATTCCTCAACTGTGTTCGATCCCTCAACTATGTATTCCGACACAGTCACACCTAACTTTTTTTCGTCGACCATAATAATCCATCATCAGATCCCGACAACCATAAACCACATATATAAACTTTACATCTTATACGGTGTTCACACATGGGAATGTCGGCCGAAAATGGGAATATCGCTGTTAAAATAATGAAACCACCTCATTCCCGTATTTTTAAAAATTGTATTACAACATTGTTTTAGCTGTTTGCTTTATGTATTCTTGATACAATGTATCACTATCAGAAACTAAGCGAGACTCATTTCATGATAAGAAGTGTGCATTGCACACAAATAAGGTATTTTCATAGACTTCGCCGGAGAGTGTGTTCAGCGAATGTGTGAACGTGGCGTTACGGACAAATTAATAGAAAACAGTTATCTCGTATAATTCCTTGTACAGCAAATAATGCCATTGCGCAATAATTCGGTGAATTGTCCATAGGTACATCGTAATCCAATTTACTTATCTGAATATGTTTGCTCGACTGGCCTGAAGGGTCGGAAAGCATTAAATTGCATTTTTGTCTCGCTTATTGGGCATAATTAAAGCGTCTTATCTTAACGCCCGCATGTTGTTTTGAAGTGTGTCGTGCAGTATCGGTTTACGTCATTCTTCGAAATTTCAATACATACCTCAATGCATTCAATATCTCAAATAGGGTGTAGACAATACCAAGAAATCAGAAGTCTCCACCAAAGTCTTAACCTCTGTAATTATTAAGGCGACATAAAACCTTAGAAAAATATCCGAAATGGGCGGACACGCGAAGAAACAGGCGGGGTTAATTTTGTAGGGTTTGACCAATAAAAATCCAGCGTTGACAAACCGTCAGGCACAGATTTGCATAACTGGGCGCATACTAAACGTTCTATCGCAGTGCTAGCACAGAATAACTATCTTTGAGCAGTGGTGGTATAATGGCAAAGTATACATATTTAGCGTAACTCTCAGAGCGCTCTCACGTTTTAATTAATTGCAATTAATTTAGGGCCTAAATAAAAAATGTGGCTAAGCGTGACGCTAGAGAATTAACCAGTCAATTTAATAAAATTAAAATAAAACACACTCACCGCTTACATTGTAGGAGTAATCGCGCCTGAAAGTTTTCGAAATCAGTTTAAAGCCTTAATGTCCAACCAAGGCAATGAGCAACTTTTTTGAGTCCAAATTGTGAATTGAGGGATTCGCTTAGAAACTTTTTTAAATTTATTTTTTTAGTAACACATCTAGTAAACAATTAATGTCATATTTGTAAGTAAGATATTAGCAAGAAATTGATGCGACATTATTTTTAATGTTTGACACAGTCGCCTAACTAGGCCTAGGCCTGTTCTAAGGCAGACTTTTAATGACTAGGTATTAAGTGTGCACTGGTAACTTAAACAATATGTTAGTACTTATTTTTAAATCGACAAATATGAAACTATAAATATTTACGCAATTATGCTAATATTTAAAAAAAAAACATAAAACTATAAATTTTCAGATGTGGTCGTTTCCAGGTATTATGTCACCTTAATCATGTTGGTTAATACTTTCTCTATAATTCGAGTCCTTGGGGTGTCGCTCACAGAATTCTCGGTCTCGGCGTCCGCGACGGTCGTACTCTTATTGTCTGTAAAATGTAACTAAGCCGAAACGTCGGAAAAAACTCTCATTTAGTTCCGAGCGGTTAAAAGGCATAATCAAGGCAGGATAATAACATTGCAATCCCTTCCTTTCCGTTATATCCGTTATATTCTTACCCCCTCTTCATCCATGCAGCTAGACTATGGATCCAGCTCTCGCACAGAAGATTCTAAATTCAAAGTGTCCTTGAAGAAACATTCCATTAGCCAGGCATTATCTGTCTCATCCCATCCTTTCCTATTGCTCATTGCGGTTTTTTTTGCATTTTAGTTATTTAATTAAGTGTTTGTTAGCTAGTATATTATATAGTTTCTTGTTTCTAAATCATTTGGTGCCTAAATTATTTCACTATTATAAAGGTTGGCTATAAGAAATTGTATTTTTAACACAACTTTTATTAGATCGACCTGTATGTATGTAACCTGCAATGGACTCTAAGGAACTGAATTACAAACACTTCTGATTGTCGAATCAACATGAAACGTTGTAATTGGGTGTATTTCTTATGACAATATTGTATCGGTTGGTTGTAAGGTTAATAGTTGATTCAATTTTTCTTGTCAAATGTGAAGTATGTTCAGATTTCTAGATGTTCACATTTCTAGAATCGAAGATTAATGAAAGATTAATGGTTTAACTTAAATCTTAGTTTACTGGGACGATTTTAAAGAAGTGATTTTTTTATAAAATTTAATGAGAAACATTATGACAGTCCCCTCGCCTTTACACTCAACTAGTATAATTAAATTACAAACATGGCATAAAAAAGTATTATTTTTTTTGCTTTCTAGTGCAGTAGGTACCTACATATAAAAGCGTGTTCTTTTTACACGACTACCCAACAAAAAAAGGAGTAGGGTTCATCTATGTTTTCCGTTTCTTTATTCGATCATAACTTCTAAACGTTTAAACCGATTAAGATTTTTGTGATTTTGTTATATGGTATCTTAACTGTCCAAATATCAGGTAAGTAGTTGTCTAAATGTATTTTTGTCTAAATGTCTAAATGTATGTCTTGATGTATTTTTAATCGATAGCTTTAATTGAAAGGTCACATATGTTTCTACAACGTTACTTAAACGTGAAAACCTTTAATTAGTTCACTGTAATCCTACTCCGTCTTTTTGTTAAATTATTAAATAAATAAATGTCCAAATGTCAATAAATTAACATAAATACCTACATATATCATGTTTAGTGTCAAATGAAAGGACTGATTGAGTACATTCCGAAAAAATATACATGTATCTACATGGATAAATACATAAAACAATATTCCTTAAAATTACACAAACAAATATTTCTTAAAAAATCATAATTAAAAAAAATATAAATATAATATTTCACTTTTTGTAACGGTAGTCGTGTTTTTTAATATTTTTATTATTTTTAATATATGTACTTGTTGATTTTCTAACTTTTATTTTAGTTTAGTCCAATAAGTCCGCCTTTTGTATGTTTGTATGATTTATTCATTCCTTCAATGCGATAGAGTAAAAGTATAAAATTAAACGTTTGGATGGCAATGACCCCGCTCTGGGCTTCTCAATGGGATATAAAAGTGATGCGTGGCGGCAACATCAGCACCAGCACGCATGCGCACGCATGATGCATGATGCACAGCAGGCGCGGCGTTTAACTATCGCAATAAGGTGGCGTTTCTGTCGTTAATTTTCCTCTGCGTTTTACGCTCCAGATACGCGCTTATCTCCTTGTAAAGCCAATTTTATTGTCGGACAAACATCGCACCGATAAACAGAGCTGCCGCCCCGCTCCATAAACTAAATATGGTAGTAATATCGTTCGAATTTGTTTACCGCGCTGTCTGGATTGCGCGGGATCAACGCCTAATGGACCAATAAAACCAGCGCGACGCTCGGCAAAGGAAAAGTAAATATTTTCACCCAAAATATTGACATGACGTAAAAGAGAATAGGTAATTTCGTACCCACTTGCAGAGTTTGTTGTAGCCATTGATATATTTGCTAGATATGCCCTCAGATACAAATAAGTTGGCCCCATACCCTTTGCTCGTAAATCATGTGACAGAGAGAGCAATAAATTGAACAGTATGCGAGAGAATAGTGCGCAAATATGCTTCACGGCAGCTCTCACACCGGAAACAGACTGCGACCAAACTACCACTGGCCGGCTTTCAGTAGTGTTTTAAAGGGGTCATTTTCGAGCGCGAAAGGCCGGCCATCTATGGAATCATATATCGATAGTTGTAACATACAGCGTTGTACACTCAAGAGACACAAATAAATATAAAAAGAATAAAAAAACACTACTGCCGTTACAGAAAGTGAACTATTGTAAATATATATTTTTTTAATTACGGTTCTTTACGAAATATTTGTGGTTTCTGTATTTATCCATATATATATTTCCGGAATGTACTCAATCAGACCTTTTATTTAACACTAAACACGATATATTTATGTTAATTTATTGACATTTGAATCGGTTATTTGAGAAACAACACTAGTCACGTTTTTTCGAGTTTCACTTTTTGAAGCAACTTTATTCTCAATGCCTAATGCATCTTCTCAAGAAAAATAAGCCTACCTACTCCATCAAATATCTATGAAGCAGTAATGACGCGAAATTTCCGTTTATTTGAGAAACCACACAAGTCCTGGACTAGTGTGGTTCCCCCTTCTTCGTCTATGCGAAAAGTCACTTTAGATTACGTTCATCTATGACGCCTTAAATTCATCGACTAGTTAAACGTAAAGCTTAGTTTAAGGAAGAAATATTAAACCACCCGTTCAGGTTGGTTCCACCAAATTTTTGTTGATGAATTTAAGCAAGTTAATGAGGCATTTAGTAGACGTATTGTGACGTATACAGTGAACGTATTTTGTATTCACAATCACAAAGACAATACCGCCTAGGTACATTTATGTATATCATAAGGGAACTGACGGAAAAGGCCAGGTCTAGGTCTGCTCAATGTTAATGCAATACTTCAAAGAGCACATGGCTTCTGTGGACCACCTGCATATCTTCTCTGAAGAATGCCCCAGTTCAGAGGGCGTTCTTTTCTAGTATGTGATAGTATTAAAGAGGAAGATTAAAACAGCAGATAGAGTTTTTACAGTGAAATAATACGTCGAATACATGGTTCATTCATCTAATAAGCAAACTTCTTCGTTTGCTTACCAGATAACGACACATTCATTGATTTTTAAAAATGGTGGCCTAAGACTTTCAATCGCATCATGTTGTCCGTGGAGACCAAAGGTCGTATTAATGCTACAACCTCAAAGTAGACAAAGACAACAAAGTAAATTTCAAGATATCTACGTTCAAGCGCTTCAAACATTCTAGAGAACATCCTGGAACTGTAGTAGCGTCAGAACACATCGGAATCTTGGTAACACATAGATACGTTTAAACTTCGAGCCGTTAAACGTGGACCCATAGAATTGCCGACGGATCTGGAGTACCCAGTTCAAAAAAGAGCTATAAATATTAAAAAATGGATGATATAAAAAAGTTTTAAAAGGTTCCTGCCCGACAATAGAGACGTAAAAAGATTCTATGACGACATCTTCAGATGGAAAGTCTGTGACCATGATGTAAACTCTAATGAGGATTAATAGATTTAGGGATGTACACTATCGACTATAGATATGTAGACAAAATTTAATAACTAGTTTATTTCATAAAATCATACATAATATATACGAAACTTCGGATGTGAGTAATCCCTGTACGACTTGGATTAATGAGTTGAATTTTGATAATATTACTTCTTTACACAAACACAATTAATTGTTTTAGTGCCTAGTTGTTACACTCTGGGTACACCTTTCATAAAGAAATGCCCATTCTCCTTTTCTACTACAAGATAGAAAGATGACAACTTAGTTGTAAAGCTTTAACCATAATTTCTCAGAATAATAAGAGGATTAGGCCGGGGATGCTCTTAATCCCCATCAATATAATTTAGAAAGTTCCTTTGATTCGTCCGTTCGTTACAAGAAGTCATTAAGATTTTTGGCATTTCGCTGCTATATCAGAAGTCATTAAGACCTTTACACTGACGCTTGTTTAGTTAAAATATGTTTTTGTTGTTGCAAATATTTCTTATTTCTGCTAAAACAGTCACGTGGTTTGTCGAACATCTTAGAATGCGTTTTTACAAGGTGTCTTAACATACTTTGTTTTATGTTCTCGGATGATAGAACTTTACGTCACTCACTGTGGTCTATCTTTGTCGTTGACTTCTATAAAGTGAAGACAAAATCCAAGTAGTTGTCTTCGTATTTGCGGCGTTTCTGCTTTTTTCCTCGCATGCCACTTGCCGATGCCCGATCGTTGGTACTTGCACTATTGGTTTTTATCATCAAAAATCAATCCAATTGTGGGAAAAATGAGAAGGCACAGCTTAGTACACGATTCACAACTACACAGCGACCTCTAGCGAAATACTAACGAATACACCAACGAAATACTATTTTATGAGGATGGATAAATAGATTAGTGTTTGGTTTTCTTTTCTGTTTATTGTAGAGTGTCTTTAGCAGAGTAAAGTTGCTTACGTCGGGACGTATTTAAAATGAAAAGTGTATATCTGTGGAAGGCGTTCTTTTTTTTGCGAATTAGAGGTTCCGTGGTGTTTACAGTTCGAAGTTTGTATGCAGGGCGACAAGTTATGCTCTTGAGATATAAACGCACCTCTGTGCGCAGAGCTGTGCGCAGCAACTCGCTGAGCATAATTTTTCAATGAGGACGATTGGCCGAGGCGCCTTCGCAGGTCAATCACCGTTGACCTCTGCCGCAACACTGTGTCGAGCTCTTATCGAGTATAACGCCTTCAACCGCGAAACGACAAGTTTGACTCCATCAATGCATCGAAACGATATTAATCATCATGTCGAAGGATGATCTGAAAGAGGGTGGTCAGTATTCATAATCATAATAATTTTATTCATGCTGTCAACATGTTTTATACATATATTGTACATCCGAATAAAAACCTAAAATATCGCTGTTTTTCGTTTAGGTATATATTTAAGAATTTGCAGCTTCGTACCTGAGTTACGGATTTACCTATAATATCTAAATATAGAAATATTTCAATTTGATATTCCAATAATATGAATGATATTATATGGAATACCTAATAAATGCCGATTTCAATTTAAGAAATTTCTACTCAAAAATCGCTACTTCACGACGCGTTTTGAAATTATTATAAGCAAACGTGCATTGAACTGTAAAATAATTTCAATATTTCAACAAATAATCAATAGAATAAAAATAGTCTAACTTATGTATTTTTATTTATTATTTTATTTATTTGTTTATTAACTTATCACTAATCAACATTATAGGAATGAAACAATGCTTTGAAAAAAAAGATATTAACAAATAGAATGTCGTGTAAAATACTAGCTGTTATGTAAGAATAAATAATTATTTGCCTGTAATTTAAGCAGACGAGGATTGACAATAGAGGTAATGGAGGGCCCATTAGCTCCCAGCACAAGGTACAGTGAGTGTTGTGTGCACGGTCGATTTTCGAAATTCGCGCGCTTCGCAAGCGCCGCCCCACCACCACCATTATAATTTGCGTAGTGGCAGCGGTTTGCCGCCTACCCGCGGTACAGCGGATTGACGGCGTTTCAGTCTACCCTGGACGAGGACGATTACAACATCGCCGAAACGTCGGGTGTTATAAAATTCACGCGGTAAATTCGTTTTTAAACCTTCATTTAAGAATGAAAAATGTTACTAGTATTCTAGTAACATTTTGCTAGTTAATTTTCCTAATTTATTATGTGAGAACACATAATCAATTAGAAAAATTTCTGGTGCCGGCGACTGAGTATGTGTTGTGGGGCGATCCACTGCCCACGCTTTTAGGATCGGGTAGCAGGTGCGCCAATTCTTACGGAATAATAATTGAGCGCGTGCAATCTGATAAGACGGACACGCAAATCGAGCAAAAGTGCATTCGCGAGGCGGTCACCGCAGCACAGATTAATCGGAAGGTTATGTGTTGTCACAACAGATATGACACAAACGTGAATTATGCAGATCCACGAATATCTTAAGGCGCAAGTCACATCCAACGGACGCAGGGCGCAGACGGGACGCGGACCTTAATGTATACAAACGTACGGCGTCTGCGCCCCGTAATTTCTGTATGTTTTGTGTCTTTTCTATACATTTTGTATGAAAGTTATTTAAACGGACTCCGCGTCCGCGACGTGTCCGAGTCTTACGTAGCAAGCTAGCAATGGGAATGAAACTTATGACGGCATGTTTTCAACCCTCGTTTTTTTATAGGGGGGGGGGGGGGTATAATGGTGGCTTATTCATAGAAGGCGATTTTTTTTGCATATAATTACATGATTGCATATATACGGAGATCAGCCGCCCTCGAGTTGTCGCAACGGAACACCCTCCGATCGGTGGTATTAGCATTCCAGCGTTTAAGCGAAATAATTTAAAGCTAATTTAAAGTATTTTTTTATAAACAAATAGTACCTACAACATATTTTAATCGAGTCATTATGAATAGTCTTAAGGTGGCTTAGTTATTTAAAAAAATATTCATAAGTTTAATAAAGAATTAGATTGGATTTGATGAGTATTGGTCTTAAATGGTCGATGTCGATGGAATTTACATATAATATCGATTCCCTGCGTACGATTAACTGGGACGCGCCTGTCATTCATTCCCAATGTTTTGTATATACGCTGTCGCTTACTGGACTAGCGCCAAATTCGGCGGAGCTTCTCGCATCTTGTTAGTATACACCTGATTCCTAATCTGTAGCTTGGGCCGCGGCCGGTAAGCAAAGCCAGCAAAGCGCATGCAATAAACGGCCACCGACGCAAATCAGGCACCAGGAAACGGGCGGACCAGGAAATAGGTCGGGCGGTCCGGTTCGCGCGATACGAGAAAATAATCACAATAGCCTGGCTTTACGAGTAAACTATGTCGAGTGTGACGAATACATATTAATTATTAGGGACCGGATTATATACATATGCAGTTCAAATATAAAAGTGCCAATATACGCATTAGGAACCGTCCACATATTACGTAATCACCGAGGAAGAAGGGGGGGGGGGGTTGGAGCTGAGGCTTACGCTTGATTACGTTGGGGGGGGAGTTTTTTGGGCTAAACCTGGACATTATATGTGCATTTTTAAATGCATTCTTAAATTTTTTTTTCTTTTTAAAACCGTCCCTACAGCCACTGCGGTCTGAAGATTGTGATCTGTAAAATAAACCAAAGAGTTTGGGATTTTGTAATTACTTTGATTTAATAAAGTACATTTTTAAAAGCATTCTAAATGTTTCTTTCCACTTACCGTCTTCAAAAACTTTAGAAACGATTCATTCACGATTCTTCACATTTTTCGCCAATTCGGTTGATTACGTAATCTTAGGGGATGGGGAGGGGGGGGGGGGGGTCAGGCCGCTGATTACGTCTGTTTACATGGGGAAGGGAGAAAACGTAAATTCCAAAAACATGATTACGTAATATGTGGACGGGCCCTTATCTGAATAAGCAGAAAGATGCAAAAATATCGCCTTTAATTATGGATCTGTAGAAGAGAGACGGAAAACACATTAAAAACAATTAAAAAAAAATTTTTTTTTACTTTGCATATTACTCTACTTATTCTATTTACTTGTCATTACTAATTATTATTTAATGCTGACTATTACTAATTTTAGTGATTATTTATTACCTATTACTAATGATTAGGTAATAAATAATCTTTCGTGTCACTGACACCTTTCGTGTCAGACCTTAATGACAGAAGTAATGACACCTTTCGTGTCAGAACTTAATGTCAGTATTTCCAAATGCATGCATGCCTTTTACATTTAGCTAGCAAACATTTGAATAAATAAAAAAAACAAACAATAAAAACCGGATACATTGACTTAATAATAGGTACCATCTATTTGTTTGTATATTCGTAGATTTTCCTGTTTATTAGATTTAAGATTATCCTCATGTTTAATGTTTATTTGATTTTTAATGTTTAGTAATAAGTAAACGTTTAAAAAAATATATTTTTTATTTTAAAAATAATGAATTGACGTCCTAATTAATTTACATTTTTAAATTTTAGGGCTAAAGTACTGTATCATGGTAAAATTATCTTCTTTCTATGTTTTAATAGTTGGTTCCTACGTGTTAAAACATTTATATAAATGTCATGTATTTGATTTGATGTATTTTATACAATTAGACAGATATACAGAATTAGATAGAGTTTAGACAATGACGTACATGTATACGGCATTGCGCACAAAATATCTACCGAATTGTGTTTTTATTTTTTTTTATATATATATATATAAAAATAGCTAAAAAACAGTTTAATTGCCGTCTTTTATCAAAGTTTTTTTTAATTATAACATAAATTTCAACAGTAAGTTTTGGTCATTTAAGGGAGAAAATAGGTGTAAGACGTCGTTTTTCCAGCGATTTTCGAGATTTTTTTAACACATAAAGAATTTTTATAATTTGTTGATATTGTGAGGTCATTTTATACTTATACTTAAAAATATTTTTGATATTTTCATTTTTTTCTCAACAATTAACGGAGATATCAGCTGCTGCACATTGTATTGGTCGACAGCCGACTGAGCAGTTTGTGTACATCTTGGAGGTCGCTCTTTTTCGTTCGCTGATTTTCATCTGAAATAAATTGCACAAACAATTTATTTTTTTATACTTGTCTTTTCAATGTGAACCTCACTTGCCTCAAAAAAATAATATTATTGAGAAGGGTGTGAACACAAAGCGTGATTTTTTAACAATTTTTCGTATTTTTTTATACTCAAAAAATACTTTAAACAAAGATATTATTAAGTTTAAGGATCTAGTTTCAAATAGAGCGTATTTATATAAAGAAACTATATGCCAAATTTTGAAATGATCGATTAAAAACTTTTTAAGCTAGAGTGTACACAAATTCGAACAAAGTCGTTTCGAGAAATACGCGTTTAAAAAAACAAAGGCAGAAAAGGTTAGTTTAAGGCAGTAATGAATCAATTTAAACAACTTACTGGTTAATCGGTGATTTTAGCACCATATTGCAATCATTCTTCAGCTTCATATGCTTTGTTTACAGCTTGCAACTTTCTACGTACATGAATTGCACTAACTTCTCTACCGATCCGTATTACGGAGCCACACCCTCCGACGCTTAATAGGAAGAGCCTGGTTTAGAAGGCAAAAAAAGAAAATTATGATTTTGTTTTTTTAACTTTAATTTGAAATCTGATCATAATAATAATAATAATAAACTCTTAATTTTCACTTAATAAGTATACAAAAAAGGCGAGCTTATTGCCACATGGCAATGTCTTACAGCTAACCTAAACATAGTGGTACATGCGCGCATTGTGAAAATAAAGATTATTACATAACATACAGACAAGTGGAAGATGCAGAAAGATCATGATTCTTTTATATCATTTTTATTAATACTTTAAAGGTAAAAATATTTTTTGTAATAGTAAAAAATACTATTTTTGAGTTATTGAATTAGAAATTGTTTCTACCGCTGCAGAAATTACGGTGTCTGCGCCGGTAAGCGTAGGTGTTTCAGGCAAGCGTAATTTTGCCTGAAACAAAAAAAACTAAGATGTTCATTTATATTACATTACATACGCATTTTGTAGATGAGCTCAAAAAATATCATGTTTATATTTTTTTAGGGTTTACAGAAATAAAATCGTTTTTCGCCCCAAAATTTTGTGTTTAAGTTGTAAAAAAAAATACGTAAAAACAGTTTGTCTGATTTTTTTGAGTTCATATAGAAGAGAATTTAATCATCTTTCTTTTTTTTTTGAACAGCTTGATCCGTCAAGTAGTTTTTTTTACCAATTAAAAAATACGGTTTGAGAAATATGCGTTTAAAGTTTTCTTCAAAGAAAAGTAGTAAGTTTTTTATACTTACGGCAATCTAAGTCTTATCAGCCGTACCAGTGGTAATAGATTCTTGAAAAGATTTCACTTTAAAGTTTTAAAAAAAAATCATGAAAGACATGTTTTTTTTGGCCGTCTAAACCAGGCTCCTCCTTAACGAGAAAAACTCACTTAATCGCCTATAACTTTTGAACGAATTTGAATTTTGTTTCGAAATTTTAGGAGTATATTTTTAAATAGTTTTACAAGCGATTATGAAAAGAAAACATCATGACTTTTTACCTATTTCCCCTCTCCTTTGAAGACGATGATTTGCCTAACAAATTATCGTAATTAATTAAAAATGATTCAACTTTCTGACTATAATTTGGTATAACAATTAAAAATGGCTGTTTTACGCGTAATGTTTTCCATTGGATTATTAGGACACTTACGCTGCTGCTCATTTCTTCTGTCATGTTTTATTGAATTACATTAGTAATATTCTTTTATTACTTCATAAAGCAACAACTTCACAGATAAACCCATACAGACCTTAAGTTACCATAAACAAATACCATTCCTCGTAAATTCTCGCAACGTCACAAGTCGCCCACGCTGCATAAACCTAGCCGCTGCCGAAGCTAATGGAGAAATTATTGTCTACCGGTTGCATGATCGCAACATTTGCATGTCGTTATAGTGAGAGTGACATAATATAAAAGCGATAGTCGAGTAAAAATACTACAGCGAGAACAAGAACAGCGTCGCTCGCGTCGTGTTATTTCCATCGAGAGTAGCGACTGCTCTTATTGTCGTAGATTCGTAAACAAAGCGTAATCGACAAACAATGAAAATTGACACATCAATTAAGATGCGTTTGCTTTACTAAATTGGGCGTTGAAAGAAATTAGGAACGTCTCCAATCCCTAGACTCTTGTACAGCGGCGCCAGAGTTAATCATGAGATATTTACTAATTTCTGTTGTCTTTAATTGGGAGCTAATGGGCCCTGTTGCATTTAGACCACTAAGACCCATGTGTTTAGAGTCGGCCAACTCACGGGTCAACACCCATCCGGCGGCCTCCACGCAGAAGTGCGAGCCCGGGTAGAACTCTAACTTGAGGGCCAGTTTCCCTAGAAGTCAACCTTTAGACGCTCCTGGACGGTTTGCGCACCGTGCTGCGTCAACCAATCGATTGCGCATTCCGACTGACACAACCGGGGGTGTCTGGAAACAGTAGCTACGCGATACTGGGCAAAAGCCGGGCAAAGTATGCCGTGGTCCGCGATAGATTCGGTATACACCGATCACCGCTACACTAGGGAGAGTATCGCGCAAGCGACTTCGAACCTGTAACCGGTCGGTAGGTTGGAGGTATTCTGATGGTTAAATCCGACAGAGATAGGTTAAGGCCGATAAGGTTGTGGTAATTTAACAAGGAGCTTCGTGAAAATGTAGCATTAGGCCTTACCTATGTAATTGCTTTTTTTCACACTGGCCACTTTGAACTTTGATAACTTAGGTTCGAGTTGAAATTTTAAATTTAAGTTAATTTTAATTCAAGGCTATGTTATTCTTTTTTAAGGATCAGCTGTTTATTTGCCTTTCCGTCGTTTGTTTTTGCTCAAATATTTTCGTTTGTGTAACCGTGGTAAAGTTGAAAATTTGCTTTATTTTCAAATATGAGATCCTATGCCGGGGTTTTGTATTACAGCTTCTTGCAGTCTGGCTGTACAGTTACCGTAAATGTGGACTGTTAAGAGCTGCAAACGATGATGGAGAAGGTCGTGATTTAATAACCGAGCCTGGTCAATCGCTGATAGCCACTGCTTCTGCATAACAACGTATAATCACAGATTTCAGTGCAAACAGTCGGAAAGTTGCAGGTGTTGCGGCTGGAGACTCTTAGTCACCCAACCTACTTGCCAGACCTTGCTCCGATAGAGTTTTTTTTACAAGGAAAAAAAGAACTGTAAAGAGTCGGTGAAAAACGCCTGTTCACGAGAGTTTTACAGCAGAGGAATTAAGCAACTCCTATTAGAATGACACATTTACCTAGATAATAGGGATCAATATTTCTTATAATTAAATATATATTTTTCGTACGAAATTTTTCGCCTTGAATTTTCTTTATAGAACAGCAACTTCATATGTAAGGACCCAATATTTCGTGAAATTGAATTTCAAAACACGATACTACCAAAACCGATCCCAAGTATAATACATGTACCAACACTGCTTAAAAATGTTTACTTACAGACAATCAGGCACTTAATTTGAAGGCACGTCTCGTCGTAAACCTGGTTACCATGAAGCGAGAGATCGCAATCGTAGTCTAACGGCAATACGTGCAAAGTATTGTAGCGGCTCACCGCGTTCACTGACTACGGTTCTTGAAATTCAGCTCATTTAGACCAGAAACCCAATACAGTTTATGCTTATCATTGGGCACACGACTTAAGGGTATTGAATGTCTGCGATCGCCTCTTTGTGTGGAGCCCCACATTTAAAAACACTATTGTTTGAATGATGTATCTAATAGAGTAACAAGTAAATATATTAAAAAGAATATAAACTATGGTATTTATTATTTTTATTACAGTTTTTTATCAAATATTTGTGGTTTTTGTATATATTTATTTAAATACATGTATATTTCCGGAACGTACTCAATCAGACCTTTCATTTGACACTAAACACGATATATTTATGTTAATTTATCGACATTTAGACAACTACTTACTTGATATTTGGACACCTAAGGTTGACACTCGGGATGATAGCGATTCTAACAATACCACACACTTCTAAATCTATTCAAGCGTTTAGAAGTAATAGTGGAATAAAGAAACCGAAAACAAACATAGATGAACCCTGTATATATTACACTTCTTATTTGTTGGACAGTCGTGTAACATGTCCATTCAACACGGGCACGTGAACAACTTGCTATAATACCCAAGCACAAAACTACACATTTCCAGTGCAGCTTTTCGTATTATTCTGCGGTTGTATGGAATCGGTTGGGAATGGCTTTGCGATCGAAATCAATTGCAGTATTTAAGGACCACTTTAAAAGTTTAATATTAAAGGAAGATATTTAGATGTCATAATTTGATTTTATTTTAAAATAACTATTGCTAATTGGATTATTACTATTGTCTTCGTTTATTTATTAATTTGTAACCTGATTATTTAATGTTAAATATTTTGATTTTGAT
The DNA here is from genome assembly GCA_944548615.1 of Micropterix aruncella. Lineage (NCBI taxonomy): Eukaryota > Metazoa > Arthropoda > Insecta > Lepidoptera > Micropterigidae > Micropterix > Micropterix aruncella. The sequence goes on from OX155958.1 coordinate 27,345,193, forward strand.
TTTTTTTAAATTTATTATATGTAGATTATTAAATTTATGTAATTACGTTATTTTCTTTTAATATCATTTGATGTTAAATATCTTGATTTTGATTATTTCGATTTGTGTATTTATTTGATTATGATTAATTTTTTTTTGTTTTAAGATTTATTTGATTTGGTTATTTTATTTTAAAAATCATATACCTATGTATCAATAATTAATAGGTGTGTCCTGAAAACCAGGATAAGAGATATCCTGAGGATACCCCTAATTTGCAGCGTTTGTAGCTTTATTTCATAGTCTTTGTCTATTTATAGTTTTAATTTTTAATTTGTGTGTTCTTGTTTTTTTTTTGTATATGTTTTTTATAACAGCTGCAAATAAATAAATAAATAAAGTAGGTAGCATGTTTATGTATGTGTTCCAAGAAAAGTTTTCTGTAATTTTGTAGATTTGTAAAATTTATATTTTTTGTTTTCATTTGTTTCAGGTAAGTCGTCTAATTACAGCATTCCAAGTCTTCAATTCACTGTAAAAGGTATCGTTGCTTCTAGTATTTCAAGGTTGTACGAACTGTTTTACAGTTCCCATAATATATTCGATTTTGGTATTTGTTATTTAAATAGAAACACTACTAAAAATCATCTTTCCGCTAACTCATTTTAAGACAAAACATCATCTATAATTCATGCATTATGGAAACAGACTTTTTAAGGTAATAATAATTTATTAATGTATGCGCACAGATGTATGCGCAGCAAATTATTTTACTTTCAATGTTTTCAGAATCCGTTGTTCCCCCTAAATCCAAGGACTAGAATAATTGTTATTTCCCTTTACAAGCAAATCTTTTATCATTCTAAACGAAGGACTACCTTGCACAGTCTCTCCTCTTACCTTTCCTTGACTATGCAGATGTGGCTTATCTCGATTTATCAGAGGAACTGCTCAACAAATTTGAACGTTTGCAAAATGTATGCATACGATTCATCTTCGGTCTACGTAACTATGATCATGTGTCCGACTATAGGGCACAGTTAAAGTGGTTGCCAGTACGCCAAAGAAGAAATGTTCATATACTTGCTCTCCTATATCGTGTACTCTCCCAATTAACACCATCCTACATATCTCCACGAGCTTTTTGAACCACTAAGTTCCCACGGTCTCGTACTTCGGTCAGCCTCTGACAGTTTATTAAAAATTCCGAGTCATAATAAAGATTTCTATTCCTATTCTTTCTGTGTCCATGGTGCAAGACTCTGGAACGATCTCCCAGCAAATATACGAAACTCGCCTTCTTTACCATCGTTTAAGACTCACCTTAAGGATTACTACCTTTCTAAGAAGTAACCAGTTCTTCCCTTTCTCTCCTCTTCCTCTCCCAATTTCCTCTCCTCGGGCATTATTAGTTTTAAATTCTTCCACTTCTCTGTATGTTATGTAATAATCTTTATTTTCACAATGCGCTCATGTACCACTGTGTTTAGGTTAGTTGTAAGACATTGCCATGTGGCAATAAGCTCGCCTTTTTGTATACTAATTAAGTGCAAATAAAGAGTTTATTATTATTATTATTACTACCAATTTTTGCCTGTTTATTTTATGTATATTCCTAGCTAGACGTTAGCTAATACTTGGTCGCATCACTAAGGTGAAAGCGAGACGGAACCACTCGGCAGGTGTGAAAAATGCATATGAAATAGCTAGAAAGACATAGACGATGCGGCCAAGCATTGGCGAACGTGTAAAGGGGGCTTTAGCTCAATAAGATCCGGCGTATTTATAAGAATGGGTTTCCAACCCATCCGCATTTCCTATAAGGTGTCTGCCTACATTTTGAAGCCATACATTTCTAATGTCGGAATTAATTTATCATAGATTCTGTCGAAATTACCATATTTCCTGTTTTCAAAAACAATGGTTTCCGAACATCGCAAGTATATACAATTAGGTTCGCGGCTAGTTATTTTCTTGCACTTTATTTTATTTCTAAAGTATTGGACAATACTGCTATTTAATCGAATGAGAACAAAAATTCACTGGCCATCTTAAAATTTTCCCATTTTAACTAATAATTTCGTTTACTATCAAACAAAAAAAACATACCTATTAAAATAAAATTAAAGTTAGTTATATTTCATTTCAATCACAATGCTATTTAAATGTACTATTATTAGTAAACACATCTTTAAAACCTTGCGTTAAAATGAAATAGTTTTTATTATTAAATTCGACATAAACGCAAACGCCAGTAGGTTGGTTACATATAAATATTTCAATATCTAACGTCATCATCGAACTCAGCGTGACAGATGCGAATTTGTGATTAATTTATAATTTTTATCCGTTGATCATTCATTTTATAAATTATAGTTGGCAGGTACCTATTTTCCATTGATTGTATTTTTATGACGTTCTTTGAATTTATGTCGCTTTGTCATTCATTGATTACCTCTACCTGATCCCAGTTGTATAAATAACAATATTGCTTTATGATTATTCTCAATGATTATTGTATACGCGCTTGTTACCCAAAAACTTTACTTGTTCTATAGAATTGTATTCCGTGACTGGTGAGGTGGGTCTCAGATACCCAAGTAAAACTTTGAAAGGTAATTTTTTTATCCATAATCATCTATATATATAAAACAAAGTCGGGTTTGTTGGAACACTTATAACTCGAGAACGGATGGACCGATTTTCATGGTTTTTGATTTGTTGTATTTGTCTCCGTCCCGAATAGCAGAATAACTATTAAAAACATTGGAAAATTAACGAAAAAATAAAATAAAAGAAAAATGTTCGTAGGTTTCGTAACTATCAAACGTTTAATGTTCATCCCGTCGATACGGTAAACTCTCCCCTCAAATTAAAGAAAGTATTTAAATAGAGGTTTCGAATCGACAAGATATATCCACAATATTCGGACCACAATTATTACATAGTTATTAATTCAATCATGTCATGCTTACACGCGATTGATATACTTAATTTTTGTACTTTTATATTTCTTTTTGTGTTATTATCTTAATATAGTAGTTAACTTGATATTTATTTTGTATTCATTGTATTACTTCCATAAAATCATAAAATAAGTTCAGCTAATCTGTAACACGACATTCATTGACCGTTAGGCGGTACGAAGTTCGCCGGGTCAGCTAGTAATAAATAAAAACGATATACAAATATGATAGATAGTTTTTAAATAGTCATAATTGCTAAAAAATACAATGAAATAATCGTACCCAATAATCAAAAAATTGGTTCAATTTTTTTTTAACTAGTTTTAAATGTGTAAATTCATATAGAAGTATTAATAGACCTATAAAAAATAAAAGAAAGAGTGACATTCATAAAAACTATAATGAAAACCTATAATATCAAATATAATAAAAATATAAATTATGTGTCTTTTTTTAATATATTTGAATTAAATTTTCATTACATCCATACCATTCCATACCATTTAGACATTTATACTCAGTGCTCTACTCCTTAACCAAGACGTAATAGATTTTTTAAATGCTGTAATTGTGTTGATATCCTTGATTTTTTTCAGAAAGGTGATTATAAATCCTGGAAGCGATGAATGAGTAGGGGCGCTGTCCATACGTAGTTCTTTTACGTGGTATCAGCGTATCTCCTGAGTGCGCTTCTCTCGTATATATTACTCCCTTATTAAAACTTGGTTGACTATTAAACCGTTCATGTTATTTGATATTTGATATGCCACTATCGCCAAATAGAGTTGTCAACTACAACGGGCGAACCCGTCACCTCAGGAAGTGTTAACGATTAGTCGTTCTATCTCCCGTGAAGTGAACGCAGAAGACTTGGACAAAACAGTCCACCGTCAAGCTCCGCCACATACCCATAAGAGGCCAACGCCTTATCCGCGAGATAACTAGGTGTGTTACCCAGCGGGCGTACACTCACGCCCTTACTTCCAATTGCGACCAGATTACTCCGGTCTCTCGATTGGTTACGAGTTTGAAGTCGCTTGCGCGGTCATCTCCCTTAGTGTATACCGAATCTATCGCGGACCACGGCATCCTTTGCCCGGCTGTTCACCCAGGATCGGGTAGTCGATGGTCGTTTCAAGAACAGTCGCCGTAGGGTCGGCAACCACCCCCGCTCTATAGAACAGTACTGCTTCCAGACTCCCCGACTGTTAGTCAGAGTGCACAGTCGATTGGCTTACTCCGCACGGTGCGCAGATCGTCCAGGAGCGCCAGAAGGTTGATTCCTAGGGGAAACTAGCCCTAAGGCCAGAGTCGTGCCCGGGATCGCACTTCATGCGTGGAGGCCGCCGGATGGGTGTTGACCCGTGAATGTGACCAACCCTGAACAGAATGGGTCTTCGTGGCCAACTCAGCAAGGGCCCATTATATTAGCTCCCACTACCGCCAGAGGGGTTGGGTTGTCTATCTAACCCCCCCCCCCCCCCCCACTAGTTATGTAATTTCTTGAGTTATGTTTTCATCGGGTCACAGCTGCACCATTTACTGGGGTGAACAATGAAAATTCTCTGAATGAGGGCTTGTAAATTAACTATGGGATATAGCTTAGAATTAGATTACATTAAATTAGGATTAGGGTAGGTTAGGATTGGATTCTGCGGTTGTACGGAATCGTTTCGGTTTGGCAGTGTTATCGAGATCGATTGATACTATTAGAGATCGATATAAAGCCAAAGATTTTTAGATTTGTTTACAATTATTACTTGTTAGTTTGATTATTATGATGGTTTTTTTATTTGTTTATATTTTTCTTATCGTGTTTATTTTAAATTCATTATTTTGAATTTCAATTTTTAGATTTTTTATTTATTTCATTTTGATTTTTTTATTTTAATTTCAATACATAGTTGTAACAATAAAAGGTGTATCCTGAAATTAAAACTTATAGTTAATAGATCTGAGGACCCATAATTTATAGCGTTTGTAGTTTTATTACAAAGTCGTTGTTTATTTTTCAGTGTCAAGTTGAATTTTTGTGTTTTTTTGTTTATTTCTTGTATACAACTGCAAAAAAAAATATTTATATAATTTTTATTCTACATTAGAAAACCATTGGGTGGTCGGATCATCGACATCTGTGTATAATCGATCGAATACATTTTATTACACTACCATTCATCCTACTAATATTATAAACGCGAAAGTTTGTATGTATGGATGTTTGTTACTCTTTCACGCAAAAACTACTGAATGGATTTTGATGAAACTTTACAATAATATAGCTTACACATCAAAATAACACATAGGCTATAATTTATAAAGATATAGCGTGAATTATCTAAAATATAACGATAACTGTCAAGTAAATAGGAAAAAAATCTAAGAAATTGGCATTCGAAATTTAAATTCTATCCTACTATCCTACTAATAATATTATAAACGCGAAAGTTTGTATGTATGTACGGATGTTTGTTACTCTTTCACGCAAAAACTTCTGAATGAATTTTGATGAAACTTTACAATAATATAGCTTACACATCAGAATAACACATAGGCTATAATTTATAAAGATATATGGTTTTCTATCATCATTTTCACAATTTTCCATCAACACGCGGGTGAAACCGCTGGGCGCAGCTAGTTGTTAATAAAAGAGATACCTAATTATTATGTATACATATAAAAAAGATTAATAAATCAAATATATAAATTAATTCTGTTAACTTATTGGTTTACGAATTACATAATAATATAAGAAGTGAAAAGATGACTGTTTGGATAACCTGTCGTTCGGATAATGAGTTTTCAGATAATCAATGTACTACTGTAATTTAAGAATACATTTTTAAAAATCTTAAATTGTATCATTCCTATAACACTGTAAAATGGCCGTTTTCTTTGAAATATTAATTTTAAAAACATAACCGGTTACGGGTTAAATGTTGTTTGTTTAAGGCGGAAATTTGGCCCCCGGAAATTTTTAAACAATCTCGTTAGACCCAAAATAACCCAACCTGTAAACCGACACACGATACGATAGCTTTGACGCAGGTAGCGTTTTGACACCTTGCAATCGCTCAACGGCTCACCTGTCAATATTCAACCCAATGTTTTTTCTTTTTGCTTACCGACAAGAATACCTTTTCTTGTTCAGAGAATAAACCCAGCGCCTGTTTGGCCCACCCTTCCGCGAAACATAAACAAAAAAAAATACGTGTAGCACTCGGGGACTGCCGCGGTAAAGCTATTGCATAGCATTTTTAACAACTTATGCAATTAAAATTATTTATTTATTTTATTTTTTCTGATCTCATCTTGCGGTGTCAACTACAACGGGCGAGCCCGTCACCACAGGACGTTTTAACGATTAGTCGTTCTATCGCCCTGCAGTGAACGTAGAGACTTTGGACAGTACATTCTACGTCCAGCTACGTCAACAACCCGTGAGAGTCCAACGCCTTACCGCGAGTTAGCCAGGAGTAAACCCGGCGGGCTCGAGATACTCGCGCCCTCACTTCCAATTGTGACCAGATTTCTCCGGTCTCTCGATTGGTACCGAGTTCGAGGTCGCTTGCGCGGTCCTCTCCCTTATGAAGCGGTGAAACGGAGAGCACAACCGATTGGAGCAAACCCCGCACGGTGCGCAGACCGTACAATCTTCGCGGACCAAGGCGTCCTTTGCCCGCCTCTTACCCGGGATCGGATGGCCAATGGTCAATTCCAGAGCAGTCGCCATAAGGTACGCAACCACCCCCGCTCTATAGGAAACAGTACAGTTCCCAGACTCCCCCGACTGTTAGTCGGAGAGCACAACCGATTGGAGCAAACCCCGCACGGTGCGCAGACCGTCCAGGGGCGCCAGAGGTTTGATTCCCAGGGGAGACCGGTTGACCCAGTGTCCTACCCAGGACTCGCACCCCATGCGAGGAGGCCGTCGGATGGGTGTTGACCCGTGAGTGTGACCGACCCTGGACACATGGGTCATCGTGGCCAACTCATCATGGGCCCGTTAAATTGGGGCCCTATTTTTTCTGATCTATCGGAACACGTTGAAATTATTCCGAATCATTTGCGGCTGCGAAAGCAAATGATTCGGAATAATTTAAACGTCTTCCGATAGAGCGCCGCGGACGAATTTTTTATTCGATAAAGCAAAAAAAACGGATTATTCGAAAAAAATCGTAGATAAAAAGATAGATAATTAAATTATCTTTAAAATGGTGCAGGTTTCATAATAATACGCCAGATAGTATTTGCGTAGTAGTCGTTTTTGTGTTCGGTTAGACCTAATTTCACAAATTAATTACACTATGTAATATAAACAAAATCTAAAATATTCAAAGCTAAGAATATTAGGAAAATGTTCTTGTTTAACATATATTTTTTTCGAATTGTAAGCAGTACTCGTTTAGACATAATTATCAGTTTAAAATCATTAATTTTCGTTGAGAAATTTCTTCATTCGGTCGCCGCGCTGGCCTAGGCCCGCGATAAAAGCTATACAATAGCTTAAAACCAAAGAACCCCAAATGTGTAGATGTGGGTAAATCGTTTTTTAGAGTCTTCGACATTTAAATTTTAGACATTTTAGAAATTAGTAGACAAAACTGAATATTGTCCTAAATCGTAGTACCATAGTACTACGATTTGTACTCGTAGTACTATAGTACGTAATACTATGTAAGCTTTTGATGATGTACTCGTATTTCTCTAAGCTGCCTTAGTAAAATTTTTAAGTTGCGAAACCAGTGAAGAGATAGGTAGATAGATAGAAATTCTTCATTACACATTTTAAAACAAAACATACACCACGCGGGCCTTATTGCCTAAATTACAAACTCTTACAGCCAACCTTCGTGAAAGCGAAAGAATTTAGGTGCCAGTAGAGTAAAATAAACAACAAATATAATACTTATCAAAAATTATTGGTATAAAAAATGCTAGTTTTTGTGATAATCAGGATTTAGATGATAACCCGAAAGGAACGGAGGATAGAAGAGGATGAAATGAGATGAAGGATAACTAGAAATTGGGGAAATAACTTGGATTTTTAGAGACACTTGAAAACTGGAAACCGTTTCTGATATTGGAAGGATGGTTCCATGGAAGAGTTTTGAATCGAAATCGAAATTTGATAGTGATCACAAATTAGAACATTATGAAGATCCTGAACTTCTGACTACTAGTTTTTTTAAAATGCCGATAATTAATGAGACGGATACAATGATGTGCGAATTAGTTTGGACAAGCGTGTTTTCCTAGATTTCAGGTTTTAAAAAGTTTGTTTCTACTCTTGATTTTAGAATTTCTCAATGGACGGGTTTATTATCATACGACAATATTTTACAGCCAACCTTATTATGTCAATTAACAAGAACAATAATTTAAAAAAAATAAAAATCCCGACCGCCGATAGAAAAAGTGATCTTTTGTTTTTATTTTTATTACAAAAAAAATGTTCACGCAAAAAAGCAGGTTTTTAGGGAGTAAAGTTCTTCATTGAAACGATATTCCTTGAAACAAACGGATGCTCCTTTACGGCGCTATTGACGCGAGTTACCTCTGTATACATCCAGTGCTTAAAGACGATTGCGCATTCTGTGATAATCATGATGTCCATAATCAACTCATTCAGACCTTTCATTTGATAATAAACACTACGTATTTATCTTAATTTATTGACATTTGGACAATTATTTATTTGACATTTGGACAGTTTAGTTACCATATGACACCTGGAATGCCATAACGATGTCAGTCACGTCTAAATGGGCTAAAGCGCTTAGAAGTTATGGTGGAATAAAGAAACGGAAAACATACATACATGAACCCTTAACACATTACACTCCTTTTTGTTAGGCAGTCGTGTAAAAAGTTTTGGCATTACGCATCTCCCTCGCCACAATGACTACAATAACACTGCGAAGTTTCAAAACTAAAGATAGTATAGTAAGTCGTTGTAGTCGACACCACCATCCTGTCCCTATCTACTATCTAGCGAAACCACAGCCAAGGTGGCGAACGGTTTCGTCCAGCTTGGGCCACAAGATCCATTTTGTTCTCGGATCGGCTTAACTCACGATTCAGCACCTATTCAGAAGCCTCCTCGGGTGGAAGGCTACCCCGGGTAAGACTCCCGTGTCTCAGGCCTCAGAGCTGGTAGGCCGGTTTCTCCCGGCGGGATTGTATCCCGGCGCCACTGGATGGTTTGCGCACCGGTCGGCGATGCCAATCGGCTGTGCATTTTGACAAATTTCTGAAGGGGTCCGGAGACTATGGAAATATACTGTTTCCTAAGCAGCGGGGGTGGATGTTGACCTGTTGTCATGCCACTCTTGAAATGACCTTGGGCCACTCGATCCCGTGTGGCACAACGGGCAAAGAACGCCCAGGTCCGCGATAAATTCAAACTGAATTACCGCTGTAATAACATAGGTAGAGGTTGCGCAAGCGACTTCGGACCCGTAACCAGTCGGGAGGACGGAGGTATCCTGAAGGTTAATTTCAGACGGAGATATCCTGCCAAAACTGGTAGTTAGGGGGTGAGGCTGCCCGCTGGATACCTTTCCCGGTGCCTCGCCGTAAGGCGTTGGACTCTAACGGGTTGCTGGTGAACTAGACAGTAGATTGTCTTGTCCCCAAGTCTCCTACGCTCATCCCACGGCTGAAAGAACTATATATATTGTTATACCAGCCTGGGGTGACGGGTTCGCCCGTTGTAGTCGACACCGCCATCCTGTAGGAACAGTATACCGAGAGAATATCTGGTATACTGTGGTTTAGTGCAGAAATGCAGCGTGTGTAATATTTCCAGACTTTTAAAGTCGGCAACGATATTTTACATGCCAGGAATGGTCATGCACCATTATGCCCCATGCACCCCATTATCGAGCATGGCGACACATCTAGTCGGAACCGTGTCCTTGTTTGGCCATTATTTTAGTCAGGATGGTCGTTATTTAAGGAGCTTACCTTTTGGCTTTGTTCTGTGGTTTTATTCTCAGATGAGTGTAGGATCTGCCTTCATTATATCGATGGATGCAAACAGGTGTATTAAATATCAACAGAGCAATAAACTCAATACTGCTGCCAATGGTGAATAAAACCCGCCTCTAGGACTACCGTCCATTTGAAGTTTTCTCGAGTAAATCGAAAACGAATTATCGATGAACTGCGGTCAATTGTAGACCTGTAGCAGGGCGATCTAAGATACGACCTGAGATATCTGAGGACGATCAGGTTCGCTTGGCGTAGCCTTCATATCACTCTCCACTCGCTGACAACCACATTTCACATGTCCCTGAGACGTCGTTGGACTTTAACCGTTGTGAATTGTCTATTTCCCAGATATATCGTTACAATGAAGCAGTCGTATCGCTCCGTAATAACCTGAAGTCCACCAGAACCTGATCTCCCATGAAAAGCAGTAGTCTCTAAGTACTTATTTTAGACTTTGTCTTTTAGACTCAAATTGAATATAGAATCTGACTGGGTCCTTCTTCAATCACTGCAAAGAATTCAGCTGACTCCTCGGAAGTAATGTCCATAATTTTAATGTGTCAGCTGGCATCTATTCAATTTGACTGCTGATATGCAACAAATAAAAATTGTAACGTGTTTCAATGTGTATGCGTTTATGTCGTATTTTAAATGATTAAATATGACAAATAAGCCTTTTTGTATTTTTTTTATATGATTATAAAAGAAGCAAATTAACCAATGCAGTTTTGTGTGAAAACTACGTAAATAAGTTATATAATGATGTAAACATTTTCAGGAACCTGGAATTCAAAGTGAAAGTTTTCCGATTCTCTTGCTCGCCAGTGAACTCGTACATTGCAAATTTGTATAGGTCCTTAGATTGTATAATTATTTAAAATTATATCTTATAAACTAGGAGGAGGTCATCACACTTCTGATATATCAGCACAATTTTTATAGTTTTCCTACTTTATGCGTTTTTTTCTCTCAGCTTAAATCGTGACAATTGCGTGATACATAATATTATTTTATTATCTATCTAGTTCGCCATACTATTGAACGTGAGTGGAGAGATAACGACACTATTTTGATACCATACTGTTATCGTTTTTCAGAGAATTTTTATTATGAAAACACTCATTATTCGGGCTTCATTTAATGACATGTCAGTGATTGATAGATAGGTATCATACTGCTGACTTTTTGACAGGATGCTGCTAATTTTTATTGACGTTGTTAGTTTTCAATGAATTCTTAGAATTAAAAATGTGCACAATGCAAAATGTATACCTACACACTTTTAAAAAATCGGTTGTGTCACCCCAAGACTTTCCTGACTAGTATCCGGGGAGGTGCGAGAAAACAGCGACATTTTTTACTCTAGTACCCCAAATTTGTATGGCAGGTACCCCAAACGTTGGTCGTAAGTACCCCAAAAACTAATAGGTTCTTCCGATGGTTAACAGAAGCTTCTATGCCAAATTTTAACTTAGACAGATTAAGCGTCTGGGCGCTATCGCGGAAACAATTTTTTCGCCGGGAACCCCAAATTTGTATGGGAGGTACCACAACCGTAGGGCGTAGGGACTCCAAAAACTAATGGGTTCCTCCGACGGTTAACAGAAGCTTATATACCAAATTTCAGCTCAATCCGATTAAGCGTCTGGGCGCTATCGTGGAAGAATACATACATACAGACAGACATACAGACATACATACAGACAGAGATCGGTCTGGAAATAGTCTCAATCGTCTCAGGGAGTCTCAAAATATATATTCCCATCTTCATCTCAAAATTTTTTTTTAGCGCGATCACAATACTTTCCTTTCCGATAGGTCGTCAGGAAAGTAAAATGGTAACAAGAAATTAAGTGATAAAATTTAACATGCAAAAACTGATGTAACGTCTAATGGACACTATCTTTATTGGAAATATTCTGGCATATATATTACCCTTTTACACCCACATACTGCTGTTTCCGTTGTCTTGCCATTACATAATAGTACTTATATCTTTTTCGTCTACCCGCAGTTTTTGCCTATACAATAGACCCTTAAAAATCAGAAGAATACATTGTTTTCTTTTTGATACGCCTATAAGAAAATATGACGTCACACAGCTGGATTAGTACGACATGAATAGGGGTTGCTGTACTTTCCCATATACCGATTAGACGCATCGAAGTTCTTGACACGATCTCCGGATAACCAAAGTTATAGCGATGAACATTACAGATGGAATTGAGTCTTTCTGGTAGCCATCTTGAAATGTTGCCACTGCATCTGAAATGGATATTCCGGTTAACAGACACGGCATGCAATAAAGAAGTTTACAAGAACTACATTATAAAATAATTAAAAACGGATTTTATGGCGTGAAGTTGGTGGCACTCGACGTTTCGGCGCTGTTGCAAATACCGTTGTCCTGAATGAAATCGAAGGCTGTTGCGTTTGTTGATAACATAAATAAAACAAAATTGGATTTTACCGCTCGATGTATAGCTCGGTCTCTGAGACTGGACGTCGCGTGAAGTATGATGTAATGAAGTAACGGATGTAATAGCACTGAAAACCCCGGGTGTGTATAAGATCGAGTTCCACTGTGGTCTGACTTACGTTGGATAAACAAAACGATCCATAGCGACTGATGGAACACATCAAGGCTGTTAAAACAGATCGATTATCTGCGGACACATCTTATGTAGATAGCAGAACGAACCACGGTGCCGTTTTAAAATACCAATCTGCTATACAAATAATTATTCTATTTCCCCGCATGATACGGGAAGAAAAAACAACAATAACCCGAAACTTAATTTTTTTTTATTTATTTAATATTTTACACACAATTAAAATACTTGGTTATAAAGTTTAAAATCTACCTTGCTGGAGTAATGCCCGTACTAAGGTAGATTTTCTTGCATTGTTTTTTTTTGTTTTTTATTATTGATTTAAAATTGGTTAATGTAATGTAAAATTGACATCGTCCGGGACAGTTGCGGCCCCGTACAGTTGCGGCCCCGTACATTTGCGCCCCCCCCCCCCCGTACATTTGCGGCCCCGATAACATTTTTTGCGGCCCTTTCTTAATTTTTCGAATAATGATAAAATTAAAGTGAGACATTTGCGGCCCTGACCCTATTAATGGGATACCTGCTTTTTTGTTTCCGGCGACCACCTGGGAAGTTTTTCTTTTACTTAATTGTGATAAATAAAAAAAAATAGATTAAATTGCTTATAGAAAGTATATTCCTACTAAACAATATTTTACAGTAGGTAATTGAAAAATACAATCATTAACACTATTAATTAAATACAAATTCTCGAAATAGGACATATTTAGAATAGAAATAACAAATATTATTACAGTTAATTTTATTTATTCATTTAACTAATTATAGCTATGTTCTTAATGTGTTTTTACGTGCCTAAACCTAATGTATAATAATGTATATTATCTTAAGGGTCTATCAGTAATAGGGTCAGGGTTGCAAATATCTCACATTAATTTTATCATTATTCGAAAAACTAAGAGAGGGCCGCAAATGTATCGGGGCCGCAAATGTACGGGGCCGCAATAGTCCCGGATTCATTTCTATATTTACTTAAAATTACAGTACCGTGCGAATTAATTGGGACAATGAGTATTTTTCTTCCAAACTGCTTTATTGTACATACACATAAAAAATCAGTACTGGTAGTTAAAGATTGTTAGTTTTAATATAGAATGCGCCCTCCTTTTTCTTTGATAACACCTTGCACTCTTGTAGGCATATAATTTACTAGGTTTTGACAGCTTCCTTTCAGTTCATCATCGTGAAACCAGACTTGAATTACTGCACTGATCATCTTGGTTTTTATTGAAAAATCCATCTTGGAGAGCCGTTTTTTGCAAATGGCCTAAAGATTTTCGATCGAATTGAGATCGGGGGAGTTTCCGGGCCATTCAAGTACAGTAATTTGGTTCTGTGTGAAAAATTGTTTCACTTTTTTCGAAGAATAGCATGGGGTATAGCAAGGATAAACCTTGTGGAGCTCCCGTATCATATGGTTTGATAAGATGTCAATATGATCATCATGATGATTTCGGACCTCTAGCTCTAGACTTATATTAACCATTCGGTCATAATTTCCCTTCGTTGAGTATTAAATAGACATACAGGTTTTAAACTCTCTGCTACGTGGAACCCTCTTCTACGACTGTCACCGAGCGCAAAGACCCGAAATACGTGAGTATTGTGTGTAGGTCAAAATCTTGACTCGCGCGAGTTGCCATCGCCTCCCCTCTCCCCCACCTTTCCCCTCTCCCCTCCCACCTCAACTTACCGCACTCGTAACATTGCCGGTGCTTGTAATATTGCCGAAACGTCGGGTGCGTCAAACTTCACGATGTAAAATCCGATTTTACTTTATTTATGTGTTGTCTTTCTTCACGTGCTAAAATCCATTTTTAAATATTTTATAATGTTAAACAACCGCGATAGTCTTCGATTTCTTAAGTATAGTAAAATATGAATAAGAATCAATAACTTCAACTGAAGGTTTTTACAAACTATTTCTGGTGAAGTAATATGTCATAGGCACAGTATACCTACCAACCTGTGTCATAGGATAATTTCCTCGACATCCGTTATTCCATCACCAAATACTTCCACTCAAGTAACCCCCACCAAGCAATAACACGTTTATTATTTACTGATCCGCAACGCGTCATTTCGTTGTTTGTTATTGGTTTCTATGGCGAAAAGGCAACTCCAGACAGGTGTACCTACATAATATTATAATGAGAAAGGGGTGGTATTGTGTCCCCCAGTTGGTTTTTTCTCCGTGAAATCAATATTTTTATACTAACTGCTCTAAAATGTTGTTTAATTAACTAATTTGTAATTGAGTCCTCCTCCACCTTCGAACGATCATTCAACGGGGTAATGTTGCCTTCTGGGGAAAGGTTTTTATGTCGTTCTCTGATTGTGGTTGACTGGAATAAACTACTTACAGCTCCTCCTGAAGACTTGTGTCTTCTCCGTGGGTATTAAAATTAATCAAGTATTTAATCTCTATACATATTTTAAATTCTATATCATTTTTTTAGTAAATGATATATTTTAAATTTCTTTTTATATAGGTGTATTGCAGGTACAATTACACTGAGAAAAAATATAACGATGTAATACACGGAAATAAGTACATTTCAACAAGGATCACATATATAAATCGGACTGTGGTCCATGCATATGAATTTAACCGGAAACATACTTACGTGTCGTGGCGTGTCGTGACGCGCCAGAAGCATATCAGTTTCATACATTTTGTATGGTTAGAGACACATTTGTGGGTCGTGTCGTGTCATGACGCGTTCTGTCGTGGCACCGACTGCTATCCACCGATTGCGCCAGAGCGGTGGTGGGGGGCGTCACGACACGCCACGACACGTAAGTATGTTTCCGGCTTTAACATGACGCGTAACGGTGTTGGAGTGACAGTATTTACCGTGCCGTAATGTTTAAACATAATGTTATTTCATTACGTTGGGACCTTGATCTCGCTTTTAACATGTGTTTTTTAACCCTTAGCCACCTGACGTATATTTCAGATACGCTACCACCTGACGTCGGTCCTAGAGACCGCCCGCGTATTTTCCATTTTATGTTAAAGTAACTTAAAATATTGGAATAAATTAAAGTCACATCCTTATTTTCATAATATTTTTAATCATATTTAAACTTTAAAGAATGCAAAAGTATACTTAAAGATATCAAAAATCAACACTTAACAAATGTTTATCAATTTTAGGTAAAAATCTAGGAACTTGGAAAATCAGAGATCTGAGTTCAAAAAATCTTTATAATATAACTATTTTTACTTATTTGCGACAAGTTCGATTAATTATCTATGAGATAAAATAGTTTTTGACATGAAACAATCACAACTTTTGCAAAATTACAAGGCACGAAAAATCACAACTTACGGCGACAATCAATGCACATTTTCTTACTACATTCACTGCAAATTGGATTCTTACATAGAAAACATATATAGGCTGTTTTGCGTTTCTTTTTGGGATCACAAGACATCATCGTCGGAAGATAAATATTCCATCGGCGACCTGATGTCGTTTTCCTGTTCGGTGAGTTGAAGGTCAGGCCCATCACCTTCCACTTCTGAGTCGGACTGACGCTCGCCTTCAATGACCTGATCCACTAGACCATCTTCTACGTCACTGCAGTCTTCATTCGAAAGTTCTGGTATAGTCCAGTTTTCCGAGTCTGTGTCGACTTCCTCTAACCATCGACCTATATTTTCATCCATGAGATTCATTGTTAGCCATCAAAAATATAATTTAACAAAATTACGTAACCACCTGACGTCGGTCTAACGGAGCGCACGCAAAAAATAATTACCTGTAATTTTCAAAAGCGCGTACGTCCAGAGCTGCTAAGGGCACGAGACGAACTGGCGGGGAAGGGAAAAAGTACATAGACTCACGATTGCGTCACGTGCATAATAACGGAATAATTTGAAAAATAAAATCGCTGGAGTCTCTGAGACCGACGTCAGGTGGTTAAGGGTTAAATAAAAATCTATTAAAATGTATAAATAAATACGTGTATTACTTAAACCTATTCAGTATTAGTTATTACAATAAATATCTTAGTAAAAACTATCATAAAGTATTAATTTGTCATTTTATTTTTGGGGTATGTCAAACCCTACCTAGTATGGCATCATACGGAGGGTTAATGTGATCGAAACAATCAATGTGAGGCCGTTTACTTATTTTCACGATTTTACAATAAGTGTTTAGTTTAGCAATATTAATTAACTTTAATTAATTTAAGTTATCCAACCCGGAGGAATAGGGATAGAAGGGATAGAAGGCAAAAAAAACCCCTGCCTATGTCTTCGCGGGTCCGCCCATTTCAGGTATTATGTCGTCTTAAATCGGGCACAAACATAAGCAATCGTGTGATATACGATAGGGAACCATCGGCGCTCGAGTAAAACTCGCACTTGACCGGTTCTATTTAGGGACACGTTTTGGTGACATCGCGGGGTATTCGCGCTGTCAGCGTCGCTCTAAGTCGCTACCGAGTCCGATCCTATTATTAGTACTGATTGATAGGGGGGAGCGTTGCATGCAACGCGGCGACTGTTAGCGCGAGGCACGCCGCGCCTCTATTTCTGTGTTTGTACACAAACGTGAATTCGTCTGTGGTGCTAGTTTCGGCCGCTTTCGCACGCGCAACGATCGGTCCTAACGCAATTCGTGTAAAATATGCATCATTTGCGCTGATTTACGCAGCTCCTGCCACACGGGCATTGCGTACTGCTAACAAACACCACAGTCGGAAATTTCGCAAGTGAGACATGTTTTCGCAATACCTATGTAAAACCAAATACCAAATACATACCTACCATACTAATTTTCATGGTGATCGGTTGAACCGTATATGAGTAATGCATTCATGGATATCGGTTGAACGGTATATGCATTGATGGCCATACTAGTATTAATTAATTTGGCCATCTACTTATAATGACACTCATAATGAATGTTTTTCTTATAAAGGACTGATTAATTATAAAAATAAAAATATTGCTAATGGATCTCGTGCAAGTGGGCTACTAAGACTTACCTCGTTCTTGGGGTCGCCTCAACTCACGGAGTTAGCCCCCATCCGGTAGCATTCACGTAGAAGTTCGAACCTAGTGTAAAAAAAACTAGTCCCCCCCTGCAACTGAGTATGCAGGTGAGTCGAATTCCCCTGGATGCCCTTTGGACGCAGTTAGGCGGTTTCGCGCATCAGCTACCCGACTCCGGATGAAGAGCCGGGCAAAGGATGTCGTGGTCCGCGACAGATTCGGTAGACACCGTATCACCGCTACGTAAGAGAGAGGACCGCGCAAGCGACCTCGAACCTGTGAGCAGCCGGGAGGAAGGAGGTATCCTGATGGTTAATTCCAGACGGAGATATCCTTCCAAAATAGTAGTCATAGGGTGAGGCTGCCCGCTGGGTACCTTTCCTGTGCCTCGCCGTAAGGCGTTTGTTTCTGATGGGCATGTCTCTGGCAGAGCTAGACAGTAGGTTTGTATTGTCTAAGTCATCTACGCTCATCCCAAGGCTAAAAGAACGATCATATATCGTTATACCAGCCTGGTCATCTACGCTCATCCCAAGGCTAAAAGAACGATCATATATCGTTATACCAGCCTGGGGTGGCGGGTTCGCCTGTAGTAATCGACACCGCCCTACTGTATGCTGGAGGAATCCGGCTAAATGTGATAGTAGTCAGGGGCGAGGCGGCCCGCTAGGGTGCTTCTCAGTGCCTCGCATAAGGCGTTTGCTTCTGCCGGGTGATTTAGCGTAGCTAGATAATCGACTGTTTTCGCCCCAAGTTTCTAGGTCACTCCAGGTTGAAATAACGATCAATATCGTTATACCTTAAATTCTTGGGGCGACGGGTTCGCCCTTTGTAGGTGACACAGGTGACAAAATGTGATTTTTTAAAACTATTTCGTAGTTATTTCCTAATCCTCTTTGATATTAGTGTGTACCTGCATTATAAAATCGAAGACTATCGCAGTTGTTTGACATTATAAAAAGGATAGAAACGAATTTACCGAATGAAATTTGTAGCATTCGACGTTTCGGTGACGTTGCAGCCGCCGTTGTCCAGGGTAGACTGTCTACCCAGTCTACCCTGGACATCGGCGGCTGCAACGTCACCGAAACGTCGGGTGCTACAAATTGTACCGGCATTGTTTCATAGTAACATTTTTTTATACCAGCCTACCTGCAGCATTGTTTTAACTATCAGAAATATAATATTAAGTTCTGATGCCAGTTCTACCTTTATCTTTGCCCATTTTTTCCAAATTGCTCTCCTCCGGTACTCTTAGCTATATAAGAACAGCATAGTTTAGTATAATTTTCCTCGTTGTTAACATTTCAACAACGTGCGCATATAATTGGGTTGAAAAGATATTCTCACGAGACAATAAGCGTAAGAGGAATATTACATGCTAATATAATAACTGCCGGAAGATGTCAAATGAGTAAATTCAAAGATGGACCGTAAAAAGATACTTAGAAATGAACATCAATTAATTCAATACCACTCGATGCTGCAATCGCTTCTCTGTGCGCTCTCTGTACTTGAAAGGCTTTTATCCGATTCCAATTGAATTGAAATGTCTTAACCTGTGATGCCGTAACATTTCCGGGAGTATGTAATACAAAGCAGCGAACAGGTGTACACAGTACGCGGTTGAACGCTGCTCGTTAGCATATTGAATTGAGATGATCTCGAGATCCCAGAATGTCTTCCGCACTACCGCGTGAATTCTTTATTCATCCTCTCCGCGAAGGCAGGTAAACATCAAACTCAAATTTTCCAAGAATAGGATAAATGTGGATAACATGCAGCAAAAAAGTTTCTATTGGGGAATTCTTAATAGTTTAAAAAAAACACAAAAACACTAAACATTTATAAATAAACACGTGCATTTATAAATGCACGTAAAACACTTTTAAGTGCATTTATAAATGCACGTAAAACAAAAAAAGGTTTGTTATAACCTTGAAACCTGATCGTGTTCAAAGTCCATTACGTGACCTTTCTCACAAGTGCAAACACGACTATGATACGATATTCCATCATGGAATGCTAGTTCCTGTCTTCCGGCTTCATCGTCAGACCTTGAAACTTAATCGTGGTCAAAGTTCATTCCAAGACTTTTCTAACAAGTCCAAACACAGCTATGATACGATGTTCCATCATGAAGTTCCAGTTCATATCTTCCGACTCTATCATCAGATCAGTTCGACAGTACCATATTATTGTATTGTCATCAGAACTACATACAGCTGCCAATTTTCATGACGCTACGATCCTTGGAAGATGGTTAAATTAGTTACCTTAGATTCCATAACATAGTTAGTTACATACAGGTCGACCTAATAAAAACGTGTTAAAAATAGCCGAGGGAGTACCGAAAACAATGGGAGACATTTTGTTAAAAACCCTGTAGTCGACGAAATATTTTCAAAATTTAATCTTTTCATAATAATGTCCACCGTTCATAATTTTCATAATAATGTCCACTTTTCATAATAATGTCCACTTTTCATAATAATGTCCACTTTTCATAATAATGTCCACTTTTCATAATAATGTCCACAATTCATAATAATATCCGGCAATTTGGTCCGGAACCGAAATTGCAAATGGAAGATTTGTACACTGGGACAACCCTGCGCAACAGAGCCAGGGAGTGGATAAAGCACAGGTGGAGGGGAAACCAGAGGTAGGCAAAGAGGGAGTGCATTAAGAAACATACACAAAGGTTAGCAAGTTACCGCATAAGACTCCCCAGGGATAACTCAAGGAAAACAGTAGGCCTGCTTGCAGGGCACTGCCGACTTAACAAGCGTATGCACATTGCACACTGACGTTTCACCACCAAATGCATACTAAGCGGTACGGAGAATACACTTTCGTGTCATCAGCGTAGAGATACAATGCGAGTTCAGAAAACAACGGGATTTCATGAATGTACAACTAGAGCTGTCAACTACAACGGTCGAACCCGTAACCTCAGGAAGTGTTAACGAAATTTATTGTTCTGTCTCCCGTGCGGTGAGCGCAGAAGATTTGGGACGAAAAACAATCCACAGTCTAGCTACGCCACCTGCCCGTCAGAGACCAACGCCTTACGGCGAGGCACTAGGAAAGGTAACCAGCGGGCAGCCTCGCCCCAGACTACCAGTTTGGAAGGATATCTCCGTCTCAAATTATAACCTTAAGGTCGCTCGCGCAGACCTCTCCCTTATGAAGTGGTGATACGGTGTCAACCGAATCTGTCGCGGACCACGGCATCCTTTGCCCGACTTTTTCACCCGGGATTGGTTGGCCGAATGGTCGTTTCAAGAGCAGTTGCCATAAGGTTAACAGCCACCCCCGCTCTATAGGAAACAGTACTGTTCCCAGACTCCCCCGGCTGTTAGTCGGAGTGCACAATCGATTGGCAGACGCCGCACGGTCCGCAAACCGTACAGGAGCGCCCGACGGTTGACTCCTAGAGGAGACTGGCCCGCAGGCAGGCGTCCTACCCTGGCTCTCCCTTCTGCGTAAGGCCGCCGGGTGGGTGTTGACCCGTGAGTGTGACCGACCCTGAACGAATGGATCTTTGTGACCAACTCTAACCGGGCCCATTAGCTCCCATGAATGTACATCTTGCGGTGTCGACTACAACGGGCGAGCCCGTCACCACAGGACGTTTTAACGATTAGTCGTTCTGTCGCCCTGCAGTGAGAAGACTTTGGACAGTACAATTCTACGTCCAGCTACGTCACAACCCGTGAGAGTCCAACGCCTTACCGCGAGTGAGCCAGGAATAAACCCGGCGGGCTCGAGATACTCGCGCCCTCACTTCCAATTGTGACCAGATTTCTCCGGTCTCTCGATTGTTTCCGAGTTCGAGGTCGCTTGCGCGGTCCTCTCCCTTACGAAGCGGTGAAACGGAGTGCACCGAATCTGTCGCGGACCAAGGCGTCCTTTGCCCGACTCTGAACCGGGATCGGATGGCCAATGGTCATTTCAAGAGCAGTCGCCGTAAGGTAGACAACTACCCCCGCTCTATAGGAAACAATACAGTTCCCAGACTCCCCCGATTCTTAGTCGGAGAGCACAATCGATTGGCTTGCGCCGCTCGGTGCGCAGACCGTCCAGGAGCGCCAGAGGATTGATTCCCAGGGGAGACTGGTTGACCCAGTGTCCTACCCAGGCTCGCACCCCATGCGTGGAGGCCATCGGATGGGTGTTGACCCGTGAGTGTGACCGACCCTGAAACAGAATGGGTCTTCGTGGCCAACTCAGCAAGGGCCCATTAGCTCCCCCCATGAATGTACACATTGAACAGCAGCGGCCCTAGATGAGAGGTTTACACCAGATGGAATACTGACAAAGCTATAACGATATTCTCCTAAAACCACCGCCTGTCTGCAATTTCTAAGTTACGATGTTTGTCATCTTAGAAGGTTACCATGTATGCCCAGACTCTGCAGCTTCGAGAGTATTATGTTGTGGTCGACTCGGTCAAACTTCTTCGCGAAATCTGTGTAAATCATGCCAATTTAGTATCTTTTATCCATGTTGGTTGACACCTGGTCTAGAAGTTCACCGATATTCGTTGCCACGTTCTTTATGTTCCCATGGGGACAAAGTGATTGTATATTTGGGCGAAATCAGTATAATGTATATTTGGGCGTAATAGATGAGTGTATCCACGGACTTATCTGGAATTATATAAAATTAATTCGGAGACTTCTGAATCAGATTCGGTCGGTGAATCAACTCAACAAGTAAATATATTACAAACAATAAAAAGCACGACTGCCGTTACAGAAAGTGAAGTATTGTATTCATAATTATTTTTATTACGGTTTTTCAGGAAATATTTTGGTTTATGTATATATCCATACATTCCGAAATTTACTCAAGCGGACCTTTCATTTGATACTAAACACGATATATTTGTGTTAATTTATTGACATTTGGACAACTACTTACATGTTATTTGTACAGTTAAGGTACCCTATAACACTCGGGATGACAAAAATTCTTACAATAACACACACTTCTAAATTGGTTCAAGCGTTTAAAACTTATGGTGGAATAAAGAAACGGAAAACATACATAGATGGACCCTGAACACATTACACTCCTTTTTTGTTGGGCATTCGTGTAAAAATGAGAATCAGGCGGTAATCTGGGTTCCATGGAGTATCAATTTCATTTCACATCGTCGCCTTTTACTCTGCGGGAACATAATAACATTGCGCAAGTATTTCCCGATGTAAAACTCGTTTTGGCGTTCCACCTTTGTCACCTCTTCCATTCCGCTTGCTCACGTTACATTTGACGTCAAGAAAGACACGATCAAAGCGGAACGAACGGGTGTCATCGAGCAAATTTACCTCCGCGCACGAAAGTTATCTATTCAATGTATTATTTTCTACTTTGATTTCCGAGCGGAATCGCCTAAACTCAATGCCAGAATTGTCGATGTGAATAAATTAATAGTTCGACACGAGTCTGACTTATTTTCCCAATTTAAAGAGAATAGTAGAAGGAAAAACAATAGTCTGGATACTTCTCATTTTAGGAAACACAAGTTTTAAAAACAATATATTTGAAATCAGTCTGTTTGATCTTAATAGACTCCGAAACAGTTTGACCGATCACCATGAAATTGACACATAAATGCATTTTTTCATGGAGGAGGTTTTTATGATATCCGCTTTGTTGTAACTTACCGCTAGACAGCGCTGCAGCACATCAACTTCTATACCGCTCAATATTTACGCGTTATTAACTGTATTGTAACTCGCCACCAGATGGCGCTGCTGCCAGCTACTATACCGCTCAACTAATCGCCGTGAGAATTCGTAGGTATTTGAAAACAGATAATATTTTTCCACGTTGTTGTAACTTGCCACTAGATGGCGCTGCATTAGGTCAACTTCTATACCGTTCAACCGTTCGCCATGAAAATTTTATAAATTCGAAAAGAAGGTGCAGTCGTCGCGTATGCCGTCGAGTCCCGGTGCTTTCTTGTTTTTTAATTTCATCAACTGCCCCGCACGTCTCGTCGAGCGGTTTGAACGGCGTGCGGGTCTCGTCGCCCTCGTCTTTCTCGTCGATGTTCGCCTCAGCTACGATCGCGGCGTTTACCAGAGTTTATCCCTCAATCGTCGGCAGTTTCGTCGGCGGTGCCTTTATGCCTTTCTCCACATCTTCGAGCGGCTGTTTTCTGGGTCCTCGGTCACATTTATTCACTGTTCTTCCTTCCAGTCGGTGATCAGGCGACGTGCGAGTTTCTGCTTCCGATTGTAGTCCGTTCTAAAGACAGGTTATCTGTTGGCGTTTCGTCTGAATCGCCATTGCAAGTATCTGGCGTTATTCCTGGCGTGGATCGCGTTCTGGATCTCGAGCGGCAGATCTTCCTTCTGGTCACGGTGTCTAAAAGGCGCGAATTCGTCCAGCGATGATTGCTCGGTCGAGTCTGTCGACGTAGGCGTCGCATTGTTCGTCCGTTTCGATGTTTCTCTCGACTTCTCGCATCGTCTCGTGAATGCGATTGCGAAAGTCTTTAAGTCTTTAAGTCTTTGCAAAGATTTCTGCTCGTCCTCGCGAAGCGAGCGCATATCACGGAGAGAAGGAGGAGTGGAAGGGTGAAGGAAACGGATACTCGAGCATCGCCGGCTAACATTTCACTAGTATAATATATGTGTCATAAATAAAATCCAGCCAAGCCCAATTCTTATCTATGAAGCAGCGCTCTTTGATCGTATCAGTGAAAGCACAAGGTCTGTCTAAAAAGTATCCGCCCTTGAATTTTTCGTATATCCGTAGAATTTTGCACCTCGAAAGCAAATCGGAAGGACAAACAGTGACTAAAGAGCGCTATCAAGAAGTTCTTCGCCGACTTCGTTATGCAGTTAGGCGAAAAAGACGAGAACTCTGGACGGCGAAAAACTGGCATTTGCATCATGACAATGCTTCATCTCATTCATCGCACCTGATTCAGACGTTCTTGGCGAAACATGAAATTCCAGTCGTTCGCCAAGTTCTGTACTGTCCAGACATGGCTCCTTGCGACTTCTGGGATGAAACGATTTGCTGGCCACCCCATCCTATGTGAGCAAACTATGAATTACCGCTAACGTCAGGTAGAGGCCGCGCAAGCGACCTCGAATCTATGACCAGACTGTAAAATGGCGGAATTCGTCCGAATCTGGTCCGCGGGGTGGCACTTCCCAGTGCCTCGAGGTAAGGCGTTAAACTCTTACGGGCTGTTAACGTAGTTTCACTGTGGATTGTGTTTGTCCATAAGTCGTTGCGTTTCATCCCATGAGAGATAAGATGGCAAGAGTCGTTAAAACTCCCTAGAGTGGCGGGTTTGTCCGTAAAAATTGACACTTTCTCACTGTTCAGTCGTATCAGTGCCTCGTTTGCGCGTTGGTTCATCTGATCTAATATCTGAACGTTAAAAACCGCATTTTGTGTACAATAAAAGCTCTTTTAAGCGGTTTACTTCTTGCATTATATTTAGAGCATTACTTTCACTGTTAAAGTGACAGTTTTATCTATATAACAAGTGCTTTGATTTAATAGTTCTACCATACCAGGTGATGGCTTTTCTATATTTATGTATACAGCGTATTTTAGTGATCTGTCTGAGAGTGCAATGCTTTTATACAGTCGAGACACCCGTGTGTTGCTGCTATTAAACAATAACCTACATGCACTCTACCGTTACTTTTATTACACATTAATGTATTGTTCTTACACGACTGTCCAAAAAAAAGGAGTGTTATGTGTTCAGGGTTCTTGTATGTGTGTTTTCCGTTTCTTTATTCCACCATAACTTCTAAACGCTTAACCCCTCAAAATTAGATGTGTGTGATGTTGTTAGAATCGTTATGTCATCTGGAGTGTCATAGGGTACGTGCCGCAGGCCCTTGCTCTCATATAAGAAGAAAACAGCGTCTTTTATATAAATCACCGTGTTATTCGTCGGCGTGTTGACAGTCATCATTTGACAGTTAAGTTTTTTTCGTTCTTCTTCTTTGTGGCGGACAGGAATAAACCCGGTAGGCCGAGTAATAAAGTATTTGGAAGATTAATTTAGCAAAATAAAGTACATAATACAAAATGTTTAATTATTACTCTCCACAAATTATTACCGTTTTTTTAAATAACCGTATTTGTTTCTTACGAATTTATTACACGAATGCCCAACAAAAAGGAGTGTAAATATGTATGTTTTCCGTTTCTTTATTCGTCTTGTTAGAATTGTTATATCGTCCCGAGTATCATAGGGTGCCTAAACTGTTCAAATGTCATTTAAATAATTGTCTCAATGTCCAAATATCAGTAAATTAAGATAAATATATAAGTGCTTTGCATCAAATTTAAGGTCTGATTGAGTACATTCTGAAAATATTTATGTATCTATATGAATAAATACAAAAACCACAAATATTTCATAAAAACCCGCTTTATTGCTTGAACATCGAGGGTAACCAACCGACTGTGTAGGGTGACGGCCGCGGCGGCGCGCAATCGTTTTGAGATCAGCAGCAGCCCTGCGACATCACACTCTGAAAGCCGGTTCAGTAGGTCCGGCTCACGTGAAGCCCCGCTGGACGGGCCTTCGACAAAACCCGTCCACTGATCCACAATGCGGAATCGTCTTTCAGCACTGGATGATTCACTGGAAAACACGCGTCAACGGGGACGTAGAGATGCTTCCGTAAATTGAATTTCGTTTCAAGGAATATTGTTTCAACGAAGAACTTTGTTCTCTAACAAACGTGCTTTTTAGCGCGAACAAATGGTTTTGAATGATTTTGAATACAGTAGTTCACTTTATGAAAGGGCAGTTGTGTTTTTCTATTCTTTAAATTATTGTTTTTGGTACACATTAATGTATTGTTTTTTTGCATATTTAAACATCTGTATTTGCTTGGTCTATTTTTGCACGGAGGAAGGTATATATGTATATATACAAATATTTTTTAGGCCAAGTAAAAATAGGCGATGATTAATAATGCGATATCAGCTCAACCTTTCTGATACGGCATGTAAACAATGAAGTCGATAGACGAGGCCGTTAAGACGACGAGTTTTGTGGAAATTTGTGATGTATGAATACTTACTAAATATTACAGAGGCGGTGTTTCACGGTGGCATACACTATGCTGCCGTGGAATTGATTAATACGGTAAAAGTAAAAACACATTTTAAAAAAAAAGGTTTTATTAAAATGCTCTGTCCCGAGCCAACCCTGGATGCAGCAGCCATATCATAGTGGAACTTAGAACGGGCTATCATAATTGAATGCTATACAGAATTTCGTGTTTGTGCAGCGGAGAGACCAAGCGCCCTCGCTACCACGTTGGCCGGATTTCTCCGACCTCCTGACTGGTTAAAGGTTCGAGGTCGCTTACGCGGTTCTCTACCTGCCCTTTGTTCAGCGGTTATTCAGTTTGAATCTATCGCGGACCATGGCATCATTTGCCCGGCTTTGAACTCAGGATCAGGTAGCCAAATGGTAATTTCAAGAGTAGAAGACGACAGGTCAACATCCACCCTCGCTGCTTAGAAAACAAAGCCGTTTCCAGACTTCCCCGGTTATCTGTCGGAGACCACGGTTGATTGGCTAACGCCGCACGGGGCGAAAACCGTCCAGGAGCGCCCGAAGAATACTACACAGGGGAATTTGACTCACCTGGCAGTCCTATCCGGTGCTGACCCGCGAATCGGGCCGACCCTAAACACAATAGGTCATGATGGCCCAATTGCATTGAGCCCATTAGCTCCCTATATCAGGCAGCAAATCGGACAGATCACCAACCGCCCAGTTCCGCCCGAGGTATTCCCCCGAATCCGCGATCATCTGATGCCAACTGCCTCCGATTGCAGGATTACAGGCGTGGCAGAAGTTCACAGCGGCCCAGACGTGTTAAGTACCTCTACGACGAGGCTACCAGCTAGTAGTAGTCGGATGACATAGATTTTGGCAACACCACCCAAGCTGCATAAAACCATTAGGAATCAAAATTTAAATAAAACTATTGACACTGGGGTTATAGTGATGGGAGCTGATGGGCCTGTTGGAGTTGGCCACGAAGACCCATGGCTCCAGGGTCGGTCACACTCACGGGTCAACACCCATCCGGCGGCCTCCACGCATGAAGTGCGAGCCCGGGCAGGACTCTGGACTGAGGGCTAGTTTCCCACAGAAGTCAACCTTCTGGCGCTCCTGGACGGTTTGCGCACCGAGCGGCGTCATCCAATCGATTGTGCATTGTGACGTAACAGTCGGGGGAGTCTGGAAACAGTACTGTCTCCTATAGAGCGCGGGTAGTTGTTTACCTTACGGCGACTGCTCTTGAAACGACCATCGGATACCCGATTCCGGGTGAACAGCCGGGTGAAGGATGCCGTGGTCCGCGATAGATTCGGTAGACACTGTTTCACCGCTACGTAAAGAAGAGGACCGCGCAAGCAACCTCGAACTCGTAACCAGTCGGAAGACCGTAGTAATCTGGTTGCAACTGGTAGTAAGGGCGCGAGTGTCGGCCCGCTGGGTAACATACATGGCTATGTCGCGGTTAAGGCGTTTGCCTTTTACGGGCATGTGGCGGAGCTTGACGGTGGACTGTTTTGTCCTAAGTCTTCTGCGCTCACCTCACGGGAGACAGAGCGATCAAATATCGTTAAAACCTCCTGAGGTGACCGGTTCGCCCGCTTTAGTTGACGGCTCTAGTTGGGCTTATAGTAATGTAAATTAATATTTGAAGAAAGTTAAAGAAGAAAATATACTTGTACTGCCTTGGCCAAAACTATCAGGCGCCCATTAAAAATCTAGCTGAATTATACTCGTAGTGAAACAATGACACATATATTAAGGCACAATGTACACATAATTACATTGGCCATCTACAAATGCATCGGGAGGACTGTCGCTTATTTCCGCGCGGTATGGATCCGTTGTCTCTCAACTAATAAATATTTACGGACGTATTGTATTTTTTGTTTCATAATTTAGTTTGTAAAATATTTTTCAAATAATTTCGAACGGCGTAAGTTATAATCGGCATAAGAACATGTTTTTTAAGAATTATGTATCTAATTATAAGTTCATGCTGTTACTTACCTAAATAAATAAAATAATAAAAAAATAAAAAATATATATCAAGCAACTTTTATGAGTGCTACATTCTGTTAAGCTTAATCTTAGCTAATATCTTGCAATGCCCTTTGCCGTCCTTTTCCAAATCAGTCTTTGTCGGCGTATGCTCTCAAAAGCTTCCCCGCCGCGTCTGAACCTTTCCAAGAAGCGCGAAGTAAGGCGATGAGATATTTAAAGGACTCTTGAAAGCTTCAAAGGCCACCGTTTCGCTTATCTAAGCATCGATCGCCACTTGGCGATGATTTGAAGTCGGCGTCCGCGATATATGTCGTCTTTACGACTTCCGTTCGGTACGCGAGCCCACACTGTTTATAAATTCGCGAAACGTGACTCTGGCTACGACCTCGAAGCCGTTAAGTGAGTACATACTTCGTTTTTAGGGTTCCGTACTATAATCGTAAAAAGATAGAAGCGTTAGGATAAAAACGCACTGGCGATGGACGCGTGTGCGTACATTTGGAGGTCTGGCAATACAAGGAGACCAAGTATTTTATGAAACAAGAAGACCAGGAACGTCGTTTACATGTAAATCGACATCCTTAGCTTTAAATCCAAGTACTCTCCAATAAACAGAGCTATGACAACGTACAATGATAGGCAGATCCGAACTGGCTCCTTTGGGGGCCCTTGGCTAGAGACTGAAGAGGCCACTTTATTGTGAGAGGGTCCGGGAAATTTTGATAATTACATGCCTGAAAGCCACATTTTCCGCTATTTTGGTAGTATTTGAGTAAAGGCAAGATCTTTACCAAAAATTTAGCTTTTCTGTTGTAGTTTACTTATTTTTATATTATTTTCATTACATCTAAACTCCGTACACACTAGAAAAAATAGTAATCATTTACAAGTGGTTTATTACTTGAATATCAGAGTGAGACATATTTCTAGATGTAGGTAACCTATAAAATGCTAAAGTTTTTGAATACAAAACCTAAAAGTATTTATCAATCCTTTTACGCTTACTTGTTGAATCAGCGTCTGTACCAAGTTCCAGACGGTAGAATAGTCAATGGTTTTACTTCGTAAATATTTTAAATCAGATGTAACAAAAAAAAAACAGTAAAACAATAGGCATAAATACGATTCTAAATTTGGACCGTTGACAGAGTAAATATTTCTGGTAGTAAAAAAAACACCCGGGTAATTTAAAATATAAAACACTTTTTTGGGGTCAATCCCCTTGAGTCGGGTACTTCGGCGATCGCCGACCAGCCGCCTCAGGCCGCCGCGGCGCCGGCCAGGCCGGCCAGGCCGGGACTGCCGAGGACGGTTCGGGTTCAATGATATTTTCGCATTCGGTAAAAGTCAGTTCAAGGAAACCATTAGAATCATCATTTTCGTCCTTGGTGCTTCTCTATCTCATATAATGTCTTATTAATCGCATGAACAGTTTTTTTTATAATATATTTTTCATTTATCATCAGTTCAAAATAAATAATAATGTTAAAATTTTATGTGAGAAAAATGTAAATCTCACATACCTACTTATGTTGGGCTCGCATCACTTACATTTAGTTTTTTTTGTTTCTTCTCTTTTCTGTCACATAATAAAAGCTGTGCTAAAGAAATATATATAATTAACGGAGATTTAACTATAAAACTTTGTGATTGTTGCTTCTTAATGGTGTTTGATTGCTGAATAAAATGAAATAAATAAATAAATACCTTTGGTTGCTATGTATTTTCTTCACTATTAACAAGTAAATATACTAAAAAGAATAATAACGCCACTGCCGTTATAGAAAGTGAACTATTGTATTTATATATATTTTTATTACGGTTTTTTAATGAAATATATGTGGTTTATGTACTTATCCATGTATATTTCTGGAATGTACTCATCAGACCTTTCATTTGACACTAAATACTATACAGGCTAAGTTTTAATTAACTGACATCCTTCAAGGGGGTGAATCAGTACGAGTACCTTTTAATTTTTAATAGAAAAATCAATAAATATGTTTTTTTTTGTTTTTTATTTCAAAATTTTAAGAACTTTAAAAGACTTTTAAATAAAAGTTTGATAAGCGTTTGAGCGTGCTGCGCCATCTATTGGTCGGTTGAATATCTAACGCTAGATAGCGCATCGTGCTCAGCGCTTTTTATACTATTTTAAAAATATTTTTGAAAGAAAAATATGACCTTATCTCAAAAAATGGTGAATTGTTATAATATAGGTCTCCTTTACAAGACTACATTTGTGTTTTTTTTTTATGTCAAACCCTTTTAGCCGTTTCGCACTACCGCCCTTTGCCTAGCAAAAGTTTTCGAAGTTTCTTTCAAATAAGCTCTATAAGATGATTAATTGCCGAGCTTAAAAACCAGACTAATACATTCTTTTACTTGTTCTCTGTATGCTTATCATTCGATCTACTTAATAAGAAATTCGAAGTACCTACGTGGGATTTCGACCGCCCGGATTATTCATAGAAAACCCGCTGCAGCAATTACGCAGGGGTTTTATCAAGTCACACCAATAAACTAAACTGTTTCTCTTTTTCTATACTGTGATTAGGACAAATTAGGCAATTTATTTGATAATTAAAAATAAACATTATGCAATAAAAGAAATTTTAATTAAATTTGTCGGCATCTTTTTACAATTTATTGGTGCAGTTGTACGCAAATATGCAAATAAGCGGCTATATTATTATAATACATCCGATTGCATAAATAGGCGGAATTGGTAATTTATCGTACCGCCAATCGGCTTCGGAAACGTTGGCGGTCGATTGTATTAATGCAGAAATGCCATCCGGATAGATGTTATCGATGTTTGAATGAATCTATAGTTTTACTTTCGTTCGATAGATTTAAGTATAGTTACATCAGATACAGTGGTTCAGTACATAGTTTCCTGTGAGTTGAAACCCTTTCCTTATTGAAGACTAGAGCAGGGTTGTTGCTGATGCAGGTTTTTAAAATATTAGCGGATGCTGATTTTTTTTAAATATAAAAGCTAGTGCTGATTTTAACGGGAGCTAATGGGCCCTTGCTGAGTTGGCTACGAAGACCCATTTTGTTCAGGGTTGGTCACACTCGCGGGTCAACACCCATCCGGCGGCCTCCGCGCATGAAGTGCGAGCCCGAGCAGGACTCTGGCCTTAGGGCTAGTTTTCCCAGGAGTCAACCTTCTGGCGCTCCTGGGCGGTGTGCGCACCGTGCGGCGTAAGCCAATCGATTGTGCACTCTGACTAACGGGGGAGTTTGGAAGCAGTACTGTTTCCTATAGAGCGAGGATGGTTGCGGACCTTACGGCGACTGTCCTTGAAACGACCATCGTATACCCGATCCTGGGTGAAAGCCGGGCAAAAAGGGTGGCGTGGTCTGCGATAGATTCGGTTTACACCGCTTCACCGCTTTGTAAGAGAGAGGACCGCGCAAGTGACCTCGAGCTCCTAACCAGTCGAGAGACCGGAGTAATCTGGTCGCAATTGGAATAAGGACGTGAGTGCAAGCCCGCCGGGTAACATACCTGGTTATCTCGCTGATAAGACGTTGGCCTCTTGCGGGCATGTGGCAGAGCTTGACGGTTATCTGTTTTGTCCAAGTCTTCTGCGCTTACTTCACGATAGATCAATCGTTGAAACTTCCTGAGGTGACGGGTTCGCCCGTTGTAGTTGACAACTCTATTTGATGCTGATTTTATTGAATTACTTAAATAAAATATATTCAACTACGAAATTGTAATTAAAAGGGATATTACTATCAGGTATTTCAAATTAAAAGTCAGTTATAATACTTCTGTGACCTTTTATTATCAAAAACAATCTTCTTACATTTTGAATAGGTAAAGTACCATTGCCTAACATACAAAAATAAAATACAATTTGGGGGTTAACCACCCAACTTGTACGTTTATTAAAGGTGAGTTATATTTAAAAAAACAATAGCGTTTTCTATTGCAGTCGATTGCGGGAAGGCTTCTACATAATTCCGGCACTGATGAATAATTGTTCGCTAGGAACACTTGCCGGCGGAGATGACAGTATGCGCATGCTACTAGGGCTAAGCTCCGCCCTTCAAAGTCATGTCACGAGCAGAATATCAGCAAACAATAAAAATCAGCATTGATTAATGCGGATGCTGATGCAGATGCTGATATTGAAACCAATGCTGATAATCCGCTGATGCTGATATTCGCAACAATTCTGGACTAGAGCTCCAGGAGGAAATAATTTCTTCTGAGGAACTGCAATTGAACTGCAATTGAGTCTGTTATACAATGTCACTCGCAAAATCAATGCACATATTGCAAATCGCATCAGAGAGTATGTGGGCATTTCGCCAAAAGGTATTATGTTATTAATGAAATGTACCACCTACTATCTGTTTCGTTACAAATAAATAAATAAATAAATAAATAAAAGGTGTACATGGCGATTTTGTTTTGTCCCAAGACTTTGGGTACATTTTACAAGCTTTTATTCAACTTGCAATGTTTGCCAGATTGTTTAGGTCAAATGCTGCAAGCTGAATTAGAACCACTTCCTCTTATCCTATGGAGTTGAAATTGTACACGTTGGTTCAGTTTCGATGACAATGCATTTTTATGGTAAGCATGACCTGATTCTACAATCAGAGTTGACTCCCGACTAGGGGACTCCTCAACGGTCAACAGCGCAGACACGAAATTTTGTATACGCATTCAATTATGATAACTCGTTCTAAGTTTTAACATGACATGGCTGCTGCATCCGGGGCTAGCTCCCGACAAGGGAACTCCTCAACGGTCAACAGTACAGACACAAAATTTTGTATACGCGTTCAATTATGATAGCCCGTTCTACGTTTCGCCGTAACAGGGCTGCTGCACCTAGGGTTAGCTTCCGACGAGGCGACTCTTCAACGGTCAACAGCGCGGACACGAAATTTTGTATAAAATATGCATTCAATTGAATGCACAGCCCGTTCTAAGCCTAAGGTTTCTAAGGTAAACCAAGCTAATTAAGATAAGTTAGGTTAGGTTAGGGCATAAGTATAGATATCTAGTATGAATCATTTTATTAGTGTAATCATTTGGTATTGTAATTGTAAACAAAGTAAGTATACCAGGATAATTAGTTTAGGTTAGGTTAGATTAGTAAGTAGGCATATTAATTTAGTGGAAAAGCATATTTATAAGTGTATATTCAGCTAGTTATGATAGGAGATATAGGTTAGATTAGGTTAGGTTAGGAAGTCAATGCATCTACTTAACGTAAAAAGTTATAATAGTTAATAAAAGTATAATAGGTAATAGATAATATAAGTCAGATATAAACACATTATTGTTAGTTACCCACTGAAAAGGCACTAGCCTTAGTGGGGAACTGTGACATGTAATTTGTATCTTTTTTTATGAATAAAGACTACTACCAAAAAAAAGCATTAAGAGCATTTTAATAAAAACTTGTTTTTAAAAATGTTTTTTCGCTATTAATTTATTTGTTTTGTTTTAATTGTGGAAACAATTTTTATCAAACGATAATTTGGTTAAATCAAAGAATATTTTTCCCTGTAGTTTGGTAATCACAAAAATACGGACGCGGGTAAAACTGTGACACGAGTCTGTCTACTTTTTGCAAATGCGGTTTTAAGTGAATTAGCATAATTATTTCACTTCCTCGGGCGTTTTGTCCGATTACGGTCACGCCAGCTGCGGCAGGTGAACCAAGTCACATTACTTTTGATTTACACGGTGACATACATACCGATTTTTCGTGCTTCCGATTATTCAAGATCGCGTAAAACGGCGGAAGTTATTAACATATACGAAAAGCAATTGGGCGAAATGTGCTAAGGATGTGTCTAACGATGTCAATAGATGCACTACACCAGTGATCGCATAGTGAAACAATTGACCGCTCAGTCCATCAGCCACAATGATGGGGAAATCATTGGAACTAGAACTAGAGCTGTCAACTACAACGGGCGAACCCGTCACCTCAGTAAGCTTTAACGAAATTTGATCGTTCTATCTCCCGTGACGTGACCGCAGCAGACTTAGGACAAAAACAGTCCACCGTCAAGCTCCGCCACATGCCCTTAAGAGGATAACGCCTTATCCGCGAGATAGCCAGGTATGTTACCCAGCGGGCTTACACTCACGCCCTTACTTCCAGTTTTGACCAGATTACTCCGGTCTCTCGACTGGTTACGATTTCGAGGTCGCTTGCGCGGACCTCTCCCTTACGTAGCGGTGAAACGGTGTCAACCGAATCTATCGCGGACCACGGCATCCTTTTCCCGGCTGTTCATCCGGAATCGGGTAGCCTATGGTCGTTTCAAGAGCAGTCGCCGTAAGGTCAGCAACCACCCCCCGCTCTGTAGGAAACAGTACTGTTTCCAGACTGACCCGACTGTTAGTCAGAATGCACAATCGATTGGCTGACGCCGCACGGTGCGCAGACCGTCCAGGGGCGCCAGAAGATTAACTCCTAGGGTAAGCTAGCCCTAAGACCAGAGTCCTACCCGGGCTCGCGCTTGATGCGTGGAGGCCGCCGGATGGGTGTTGATCCGTGAGTGTGACCGACCCTGAACAAATGGGTCTTCATAGCCAACTCAGCAAAGGCCCATTAGCTCCCAAATCATTGGAGCTCCAATTTTTGATATTTAATAATATTAAACTGTAAAAAGTTGTTTTTTTGACTCATTTATTTATTTATTTATTTATTTATTTATCCATATTAATAACATATAATTAATTAATTACAAACTATTGATTAAAAAACTAGTAGTGCTTAACATTAATACTTAATTAATCATTGATAAAAAAAAAAGGTACAGGCTCATGTGGATTTTACTGCCTCACTAGGCTTGGGCCTGTGTCGAGGCAGTAGTCTAGTGAAGGATGTCTAGTAGCAGCCGTGTGTTTAAAAAAAATATAATAATATATATATACATACATATACACATGTATATATATAAACATACACACATATACACACACATACACATATACAATATACATAACATAATAGTAATATAACACTAATATTATATTTATATACAATATATATATATATATATATATATATATATATATATATATATATATATATATATATATATATATATATATATATATATATATATATATATATATATATATATATATATATATATATATATATATATATATATATATATATATATATATATATATATATATATATATATATATATATATATATATATATATATATATATATATATATATATATATATATATATATATATATATATATATATATATATATATATATATATATATATATATATATATATATAATATATAACATTATTGATAGATATTTTTACCTTAATGATAATTATAACGAAGATATGTAGTTAACGTAGATATGTAGAGCAAAATACCAAAAAAAAGAACAACAGCAATAATACTATTTTTTTTTAGACAAGAATTTTAAATAGGTTTTCGGATTCCCTTCTCCCTTTGTTTAGTAGCCAACACACCACCATTTTCTTCAGCACGACTGTCGATGTTGACGTCAATGCATTCCCCCCCACCTCAGATATGAACATATTGTAAATCCTCGGCGAGTGAAATGCATAATGTCGCTGTCCGTATGCTGAGTTTTTAGTTTGTTGGGGTTGGTTATTACGGTTTCTGGTATCGTACTTGTGCATAGAGGTATTCTGAGGCACCAGGTCATGTCTATAGTAGTAGAGTACTATTGTTCGTATATATAATTGTCTGATGTCAAGTACTTGAAATTCATTAAATAGTAAATCGGAAGGGTAGCGGTAAGGTTTCTTGTTGATTACTCTAATTAGGGCTTTTTGGGCCTTTATTAGGGGATCAAGAATAGTTATCGCAGCGCTACCCCAACCAATCTGTCCGTAAGTGATTACAGTCTGTGCAAGTGCGTAGTATGTCATCTTCAGCATAGACGGACTAAGAATATTCCTGATGTTTTTAAAGACGTATATTAGTTTTCGTAGTCGCTGTGTTGTCAAGTCTATTTCCTTGTGCCAACGTAGAAAGTTATCAATAAAAATTCCAAGGTACTTTATAGTGGTTGTTCGCTCTAGAGGCTGGCACAAGCAGTTCATTCTGTCACAGCTGTGTACCGTCAGTTGTTTATCAAGTCCAGGTTGCTTTCGCCCATCTATGCTAAATGTCATGTATTTAGTCTTCTTGATATTCAGCGTAAGTAGATGATGAGTCAGCCAGTCGTACGTTTGTTGCAGACCCGCTGTTGCCTTGTCAAAAACCGAATCCCATGTATCAGATTCAAACATTAGTACAGTGTCATCAGCAAATGATATTAATTTTCCTGATATGTCTTGTCGGCATAGGTCGTCAATATATATAAGAAATAACGTTGGTCCTAGTGTACTTCCTTGCGGAACTCCATAGGGGATGTGCATCCAATCACTTGTCACATTATCCATTTTTACTCTTTGTGTGCGTCCAGTTACATAAGTTGTAAACCACTGCAGAGCAGAATCAGTAAGACCTCTTTGTTTCAGTTTGTCTAGTAATTTGTCGTGTGGCACAGTATCGAATGCTTTGGCCAGATCAAGGAATACAGCAAGACACCTTCGATCTCTATCCACATTTTTAGATATAAATTCGGTGACTTGCAAAATAGCATCTTGCGTCCCAATGTTCGATCTGAAGCCAAATTGCCCTTTCGACAAAAGGCCATTTTTTTCTAAATAGTCCGTCAGTTGGAGTTTAACGTGTCGCTCAAGTATTTTGCTCAATATGTTTAGTAGAGATATCGGCCGGTAGTTTGTCATGTCTGTCTTGTCTCCTGCTTTGAAGATCGGAGTTACATCAGCCCTTTTAAAATGATCTGGAAAGGTGCAATTTTCTATACTGAGGTTAATAATATGCATAATAGGGTGTACTATTTCGTATTGCACTTGCTTCAGTGTCCTTGCAGAGATCCGATCGGGCCCGCAAGCGGAGTCAGTCTTGAGTTCTTTGATTAGAGTTAGTGCATTAGTTTCTGTTATATTTGTCAGTTGAAATTTATTTTTAGGTGTCTGTGTATAGGTATGATTTATTAAGTTTCTCCTGTTTGCTATTTTTTCTACTTTCGTTGCTAAGTTTTTCCCTATGTTAGTGAAGTATGTGTTTGCAGCATTTGCTATATCATGTACGTTGTCGAGTGTACGTCCGTCCATTTTTATTTCATTAATTTTGGTCCTGTTATGTCCAATGTTATTCATCTCCTTAACTACTGTCCAAACGGTCTTAGGATCGTAGTTATCAGTCTCGATTTTGGTCCTATAGTACTTTTCCTTGGTCCGTTTAATTATAGT
This sequence comes from Micropterix aruncella, assembly GCA_944548615.1. Taxonomy (NCBI): domain Eukaryota; kingdom Metazoa; phylum Arthropoda; class Insecta; order Lepidoptera; family Micropterigidae; genus Micropterix; species Micropterix aruncella. The sequence goes on from OX155958.1 coordinate 27,383,161, forward strand.
CGAACAGATACTTCGGTATTTCTTGTAGTAGAGTCCTAGTCGTTCATTTTGTGGGAAAACTTTAGTCTGTCTATGCAATCTGTCGCGTTTCCGTATACTATTTATTATTCCGTCGCTTATCCATGGTTTCAGTCTTTTATGTTTGGCATTTATTGTCTTAACAGTCGTATTGTTGGTCGTATGTTGTGTAAATGTCCCTACAAATATGTCAACAGCTGTATTAATATTATTTGTGCTATATAAGTCAGTCCATGTCTCATTACTTAAGTCACTTCTTAGTTTGTGGTAGTCAATTGTCGCTCTCGTCAGTCGTGGTTGACTCTGGTCATGTCGTCTTCCACGAAGTGCTAACAGTGTACAAAAGTGGTCAGTTATGGTAGTACCCACAACTGCCGCAGTCTGAACATACGATGAACGTACATATATGTGGTCAATACAAGTCTGGATATTGTCGGTCTCTCTTGTTGCTATATTTATTGCTGGTGTATATCCAAGTTCACTGAGGAGGTTTTGGTATTCATCAGCTTGTGGGTGTTTTTGCCCACAAATAGAGATATTTGTGTCACCAGCAAATATATGATGTTGTGTATATTTATCAGCTATCATCATTTGTTCATGTGCTGTAGCGTAAAGTCCATTTAGAAAAGTTGTAATGTTTCGTATTGAGGGTGACCTATACACTGCAAGAACACTAAAGCCGCCGCATCGTATGTGCAACCCAGTACAATCCGGAATATTTGTTTCCCTCACTGATGGACTTAGGCCACTCTTCGCATAAACCACAACGCCGTCGGCTTTATTTTTATTACCCTCGGTTTTGTAACTTTCATAACCATTTATATGAGGCAGCTGTGGTTTATTTAAAAGCCAGCATTCAGATAGAATAATCATATCTACATCCATAGAAAGCTCATTTAGTAATATATAAAGCTCATCGACATTTTTGTGGAGGCTTCGAATATTCATACACATTATTTTAAATATATAATTACCGTTAAAAATATTTCGACACTGAAACGGAAAATCAATTTTCAATGTATTTACTATACTCGTATTTGTGACGTCATCTATCATTGTACTCATATTGGAGTATTGCCGTTCTGGTTATATGAACAATGCGAAGCCAGATACTCTTATAATGGCTAACATCACAGCTGCGCCATATAAATTTAGTTTAGTTTAGTTTTCCCAGTCATTTTAGTCGCCACTTTGCGCATCTTTCGATCCATTTTTTTCAAGTTTGTATTATTCAATGGTTTCTTTGCATAATTCGTTCTCTTCATTTGCCAGTTGTTACCTTTTATTGTTCTGTTACGTAAACAAACATATTGAAGAATATACATAAGGCAGTTATATTTTATTGCATATTTCAAAGTTTATAGTGTATATTTTCAAGTTTTTGAGAGCATATTTGCGTAGTACATATTTCGGGGGGTTGTTAACACGCTGGCTGCGATGCCTTTTTTGATGGACTTTCATCCAGTGCGTATGAGGTCTTTTCGGGGCAAGGTTTCGCACGCGGCTCTTTAGACCGCATAACGCAATGGACCTGTAAGCATCCGGGCCCTAATAATTATTGTTAGGAAATGCGTTGTGGAACCGCTCACCGAGGTACGAACAAATAGCGCCATCTATCGCTGACACCATCTCGCTTGGGTGAAAAGACAGCTTAGAGAGTGAGATATGCGATCTCACAGTTTTCTTTTGTACACATAATACCGCGAGCGGCGCTTTGCGTTTGATGATAACAATAAACAGCTGTCCGCCTGAGCGAAGCACAATAATTGATCGCCATTATGCATTAGCGTCTATTAATTTGCACATATCACGCGATTGAGTAACACCATCGCGGGCGCAGAACGTATCGAACGGTAGCAGCATAGCTAAATATCTAATACATCTCATAACATGGAGGCAGTACGTTTTCATACTTTGCAGTGGCTATGGTTTTTATTTTGAGAACTAATGATCATTTTTCTTGAACCTTGATTGTTTTGAACATTTACTGGAATAACAATATTGGGAGGGAAATAGACAGAATTTATTTATTTATTTCGGGAAACATACAGCGCTTCATTAATTATTACTAATTATTCTAATACACAGTTTCGCTGGCTGATTAATTGTTTCCTACATTATTTTCTTATACGGTAGATCAAAAATTGCATTGCACTAAATTAAATTAAATTAAATTGCAATTGAACTATTGTAAGGATAGGAAAGGAGAGGGATGGGATATATGTAGGATAGGATATAGATATTCAAATTATATTCACTGTGTAATCACTTCCTAGACGCCTAGTGAGCTAAGGACAGCTTCGCTGAATTTAGGTTGATTCAGGTAAAAAATGTCGATATCTTCGAATCGTCTATTATATGTGGTCATCAAGCGGTGCATAACAGAGTTTTGGGCGTAACTAGTATTCACACGAGGGATTTCGAACGTACGAGGAGAGCGAACCCTTCGTGGTGGAACTAACAACGACAGTTTATTTACCAAATGAGGGCTATCAATTTTGTTATGAATTATTTTATGCAATAATATCATATCAGCCGCTGTGCGGCGGTCTTCCAGTGAACACATACTGAAATAGTTCAGCCTGCTCTCGTAGGTTCCAAGTCCCAAGTGCTCACGATAGTCCAGGTATCTAGTAAAACGTCTTTGGACGCCCTCCACCCTATTTTTATACACGCCATATTGCGGATTCCAAATCTGCGATGCGAACTCTAAGGTGCTACGAACATAGGAAAAGTAAAGCGTTTTAAAGATGGTAATGTTCGAGAATGGTTTACATATTCTATTAACAAAACCCAGAGTCCTCAACGCCTTGATAGCAACGCTTCACAAAGATGCGAGGGATACAACGAAAAGGAAAACCTTTTCATTACAAAAACTCTAAAAAAGCCATGTACCTACGAAAATTTACGATAGCTAAATTTTCCAAATTTGCGTTGTCATCCTACCTACATAGGAAAAGTCGTGAAATGTCCCTACCTTTTACGTAGGAAAAGTCAGTGAAAATTTTTAAAAACGTTTTTGCCGGTCTCACTTTTTACCCTTTTTAAAACATTTCTCGTCAAACATAACGTTTGGTTTACCGTAGCATTAACGTAAGGTCGAAGAACGTTTTTTTTATTACAAACTCTCCAGAGTACAAGTTTTTCAACAATTCAGCAACATTCCATTGTTTTTAGTTGTTTACTTTTTTTGTTTTATTGAAAAACTAATAAAATCTAAAAGATTTTATTTTATTTTAGAAGATCCATCATCTTTCTGTCTTAAAAACTGACACATGTTATTTTAACAATCGTGTTCTAAATATTACAAATAAATTTTGGTTCGATTTTGTCGATATATCTCGCGTATTTTTCAGAAAATTGATAATTACAGGAATCCTAAAATCTTCATCTAAATATTCATATTAAATTTATAGCTGAAAGTTTTGTAAATAGACCTTTTCTTGACGATGTCTTTTTCATACGATGTGTTGCTTTGCTTCCACATAAATTCTCCACCTAATTATTTCGCTAAGATTGTTTATATTGCAACAGTTATAAAATAATAATTATAAAATACCGTGTAAAGTTGGATTATTAATAAAAATATGTATTTTGAGTACGCACTGGAAAAAAAATATTTTATTATATTATTTTACCCTCAAATAAAGTTATATTTTAGGGTGGTAATTCTTGATGTATGCCAAATTACAAGAATTTTCCTATTTTTTTATATATTTTCGGTTTGTGTGCCGGAATTATAAAACTCCCGAAAAACTGGATATCTTAATAATCTGTGATCACTGTTTACGATTATTTTCACGTTTGACACTTGTTCATTTTGGCATAGATGCACCACAATTGCAAACTTCAGCAAGAAAAAAGCGTTCTGTTTGGATTGTGTACATGCTGAGTTCTGTGTACATGCTGACTACAATTGCCCTTATTGTCCATATACGACTATTGAGAAAGTGAGTAAAATAAAGTACCTTGGAGTTATTGTAGATGATAAGCTCAACTGGAAGGACCACATACAGGGTACTGCATCAAAAGTCCGCCAACTTATTCACATATTTAAGGTACTAAGGAGTGTAATCTCAAAACCCTTAATCAAAACCATCTATTATGCTTTAGTCAATAGTATACTATCATATGGGATCCTTGGATGGGGTGGCGCGTCACTTTCAGCTCTAGATCCCTTAATTAAGGCTCAAAAGTCAATAATTAGGGTAATAAATAAAAAGCCTTTTAGGTTCTCCAGCGACCACTTATTTAAAGAGTTCCGAGTCCTAGACATACGCCAATTATATGTGAAAGTATCGACAATATTTTATTACACCCACACAGAGCGGCATATGATTAAATCTCATACTATCAGAACACGCGCAGTTACTGCCATGCAACATGATGTTCCCCTTATGAAAACTAAATTCGCCCAACGACATTTTTCTTTTCTAGCTGTCCGACTATACAATAGAATACATTCGGAATTAAAAGTGAAGTTAGATACCATACGAGGAAGAAAAAGTATGACGGAATGGTTGATTGAGCTAGGAAGGAACGAAACGGAGAAATTAGTTAATTATAGTGCTGTATAAGAATACCAAACTACATAAAATTACTACTTTTATATATATGTATAGATTATATGTATAGATTATATGTATAAATGTATATATGTATATATGTGTATGTATATGTGTAGATGTATATTATTATTATTATTATTATTACATTTACAGACAGGCAGCATAATTGCTGATATGTCTGAATATGAAACTGAGTACAACTACAATTTCTGTTTAAGGTGTCCGTCTAGTCTATTTTTGAACATATTGACACTACTCGCTTCAACCACTTCGGCAGGTAAACTGTTTCACTGGTCCACAATCCGGTTGGTCAGGAAATGTTTCCTGGGATTCATGTGGAATCGCGTTTTCTCCAGCTTAAAATTGTGTCCTCGCAGATGATGCTTGTAGTTTCTCTTGAAGATAGAAGACAATTCGGGGCAATTGTAGCATCCGTTGAGGATCTTATATGTTTCAATGAGGTCACCCCTGGTCCGACGATCCTTAAGTGTAGGCATCTGCAATCTGCGGAGTCGTTCTGCATATTCCAGATTTTTGAACCCCATTGGCATCTTGGTCGCTCGGCGCTGGACTTTTTCTAAGAGATCCTCGTCTTTCACAAAGTACGGATTCCATATCTGGAATCCAAACTCTAGCATTGGTCTGATGTAGGTTTTGTACAGTGACACAAATAAGGCTGGTGTGATATAGTTAAACGACGATGTTTTTGTGTGTATGTGTATATATGATTATTTAATATTATTATGTATATTATGTTACTAAATTATAAGTAGGTATATGTAAAATTTGTGTAAATATAGAGCTACCACGTAAAGCAATGCTACATTATGTCACACTTACCAACTAAAAAAAAAAAAAAGGAAAAAAAGAATACATAAAAGTCTACCTTAGTACGGGCATTACTCCAGCAAGGTAGATTTTTAATCTGATTAACCTAGTATTATATATAAAAAAAAAATTAAAAAAAAATTTGTAAAGAAATCGATCTAACATTCCTCAAAGGGTATTATTGCTCAAATACTTACCCGTAGGTATAGTCTAGTCAAAATGTCGAAAACAGCTCCCCGTTTCAATTTTAGCAGCATTTCATGTTACTTTTGGGTATTACGTCATTTCCCCTTATTTCGACCCTGCTGAATTCGAAAATGCCGGTTGCCTAAGCGAAATTCCGACCGGAAGTTATCCAATATGGCGCCGAGACCAGAAATCAGCGCAGTCCGGTCCGCCCGCCTCGAAATAGGGGGTAGTTGCGGCTGGAGCCGAGTATACTCAACAAGAAAACAGAGAGGAGGAACCTGCCACATGTAAGGCATAGACCCAAAACATGAGAGTCCCCGCTCAAAGCTGTACAGCTAGCGGAAGACGTCAAGGGCCCGCCGACTGAAAAACTGAACTGAACTCGCATGGCCGCGCGGTGCGAACTTAGAGAGTTGATATTACGTATTCTATAAATAAAATTGCAGTGAGTCACGGCGGGTCGTAGAGGCCGTTTTACCGCAGCATGTGACTAGCATTGCTGACCGCGGCGCCGACGCCTGCGACGCCGGACGCCGCGGCGCCGCGACGCTGACCCAGCAAAAATCGAATAAGCTCACATTCCGACAAATCCACACAAATACCCACATAAGTCCACCGCATTTATGCAAAATGAGTGAATCAGTGGTTTTATCTGAAAGCTTTCTGAATTCCACAGTTTATCGACTTGTCAACTGAGATTTACTCGACGTAATTCATTTATTACTTTACCGGCCTGCCAACCGGCACAAAAGTAAAGTAAATGGGAACGCGCAAAAAAAGAGGGATATATACATTTTGACACATTTTATCACTGATATATTTGTACAGGTGCTCCAGAGAGTTGTTTTTTGGAGACAATTTTTTTTTTATGTCAAAATTTTATTTATTTATTTATTTAATTAATTAAGGAAAACTAACAGCGATGTAAAATATTAATTAACAATCAGAATACTAACTGATAGCAAATAACAGGTTCTCACATGTAGAAATAATTTAGAAAACATGGGATGCCAGCCAGAAACGCACGTCAGGGTCAAACACTATAGATTAGTGTATTACGTGATATACATTACGTACTTGGAAAAGAGGCAAAAAACACAAAACAGGATCAAGAAATTGGATACAAAGCAATAAAACATTAAACAAAAGAAAAATAGGATTAAAAGAAGTTGTTACTGAGGATACGTCTCGCTGTTACAACGTTAGTGCTAAATGATCAATATCACAGTCGTCGCAAATCAGTTTATTAAGGTTATTACTCGCTCGCCACATAAAGGTGTTTTGCATGTAATTAGATGATGCCACAGGTAGCCGAATTGGTTTGTTGTGTCTTAGTGACATTGAAATAGAGATTTGATAGGAGTTCGGGACAATCCAACGAACCTTGTGCAATTTTTTGCACAAGTTCTCATGTATTGAAAAATAATATAAAAAGAGTAAAGCGCGTTGCGCCATCTACTGGTAGGTAAAATATCGTTAATATTGTTAATTCGCAATATTTTACCTACCACTAGATGGCGCAGCGCGCTCTGCACTTGTCAAACTCTTATTAACCGCCCTTCTCATCCGGCGGTCTCCATTTTTTTATTTTTGTAAATGTGAAAAGTTGACTGATTAACCGCCCTGCCTATGGGCTATTATTCAATAACTAGGTAAACCCTTCGTTTTTTTATTAGATTTTTCCATAGCAATAATTGTTTGAAATATACCAGATAAAATATATAGCGGTTTTTATATATCGGTGTTGTATAAATTTGTACATGTATATTTTTTATATATTAAAAAAAATGCAATATGATAATACAGCGGACGTATCACGTACGTTCGTATAGGGCGGTTAATAAAAGTTTGACAAGCGCAGAGGGCGCTGCGCCATCTAGCAATAGGTAAAATATCGCAAACAAACAATATCAGCGATATTTTCCTACTATTAGGTAGCGCAATGCGCTTTACTCTTTTTAACACGTTTTTATTAGGTCGACCTGTATGTAACTAACTATGTAATGAAATATAAGGTAACTAATTTAACCATCTTCCAAGGATCGCAGCGTCATGAAAATTGGCAGCTGTATGTAGTTCTGATGACAATACAATAATATACTACCGCCGGAAAATTGTCCAAAAACGGGGATTTGCCAAAAGGGAAACTATCACAATTTTGTATAATGTCGGAACAAGAGACTGTATGCTGTATTCAACACAGCCCCATGAGCAACAACACGAGATCATCAGAAAACCAGGATAAATCCAATAATGCATCTTCTACATCACCGCCTACTACAACAACTACCAATAAGTCACCGGTCATCTCTACAATAGCTCCAAAAACCTCAAACATCGCCACAAGCCATAGCTACTAATTTCATAAATGACAGTGTGGAAAAACGAACTAAATCCGAAAAAAATAGCTCTGCAATATTGAGTACAAATTTAACAATGACAGCCATTTCTATGTTGGCGATTAATTAATTTATCTTATTTTATCTGCATCCAAACTTTTCTCTGGTCGTAACGGTCTCCGTTCCATCGGGTTCAGAAGAGGGAGGAAGAGAGAGTGCACCCGTGGTCGCGCGCCCACCTGTGCACTATAATATAGTCTGCGCACTTGACTGCTTCCGAACAATGGACTCTGAGAAGACTAAAGAAGTCACTAGAATCTACAATGCAGTCGCTATGGCCGAACACGCGGCTAGAAGGATATATGGTACTGTCGAACTGATCTGATGATAGAGTGGGAAGATATGAACTGGAACTTCATGATGGAACATCGTATCATAGCTGTGTTTGGACTTGTTAGAAAAGTCTTGGAATGAACTTTGACCACGATTAGGTTTCAAGGTCGGATGATGAAGCCGGAAGATAGGCACTGGCATTTCATGATAGAATATCGTATCATAGCCGTGTGTATGTGAATATCGTATCATAGCCCAAAAGCGTGTTTTAGTGTTTTTTTTAACTATTAATTTATTATATTATTTTTCAAAACATTGTTTTTTTAAGTTTGAAAAAAATTTTTTTTTTGTTTTTATTTAAGAAATATATTAAAAGTTTCTTATTTGCTCGTACTGATTTACCCACTGCAAAGATGACATTAATTAAAAACTCAACATGTATTTTGCGTATCTATAGAATGTATGAAAAGATTGGATTTGCACTGCTGTGGTGTGGTTTTTCAACTCGACCCAATTCGCCAACATCAGGCATATTAGAATGGCTCCATTCATCTGGTTGTAAGGTCGTAGAGACGGTGCATTCCGGCGTTTCGACGTGGTGCTTTGCCGTACTGACTGCCCACGCGCGGCCTGGTCCGGTGTCCGCTGCGATGAAATATGATCAATCGCGGTCCCGAACTATTCGAAGCGCGATCGCCTTTAAAGCGTGTCACCGATTTCTGCACTCGCCAACGGCGAATGCGAAAGTTTCGAAAGCGGGCCTTGCGCCTTTATAAGTCATGCTTGCGCCTTGTATAGCCTCCGACCCCATGCCATGCCGGTGCCGTCTCGATCTATCGAGAGGTCGTCCTCCCGAGCGAGAATCCACTGTCGAGCCACTCGGCCAATTTGTCGCTGGAACTGCATAGGGGTATATCTCACTTTTCGTCAAAATCGAGCCAGGACCATTTCTGTGTCAAATCGGTCTTTTGCGAATGCTGCGATGTACAGCGAAAATGTTTGGAAAATCAACTTACCGATACTGTAGTCGCTTTAGGCTCGACTCGGCGCCTTTTCGATAGTAAACATGTAAATAAACCTGTAGGGATATTGAGAAAAATATAACACTGTAAGACACGGAAATACGCATATTTCAAAAGGGATTACGTATATAACATGTACTGTGGTCCGAACATATGTATCAACATGACGCGTAACGGTGTAGTTATGACGCGTAACGGTGTAGTTATGACGCGTAACGGCCATGTCTCACTACCACAGTAATTACACCGCATATTCATTACGGCGCACAAGATCTTGCTTTTACCATAACAGCATGTAGGTAGGAATCCAATATTTTTCTCAGTGTAACTGTTAATAACCGATGCGAGGTCTGTGTGACAGAGTCCTTATCCGGGTTGTCAGTAGAGACAATATGACAGGAGTGACCGAAGTGAACGAAGTGAATAATTTATTTAATTGAGCTCTTTATATACTCGTAAACCGTATGAACTAATCCAGATAGTGGTTTTAAAATACGTCAATAAAATACTGCTAAATATTAAAGACGCGTGAAAGACGCGAATTGAATGATTCTTTGAATTATATTAGTCTTTACTGTGTGAACACGAATTTGCTTTTTATACTGAGAATTATACATTGTCATTTAATAATCTTTGCATCGTTGCTAAGTTCCTACAAACCCTTAGAAAGCCATGCGAATGAAACTCACGACAGCATTTTTTTTAACCCTTGAAATTATCTTTGTAGGGGGTGTTAGTGCACGCATACTAATGTATAATGGTGGCTTATTCAATGAAGGCGATTTTTTTCGCATATAATCACATAATTGCATAAATACAAAGATCGGTCGCCCGCGAGTTGTTGCAACGGAAAACCGCCGATTGGTGGTATTAGCATTCCAGCGGTTAAACATAATAAAAAAAACACGACTGCCGTTACAGAAGATGAACTATTGTATTTATAATTGTGTTTATTACGGTTTTTTAATCAAATATTTGTGGTTTATGTATTTATATATGTAGATACATGTATCGTGTTGGCGGGGATCCATTTTTCGCTTTTCTTTAATTTAAAAGTATTTTTTTCTAGTGTAATCTTAGATGAAATATACGATTTTATGTTTTGTCGATTGAATCTAAATAAAATGAAATACTTTCGTTATGGGAAGGGTAATTACACAGTAATATTCATTGTTTTATTGTAAATTGTGAAGTTTGTCAGGTTTTCATAATAGCCTATCTAATTAGACGATTTTATATCCTTTTTTTTCAATAGAAAATATGTTGTCACTAAAATATAGCCAGGTCCATAAATTATGCAATTTAAGTAGTTTTACTAATCATTTCTTACACAAATATTTAGGTAAAATACATGGTCGAAACTTTGAAAAATGTATTGAAAGAAATGCTACTTTTTGAGATAGGACTCTATGCAGTTCCAGCGACGAATTGTTCGCACGGCCCGTGTCGCTCGCCCGCTATATTGCATGCCATTGTCTTACCTAATGCCTATTTAGATATGGAAGCGAACATTCAGAATTTTGGCGCCCTTGAAATATCACTGTCCGTTATAAAATAATAAAAACGGATTTTACCGCTTGAAGTTGGAGGCACCCGACGCTTCGGCGTTGTTGCAGACGCCGTAGTCAGAAACATACTTAGTAAACCTTACAGAAATTCTTAAACAGCGCTCATATGACATAATGTTAATGCTCATAATGTTATGAATTTATTAAACAAATTGCCTGCTTTCCATATCCTAATGGTGCCTAATGCAGGGTCTAGAAACGCATTAAAACGAAGCCTTATATTCAACTGTCGTTTTGGTACTTCCTTACACAAAGTTTATTAGATCCTACAGTTTTTCGTATTTCGTATGACATTGAATGTGGCATGTCATGTCACATTCAAATGTCACTACATAGTGGTCCAAAATAACGCTGACAAAATAAAAAAAACTAAAAAGTTCAAAAATGGAATAAGTTGCTATAACTTGGCGGAAAATTGGCTTTGTTTGTGTGAAACTGTTTAAAATGAATTGTTATCGCTATGTCTTTGCAACGAGGAATGTGCCTTATCGTTAAATAGGAACAATCTACGCATACTGGTGAGGGCGCTCACAGGGCCTTAACAAACACATGTACAACCTCAAGCTCCGAGACACAAAAATGTGCAGGTTCTGGCAAGGGGCCGAGGAAAGTCCCCTCCACCTCATGTGCGAGTGTGGCTCGCCGATGCGTTTATTATTTATAATATATTATAAACGATAAACCAACCTAATAAAATTATTCGCATACATGTTTATGAGCGTTATTTTGAACCCCCATGTAATAAGGTAATTGAATAAATAAACATTAATTTATTACTTAATTTTGGTCTGTATTCCCTTTCGTCTCGGCACCTAAGTCGAACTTGTCGGGGTATAAAACCACACTGACATGGAAATGACCCTGGCGCAAGTTGCAAAACAGCCAACATTATTAAATTAGTGTCCTCAATATATTCCTTTTGATCCATTTACCCCGCGGAGCTGTCAAATTTAGCACCGATTAGGAACTACCGGATACTCTAGAGTAAAACCGTAACCTCTAGAAATTTTACTTGCTCCTAAAATTTAAGAAACGGAATACCAAAAATATAGGAATGGTTCTTATTTCCCTATATTTTAGAACCAACTAAGATTAGGTCTGCGAGAACAAAAACTTTTCGGTTCATCGGGTATCAAACAAACGTTGAACGCGAACACTGAACAATAGTTGTATTATTATTGTGCCCTGGCGGATATTGTGCCCTGGCCGAACGAGCGTTCGGCTACATTTTAGACTGTTTTTTCGTCATTTTCTCCATTCATATCTTTATTATTTTTTTCATTTGTTTCAGGTAAGTCATCTAAACGCTGAATCCCTAGCCGTAAAAGGTACCGTTTCTCATTGTATTAAGATTCCACTAAGAAAATCATTAAGCCTTGGATCCGATACTGCGTCACATTTCGAGTCGTCGTTTTGTTTGCAAAATTGTCATGTCGAACTCAAAAGTTTTGAGCGGATGTTTTTGCCTGATTTGGCGAAGTATAACCAGGATTTCAAACTCGCATAGCCGAGTCTTAGTGGTAGCAGATAGATATACAGGATGTGTATTTAAAACAGGACAATGTGGGGAAATCCTAAACTATTACAGATAAAAAAAACTGAAACTCGAGAAGGATTTCGGAGAAATGACTAATGGCATGGCATTATTACTATTTTTGAAAAGTCCATATTTTTTTTTGGAGAATCATCTATCGTAAAAAAACAAAACATCTATAGCAAACAAACAATAATAAAAAAAACTATTATGATATTTCTAACGATATATATAGTTAGAAATATCATTGACTATATTTTTTAATAGATATAATTATTGTACCGAATAATGATGTATCTCTATCCCTTGAAATATATCTCTCGAAAATAAAATTAAAACATAAAACTAAAAAAATAGGTAAGTTGTTGCTAAAGGCTCTACCAATGGTCAATGATATTATCTATTTTTTAGACTTTAAGTGGTCTTTCTCAACTCTCCTTTTCTACACTATCTTTTCTAAATACAAGGTTCTCGGTATATCGTCGTAAACTCTATGTTTAACGACGATATACCGAGAGAACAGTAGAAACACTCTCGAGTGACAAGGCGTTGCGGGGGACAGGGTGCGAGGGAAATGAGCAAAGGGGTAAATCTCGGAGAACGCCGTTAGCGTTACGAGCGGGCGATTTCTCTAACGTTTCAACATCTGCGTCGGCGGGGTAGCAGACATGTGGCGGCCATATGCGAGCCCTTATTACTCGTGACGTAGCTCGCTTCGGTTTCAATGTTGTTCTTAGAGAAAATTCTGTCTGGTAAACTGTGGCCTAACAGAGACGCAGTTGATAGACTTTTAAAGTGTCAGATGATTCAATCTATTTCGTTACAGAACCCTCAAAATGGTGGAGGCGCTTACTGCTGTTGAAACAAGATAAATGCACCGTTAGAATGCATCCGCGACTATCCCGTGGCCGATCAAATTAGTTTTTTTTGAAGTACCATCTGGTGTTTCAAACCCACGCATGTTATCAGAGCTCGCAGGCAGCGGCGTAGTATGGGAAAAAATCCACTCCGTTATATCTGTCGAGGCTAAGTGATCTATCTGATCGCCCTCTTAGGAGAGGCGGCTCAGGCGGGCAGTCTGCTGTAAAAACGCACCTTGGACTAGAGGCCGATCGAAACGCCTTTTTAGAGTATCTTATATGAAACTGTTATCTGATACCAGAAATTTCAATATTTTGCGACGTCAGGATCTATTCATCTGTTCTATCCTAGGAGGATATAAATGCACAAGCTTATTACACATTTACACTGAGAAAAATATTGGATTGATTATTACATTACCATTTTGTTATTGAGGTTTTATATAGAATAACGATGTTTCAAACGTTTTTTTTTAATTACAAGTAATTCTGTTGAAACTCTAATACTCGTTTATATGCAGCAACATTTTCCTTATGGTTAATACGGAAATAATAGTATATTGTACTTTCGACATGATTCATGTGTCCGGACTATAACAGTACGTATACTTTCACATGCTGTCATGTTAGAAGCAAGATCCCAAGGTCGCGACGTAATGAAATAACATTACATCACCGTTACGCCGCGTCATGTTAATTTATACATATGGACCACAGTCCGATTCATATACGTAATCCTCGTTGAAACATGCGTATATCCGTGTATTACAACATTATATTTTTCTCATTGTAAATCGTCCTAGAATGCACCTGTTGTTGATAGTCTGCCTGCGCCTATCTTATTATTATTAAAATGTCGATATTCGATTAAACCATTGCTATTGTATATTTACCATACACGCTATCGATACTTTTGTGCTCAATACGTATTTCTCTAATCGTATATCCATATTAAATTGCACTCTTCACCGTGGCGTCATTTAAAAAAAATCGTGTCCGCACTGCGATGGATTTGACGATGGAATTTTCGCTGTATGATTTTATACGATTTTACAGTGTAATTCGACAGCTTAGCAGAGCTTCGCTCAGTTTCATCTGCTCTTCGCGATGAAGAACCAAGCAAGACGACAATGTAAAACTAGTTTGCAGAATTCAAACGCCTGCCTGCTTTTGTGGGGACTGCTTTTGTAAAAACAAAAACCCTTTGACACTACGGAGCATTACCACTAGGTACACTAAAATTCCATAGCATATTTGTGAATGAAAAACAGAAATGATAGACACTCGCGACCTGTTCTCAGCTAGAAAACGAACCTTTTTAATGGCATAGATAGATTTTGCTCGCACCAGCCAAAATGGCGCTTGTCTGGGGTATGGCAAAACAAACATGAGTGATGTGAACCTGGAAAAGTCACTCTTGCGAGGAGATTATGACAACAAACGGTAAGGTTCATGCTGTTGCCCTTTAATCGGGAGCTAACGGGCCCATGATGAGGTGGCCACGATGACCCATGTGTTCAGGGTCGGTCACACTCACGGGTCAACACCCATCCGATGGCCTCCACGCATGGGGTGCGAACCTGGGTAGGACACTGGGTCAACCAGTCTCCCCTGGGAATCAAACCTCTGGCACTCCTGGACGGTCTGCGCACCGAGCGGCGCAAGCCAATCGACTGTGCTCTCCGACTAACAGTCGGGGGAGTCTGGGAACTGTATTGTTGCCTATAGAGCGGGGGGGGTTGTCTACCTTACGGCGACTTCTCTTGAAATGACCATTGGCCATCCGATCCCGGTTCAGAGCCGGGCAAAGGACGCCTTGGTCCGCGATAGATTCGGTGCACACCGTTTCACCGCTTCGTAAGGGAGAGGACCGCGCAAGCGACCTCGAACTCGGAACCAATCGAGAGACCGGAGAAATCTGGTCACAATTGGAAGCAAGGGCGCGAGTGTCGGCCCGCCAGGTAACATTACTGGCTATCTCGCGGTAAAGGCGTTGGTCTCTTGCGGGTTGTGGCGTAGGTAGACGTCGGATTTGTAATGTCCAAAGTCTTCTGGGGGCTAACGGGCCCATGATGAGTTGGCCACGATGACCCATGTGTCCAGGGTCGGTCACACTCACGGGTCAACACCCATCCGACGGCCTCCTCGCATGGGGTGCGAGTCCTGGGTAGGACACTGGGTCAACCAGTCTCCCCTGGGAATCAAACCTCTGGCGCCCCTGGACGGTCTGCGCACCGTGCGGGGTTTGCTCCAATCGGTTGTGCTCTCCGACTAACAGTCGGGGGAGTCTGGGAACTGTACTGTTTCCTATAGAGCGGGGGTGGTTGCGTACCTTATGGCGACTGCTCTGGAATTGACCATTGGCCATCCGATCCCGGGTAAGAGGCGGGCAAAGGACGCCTTGGTCCGCGAAGATTGTACGGTCTGCGCACCGTGCGGGGTTTGCTCCAATCGGTTGTGCTCTCCGTTTCACCGCTTCATAAGGGAGAGGACCGCGCAAGCGACCTCGAACTCGGTACCAATCGAGAGACCGGAGAAATCTGGTCACAATTGGAAGTGAGGGCGCGAGTATCTCGAGCCCGCCGGGTTACTCCTGGCTAACTCGCGGTAAGGCGTTGGACTCTCACGGGTTGTTGACGTAGCTGGACGTAGAATGTACTGTCCAAAGTCTCTACGTTCACTGCAGGGCGATAGAACGACTAATCGTTAAAACGTCCTGTGGTGACGGGCTCGCCCGTTGTAGTTGACACCGCAAGATGTCCAAAGTCTTCTACGCTCACTGCACGGTCGATAGAACGATGAATCGTTAAAACGTCCTGCGGTGACGGGTTCGCCCGTTGTGGTTGACATCTCAATATGTTGCCCTTTAATGTCAGAATGACTAGTAACCGTTGGGAATTTTTGAATTCCCCGTCTGATAATGTTGTACGCCTGGTCACCAGAGATGCGGAAGTGTTGTTTAAATGCGTACACTTCCAGATTCGAGTAACCTCATCGATGGAGCTATTCAGAGGATAGTTTATGTCCCCTCTTTAGCGATACCCGTCGACAGCTAGACATATTCTAGTTGGCTGCATATCGGCATTAGATAAGCCCTGTACGACTATCGCCATGACAAATGCCTTGCTGTTATTCGCGAAGTCATTAGCCTATCAGCGGTTTGTGCCGACAAGGGTTAAACAGTGCCCTCCAAACCCCCAATACAGTTCATTCGCGATGGCTCAAACGGCAAGGACCATTCCACTCCAAAACCCTCCTCTAATTATAATCGAGAACGCTTCAGACTGGATTCTGGAGGTCGGCTCGGTCCCTAAGCAGTATAATTTGCCTGAAAGTTTCAAATGCACGACCATCTGTCCAGATATCACTCTACTCCTTATCTCGGATAATACGCCCTTATTGTGAAGTAACATTTCTATGGGAATTAAATATCCCGAAAGACTACGACTACAAACTAAATAAATACCATGATCTTGTAAATATCAACCGGCACGGCTTCACTGTTCACGCGATGGAAGTTGGCATTCGTGACCTGCCAGCCGATATGTTTCACATTTTGAAAGATCTTGGTTTCAGATCTTGGTTTTGGAAATACACAACTCTTTGAAAAAAAACTAAACCGCGATTTCTGCATCTGAAGCTGAATGGCTTCGAAGGGGAAGTAAATGAGTGGAAGCTCGCATGTCGCTGTACTAAACCTACTACAGCCGGTCGCTAGTCCGGAGTCCACCGCTCTGCCCCTCCCAGGAGTGTAATAATAATAATATAATGATGGACCCGACCCCAGTCGGTGAATTCGATGGCAGCGCCGTTTGTATTTATTGTTCATTATTTATTTTTTTCCAAAGCTCCAAGATTGTTCATTATCCGAAGCTTGAGCAGTTCTGGACTCTTAATAGTTGTTTACCTATACGCATTTTTTTTGTTTCATACATTTTAAAAACGTTCAAAGGTACCCTTCTCTCCTCAGTACACTTTAGGTGAAACTAAAATCGGTCGGCCTCTAGTCGGGACTCGGTGCCCATTATAAGAATTCTACTTGTCGGATTAGTCCCTAATTAGTCACAAATCTCTTATCGGACCTTTGGCTCGGCACAGTGACACCAATGTCAAGGTGGATTTACCGATTCCGCTGACATTTCATGTGCGCACCACGCGTTTTCTCTTTTCAACGATTTACCTACCTTCCGCCTCGAGCGGTCAAACAAATGCGTTCACCGCTTGCCTTGCTTTGCCTGTCTATTATAGCTCTTGCTCTACCCTCGAAACTGACCACACAGTATTCACATCTCATAGAGTTAGCGACTTCAGGCAATGAGGAAGCAGGCAGACTGGCGAGAAAGGGTTCGAAGAAACATCAAACGGATATCTGAACAGCTCTGCCTAAAAAGAACCAGAGGATGATAAAGGACATAATTATAGAGAACGATAAGATGCAGGCAGTCAAAGAGAACTATCAGCAGATCCAAGCTCCAACTGACTAGGTATTTTTTGGGCCTCTAGGCAGTGGCGGATCCAGAAATCCTGTAAAGGGGAGAGGGGCCCACAGTCATACTGGGAGGTGTTCATAAAAGCGCCCCATACGAAAATTTTGGTGTTTCAAAACTGTTTTATCGCATTTTTTAATGTTTTTTTTTCTGAATTGGTTAAGACTTCGATGGATCTTACCTAAATATAAATTCAATAACTGGAAAATTGATTTTCTTCCTTCATTAACTAGAGTTTACATTTATACATGCATTAAAAAAGTCGAAGTCGTTAAATTATCAGAGTAAAAAGAAAATTCAAAATTATCTGAGATTTTTACAAAAGTAAGGAATATGAAGGACATGACAAGTGTTTTCCCTATAGTATCTATGATAAATCATGAAGCTATTCTTCGCCGTCTCTTGCGCCTTCGGCAAGGAGGTGAATCGGCGCATCTGAATCCACGTCATGTTCGACGTAATATATATGGAGGTTATGTCGACTAGTCAATCTATTTTCTGCCACGTAAGAACAGAGATAATTGTATATACTGAGACTGGGTCGCAGATACCACCACAGTCACTAATTAGTCATGTATTTTACAGATGATAAGTTTGCTGACTTTTGTTGTTAAGTTTGCTGACTTATTTTATATCCTCATTTTTTTTCATTTTAACTATGGAATAAATCTAATACAATTCGACCCCCCCCCCATATTTTTTGTTTACAGCTTTTGGTAAAAAATGTACATTTTGGTTAATTGCTGAAAAATCCATTACTGGGGTTGGGCGGAACTAGATCAGGACATTTGTTCGTCCCCTCAAGTCATTGTTACTTATATTAACGCCTCAAGCAGTCGTTATAACATCCTGAGATTGACTAATTTCAGCAATCATGAAGTTTGAAATGGGACTGGAAAAGCTATTCAACTAGCTCCATAGTGTGGGCTATCGCCTCGGATACCATAAGAATTGAGCTTACTAAAATTATATCGGATTCCACACACCACTTCTAGGTTTTTTCAAAGATAATCGGACAGGACAACCAGAATTCCAACAGCTAGAACTAGAACACAAAATACATTATGGTCTAATAGACGCTACCTACGTCTCGGGTTAGACCGGCATATTTAGCCATTATTGAATCTTTTTTAATGATGCTATATTATGGCACACTGTATGTATACTTCGCGACACGGTATACACAGGCACTTCAGCGATTGGCTATGAGACGAAAGTGCATTGCATCTGTGCTGCGACTTCTGTGCTGGCGGTCTGCTAATCTAGCAAACTATGTGGGTACGGCTTCCGGACTTCTGGCGGCCTGGTGTGCTGACGGACGTGCTTGTGCGGGGAGGTAGCTCTTGTCGTATTCCTCCACGGACTCTGTTTCGCTAAAGTCTCGTTTCGGGCTTACCACGTGGCTTCGACGCTTTCCTCAGCCCGGCGTTCAGCAACCGTTAAATATTCCTCCGCTGCGTTGCCGAGATGACAAAGGGGTGTCAACTACGACGAGCGAGCCCGTCACCACAGGGACAATAATAATCGATGAGGTGAGCGTAGAAGACTTAAAGACGAATACAAACCTACCGTCTAGCTAAACTAACATGTCTGTCAGAGGCCAACGCCTTACGGCGAGGCACCAGGAAAGGTAAACAGCAGGCAGCCTCGCTCCCTGACTACCAGTTTTGGAAGGATATCTCCGTCTGGAATTAACCATCGGGATACCTCTAACCTTCGGACTGGTTACGGGTTCGAAGTCCCTTGCGCGACCTCTACCTGCCGTATATTCAGCGGTGATTCAGTTTGAATCTATCGCGGACCATTGGCATCTTTTGCCTGGCTCTGAATTCAGGATTTGGTAGCCAATTAGTTATTACGAGGGTGGTTGACGACAGGTCAATGTCCACCTCTGCTGCTTAGGAAACATCCACCTCTACTGCTTAGTATATTTCCATAGTCTCCCGACTCTTTCAATAATTAATTACAGTGCACAAAACCGATTGGCTGTCGCCGCACGGTGCGCGAACCGTCCAGTAGCGCCGGGAGGCAATCCCCAAAGGAAACTGATCCACCAGCTGTAAATCCTGAGACGCGAGCTGAATCGTGAGTTGGATCGACCCGAAAACACAATGGATCTTATGGCCCAAGCTGCACGAAACGGTTCGCTAACGAGGTGAGGTGGTACCAGTCCGTTGCCGCGTACGTGAGCTTCGTCCTCACGTACATCTTCAGCAACAACTGTCATGTCTTCGTCGAGATCGCGGTCTAACGAAGGATAGGCAGCAGCGAGGTATCGCTATCACAGACGATCTTAAATATACCTGCGCTCGCCCCATCTCTATTTGTTTTTGTTTTAAACTCAATCGCTCGAATTCTAAGTCAGATTAAATCATTGCTCTCGTGCAATCAACGATTGCGAAGCAATCAAGCGACACGGTGGGTGAGTCACTCAAGTCGCAAGCAATCTCGTCGACGTTGCAGCGTCTGTCACGCACGCGTGTGGCCACGCTGGCACGCTAAACATGATTAATCGCCTACTGATTAATTTACATATGAGTCGAATCGATGGATGGATGGAGACTGTGGCGTTGTCATGCTAATGCCGCGACGAATCGGCCGGAAACGGAAACGACGCGCGGGGGAAGTTCCGGGGGACAAAATCACACATTATTTTGAGAATCGTGTGCTACTGCTCTGCCATTGAATACCGGGAATTGTTCAATAACATACAAAATATTGACTTAATCGTCCGGGAGCTAACGGGCCCTTGCTGAGTTGGCCACGAAGACCCATTCTGTTCAGGGTTGGTCACACTCACGGCTCAACACCCATCCGGCGGCCTCCACGCATGAAGTGTGAGCCGCCGCCACTGTGTAACTAACAGTCGGGGGAGTCTGGAAGCTGTACTGTTTCCTATAGAGCGGGGGTGGTTGCGGACCTTACGGCGACTGCTCTTGAAACGACCATCGGCTACCCGATCCTGGGTGAACAGCCGGGCAAATGATGCCCTGGTCCGCGATAGATTCGGTATACACCGTTTCACCGCTTCGTAAGCGAGAGGACCGCGCAAGCGACCTCGAACTCGTAACCAATCGAGAGACCGGAGTAATCTGGTCGCAATTGGAAATAAGGGCGTGAGTGTAAGCCCGCTGGGTAACACACCTAGTTATCTCGCGGTTATGGCGTTGGCCTCTTACGGGTATATGGCGGAGCTTGACGGTGGACTGTTTTGTCCAAGTCTTCTGCGTTCACTTCACGGGAGAGAGAACGACTAATCGTTAAAACTTCCTGAGGTGACGGGTTCGCCCGTTATAGTTGACAACTCTAGTTGACTTAATCTTCCACATTTATGTTATCATCTTTAAAAATTTAATAGTAAAAACACATTTAAAAAACGAGCTTTTATTAAAATTGTCTGTCCCGAGCCAACCCTGGGTGCAGCAGCCATATCATAGTGGAACTTAGAACGGGCTATCATAATTGAATGCTATACAGAATTTCGTGTTTGTGCTGTTGACCGTTGAGGAGTCCTCTCGTTGGAAGACAACCCTGGGGATAGCAGCCCTATCACGGTGAATCTTAGAACGGGAATATCAAAACCATAATTGAATGCGAATACAAAATTGTGTATCTGTGCTGTTGACCGTGAAAGAGTATCCTCGTCGGGAGCTGATCCTGGGCGTAGAATCAGGTCATGCTCACCATAAAAATGCATTGTCATCGGAACTAAACCAACATGTAAAATATCATTTTTATAGGTCAAGAGGAAGTGGTTCGAATTCAGCTTGCAAGATTTGATCTAAACAACATTGCAAGGTAAATAAAAGCTTGTAAAAATAGAGCCCATTTGATGCGATATACTAACGAATTTGATATGATGCGATATACTAATCCAGTCGTCGAAACACATTTTCTGTCATGGCCTTCAGCTCTATGCAAATTATTTTTCATCCCATCTATTCGAAAAGGACGACTTGGTTCGCCTTTAAGTGCCCCCAAAAGTGGTGTTTTCTATAGAAAACTTTATAAGTGCGCCGCAATTATCTTTGCGGCTGACTTTTTAAATAAGTGCGCCGCAATTTATCTTTGCGGCGCACTTTTTGAATTTGGAACATCTTAGTCTTCAGCGCCGAAGAAATCGAACGCAAATATTGTTTGAATAAAGACTGGCTGGTACGACGGCTCCTAGTCGCGCCGCGCGCCGGCTGAATAAGAAAAAAACAAATGATATTAAAAACGCGCGAACGTCAATTGTTTTTGTCGCCCGCGTATTCGACAATTTTCACGGATTGTAAAAAATTCATCGTTTTGTTTTGAAAAATGAGTTTATTTTATTTTTTATTTTATTTTATTTTATTTTATTTGGTACCCAAACAGAATATTGACAACACATACAGTGACATATACATACTACAGTTACATGACTATATCAATATCCTTTTTATATGAGTACACAATTAGCACAATGCATGAACAATGGTTGAATTTTTACAAAAAATACGTTTAAAAAAAGGAAAAAAACAAAAAATACCAGATTACAGTATTTTAAAGAGGGGCGCTTTGAAGGAGCATAAACTATCATGAAATATATCGATGCGATTGTCAAGATGAAATTTGTTATACAGACGACATATACGTGGGATTACGTTATTTACTCCGGTATAGTTTTTTGCTAAAGGTGTTTTAAATAAGTCTGGGTATCGAAGACTTCTTTTAGTAATGTTAAATTGTATTTTTTCTATACAAGAGGTATCGATTTTATTATTTAAAATTTTGTACAGAAACACTAAATCTGCAACCTGCCGGCGTTTTTCTAATGTGACAAATTTAAAAGCAGTCAGTCTTTCCTCGTAGCCAGTCAGATGATTCTTAAGGCCGCATTTAAATGATAGCATTCTCAGAAATTTCCTTTGAATGGATTCGACTCTATCGGAGTACGTTTTAAAATATGGGTTCCATATCGAGGACCCAAATTCAAGATGAGAACGCACTAGTGAGTTATAAAGCAGGATCATGCTGTTGTGATTTTTGAAATTCTTAGTGATCCGCATGATCAACCCCAGCATCCTATTTGCTTTCTCGACAATGTTCTCAATGTGTATCTTGAAATTTAGGTTTGAGTCAAATGTTATTCCTAGGTCACGGATGCTAGATACATTGCTTAGGTTGTGACCATTTATAGAATAGTCGTATTTAACGTGACCCCTGTTCCTACAAAAGGACATCAAGTGACATTTACCTATGTTGAGAGCCATTTTATTTTCAGAACACCAAGTGAATAGCGAATCAAGATCGTTTTGTATTTTATGGCAGTCAGATATGTTCATAATTTGATTATAAATTTTAACGTCGTCCGCATACATTAAGAAATTACATTTTAAACTATTGGAAAGATCATTTATGAAAATTAAAAATAAGAGGGGTCCTAAGTTGGAACCTTGTGGGACACCCGATGTTACGTCGAATACCGAAGACTCGAATCCCTTAATGACAACTATCTGGCTACGGTTCATAATATATGACTTTAGCCATCGCAGTAAGTCCCCATGTATTCCATTATCCTTAAGTTTTCGAATGAGGATGGAGTGATCAACTTTATCAAAGGCCTTTTGGAAGTCAGTATATATAACATCTACTTGTCTTCGTTTATCTAGTGAAGTACTAATATAATCTACATACTCAATAAGGTTTGTGTTAACAGATTTTTTGGAAAAAATCCATTTTGCTGTGGACATAAGACATGTCTAACATGGTTAAAAACTTGGTTGTAAACAAGTGATTCTAAAACTTTGCCGAACGTAGATAATAAACTAATTGGCCTATAATTACTGATTTCAGTTTTGTCGCCAGATTTGTGCAATGGTATAATGTTCGAAATTTTCCAAAGTTCTGGAAAAACGCCAGCAGTTATAGACTTAACATAGATAAATTGTAATGGAGTAGAAAGTTCATTAGCACATCTTTGTATGAAATAAGGAGGTATGCAGTCCGGTCCCGGACCTTTGCTTACGTCAAAATTTTTTAAATTATAATAAATATCGCCTACATCAATTTTTACCGTATTTAGGCAGTAATTACTACTTTGGGACTGCTCAGGGGAACAAACATAATCAGAAGCCGGATTATAAACTGATTTAAAATGTAGAGCAAATAAGTTACAAATATCAAAACCATTTGATGCTGTGGCTCTATCGAGATGCATTATATTCGGAATTGAATCATGTTTTTTTGCTTTTAGCCTTTACAAAGGTCCAAAAAGTTTTCAAATTACCTGCATTTAGTGATTCTTCGACAGAATTTACGTATGTCCTATAGCAGGATTTTAATACTTTTTTTGCCCTTGATCGAAGGAGTGCAAACGTATCTCTATCACGAGGATTGCCATATTTTTTATACTTCAGCCTGTATTTGTTTTTTTCGTTTAACAAACTAATTAATGATTTAGAAAACCATTTTGGGTATTTTTTATTAAAATGTTTTTTAACTGGAAAATTATTAACTTCCAAAGTGTATCATAGAAAATATGAACAACGTCATTGATATCAGGTGTACTATCTAAGATGTAAGACCAATTAGTATTTCGGATTTCTGCTTTGCAATTATCATGATTTCCTTTGTAAAAGTTGTATTGAACTTGTTCGCGATTGAGTTCAAGCGGAGAAGCAATATCAAGGTTCAAGTTAATTTCTAACGGTGGATGGTATGGATCTATTTTACTAAGTGGATCTGCTTCCTTTACGTCAATAGTTCCTATATCAGACAATACTAAATCTAAAATACGGCTATTGCAGTTTAGTGTATCGTTACTTTGATATAAATGACAAGTAGATAAAAAGTCTCGAATGGTAGTTGATTTTGTTCCAGTATTTAGTGACGGTTGCAAATACTGATTCGCACTGGATCTAGCCCAAGTTAACTCTGGGACATTAAAATCTCCTAAAATTATATTATAGACTTTTTTGGAGTAAAGACAGATTCAGTTCTTCAAGTGACAGTGAAAGTATAGATTTATCTCCTGAAAGCATTAGAACTGAGGCAAGAAATGTGATTGATTATCTATTACCTGCTAAATCCCGGGAGAAATAAATGAAAGTGTATGGAAATTTTATTAAATGGAGAAATGCAAGAGGCGCCTTTTATTTCCTCATAGAGGGTGACTAAAAGTAGAGTGTATCACTCGGGCGCAAAATATTTTTTGACTCGGGCGCTTTTTTGAATCCCTCGCTTCGTTCAGGATTCTATTAAAGGAATAGGGTAGGAATCCCTCGCTACGCTCGGGATTCTACTCTAGAATCCCTCACTTCGCTCTGTATTCAAAAAAGCGCCCTCGCCGTAAAAAAATATTATTTTGGTCCCTTGTGATACAATCTACTATTTTATGGGTCAATGACTCAAAACGCCTTCGACAAAATGGTAACTCAATCTGGTAAATACGGAGCTTGATCTAAGACGTTAATTAAGTTTTTGGTCAAAAATGTATGTACGAGTGTCGATGTGTCAGATGAAGCATTATCATGGTGTAATATGCATGAATTGTCGTGCCACAAATCTGCCCTTTTCGGGTGAACGTTTTCTCGCAATCGCATTATAAGTCCAAAAAATATTGTGCTTCTTGACTGATTACCCCTCTGCAGATCAGCTCAGCTGTCTTTCTATCATTATCGTTGGTGGGATATTTTCGTGTATGAAAACGTTGAAAATTCGCTTTTATTCTCGAACTAGAACGCACGACCATACAGTTTATAGCAATCAGCTTCGAAATTGCAGGAGCAGCGAATGGGACCTCGATACTCACCGTACTCGACAGGTCTTGCTCCAAGAAATTTCCACTTTTTTCTTAGTTAAAAATATTTTTTACAAGGGAAAAAATCAACTCCAAAGAAGCAGTAAAAAACACTTTCAAAGCATTCATTAATTCCTGTCCACGAACTTTTTACAGAAAAGGCTTTATCAAACTCCCATTAAAATGGCAATGCTTCACAGATATCACTCAAATGTTTTATTAATACTTTTCTCTTATACATATAGATCGTAACGTTAAGAACTTCATATATAAAAACCTAATATTTCATACTGACCGAAGTAGACAAATTTGATGTCCCCAAATAAATCGCAGAAATCAATTTCAGCCATTTTGAAAATAAAACCATTTTTATCTATGTCGCCTCTGCTCTGGTGCCCCTTTTCTTAATCTATGACACAGAATGCGAATTTCGTGTACTGGTGCCGCTTATGCCGACGCCGGCGATCATCTAATCGTCGGAATCGAATAAAAAGTAATTAAAAACCGCCCACTATGTGATCACTAGACATCGCCGTATCAGCGAATCGCTTTCTAATAATTAGTCGCACGCGTTTGTAAAATTATACGGGAAGATGTTCTGATGTTCCAATTGTAATACAGCAAAATAACATTAGGAAACTTTTTTAAAAATCGGTTATGTCAATCCAAGACTTTCCCTCCGATCCCGGCAAGTAGCAAAGTACTGATTTCATCTGAATATTAATTTCATAAATAAAATCGATGAGCGCCCTCTCAGCCGGCGGACGAACCCTGTTGGGTTCCGTTGCAATCGTCTCGGTCGCAGCGGTTCATTTCTTGGTTAAGGGCGGGGTTGGGCCAAGTGCCAACAGATGGCGTTAATATTTGTTTAAAATGTTAATTCCTATTATTTTACAATGTGATTTCGGCCCAACAAGGCATCTTTGTACCAAATTTCAAGTCTCAGTCCAATATTTCGAGATTAAAATATGACTAGTGCGCCCCCTGGTGACCGATTTCAACCACAACCTTTTCAACTCTTAGCATCACCAAATGATGCCTGCATGTCAAATTTCAACTCAGTCAGATAAAGCGTTTGGGCGCTATTTTGAAGGAATACAGCCACACAGACAGACTCATCTCAAGGGGCTCAAAATTAATATATCCGTCTACATCTCGAAAAAAAAAAATGCGCGTTCATAATACTTTTCCTACTCGTCGGTTAATGCGAAAGTTAAATCGAAGAAACCATCGCTTGCTTGAGTAATTTCTTCCATTTATGAGCCATCGCTGTAGGTTTATTGTTATCTTATCCGAGCACTCGATGAATTATTGGGGCCTCTCGTAGGTCATGCCAGTTTGACATTTCTTTTAGGTTTATCTGATGGCCTTAAAAACATTGCCGGGAGCATAACGGACCACCTTTGGAGTTGCACCATCTGCAATTTTCAGTTTTGCAGCGCGCAAACTTTTAGATTTGACCCTTAAGGGAGAGATATACGTGAAAGCGACAAAACAACACATCGCATAATAAAAATTAAAGGTACAATTACATTTTTATCAGCTATAAATTTTATACGAATAGTTAGATAAAGGTTTATATCTTACGAGAAATACGCGGATCTTACGGGAAATCGATAATAACGATCCAAAATGGACTTACGATTTTTAGAAAACGATTTTTAAAATAACATATCCTTTCGTCAATTTTTGAGTGAGTAAGTTGACAAAATAGTTAAAAATCTTTCAGATTTTATTAGTTTTTCAGTAAAATTCTGCCAAAAAAATCTGCAAAAATCAACAATTGCACAAGTTTAAAATGATGACATTTTTCTGTTTTTCTTTAAACTTGTACACTATGAAAGGTTTTTTTTTAAAACGTTCTTAAACTTATTAATTTTGAGATTAAATGGGTTACGTCTAACGACAAATATTTATAATTGAAAAAAATGTGAGACCAGTAAAAACATTTAAAGGGATACGAGGGATAACGATGAATGTCTTTTTTTTAAAGATGAGATACTTTTTTATGTGGTACAATTTTAAGTAAAATGTATTTTTTTAGAACCCTGGCTAGAGGCTCATATTTTAAGTTAGTATGTTTTAAAATGTAATCCACCAAAAATTTCAAAAACTTGATTGTTCTTTCCCGTAACCTTTCATTTTTGATTTTTTTACTGACATTCAGTAAATCTCGTAGCATTTTAGAGTTTTACATAATAACATTTTAATCAAAATGTTCTTTAGACGTTTATCTATTAATACATATATAAATTAAACGATTTGTAATTTGGTATATTTCTGCAAAAGTGAAACCGCAAAATTATGTTTTTCGGGTTTACCTGTACTGTAGATGTGAGAGATAGATTGTGAGACTGTCTATATTTCCGCTTCACTGCCTCGCGAGCGATTGCGAAGCCATTTTCGCGAGACGTAGTCAGGCTTACATTTACCTAGCTTATAATGATTAATAATGAAATATTGTAATTTTGAGATAAAAAGAGTTATTTTGATCAGTCCTTCCCCTTGAAAATGGCGACATTTTTGCTCGCCTCATAATTAGTTCGGGTCAGTGCAGTTCCCTTTCACGGCTAATTAATCCTCTGATTAATTTCACGGTTCAATGGAAATGAATGACCTGAGTGCTATCTTGATACTGAAAAACATACAAAAATGTGAGAAGTAAACTAACGGCCCATTGCTGCTGATGACCAAATCGCAAGCGAGTTTGCCATTATGCTTTTGTCCTGGTTCACTTTTTCGAAATTTTATGGGAATCGTCTTCACGACTGGCCAAAAAAAGTAGTGTTATGTGTTTAGAATTAATGTATGTATGTTTTCCGTTTCTTTATTCCACCATAACTTTTAAACGCTTGAACCGATTTAGAAGTGTGTGATATTGTTGGTGCATAAGGCAACGGGAGACCACTGCACTATATCCCTAGTAGTTAGCAATGGAAAAGTCAAAAATAGGCATGGCCCCGAGTGCCCGGCGGCCCTTAATGGGTCAGGGGTGCTAATCCCCGGGTGGAAAACTGGACCGGGATCACCAGTACGGAACAGCTTTTCCAGATGGCGATACCGACAAAAGCATTCAGAGCTAACGGCCAACCTCCAGTAACGGAGAGGCACTTCGAGAAGAAGATATTGTTAGAATCTTTGTCACCTAAAGTGCTCAATTGTCAAATGATTATCTAAACGACCAAATGTCAATAAATTAGGATAAATATATCGTGTTTCGTATCAAATTAAAAGTCTGATGGACATTTCGGAAATATATATGTATCTATACGGATAAATACACAAACCACATATATTTCATAAGAAACCTTTTTATTACTTGAGCACCGAGTGCAACCGACTAAAGTGCGGCAGCGGCGCCCGATATTTTCAAGATACCTGCCGCAGGGCTGAAACGAACTTCCGCAGGGCTGAAACGCGATCTTTTTTTTTCTAATTATTCTAAATACAATTGTTCACTTTTTGTAAGGGCAGTCATGTTTTTATATTTTTTTATTATTGTTCTTGTTAAATTTTCTTTTTCTGCCGCAATTTCTACCGTTTTGTTCAGTGGCGGCGTTTTCCCACGTTAATAATGGTCCTAGAAAGATAAATAAAAGTGACTTCGTGAAGTAGTTCTGAGGACATTACCTTGATCTCTCGCTTGAGGTGTTAAAGAATTGCACCAATGTGCAATCATCAAACACCTCAAGGTATCTTAATTAACATTTCATTTGATTATATTTGTTTCTCTCTTTTGATTGATCGAGGGGCAATTTCATTTTCGACGGCGGCTTTCCGACTTACGCAACTTTCGTACGAATCGCTTCCGAGATCATAACGACCAAGGACAATTATTGGTATACACAAATGCAGGCGACATTTTCGATTATGAATTTGTGTAATCGACTGCTGGCCACAAAAAATGATCGATGTTCGGACATTTATTAAGTCGATTCTTTCGAAAGTCTTATTATTTTCCCACCGGTTGCGAGTTGTGCGCGCGGCGCAGCGGCTTCTTGAGAGGCCCGCGTGTTGATTTATGATAATAAGCTCGTCGCTACACTATAATAATGGTAATAAAGGCGCCCATTCGAGAGAATGATCTTGTTGATGTCAAAAGATTTGTATTGAGAGCTGAAATCGATGTGGTGCAAGAGCGCTTTTAATGGAGATGGTGCCAGATTAATGCAAATGCGGGAAATGAAATGGGATCATTTAACCTTTCGGAAGCCAGTCATTCCACGCAAAATTTTCGAAGCCCTCGAAAATGTTTTTGTAGAAGGAGTGTGCATTGTGCAAGCATACTAATATATCTTCTTCTTCTTCTTCATCATCATCAGCGCGCATTCGCCCACCGTTGGGCATACGCCTCTCCAATCACTCTCCATCCGGATCGGTTAGTTTGGTTTGGCAGCCTGATCGTACCCAGAGATTCTTAGCACCCCCTGCCCCGCCGTTACCGTAACCGCTGAAGGTTGTACTGTTCATCATGATGGGAGGTATTTAGCCCGGTACCCGCCACGTCGACCACACGTCTTGGCGAGCTCCACACTTTCAGGAAAATATTTCCATTTCCTAGGCTTGTGGTAACCTGGTCGGGTTACTTAAACGCCGAATTGAACTATATTCACTAAATTTATTATTTAATTATTATTTATTGTTGAGAAAATTTTCAAAATATATGTTAACGTTTAGAATTTAAATTTCGAATTATAATTATAGGTGTTAAAACTTAAACTAATATATACCGGTGGCTTATTCAATGGCAAGCTCCAATGGCAGGATTTTACCGCAATGGAGGGAGAAATAGAGCCGATAATTGCATAAATACTGATATAACACGGATAATACGAAAAACGCCGATCGGCGAGCATGGCCACCCAGGGGTTAAAAGCATCAATCCCAGCACCTAAATGTTTATTCATCTTTAAAAACACTTTGCAAACGCATATACAATTTAAAAATCGAAGGAGTAATAAAATTGCCACTGCGAATTCTTACATATTGCAGTTTATAGATAGAACATAGACAAAAGAAGAAAAAATCGGTTGTGTGTTTCCCGGCATGTAACCAAGGACTTTTGGAAAGGTTTTGAGCGTGATAACCCTTCGGGAAGGAGTTTCGCCAGATTGAAAGTGATAAAGATAAAAGTATTTATTTTCAATATAACCATTACATTTGTGGAGGAATGGCGTTAAATTAATCTTATAGTAGTTACTCAATCTTATAGAATCAGCTCCCTCACTCTATCAGGCATGCACCTTCGCTGCATACTTTCAAAAAGTTGTTGAAGAAACATTTATTTTTACACAGCCACTAACCAAATACCTCACCATGTCCTCTCTTTTATCCTTCCCTGGGCAACCTTAGCATAAGTTACTGACATATATCTGTATAAGTTTATTTTAAATTTAACTTTACTACTTCTTTGTGTATTGTACGTACTGTGAAAATTAGGAATTATTTTATCAAATGGTTGACTGTAAGATTCGCTTTAGCGATAAGTCCGCCATTTATGCATAAATTGTCTTTTTTATAAAACCAGCGTAATATTCATTAAGTTATGTTTTTATAGCACAATTCAGTTATTCTGTTCTCTTCTATTTTACTTAATTTAGCAAAGATATAATATACAATTAATTACTTAAAACTTACTAATTTACAAAAACAAAGACTGCAACATAACAATTTACAATAAAACAAATGGCAAAAATAACTACATAGCATCGTAGGTACGATGCTATGTAGTTATTTTCACAACATTTTAAAAAGTCGTTATATGTGACGAGATAGTCGGTGACGAGCGCGGATAGTGAAAATGCAACGCATTCTATCGTTTACGCAAACATACTGACCGCCGAAAATTCAATGGGATTTCGGCCCGACAAGGCATCTAAGTACCAAATTTCAAGTTTATAAGTCCAATATATCGATATTGAAATATTACTAGTTCGCTCCCTGATAGGCCGATTTCAACCGCAACCTCAGTAGGAATACACACAGAGACAGACAGACTTCCAACTGGAAATGATCTTAATCGTTTCAGGAAACTTCAATCTGGAACATGGATCTTCATCCCAAAAATAAAAAAATGCGCGTTCACAATACTTTCTCTCCTCGCTAGTTGGTGGGCCGGGAGAGTAAAAAAATGGTTGTATCATCCCAAGACTTTCCCGGCAAGTAACCAAGGGATGAATTAATCTGAATATTAATTTCATAAATAAAATCGATGAGCACCCTATGTCGGCCTGTGGACAAACTCGGTTGGGTCCCGTCGCAATTGCCTCGGGCGGCGCAGCTCGTTTCTCGGCTAGCCTCGGGCGGGTCGCCAGAATATTGGATTAAAATGTATGGAGGAATTTTAATATTATTAGTGCAGCTTGTGTATGAGATATTCCAGCCGAAATCACAATGTGAATTCGCCCCAACAAGGCATCTGTGTACCAAAAGTATGTATCTAAGTTCAATATTTCTAGGATAAGATATTATAACTACTATTAGTATATGACTACTAGTATTCAATCACAATCTTTTCAACTTTTGCCATGACCAAATGATGCATGCATACCAAATTTATGCCATGACCAATAATGCATGCATACGAGTCAATCGGATTAGGGTAAAAGTAGGATAGTGGCCCCAGGAGAATAGACGCCCCATACTTCAAAATTAAGACTTGCAAACATGATACGGTCGCAACTAATACTTATAAGCAACCTGCCACTCTGGTGTTTGAGCAGCAACAGCGAATGTTGCACTTGTCGCCTGTGTAAAAATAAAATACTACGACGGCTCCTGGAGCAACTATCCCACTTTTACCCTAAGTGTTTAGACGCTATTGTGGAGAAATACACACACACACACATAGACTTCAATCTGGAAATGTTCCTAATCGTCTCAGGAACCCTCCCATTTAAAGGCCATTAAAGTATGTTCGGCTATAAAATATAATTATAATTGTCATTTGAATCGCCGCTTCCACTTGTCGCACCCGCTGCCGCTTCGTTGACAAATGAGGCCACAGGGTTACGCCTAGGCTCTGCGAACCATGAAGATCCTTGACCCGCTTTATCAATCACCGGTTCATGCTATTATTGTGTCCATTGCTTTACATTTCTAGATCATCGACGGCCATCGACTCTGGATCTTTATCTCTCCCATTTGTTACCGAGTTCATTTGCATCACCCACTCATTTTTACGCATACGTGGAATCAAATATAGACGAGAGTTTCGCAGTGGATTCGGAGTCGCGGTCGCAGGTCAATGTCCTTCACAAAATATGGGTGCCCAATCTAGTCATATATATGCTAGATATGCCCTCAGATACAAATAAGTTGGCTCCACATACCCTTTGCTCGTAAATTAAATGACAGAGAGAGCAATAAATTGAACAGTATGCGAGAGAATAGCGCGCCAATATGCTTCGCGGCAGCTCTCACACCGAAAAAGGGCCGGCTGTCTGCCAGCGAACTGCGACCTACGAACTACTACTCTAGAGTTGTCAACTACAGCGGACGAGCCCGTCACCTCAGGAAGTTTTAACGATTAGTCGTTCTGTCTCCCTGAAGTGAGCGCAGAAGACTTGGACAAAAAACAGTCCACCACCAAGCTCCGTCACACGCCCGTAAGAGGCCAACGCCTTAACCGCGAGATAGCCAGGAGTGTTACCCAGCGGGCTTACGCTCACGCCCTTACTTCCAATTGCGACCAGATTACTCCAGTCTCTCGATTGGTACCGAATCTATCGTGGATCACGGCAACCTTTGCCTGGCTGTTCACCCGGAATCGGGTAGCCGATAGTCGTTTCAAGAGCAGTCGCCGTAAGGTGAATAACTACCCCTGTTTTATAGGAGACAGTACTGTTTCCAGACTTCCCCGACTGTAGTCAGAATGCACAATCGATTTGCTAACGCCCGCACGGTGCGAAACCGTCCAGGAGCGTCGGAAGATTGGCTCCTGGAGGAAACTAGCCCTCAGGCCAGAGTCCACGCACTTCATGCGTGGAGGCCGCCGGATAGTGGCCAACTCCAACAGGGCTCATTAGCTCCCAAATGTATTATTCATATTCATTTTATTGGTGTACTGGTTTACAAGTCAGATTAGCGTACATTCATACATATTAGCAAAAAAACATATTTTTTTTCATCGTAAAGAAAAGATAAAATAAACAAAACAAAATTAATTAAAAAAAACACAAGAATAATGTAAAAAGAAGAAAATACAAGACAAAATGCAAGAGAGATCATTAAATACTTTAGCCACCAACGCATTTTAGACTTCACTCGAGTAATATTCCTCCAGTGAGTAAAACGCCTTGTCTGTAAGGTATCTCTTAAGGCGCTTCTTTAACACGTCAAGAGATTGCGCCTGCCTAATGTGCTCGCTGAGGCACATTATGCATATAGGCTAGCCTCTCCGACTTGGATAATGCATGACTTAGCGAACGTAGCATGCTTCGGGATCTTGTTGGATAGTGATGATGCACACCATTTACTTCAAAATCGGCTAGATTTCTGCGAACGAACAGCGCTACTTTCATTATATACTCTAAACAGAGGCCTAGCTAGGGTATCAAGCGCCACACGCGCTATTGTGCGGACTGCACGCTTCTGCATAACGAAAGCCCTCTGCCTGTCGGCTGCTCGCCCCCATAACTCCGCACCGTACGTTAGCAGTGAACGTAAGCAAAGTAACACATGCGCAGCGCGGATAAATCGAGAAATGAAGCGATGCGATAGAGTGCATAGCACGCTCTTCCAAATTTATCACATAAAGCATCAATATGTAGGTGCCATCGTAACTCATTATCGATTACGAATCCCAAGAACTTTGTTAAGGATACCTGTGTTAATTCTTCGTTATTGACGGTCACATGTATTTCGGTTTTAGTAGATCTAAGGCTGAAATACATAACATTAGTTTTGTACAAGTATACAAACAAATGTTTAAACTAGATCAAGATTTGAAGTCATTAAAGTTGTTTTAGTTATCTTTATATATTGTAAGTAATACGCCAAGAAATATCGATAAAAACGAGCCAAAATGGCTTTATGATTTTTAGATTACTGCTTAGTTAGGAGTGACGCAGAATAATTATGTTTAAATAATTCTTATATATTTTCTTGATTATATGAAAATGAGATGAAATAAACGAAATTTATAGATTGTGGATAAATCGTATATACGCTAACTGAACTCGTACCTAACATATACATACGTAGGTACTTATTTGGTTAGCAACATTTAATTAATACGGAAGAAGAATTACTTCATTCTCGCATAATTTCGAGAATTTTCGGTATCTAATGATTTAATGGAAACAAACATGACCTCGCGGTATCTAAGTCGACAATTTTAATCACGATCCGCGTCCCTTCATCGCAATCATCTCCCGCTGCCCTGGTCATTATCATCACCGCGTCAATATTATGTGATCACGGAAATATCAAATCATTATTAAATCATGATTCACCGGTTATCTCGGCGAGGCTATACAACCCATCCTACCGCGTGAATAGTTTGAAGAAGAGACTGTCGCTTTATTGCTATGGAATGTATACAGTTTATTTCCTGATAGTTATTTTATTAGTTGGTAGTGAAGGGCTGTACAGACTATGTTGCCTTGCGACCAGTCCTGATCTTCTGCGTTATACCCAGTCCAGCCCGTGCACCGATGATAGCTTCCTTCCGTACGTGCAAGGGGAGTAGGTCCAGTAGCACTTCCAGTGTGGCTGCAGGTGCCCATTGCACCTGTTATGAACGTATGTTATCAGTATAGAGAATCGTACAGACCTTTATTCAAAGAACTATATATTTCACTATATAGGACCTTATTATTCATGAATGTGTATGTGAATTCTACAAGAAAAAACAAGCATATTTAACGCAATCTCATATACTACATACACACGATACAAGAAATAAGTCGCTTTATATCCATTTATCGCAGGTTGCCACTTCAGAATTTCAACGCACAACATTATTATAAGCTGCCACAAAACATAAAAGATATCTGTAATTATATTGAATTTAGAAAACGAACTAAACAATATTTGTTGTTTAAATGTTTATACAATTTGAGTGAGTATATGTACCACACATATTTTCAATGTAATTTCAATTTGTAGTGTAATTGTAATTTTAAATAAATGTAATTGTAATTTCTACGCCCGGAGAGGAGTTTTCTGAATGAAATACTACTAACTTATTACTTGTTAGGATATATCAACTTCCATACAATATAATTATTCATATATCAAGCAAAGGAAAAAAATATGTATATATGAGAAATATCGACGGAGAAACATCGATGGTGCCAAAACATCGATAAGGCACCATCGATGTAAAAAACATCGAACATCGTTCTCTAACCATCGATGTATTAATTATATCGGACAGTCGGGGGAGCCTGGAAGCAGTACTGTTTCCTATAGAGCGAGGGTGGTTGCGGACCTTACGGCGACCGCTCTTAAAACGACCATCGGCTACCCGATCCTGGGTGAACAGCCGGGCAAAGGATACCGTGGTCCGCGATAGATTCGGTATACACCGTTTCACCGCTTCGTAAGGGAGAGGACCGCGCAAGCGACCTCGAACTCGTAACCAATCGAGAGACTGGAGTAATCTGATCGCAATTGGAAGTAAGGGCGTGAGTGTAAGCCCGCTGGGTAACACTCCTGGCTATCTCGCGGTTAAGGCGTTGGCCTCTTACGGGTTCGTGGCGGAGCTTGATGGTGGACTGTTTTGTCCAAGTCTTCTGCGCTCACTCCAGGGAGATAGAACGACTAATCGTTAAAACTTCCTGAGGTGACGGGTTCGCCCGTTGTAATTGACAACTCTAGTTGTTAGTCAGAGTGCACAATCGATTGGCTTATGCCGCACGGTGCGCAGACCGTCCAGGAGCGCCAGAAGGTTGATTCCTAGGGGAAACTAGCCCTAAGGCCAGAGTCCTGCCCGGGCTCGCACTTCATGCGTGGAGGCCGCCGGATGGGTGTTGACCCGTGAGTGTGACCAACCCTGAACAGAATGGGTCTTCGTGGCCAACTCAGCAAGGGCCCATTAGCTTTCCGTCATGTATACAGAGGGATGTTAGCGGTCATTTGTCATTTTAAGCTTTGCGTGAATTGCTGCAATAACCTTCTATTTTATATTATCCTCCTTCCTCGCCCACTGAAGTACAATACACAGTCCCAAGAAATGAATTTAACGACGTGCTAACAACTCATTCTACGCACGGTACGTCTTGTTTATGTCGTGCTCTTATGGGCAGACCATCTGAGTTTATTATTCCTTGGAAACGGTTAGAAGTAACCGGTCCGTCAGGCTTATCCTTAGCTGGAAACCTGGGCCATCACTAACGCGACTATCACGACACGCCACGCGATGGCAGTCAGTAATCTATTTACTTGCTGCGTTGGTTTGCCAGAGTATAATGTGCTAAAATAAAACATCATTATCACGTATTCTGTTTAAAAAGTCTCAAATCCTTTTTTTTCTCGCAAACAAATAAAACACGAGAAACGTGAGTGCACTGAGAAAAAAACGTGCACGTTGGCTCGTTAAATTACACTCTCCCTAACTACAACAATAGCCAAACAAAAAACCGTTATGGACCAGTGGAAGGCTAGAAGAAGCTGTATCAGCCATTGCACAATTTAAATTAGCACTTACTTAACGGAAAAATAAACAGTACTATTATGGAAAAAGATACGACCTGATGAAAGTAGGTACTAAAAAGTCTTTGATTTTGAAGAGAAAGTCTAACTTTGACCCAGTTGGGAAAATAGTGCCTACAGAAGAATACTATCACAACTTTGGGAAATCTATCAGTCAACAGGTCACCGACGCCGTTGCTGAGAAAAACAGAAGTACAATGCAAAACGAATAGATGTTTCTCTAAAAAAAAGTAACGTCCTTTATAACTCGAGATGCCATATCCACAATGGTGTTTCAATAAAAAATAAAAGAAACTATTTTGATAAACTTCTTGTTGATTAGTTTGAAATATATAATGTTTGGTCTGCTAAACAATAATGTTCACCGCGAAACGACAGCACCGTCCTCGATTTATCAGGGTGGAGGTGAATTACTTGAATACAAAAAAACGGTCAAATACCTTTGTCACTTCACTTTGTCA
The DNA here is from genome assembly GCA_944548615.1 of Micropterix aruncella. Lineage (NCBI taxonomy): Eukaryota > Metazoa > Arthropoda > Insecta > Lepidoptera > Micropterigidae > Micropterix > Micropterix aruncella. The sequence goes on from OX155958.1 coordinate 27,420,791, forward strand.
TTTTGTATAATTGTCACTTTGTTCACTTGTAATACCTTTGTCACTTTGTTCACTTTGACCAACGAATGACCATGCAAGTTCACACTGACAAAGTGATTGAAAAGGTGAAAAGAGTGCTAGGTGGCCTGAGCTCCATCATCGGGTACCATTCCAGAATCGACGCGTACATCAAACTGGCTGTTATCCAAGTATGTCTACTCCCGATTCTAGACTACGTAGTGGTGCAGCTGCTGCCGCGCTACAGCAAAACGAACCTACTGAAAATAGAACGCCAGTACACAATAGCGCTGAAAACATCCGGACAGCTCCCGAGACGTCTCTGCACGGAGACGCTCTGGGAGATGCTCGACACAGATCCATGGCACCTCAGGGCGCACGACCTGAACGAGAACATGCTGCGCAAACTGGCTCAACTGCACATCGAAGATCTCGAGGCGCCGGGCTATCGGTACCTCGGCCACGGTCAACACAACCCGATACTCACGAACATTCGACTTGGCAACGTTTAGTTCGTGAAACGGCAGGTCAACAAACGACCCACCGCTCCCCGTCCGCGACTCATCTAGAGACCCAAGTGCGCGAATGACCAAAAGTGCACTGAAATAAAAGTGTCACAAAATATCATAGGGATGAGGCTGGGATGGGGGAGCGATTGGGAATGGTTTGGACGATTACCCACTAATGTAGGTGATCGTCCGGGTTATGTTCGGTCGTTCTCTTATTTTGGTTTCATTTTTATTATATTGTATTACGTTCTACTTCGCTAAAATAGTTTGTAAGCTGTACATATAACGTAGATCGTAGCTAACATAGATCATAAGTTGTACATATAACTTAGATCGTAAGAGCAGTAAAATCAGTCTAACACGCGAATAAACCTGCGGGACTAACATCGTCTCTCGTGGAGGCACCACTCAGAATGCTTGCGCGTCTACTGGTGACGTTCGTAGTTAGCTGACACATCCGAGTGCATGCACAAACGTATAACACAAAATGTATAACACGATACGGGCAAATAAATTAATTCTGATTCTGATTCTACATTTACCCACTGAGTGTACGAAGGAGTCTGGCTGCCAAAACGCCAAACGCCGTCAGTTATCTTGGTAGAATTTAGCCGTATTCTTATCGATTGAATGATTCGGTTTTTTGCCGGTGAGCAGGCTACCGCGAGCGTTTGCCGTGCTTGCTTCCACTCCAAAATGTCATATGGAATACTGTTGTAATGAAATGATTTTGAGTGCCATCGTGTTGTTGTTTTGCATGTGCTATTTGTTTTGCAAAAACATGCACTCAGAAGTATGTATCGCCTAAGAAGGGGGACGACACATTCACCGAGTCTGGGATCCTAACGCTAGCCTCCATATATGCCTACCGGTGTTTATTGCAAGCGAAGTGTAGCAAATTGAGAGAAGCACTCAAGCAGACCTAGCTACAATACGCGTTACCAAACAATATTTATACAAAAAAAAAGTGTCAGCATCCGTTTGCATATCCCGGCTTCAGAATGTTTAACATGTTACCAACTTCTATAAAACAGCTTGAAGACAAAGGATTACGAGACGCTTCCAAAACACTTTGTTTAATTTCCGATGTTAAAGCACTGATAATTTTATGAATATCGTTTCATATAAAAAAATATTATATCGGTATAGCTTGCTAGGTGATTGTTGTCATTATTTTGAGTTTCATTATTATTATTTATATTGTTATTTCATTTGACTACTTTCACTATTGTATTGATTTTTCGACCATTGCTATTATTGCTTCTGAATTGTGATTAAAATTATCTATATATGTATATATATAAAACAAAGTCGGGTTTGTTCGAACACTTATAACTCGAGAACGGCTGAACCGATTTTCATGGTTTTTGATTCGTTCTATTTGTTTCCGTCCCGAATAGCAGAATAACTATTAAAAACAAAAATTTGGAACATTGACGAAAAAATAAAATAAAAGAAAAAAAAATCCCATACAAAATGTAAATACGTGTTTTTTCTCATGGTCAGTCGTACGTGGCATGTTTACGTGTCGGCAAACCATCCGCTTTATTTGTTCTTGCGCCTGATTAAAAAAAACAAAAAATGTCGTATATCACAAGGTGCTTCAATGAAGAGAATTAAAGCAAGTGCATCCTATGCTGCACAATATGTAAATAGTTTAATTCAATCATGTCTTTCTGACACGCCATTGATAGGTACCTATACTTGTTTTTTTTTAACTTTTATGTTTTTTTTGAACTTTTATGTTTTTTTTGTGTTATTATCTTAATAAAGTGAACTTAATATTTATTTTGTATTCGTTGTATTACTTTCATAAAATCATAAATTAAGTTCAGCTAATCTGTAACATGACATTCATTGACCGTTAGGCGGTACGAAGTTCGCCGGGTCAGCTAGTTTTGAATAAATAAGTTACTTTTGTTAACCAAAGGTTGGATACTTTTTAGCCAGCGTGATTCAGTGTATCATTGAAACGACAATCTTTTTTCCTCAAACAATCCTATATTCTCAATCGGTCGAACTATTGATCGAGAATGTAAAATTGTACCGTTCGTACCGATTCATGCAATAAGAATCATCAATAAGCTAATCAACTTTTATAATATTGATTTCGGAATAAATTAATAACAAAAATAGTATAACAGTAAATTTGAATGAAATACTAGCAAGCATGTATAAGTAAATATTTTTAAAACTCTAAGATTAACGAAACGTACTAAAATACTTAATATCTGGAGTCGTAAACAAGGCATTATTAATGACAGGCAATGTGTTACACTTTCTAAATGGCGTTCACACGGTAGGTTGGTTGCGTCAGTAGATTTTCGGGCGACACTCGCTGATTATTCGAGGACATTAATAAATTTGGCGATTGTTGGGCGTCGCGCGTCGTCTTTGCCTAGATAGCATCCGACAGTGAAACTCGCCATTGTCATTTGGCAAACAATTTGAAACAAACCGATATGCGGAGGCGTATTAGCTATGTGCCTACTCTTATCTGATGCAAGCAATGCTTTCGATGTAGAACACTGCTCACCTGCTTTAACCCACTGAACGAGAGAGTAACGCGGCGTAAGGATGCATACTTTCTTTCTTCTGATAAAAGAGGAGAGAATGGCGAACGAGAAGAGAAAGTGTCATTGTGATGAGATAGTTTAGACGCAGCAGGGTTCTAATTCTCAAATTAGGCCATTGTATGAAGCATTCAATATTACGAGAACATTGACGACATTTCACGTTCAGAGTACAGAATCGCACCCGTTCATAAAAATGGCGACAAGAGCAAAGCTATGTTTGTTCGAAAAGCTTTATTACACACACAAAAGAGTACAGAACAATGTGGTAGGCCTATTGCCAAGTGGCAATATCTTTCTGCCATACCGCCAGGGTTATTGTGACTAAAGGTTTATGTCGGCAAATTGATGTATAAAAGGAGTCATAAATGAATACACTTAAGTAATAGTCATCATAAAGAAAATAAAACAGTAGTTAGTAACGTATGTCAACTGGATATCGAAGGGAGGAATGGAATATAAGGACAAGCAAAGGAGGCGGGAGGGATGGGGGTATTCATGAGTTGAGTAAATGTCTCTTTAGAGACTTTTTAAACCCGCTCAGTTTTTCAAGTTGTCTTATGGGCAAAGGCACGGAATTCCAGAGTCGGGCCGCCTGCACTGCGAAAGACCTGAACATGAAAGTTGATGAATTCTAAGGTATAGCCAGTAATAGATTTTCCTGAGAGCGCAATGGAAGGCCATGGGATGAAAGCGGTGAGAAGAGATTACACAAATAAATAGGCCTGTTTGACTTGTAGTACACGGAAGAGTAGGGCGAGTATGTGAAACTCCCGATGTATGATATCAGTTTTTGCTAAAATTATTCGAGACAATACTCCATTGGTATATTTACACTCAAGTGTGAGGAATGCTGTCGTGCGACCAGCACGGGTTTCGTTTCAGTCTGTCTTTACGGATCAATTGTCAAATGAGTTGGACGGTTATATGTGGACGGTCAAATATGTAGATGTGGTGTACTTGGACTTTAATAAAAATGCTATCGACAGAGTGAACATCGACTTCCTCCCCGGTGTGATCGCCGTTGCGGGTTGCTCGAGTAATCTCCTGATATCGTCGCTGATTACTTGAGATACAGGCAACAGTATGTGAAACATAGGCGTTTTATTTCTAAAGTGTACTACTTGGCTCTGGCTCTAGCTTGAGTCAGGAGTGGAACCTCGGGCCTTGATATTCAATATGTCGTAGCAACATAAAATATGTAAAAATTAAACATTTTAGTAATATTTGATAGGTTTGTGTGTATATTCTTTTTAGAATTGATTAAATAGATGATTATAAAGTAAATAATTATAAAAGCCACTTACATCGTGACGAAGATATATAAGTCAATCGGCTTCCCCTTTTTGTCCGCTCTGGCGGGCGGCAAAGCGATACCACAGACGACACAGAGCTCACTCGAGCGGGCCATTGTTGTTCGCGAATTGCCCTCTTGACCCAATATTGGATAGATCCACCGACCAATCCAGTTTAGATAGACGTTTTCCCCGCATTTGCGGTGCTCTTCCGACTCCGGTGCGCGGACAAAATTTGCGATCGCAGAAGGTGGGCTGTGGCGCATGGACCGGCTGAACCAGTTACGCCCAGTGGAAAGTGGAATTTTGTAGAGATCACAATCCGCGAGCGATGAGTAAACATTATGAATATCGGCCTAGTAAACGAGCTGATTTGTATCGAGCGAACCGTTAGAGACACTTGGCTTTATAGGTACTAGATTAGCCTGAACACGATCATCGACATTATCACGAGAAGCAATCGTCCCTAGAAGGAAAAGCATCATTGATGTGCACAGGGGGGTAGAAAAGTTCTCGGCCCAACATTGAGACGGCGCTCCAATTAGAAAATAGATATATTTTTTTAAGTTGAAGTCTACCTAATGAAATGTCACCTATGCTGCAATTTTTACTTCCCCGAAGGTGTTACACGACGTTTTTATTTATTTATTTACCAAAATATAATTAAAATTACAGATTATCAGAAGGACCTAGTAGTGATATTAGACAGAACCCTGTCAAATATTACTACTAGGTCCTTTGTTTGATTGAGTTGTGATAGTGCCTTGCCATCAATGCCATGACTATTTAAAAACTGGGAATCACCTACCCACTACGTCATGATTGAATATTTTTCCATATTGAAGAATAGCTTGTGGTTCATACTCCAAAGGTACACCGCAGCTATATCATCGCGTCTCTGTCATCCGTCTATGTAATACTGTCAGGTCATCCGCGAAAATCAGGCAGTTGGTAATACTAACCACATCTGGCAACGTATTCACGAGAAAATTAAAAAGTAACGGACCCATATTTGATCTCAGGCTCACCCCAGAGCATATAAAGTATTGATGTTGTTGTCCCAAATTTATTAAATGGCTGAGAGTAGCTCAGATAGCTGGCGAAACACTGCAGGGCTCAATGTGAAAGCCCACTGTTAGGTTTTCCCTGAACAATATATCACTATCGACCCTTTGGAATGTTTTTCGAGAATCAAAATAGGCTACGTCTAACAGACAACCCCTCTGCAGTCAAATTGTACTTCCACGTATTCAATAAACACAGAGGTTTATAGTGGTGTAACGTCTCAGCCCTCGGGCGAAAACCATGCTGAGCATCTAATAACTTTCCACTTACCTTTTCGTCGTGTCCAATTGACGGCTAAAAACCGCTCTGGGACGTGTCAATATAATTGTGTAAGGTAGTCTCGTTACTGCTCCTTACTTAGCATTCATAGGTAGTCAAGAATTTAACTACTATATTGTCGAAATATAAATATAAATATTCAAAATAGAAGCCTAATAATCGAAATAATCAATAATAATTCGTATAGATACGTACTAAAAATTATTCAAGTTGTCAGTAAAATGTTAAATAATCAAATTAAAGCTATGCCATGCATTTAAAAACCAAAGGTACAAACATAAGACCAAATAAAATAACTAGACAATAATAAGGTTCTACTTTTTTAAGTCATTTCATGTCGCCATCAAAAGTCATGGCCGTCCAATTCGGCCGGATCATAGAAAGGGTGGCCTATCAGCATCTCCTTGATGTTTTTTTTTAATTTTACGTCCTCCACCTGTTTAACGGTAAGCTAAGTAGCTTTTCTGGACTATATGTAGGTATGCAAGTGACGTATGTAAATAGGGGAGGTCTTGTTTTGGAGCAAAATTTAGAACTCTAGTTTGCACTGAATTTCCACGTTTTGAAACCATGGATTTTAAAATTATCATTTTACATAGTACATACTTAACTTGCTACATACGTCGCCTTTGGAATAAAACTACAATTTAAATCTCTAAGCACGCGCCCTCTCCGATTAAATCTTCACCTGTCATCCGCACGACCAGCGTTGAGGTGTCACTTTTCTTCGCTAGAAAGCGGAAATGCATTCACGGAGAATCGAGTTACCCGCACCTTCGTCCAACTTCTCGCTTGGCACTGTTCATTACGTTATCTCACTAAAATTTTAATATGGCAGCCGCCTGAGGGCATTATCTGTGTTGGTTTATCTCGACACATGTCGTATTACTTTACTGCACGGAAAGTATTTTATAAGCCCTTTCTGTGGCAGGCTGATTACATAAATACAGGGCTGCGGAGGAAGAAATGTGCATAGACGACTAAAATATATTGAATATGGCAGGATTGATACGATCTGATGAAAAACGCAAATCATCGCAAAAAATTACATTTAGACATTTATAATAAGTCGCTATTGCATAACATGACTTAGATCTTGACAGTGGTCTTTTGTGTTGTGTTTACATGACATGTTTAAGAATAATTTTGCTTTCTTTTTTGACGAGGCAGCCTTGCCTGACATTTCGGGGCTAGCCCCCCCCCTCCCCCTTCCTCCTCGTCTCTAGATACTTCAGTCTTCCCTAACAAGGACCGCATTGCATAACAGAACCAAGGAGTGAATAAAGTACAGGTGGGGAGAAAAAACCATGAGGCAACCCAAAGTGGCTAAATTACGAAACCCACCTTAAGATTAACGAGTTACTGATAGATACTCTCCATGAATAACTTGAGAAAGATAGTGGCCCTGCTCGCTGGGCACTCGACTTAACAAGCATCTGCACACCCTAGGATAATAGCCGACCCCGCGTGCAGAGGTCGAGTGTCAATCAATTGCGGGTCATTCAGCTGAGCGTGCTGTCTGTACAAACACAGATTTGAGATTTGGTTGTAAGAAGAGAGAAAATAATGTGACTGTTACCTACTTCCTTCCGTCGTGGATTCTGGGACTGGTCTCTCATTACAGGATCTCTAATATGTAATTGAGGTCAATAAATAATATGGGTGGGGGTACGCCACGGTGGCCCTAAAAGTAGGGCTAAGTGTGGATAGCCATGTGATCGCCATCCCCCATACCATCATCATTGATGTTTAAATACATATTAAAATAATAAAATCGTTTTGTTTTCTAAGGTAAAAAAAACTTTTAGTTACGCTCAAGTTGCGAGGTAATCCCTCGAATGCCATCCTTATCGTGGTTTCGAAACTGGTGTGGCGTTAGCTCTTTTTATTACTACCCACCACTTAATCTACTATGTTATGAAACGGCAAACAAATAACACGCTCTGGGGCTTAATTCAATTACGTTTCAGTGAGTGCGTCTCGATCTCCCCCTAGCATTTCGGATTCTGGTGACATATGCAACTTTATGACACAGCTCTCATTACTCTGGGGAGCTAAGTAAATATTTAAACGTATGGCACATCGCATGGATTGAATGGCTACACACATCCATTTTGAAAATTGGCCTGTCTCAATGTTGTATTATCTTAAACTAGGTTTATCCTTGGTTCTGGTTCTTACTGGTTCAATAAAGCAAAGTAATACAATAAACAATATAGGTCTTTATTGTGTGGTAGGTGTAGGAGAGCTGTCTTGCTACATGTGGACGTTCACCTTATCACCGGTTCACTCCCCCCTTCAAAGCCATAGTCATGAGATTCGGAAATAGCGGCTTTGGATATTTTTTCTAGGAAGGAGTTTGTCCAGATACGGCATTCTAGAATAATTAAAGAAGAGAACAGCAGTCATGATCGTCTGCATGCGATATCACGAACGGCTCAAAGAAGATGATTATTCGGTTTGTAATTGTGGGATGAAAGCCCGGAGTTATAAGCATTGATTATATCACGTATTAGATTGATCAACGTCGTACTACGATTTGGCAACTAGGATTTTACTACGAAACGCAACATGTAGATGGCACTGATGGATCCAACAATAATTTAATAATCTCTTATTATGTTCAAGATAACGACTTTCGTGATATTACAGTATGACTGCGCACTGTAGATGGCGCTGTAAATAATACGGTATACAATAATAATTTTTCAATCATATCTCTCATATCATTTTAAATCATAGCTCATAAAGATGTCAATTTTTTATTTGGTATACGAGTTTAAATAAATAATAATTACGCACTTTAAAGTTCAGATATACTAACAGATGGCCATCTATCTCTCCGTATGTGATGTAATCAGCCTATATAAAATGCGATAGATGGCACTAATAAATAAATGTTAGTATTGTTATCATTGGTTTAATTAATGGGTTTTTATAATTAATCAGTACTTTAAAAAACATTCTATATAAATAACATTAATAATGAATGGTTTTCTATGCTATCTGTATTGCCAAATAAATTGCTATTAGTTTCGCCTTCAACGCTATCAACGCCACCTGCATTACGTCGACGCCGAAGGGTTGCCAAATCGTACAACCAAAGCGAAGTAATCTAATACCACATATAATTAATGGTATGAGCTACAGTACCGAATTTGAATTCGGACCAATATATTGACATCTTATCAAACCATACGATACGGGAGCTCCACAAGGTCTATCCTTCTAACGAGGGATTTTTTAAACAGGATCTCGCCCCATGCCATTCTTCGAAAAAAGTGAAACAGTTTTTACACAGAATCAAATTACTGTACTTGAATGGCCCTGAAACTCCTCCGTTCTCAACCCGGTCGAAAACCTCTGGGCCATTTGCAAAAAACTACTCTTCAAAATGGATTGTACAACGAAAACCAAGATGATTAGTGCAGTAATTCAAGTCTGGTTTTACGATGATGAACTGAAAGGAAGCTGTCAAAACCTGGTAAATTCTATGCCTACAAGAGTGATAGGTTTTATCAACGCAAAATGAAGACACATTCTATAATAAAACTTCTTCTTCTTAAAGTTCCATCTCCTATCGGAGGTCGGCGGTCATTATGGCCACTTGGGCCCGTGATGTTGCGGCGCGGAACAACTCGGTGGTGCTTGAGTTGAACCATTCAGCTAGGTTTTGTAGCCAGTGAGTTCTTCTTCGGCCAGGTCTTCGGCGGCCTTTTATCTTTCCTTGCAGGATTAATTGGAGAAGGTGGTATTTGTTATCACGCATTATGTGGCCCGCGTATTGCAATTTCTTTCTCTTTATATTCTTCAGTAATTCCAATCCTTTGTGACTTATTGTGACTATTCGTTCAATATATTTTTAGTATTTTCAGTATATTAAAACTAGCAGTCTATAACTACCAGTAGTGTTTTTGTATGTTTATGTCCGATAAAGCACTTTTCGAAGAAAAATACTCTTTGTTCCAATTAATTCGCACGGTACTGTATATTCCGGAGTAAATGCAACGGTTTAAGGCGACGTAGTATGTAAATTTCGAAAATTACATTTTTTGGCAATTTTTGAACCGTCATACTGAAATAACTGATGATGGTAGCCAACTGAAAAAAAATATCGTAATTCACGGTATCTTTCTTAAGTACATAGCTATTTCAGATTTTTAAAAAAGGATTGGAAAATTGAGAAAAATAAATAAACCTGGGAGCTATATAGGATTTTTTCATTTTAGAGCATTTTTTGAACCGTGCCTCACTCTAAACTGCACGATCAACAAACTCAAAAAAAATACTACGGCATTTTAACATGAGTTGTAAAGTTTAATGCTATCGCACAAATAAAAAAAAATAAGTTTTTCTTTTAAAAAAAATTATATAAAAAGTGTAAGTTTCATCCATATTCACTGTTAAATATTACTTATTACTGTGTGTTTTTTTTAAAGTTTGTATTTTTTACATAAACTATGTACGATAAACTTGTAGTACTGACGATTATTTTTTTCAAATAAAATATCAGTATATTTTAAAAATAATATTTTGCAGAGCCCGTTTATATTATTTTTGTCATACAATGAGATGAGCGCGCTCTTCTCGCGACGACGCGCTGGCATTCAAAATGCCGCAAGCGACATTGGGTCAATATGGTTCTTATGTGGGGATCAGTTACTGATTCAAATGGCATAACAGCCAACCTTTTATAGTGAAATGTTATTGGCTCTTAGAAACGTGGTTCATTTCGGCTTCGAAGGCCGACATAAGCGGGTGCGTTCGCGACGCTCTGTTTCATGACTTTTTATTACCAAATTGACATATCGTTAAATGGATCGGAGATGTGAAAGTAAAAAAATATCGGTTTTAGATGGCTATTTCACCGTGTAAATGAAAGAGGTTTAACCCGTTGAGTATGAGTCAACCAAATCTGGTCGCGCGTTTTTTTCACTTCTTTGAGGTTCTCATATTTATTCATAATTATCTAATTGTTTTACAAAATGATATTTCAATATTCTATATTCGAAATTTCAATGCAATCATTGTGCAGTTGTTCTTTTTATGATTGGTGTAGTAGTTTCGTAGTTATAGTACTTTAAGTCGATGTCGCCGAAAATCCTGCAAAAGAGACAGATGCATCCATGAAAATACCCATTTACTCCAAGGGTTAAAAACATGATAAATCATATGTTGAAAAATATAAACATATAATAAGTAAAATAATATTTAATATTTATTTTTTTTTTTATTTTTTTTTTTTTAATTTACAATATTACTTTTTTTTAATAAAAAGTGTTCATTTATTTGATAACAATGTTTCTTTATGTATAAAAACAAAAAAAAATATACATATCGGTAGGATTTGAACCTACGACCGGTGTGATCTTATGCGAGTTTAAAACAAGTGCGCCACTTCAGCTTGCTTCCAGCGAGTCAAAATGTGTGTATATAAGGGGACAGTAAATAATGCCAATACATTTGCGTTAGAGCTATATGGCAGAGCTATACACCATGTATAAATATAATATACAATTAGACTACGATTCTGACCGTTCTAATATAGAAAACCGTCAGATAGGCAGAATTGTAATTTAAAAAACAAAACTTAGGTATCTACTTTTTAAAAGCTTTTATTCAACTTGTAATGTCTGTGAAAAAATATCTAAAAATGCGAAGAAATATTACATCAGCAGTAGCTTACAATAAATATCAAAACTTTTCAATTGATGAGAAAATTGATTGCCTGTATAATGACATTTTGAACGCCCCGATAGATGTATTTGGAAACCATGATAAATGTAGAAGTTTTTAAAATTGTTTGTCGGAAAATGAAACACTGAATGCAATGAGTTGTTTGATGGGTGACATTATTTGGGAAAGAATACGTTACATAACTTAAAACGTAGCAATACATGCAAGAAGCCTAATTCATGATGTAGATAGTAATGTTCTCGAAAGGTTTAACGGAATCATTGCAAAATTTATTGGTGGTAAGAGGACAAATTACACCCAAAAGCAGTCTTACCAAGCGCGATGTAATGCGGCAGTTATATCATTTAATACAAAACAGCCACTGTCAAGATTACATAAAAAATATATAGGCAAAAGTCCCTCTGGCAGGATATCAAAAGTGGAATATAGAAGACAGAGGCATTTAAGTAAATCCATTCTTTATAAAAGAAATAAAAGCAGAAAGTTTTTTTGAAAAAAAAACAATAATTCGCATTATGGAGAACATTGCAACCAACCCGATGTTCCATCAGAAATATTCGAAAAAAGCAAAGCTCTGTTATTTCAAGAATTGGAAAATAGAAAAATGATCGATTGCGAATTGAAAAACTTACGGTTATTCAAGGTGAAAGCAGCGAGTGGTTGGAATTACGAAGAAAAATGGTAACTGCGTCTAACTTTGGCAAAATTGTCAATAGTTAACAACACACAAAATGCGCCAATTTAGTTAAATCCATGACTGAAAATGGGATTTGAACAACGTAGCATCAATTTGCCATGGAAAAGAAAATGAAACAACTGCACTAGAATGAAAAATATGTCTAGAAAAAGTGGAAATTCAGCAATCTGGATTATTCATTGACCCTAAATTTCCATTTTTGGGAGTTTCTCCAGATGGAATATCTGATGATTATATTTTTGAAGTCAAATTTCCCATTACAGCGCATAGAATCGGGTTAACGGAAGCGACAAGAAAAAGAAAAGTGACATTTTGGAAACAGAAAGATGGAAAATTTTAAATCAGCATCAAACATCACTGGTACGTTCAAGTTCAAGGACAGGTCCATATATAATTTCTTTTTATTTATTTATTTTTTATTTTATTTCTGGAAAAATACAGCGCATACAATATACATACGTGTGCATAAATGTAGAAAAAAAAAGAAAAACATTACGCCTATAATCGTTTATTACACATTTGGAATTCAGCATATTACACTTAAAAATTAATTATTAAATAAACAAAGTTCATATTAAATATAAAAAATATATAGAAAACCGATGGGAGAGGTAGGGAATTGGAAGTGATTAGGAAGAAGGAGTTAGACGATGGTAAGTGTATATAGATATAAATAAAGATATAGATAGGTCGTATAGTGGATATATAGATACATATATTTATTGATGTTTATAGGTATTTATAGATATATAATAAATATTTATAGATATTTATAAATATTTGTGGTAGCTACTGATATGTTGTATAGAAAGTATATAACTAATTACTATAGGTATTAACAAGCTCGTTAGGTGCAATTGAATTGAATAATTCTTTAACGAACGTCGGTTGGTTGAGGTTGAAAATGTCGATGGTGGAGAAACAAGAGTCGTACGTGCATATCAGCCCATAAGCGATGGAATGTTTCCCGTAGTTGGTATTGGCACGAGAGACCTCAAACGTGCGTGAATTGCGAATTAATCGCTGAGGAACGAAAAAACGTAAGTTTTCAACAAGGTATGAACTATCTGTGGTATTGTGGATAACTTTAAAGAAAGTGTGCTGGAAAGAAACTGTAACTGGAACGATAGATATAACTGGAAAGAAAGTGTGCCTATTTACATTTTGGTCTGGTAAAAACGATCTCCTCAAAACCGAATATATACAGACGGATGATTTGATTTGGACAAATGTCATGGAAAAAAACTTGTTTGTTTTTATATGGACTGTGTATTACCTGAAATTATCGATCCAGGAGTATGAAGGAATATGGATTTAAGGGAGCCTGGATACACTTTGAAAGAAGCAAATAAAAGAAACGACATGATAAAACGAAAGAAATCGGTTCCTCTTCCTTGTCCAACGCTTAAGCGGTAGTTAGTTTTCAGTGATTCCATCACAAAGTTAGCAAAGAACTCACAGGGAATGTACTTGCCAATAACACTCCAAAGCAAAGCACAAGCAATATAGAGCCACCGAAAGGTACACGATATTCCAAATCTGTGCTGAGTACAGATCTAATTAATAATGATGAACAGGCTTTTGAAAATGTATTATCATTTGATGAATTTTAATTACAAAATTCGGCGCACCACTACAAAGCGACACTGTCAAGGCTACAAAAAGGAAGTCTCAAATGTACTGCGCAATTTTAAATGTATTTATTCGTCTCTTTACATTTAATATGTATGTATCTACTCAGAAATAACAGACTACTTTGCCAACCAGAAATGTCTTCATGATTTTTTGTCTTAATGATTTTATATTTTCATTAATAATTATTTATATTTAATGATGTGTATTTCTTTAAAGTTTACAATGATGTGCTTACAGTATCTAAAAATAAATTATATTACTTTTTAATTAAATAATTATTAAATGATAATGTACAAGGCGATGGGTGTCATTATGTCCTCCTCAAAGAACCACGAATAAATAGTTCGATGCACAATGTTGTTTTTTAATACGACGTTAAATGTTTTTTTTACCAAAAAATACTATCAAGAACTGTCATTATCACTATCAAAAAAATGCTTAAGCGGAACATGAATTGCGATTTATGTCATTTAAAAGCCATTGGACAACTTTATTCAAAACAGTTAAAGGCATTTCTCCAATTGTCATATGTCACTAATAAGGGGAGCTAATAGGCCCTTGCTGAGTTGGCCACGAAAACCCATACTGTTCAGGGCTGGTCACAATCACGGGTCAACACCCATCCGGCGGCCTCCACGTATGAAGTGCGAGCCCGGACAGGACTCTGGCCGTAGGCCTAGTTTCCACTACGAATCAACCTTCTGGCACTCCTGGATGAGACCATCCAGGAGTGCGCAGACGCGCACCGTGCGGCGTAAGCCAATCGATTGTGCACTCTGACTAACAGTCGGTGGAGTCTGGAAGAAGTACTGTTTCCTATAGAGCGGGGGTGTTTGCGGACCTTACGGCGACTGCTCTTGAAACGACCATCGGCTACCCGATCCTGGGTGAACAGCCGGGCAAAGGATGCCGTGGTCCGCGATAGATTCGGTATACACCGTTTCACAGCTTCGTAAGGGAGAGGGCCGTAAGGGAGAGGACCGTGCAAGCGACCTCGAACTCGTAACCAATCGAGAGACCGGAGTAATCTGGTCGCAATTGGAAGTAAGGGCGTGAGTGTAAGCCCGTTAGGTAACACACCTGGTTATCTCGCGGTTAAGGCGTTGGCCTCTTACGGGCATGTGACGGTGGACTGTTTTGTCCAAGTCTTCTGCGCTCACTTCGCGGGAGATAAAACGACTAATCGTGAAAACTTCCTGAGGTGACAGGTTCGCCCGTTGTAGTTGACAACTCTATTTGTCGCTAATAAAAATGTAAAAAATTGAGATTTTGACATCTTTTAATTAGTGACAGGTTCTCAATAGTTTTCCAGGGGCTTGCAAATGACATATCGCAAGTGAAATTCTGTAAGATATGGCTTCTGACAATTTTTGACAGTGAGAGTTTGGTTTAACAGTTGACGGCCAAAATCTAATGGGCGCATTTCAGGGTGAGACTTTCCCTATACACCAAATTTCAAGTCAATCGGTTCAATGGCTCGGCAGTTATCGTGAGAGATTGCATGGATATATCCGTCGTTCTCTAAACATTTTTTCCGCTCTATCGCAATACTTTCCCTACCAGTGGTAACCGAAATAGTAATGTAATGTTCA
The DNA here is from genome assembly GCA_944548615.1 of Micropterix aruncella. Lineage (NCBI taxonomy): Eukaryota > Metazoa > Arthropoda > Insecta > Lepidoptera > Micropterigidae > Micropterix > Micropterix aruncella. Next base: position 27,436,130 of record OX155958.1, read on the forward strand.
AGTTTAGATTATGATAAAGCGTAACCTTCTACACCAGCGTAGGTATATGACACTTGTATAATCCCAAAATATAAATCCAATTGCAATAGTGTATACCTAGTGTGAAATGTTCCAGACATGGACACGGGTGAATATCACTGCACAGAGTCATAATAATTATTACCTGCCCCGTCGCGAAGGGAAGGGGTAAGTAGGCGGGGCCTAAAAACTCAGATACGGTTTATTTTTTATGTAGTACGTCGCCTTAACATGTTGGGTGGCACTATTATTGCTTTTTTACGCCAAATTATATGTCGTAGACTATACATTAAATCGAGTTTTGCATGCCGAAAGAAATCCGTGTTTCTCGTTATAAAATAAATAAAATACAATAAAATACAAACGGAGCTGCCATGGAACTCACCAACCGAAGTCGGGCCCATCATATAGTGTTATTACACTTCTGGGGGGTGAGCAGTGGATTCCGGACTAACGACCGGCTGTGGTAGGTTTAGGACAGCTGTCTTGCCACATGTGAGCGTCACCTTACCACCCATTCACTCCACCTTCGAAGCCATAGAATTTGAGGTGCGGAAATCGCGGTTTTAGATATTTTTTCTAAGAAGGAGTTTATTATTTTTCTGGAGAGACCAAGATCTTTAAAAGGGTGAAACAGAGATTTAGCTGGCAGGCCACGAGCGCCAACACCGCGTGAAGGTGAACAGTGAAGCCGTTCCGGGTGACGGCATTTGCGAGATCATGGTATTTATTTAATTTGTACTCGTAGTCTTTTGGGATATTTGATTCCCATGGAACAGTTAATTCTACGATAAGGTTAATTCTACGTTATTTATTAACGTGATTATTAAGATTATTATGCAGCTCCTCGGCTATATTATGGGTGGGCCCGTCTATCGTTGAACTCTTAACCCGCAGCAAATTAAATCCTTATAATTTATAATCGACCTACTATATCACTTTGGTCGTTCTACTGCTCCCGCTAATGTTGTTGTAGGGAGGTCAAATAATTGCACAGTGCGATAATTCACAATCGAACCGACAAACGACTGCATCCACTCTGACCTGATTTCTAATAGAGTTATCACACGGTATAATTAAAATGACGCCAGTGCAAAAACATTCTTTATTGACTTTATCAAGTGGCGGAAATTTATTGAGTATAAGCGGTTATTGAGAAGAGACTTAATCGTATATTTTAAGTGCTGCTTTAGTTCTACAAAAAACCGCGCAACAAAGAACTCTATTTCAAGTATGTATTTACAAGTTGTATTAGTTATTTATAATTCAGGTATTCATCCGACAGCAACGCTTTCCAGTATTGTATCAATTGATTGAGTAATTGTTAAAAAACGTAAAATTTGTCATGTATATAATCAAATTTTCATAAAAACAGGTTTTTTTTTGAGAATTAAAAGATGACACGATCGATACACTGCCGATTTTTCACAAACGTGTTTTGCCTCGGGAATTAACCGCATTACTTACTTACATAGTACCTACATAGCTACCTTATGCTAAATGTATGTAAATTTACATTTGAAAAAATAACATTGGACAATTACATAATCATACAAATGTATTCAAATAATGTTATGCTACCAGTTTCCGTCAACGTTAATATAGTACCTACAGGTGCTCGATCAGTGGTAATGTAATCACCGTATAATCGAATATAACATCTTAATCGTAATTCTCGCGTTTGTCTAACCAATATTTACTCTAGACTTGTCTAAATGTTCATTCACAACGTGCGTGCGTGCGTGCGTGCGTGCGTGCGTGCGTGCGTGCGTGCGTGCGTGCGTGCGTGCGCGCGCGCGTGTGTGTGTGTGTGTGCGCGCGTGTGAGTGTATGTGTGTGTGTGTGTATGTGAGTGTGTGTGTGTGTGTGTGTGTCTATGCATATATATGTGTAATTCGATAGGTTTATGTTTCAAAAAGTTGCTTTCGGTAGGTCCCGAGTCACAAAACGGGGTCACGTGAATTTGAGATTTAGCTTATTAAATAATAAAATAAAGAAGGAATGACTATCGAATCAAGACAGTCTAATCATATTTCAAATGTTAGATATTATAATCTAATAAAACTTAGGTGCACATATTATGAATATATTTTAAATATGTATGTTGATTATATTTTAACATTGAACTGTATTACCAAACAATCTTTGTGGTTAAAATTAAATTTGTGGTTATATATTGTTTGGACAGTGTATTTTATTTATTTTGACTAAGCATTATTATATTGAATCCTGTATTACTTACAATCTATTTCATAATAATGACTTTTTCGTATATTCTCATGACTTTTTCTTTTTTTCTTTCTTTTTCTCTTTTTTTTCTGTCTTAGAACTTGGTTTTTCTCTTTCTATTAGTTTTAAGTCTATTCTATTTGTCTCACACTATTCAACGGAATTTTATGTAAATTTTTAATGCTGATTTTATTAAGGAATTGCGTTTATTTTATTGTGGGCCACATGTTAACCCTAGTTAAACGTGTTTTCTATTTACGCTGTTACTGAATATTAGTCTCAGAGACTAATAAATTGAAACTGCAGTTTTTTCCTAATTATCGTATGTAAAAAGCATTTTTGAAAACAAGCTTTTTATTTATTTATTTATTTTATTTTTATTAGCTAAATGTATACAGCATATTCATTTTATGAAAGAAGACTTTATAAATTAACATTAATATAGCCATTAATACATTTCAAATTAGCAAGTAATATTAATCACCTATTTAAAAGATAATAATTTTGTAATCTTTTTTGTTAGAAAAAAAGAAAAAAGGAAAAAGAAGTATTTCTAAATTTAAATGTATAAGTACAATAGGGGAATGGAAATGGAAGGGAGGGATTGTTATAACACTATATGTAATATACGTACATAAATGGCCATACATACATATACTATTGACATATATATACTTACACACATAAATACATTTTATAGTATATAAATAAAGTAATACTTCTTAGTAGTGCGTATTTTATAAACATTTAAATTAATTATCGTTCCTGATCTTTTCTTCGACTGCGTGAAGATAAGGCTTCCTGTCCAGAGAAAAAATGTCAAGGTCATTAATAAAAGTGTTATTAAAAGAGCTGAGTAACCGTATCGTAGTCAAATCAAATCAAATCGCATTTATTGTCTTTAAAAAACTTTACATAGTTGTTTAGACATTTTATATAGCCGCTTAATGTTAAAATAACTTTAAAATGTATACTAAATATTTCATTAGAGACTCACCACATAATTGAGTTATATTAGATATTTATAACTACAGATAGTCATGAAATTATAATATTAAAATTAAATGGTCCTGTAAGTAAGAATTATAATTGATTATGGGAGACAATTAAAAATAATAGTAATAATATAATAATCAATAAAATGGTACAAATGTCAAGTTAAATAAAAAAAATTAAAAAAATCGAGATGGAAATTGTCAGTAATCTAATTATAATTCCTTAATATTATATAATTCTCTCGCAATAAGGTAGCCTTTTAATTTCGATTTAAATTGGGTGATATTTCCGTTTCTACATATACTTTTGATATTCTCAGGCAGTTTATTGTAACACGCCATTCCAACGTAATTTGGATCCCTTTTGAATAATTCCAGAGATGGACGGGGTAATGCTAAATTGTGCCTACATCTGGTGAAATGCGAGTGAATTTCTTTTTGGGTCTTCATTTTTCCTATGTTTTTTAATATTAATTTTATGCATTCAAATATGTATAGTGATGGTAGCGTTAGAATACTGAGATTTTTGAAGTGACCACGACATGATTCATTATGTTTAAGGTTTATCAATATTCTTATGGCTCGTTTCTGGAGAGAGAAAATATGTTGCCTTAAAACTACTGTACACTGTGTCCAGAAGGGAATCCCGTAACGAAGAATTGACTCGAAATAGGCAAAGTATATTATTTTGGTGTGTTTAACACTGATTAGTTTCCTTATTTGCCTTAGTAAGAAACAGGCGCTGGATAGTCTGTCGCTTAATTCCTCTCCGTGAGCATTCCACCTTAAATTTTCATCTAAAACTAAACCCAGAAATTTATGGCTTTTAATATTGGCTACTAGTAGTAGTAGAGTTGCTGAAGTGGCTTGTATTGCATCTGGGCACGTGAAACAAACGAGAAACTCGAATACTTCTGGGGGGCACTCAAGGAAATCCGCTCAGTTGAAGCTGGACAGTCTATTATACTATGAAGTATTTTATTTAAATGCTCTGAAAATAAAAAAGAACGGGTTACCATAATTGAATGCGTATACATTTTTTGTATGTGCTGTTGACCGTTGAGTCAGTTCTGCAATTGTGCTCCTCTACAGTAATGTTTTGTTTGGATTTCCACGGGGCCGCTGACTCTTAATCAAATTTATTCCCATTGACTGCCCTACGAGGGTTACACAATTTTGAAGTGAGAAGGGTTTCGTCATAGCGCGGCGCGTTGCGGTAAATACGTTTGTGTTTGCGTTTCGCACCTGCGTGCGGCTGCGTTCGCTGTTTACGCAGCGATCAGACCGCAGACGCGCACACGTAGAGCAAGACAAACAGCGCGCTACAGGGCACATTGAATGGCCACTCCAAAGCGGACCGGACCACTCCACTCTGGAGAGATCTCGCGTCGTTATAGTGTTGATTCTGGCACCCTTGCGGGGTTTTTATTGCATAAGGCTACACGCAAAATATTATTACATTCACAGATATACAGCATGGGCGCTGGTAAATACCGAACTGTAAACAGTTAATAATTTTAACGTTTTAAATTTACCATGACATGGCTGCTCCACCCAGGGTTGGCTCCCGACGAGGGGACTCCTCAACGGTCAACAGCACAGAAACTATTTTTTTTTAACGCACGCAATTATGATAGCCCATTATAAGTTTCATTATGACATGGCTGCTGAGCCTAGGGTTGGCTCCCGATGAGGGGACTCCTCGACGGTCAACAGCATAGTCACGAAATTTTGTTTAGGCATTCAATTATGTTAACCCGTTCTAAGTTTCACTGCGATAGGGCTGCTGCAACCAGGGTTGGCTTCTAACCAGGGGACTCCTCAACGGTCAACAGCAAAAATACGAATTTCTGTATGGTATTCAATTATTATAGCCCTTTCTAATTTCTACTATGATTTGGCTGCTGCACCCAGGGTTGGCTCCGGACAGAGCATTTTAATAAAAGCTTGTTTTTAAAAACGTGTTTTAACCATTGACTTATTTTTAATTATTTTCTTACATTTTAAAAATATGACAGAACAGACCGCTCAATCATCGGTTTAGCGTCTCCCTGTGTCTTAGTTGTTAATGCCTATTGGTATGCTAATTTTGCTAGCAATCAAACGGAACATTGTAAAGGCTTTCCCGGCTCATTTACACTGTCATTTATTTACGCAAACGTATCTCACATTTACTGCATTTCACCTATAGATAATTATTACAAATCGGGCTATTTTGCTTATTTTACGACACTAAACGATAGTAGCAATTTACTCGATACGCTTACGAATATCCTGTCGTTAAAGCGACAGATAATTACGGCAATCTGCTTTTATTGCTAAATGTTTCTTGTTTATCGCATAATATGAAATAATAAGACAATTCCATAAAATTATCGATTAATTACACTTCCATAAAATTGGATGCTCCTTATAGGTATCTTGATAATGCTAGTACGAGTTGGGAGTGTTATCTAGTAATTAAATTTGCCTTAACAGGGAAAGTATTAGGTGCTTCCCTATGTAATTGCTTTATTTCACATTGAATATTTTAAACTTGAATAACCTCGATTTTAAGTTGGAATTCCAAATTCAAATGAATTTTAATTCAAAATCATTAATTCCTTTTTCAAAATCAGTGTATCATTTGTCTTTGTGATTGCACTGTTTGTTATTGCTAGGATATTTTCGTATGTACAACCATGTACACGGCCCAGTCGCACAGTGGCTAGGTCGCCTGATCTTACTTTGTAAGGTTCCGGGTTCGATTCCCGGCTGGGTTACCATTTTTTGTTAGTTTGAATTAACGGAATTGCATTTGAATTCTGTCGATCGAATGCAATAACAGGACACACACATGCTACAAGCACACAACCATATGAACACTTCACAGTAGGGTTGGTTGTAAGAGATTTGCGTATGACAGTAAACCCGCCCATTGTGAAATGTCATATTAAAGAGTAGAAACAAACAAACAAAAGTTGAAAATTCGAATATATTATGGTCCTATGCCGGCGTTATTCAGGGTTTTCTAAGAAGGACGGGACGATGTTGACAATAAAACAAGCTGTGTGTGAGGCGAAATTCTTTTTTTATTTGAAAGGCCCGTGTATGTCATTATATATGGAATATGACATCGTTCAAATGTCCACCGCAGCTTCGTACGGTGACACGGATTCGAGAGGTCTAATTTTCAATGACTGCCTTATATATCCAGCTAAATTTGAGCGATGGCCTGGGCTTTGTTGGCTTTGAGGGCATCGGCCGATTGCGGCTTATTGGCATAGACCTGCGACTTCAGGAAACCCATCAAGAAAAAGACTAGCGGGGTCAAATCGCACGATATTGGTGGTACGATATTGGTATGTTACCTCCGCGAGAGATACCCATGCACAAGCGAACACTCATTTCGATAATAGTGTTTGAATGGTGATTTGGCATCAGTGACTGAATAATAAACAACAGATTTGACAGACGCCGCCAAAACAACATGGCCGCCACAGACTGTCAACATCGATCCGCCGCCCTATAGAGCAACACTATGCAATACGGCTTCTTGAGATCTGGCACAACTGTTAACGCTAATGTCTACTGTTAACAGCTGCTTACTATCATGAAGAAACTCATGATTAAGCAATCGTGCCTGGTCAATCGCCCTTTGCCACTGCTGCTGCACGACGACGCTCGTGCACACACTTCACAGCAAGCAATCACAAAGTTGCAGGTGTTGCGTCTGGAGAATCTTTATCACCCACTGTACTTGGCAGACCTTGCTCTATCAGATTTTTTTCGGGATTTGGATAACTTTTCAAAGGGAAACAAATCAACTCCGAAGAGGCTGCAAAAAAACGACTAAAGCATTGCTTGATTCAGTGCACGCTTACAGCAGAGGCATTAACCAACTCCCATTAAATGTTAGGTGCTCTCTAGAAGATCAAACATGCTTGTCAAGCTTCGCTTAATTTAATTTGCTTAGAATTCATATGTACGTGCAAACCTTTAGGAGAAGAGGACATGCCGTCGTTTTCAGAATAGACTTAGGGGCTCTCTAGCTAGACGATCAAGCATGCTTGACAAGCTTCGTGTCGCGGACAGGAAGAGGATCGTAAACCGCAGGAAATATGCAAATATTTTTTTTAAATATTTACTAAAAATGCCTAATTTTGTAGTTTATACCAGGGAGTCACGTCATTCATTAATCAATTACGTCTAATTAACGTGACTCCCTGGTATAAACTACAAAATTAGGCAAATCAGAATCTCATACAGGGTGACTGGGTAAATAGTCTACTTGGGGGGGGGGTGGATAATAAGGAGTAGGAGGGGGAGAAAACGGATACCCGAGCATCGCCGGGTAACATTCCACTAGTACCATATATAATCAATGATATTATGTATCACTATCGACTTATAGTCTCGAAACTAAGCGAAACTTAATTTATGGTAATAAATATGTGCATAAATAAGGTGTTTTCACATACTTTGTCGGAGAATATTCGTTTTTTTCAGCCGACGTGTGAACGCCGTGTCACACGTCGCCAGACGAGCGACTGATGTATTTTTATTTTTCAATCTCGCTTCTGTAATCGATACAGTTCGGCTTTCTCGGAGCAGCCAGGCGCGGTGAACAATGACGGGGTGAGTGGAACCGAGAGGGACAGACGTACGGGAGACGATACGCACCAGAGGGAGACGGGGCGAGCGAGGTTATCGTTTCCAGTCGACGGGTCAGGGAAATGAATATAAAAATTGAATACGTAATGGAGTTTTGCATAACATTGAAACGGGCATTATACTTTTGATTGGCGATCGGAGATAGAGAATCGATAAGGCTGCTGCGCGTGCGCAGAACAATCGAAGCGTATTGGGCAAGTCGACCGAGGGGACACTTTTAAATACATTTAAATTAATTGCAACGTTTATTATGATTCCAAAGAAGCGCATGCTATCAGAAATGAACGGCTCAAAATCACTTAGCATTTTAAAAGCAAGCTTGTAAAAGTCGGATATGGCATGTCCTCAACACACGTCAAAGACTAAATCTCATTTATGATTGACAAGCTGCCCACCCCGGCTTCGCACGGGAAGAGTTTTAAATTTATTGTTTGGGATTCGTTTACAAAGTCGAACATTTTTTTTGCATACTCTAATGGCGAAATACGAGCGAATGTATTGGTCAACTTATTTGTGGAGGTATTTTTGTTTAACATTGGCAATATTCCAATAATTTGATGATTTCCCAGTGGAGGATTTATAAAATTTATGGGCATACTATATTGACTGGTGCCAATACGTAAGGATTATGTACCTCTTGACGTGACACGCTAAAGGGCCACATAAAGTTGTCCATGAGAGAAACATTAATATTATTTGCTTTAAATGATTGATATTTTTAGCTGTAGCTATATCTTATATCAATATTATTATTTTTTTATTTATTTTATTTATTTAGGTAAGTAACAGCATGAACTTATAATTAGATACATAATTCTTAAAAAATACATATTCTTATGCCGATTATAACTTACGCCGTTCGAAATGATTTGTAAATTATTTACAAACTAAATTATGACACAAAAAATACATCCGTAAATATTTATTAGTTGAGAGAAAACGGATCCATACCGCGCGGAAACAGACGACCGTTCTCCGGACGCGTTTGTAGACGGCCAATGTAACTTTGTCGAAAATGTAACTTTGCCGGGAAAACTCATCGTCCAAGTTCAAACGGCAAGGACTCGTTCCCACCAACCAAAAAAAAAGTCAAATGACCGCAAAAGTTGTAGAGTTAACCGCAAACATATAAATCATACTAGGGATTTATATAGGGATTATTAAAATTATTAACATTATTAACTATTATTAATTATTATAATATAGGGATTTAAAAAAAAGAAAAACAATGAAAAAATATATGAGCACCACCCCGTTTTAAAGCGGGAATGCAAATACTAAATTTGAAACAAATTAAAAAACTAGGTACTAACATTAAAATGTCACAAGTAGGTTACATAAAAACACGTAAAGGTAACATAAACTGGTACCGGCCCTTTACGTTACATTATTTGTGTTCGACGAAATATGATATGTCGCTCTGACATTTACTCACCATCTATTTAATATATGTATAGGTGTAACCACAAGCGGGGAATTAGGGCGATATTAATGTGTCAGTGTCGCCTCTCGCCCTGAATTGGCGCTATTTCATCCCAGCGAGCAATAATATTCTAAAACGGAAGACCACTGCAATTAATTCTACGTCATCGGGCACATAAAGAACTTCAAATACCTTTCGTTAACCCTTCGTAAGCCAGCCATTTTGACGCAAAATTCGTTTTCATGTTTTTAAATGTTTTCAACTCCTGAAAATTTCTTTGTAGGGGTGTTATGCTACGGCCACACTAGCGGGCGAAGATTCGTGTCGCGTTGGCGCGCTAAAAACTTCGTGTTCGATCTACGACGAATAGCTTGGCCACATTGGTTACGCGTCGCGATAGTCTAGATTAGTCTAGAACGTCGCGATAATTCATTTCGCGGAAAACATGGAAGAGGCGGTTGCACTATATCAAATGGCGGCAAATAATTATTTACTGCATCTTTATTATTTGAGCAAAAATAAAAAGTTTAAAAAGAGGAATAAAAGGCGATGGTGGATGTTATCTATACACAAAAATCGGACAAAGTAAGTACTTTTTATTGTTTAACTTTGCTGAAGTTTCCAATTTGAATACTACCTAGTTTATAACATCACAACATATGAAGGATATCATAATAAATACTGTCTTTTTTTCAGATATTTCATGGATAATATGTTTGCAGAATTAACTGCTGAACCTGACCAATTTTTTAATTTTGTCCGCATGTCTACGAAAGTCTGCTTCAAAAGATAGCACCTTACATTACAAAACAAGATACAACATTCAGGATGACAATTCCAGCAAAAGTGAGATTGGCAGTAGCACTTCGCTATTTGGCTACAGGAGATAATTTTAGAAGCCTTCATTATTTATTCAAAATTTCTCACCAACTAATTTCTGAAATAGTACATGAAGTATGCGCAGCCATCTTAATCATATTGAAGGATGAGGTTAAAGTAAGTAAAAAGAATTGTTATTATTGAACCAGTTTTACTTTGTACTAAGAATTATGTATAACAAACCAAGTAAATTAAAATGGAAAAGATTAAGATTACATATTAATTAATCATAGAGTTCTCGGGAACTATCTGTATTTCACCTGTTTCCGTGATAATAATTTGTGACGGTTTTGCTGGTGGTGTTATGTAAGTCTGTTGAGTGGACTGAAGAAAGGACTCATCTGAGTTGAATGAGTTTGTTTGTTGATGTGGTGATTCGGATATGGATGAATTTGGAGACGGCTGATAGGTTTAGTGATACAGTGATTGGGATGTGGATGGATTTGGAGACAGCTGATAGGTTTGGTGATGTGGTGATTGGTAGGTGGATGGATTTGGAGACGGCTGATAGGTTTGGTGATGTGGTGATTGGGATGTAGATTGACGTGATGGAGTGGATGGCTCAAGTCGTTCAATCATGCTTGCTCGGAAAATCAAATTGTAAATATCATTCATTACGATTTCTCGCGTATTGTGATCCTTTAGTTTTCTTATTTTATTTCCAATTAATTTTCCGAACATTTCATATTCATCATTTAAGCTGGTTTTAATGGTCTCAAAAGCTTCTTGCATTTGTTGCTTAGCTTCTATAATTTCTGGAGGCAGATTGTCTCTTCTTGGTTTTTTTTTTACTTTAACACTTGGTCTTGATTTTGGCCTTTCTTCTGTTGCACTATCCTCAGTATCAAATCTGTTCTCATCTTCTTCACTGATCTGAAAAAAGTAAATATTTACATTAATTATAGATGCCAGTTAATGACAAAGAGTGGTTGGAAAAAGAAGCGGAATTCATGTAGTTACTTTATCACCAATACACAGTGGAAGTGAATACTTTAATTACAAGCATACATTTAGTATTGTCCTCTTGGCTTTAGTGGACAGAAATTATCGCTTCATGTTTGCAGATGTCGGTTGCCAAGGAAGAATTTGTGATGGAGGCGTCTTCCGAAATAGTTCATTATTTCGGACACTTGGAAATAATACTCTTAATTTACCAACTCATTCAACACTTCCCGATTGTAGCGACCATGCCATGCCCTATGTGTTTGTGGCAGATAATGCCTTCCCACTACACACAAATATTATGAAACCGTACCCTGGTGATCATCAAGAAGGAAGTGCTAAAAGAATTTTTAACAGGCAATTATCAAGATCCCGGATTATAGTTGAGAACGTATTTGGTGTGATGACAGCTGTATTTCGTGTGCTACGGAAACCAATCTCCCTTCAACCAGATCGTGCGTCGAATGTTGTGATGGCATGCGTATTACTGCACAATTTCTTGAGGAATAGTAGAACATCAAACAATTTCTATACGCCACCTGGCTTTATGGACTCAATTTTGGACGGAGAAGTAGTTCTAGGCACGTGGAGAAACGAACAACAAGCAGATGGTGCTTTGCGATCACTGCCGGCAGTCGCTAGGCGAAGTGCTCTTATGCCAATGCAAATAAGGGACAAATTTGCTGAATATTTTGCAACCCGTTACAATTAATAGAAACTAGATAAATAAGGAAAAGCTTGTTTTATTTACTTACCTGTGGAGTAGATATAGTAGGTTGGCACTCATACACAGGAGCAAGAAAACTGTTCATTGCCGAAAAGGCGAACCAATTTGTTTGGTAAACATCGACCGTGCCTGCTCCAGACTGCAATGATTTTTTATATTTATTTAGATGCGTTCTATAATATGCCATAAGCGATTTCATTTTTGCTTTTAGTTCCTCCACCGTAACATCCCAGCTTAAATTAGCTTTAATTCTCACCCATGCATCGAAATTCAAATGTTTTTTCTTGTGGTTTGGCTCTTGAGGGTTCCATAAAACTGGTTCAGATTCATAATTTTGTATGAATTTTAATATCCTGTCATTATTCCAATCCATGATTAACACTTCCAGTGCTCAATATCTACTCACTCACTGAGTTTCGCCGCGAAATGAATTGAGCAGCCAAAGCGTACAAGTTTAAACACGTCCAAACCGCTAGGCGTCTCGCGGTCAACTAAAGCGCGCGAAAGTGTAGCCAAGCGCACGAACTTTGTCGCGATATAACCCTTTGATGTGCGGCATTTTACCGACAGCGGCGCGAAGGGCCTTCGTGTTCGCGATGATGATTCGCGATAGGACGAATTCGTTGGCCAGACGTGTCGCGACAACGCAAATCTTCGCGTTATCGCGATAGTGTGGCCCCAGCATTAGTGCACGCATACTACTAATATATAACGGTGGCTTATTGAATGACAGCCGACTTTTACGGGAGTGGAGGGAGAAATAGAGCCGATAAATGGGCATACTATATTGACTGGTGCCAATACGTAAGGATTATGTACCTCTTGACGTGACACGCTAAAGGGCCACATAAAGTTGTCCATGAGAGAAACATTAATATTATTTGCTTTAAATGATTGATATTTTTAGCTGTAGCTATATCTTATATCAATATTATTATTATTTTATTTATTTAGGTAAGTAACAGCATGAACTTATAATTAGATACATAATTCTTAAAAAATACATATTCTTATGCCGATTATAACTTACGCCGTTCGAAATAATTTGTAAATTATTTACAAACTAAATTATGAAACAAAAAATACATCCGTAAATATTTATTAGTTGAGAGAAAACGGATCCATACCGCGCGGAAAGAGACGACAGTTCTCCGGACGCGTTTGTAATAATGATAGCCGACTTTTACGGCAGTGGAGGGAGAAATAGAGCCGATAAATGCATAAAAACAGAAAAACCACGAAATTATGGTAGGTAATGGCGTCCCAGAGGTTAAGTCTTCGGCACACGCATATGAATAACAAAAACGAGAGCGACACAACTTTATCATAATGAATTGACTGTATTAACCCAGTTGTTACTGAAACTTTTTTTTATCTCATATCACAGTAGTTTTTTAGTATTATTACCTTGATGCATAAAGTAAACATGGAAAAATACCAAAAAAAAACTGACTTTTCAGGAAAGCTCGGAAAATGCGGATCGTTTTAACGATCAGTAGTAATAGGCAGGTAGGTTAATGCTCATATAACTACTACTTTATCGATTGTATCCTATTTTAAATTAAAGAAATACAGTTATTAATATGAAAAAGGCTTTTTTATCTATCTATCTATATAATCTATATCTATTTAGGTTATAAATTTATCAAAAACGTGCATAAAATAAATTTCAATCACAAGCTTATTACCGTTTTGAAGACATAGTGAAAGTTAATTACGCTAATACGAATTGAAATAGAAAAGTACTTCAAAATTATGATAATAAGATAATTATCTATGCACCGAAACACTGTCAAACGATCACTGCGGCGATTGGTAAACAATAAGCAAAAGTTAAATGCTCGTTAATATTTTTAAATTGAGGGTATTCCCCATACTTTATTTTGATCTTTATAAAGATCGGTAGTTGTAAATGGGTTAACATGTTTTTATATTTACATTGTTGTGGTATTTACAGCGGCCCTCCTAAAAAACACTGGTTTTGCTCGCGCGAAAAAGAAGAGAGTCCCTTATTTTCGCCATTTTGACAACTGTTTTTTCTTGTTATCCGCTGAGAAAGGGCTGCGGCTGACAAAAGCAAGAAGAATAGAATGTTGATTGATGGAATGAAATATTTAATTTATACAATAAAATCAAAACAAAATTAAACTATGTTATACATTGCTTTATTGTGTATCGTTTTATGTAACTAAAAAGAATGCAACTGAAAGTTTTCCCAATTTTTACTCAAATTTATACTTGAAGTCAGCGAAAAAAACGCGCACCTCCTGTACAATAGGCGCGCCATCACAATAGGCGCGCCATCACAATTTGTTTGACCAGTATAAAGGAATTAATAAGAAAATCGGGAGATGAAATAAAAGAACACAAAAAGTTAAAAATCTCTAAAAACAGATAATGGGCTCGATTGCGTTTCTTCGTGAACTAAAACTGAAATTGGTTCAAGCGAACGAGATAGATAAATACGTTAGAGCGGAATATGAAACGAACGATCGTCGATAAAAACTACATGTCGAACTTATACTCGTACGAATTAATTTGAACACATTTCGTGTGGTGTTAGATTCAGATGCTTTATCTTTTGTGGGTAGTTTTAATGCGAAAAAGTGACAACCGTTCATTTCACATTCCGCTAGAAGCGTATTGCCCTGTCTCGTTCACACGGACTAATTTCCGATTTTAGTTCGAACTGAACATACGAGTACATGTTATTCCATGCCAGCTTTTTGATCGTCTAGGAATCAATCGCCATGTATATCGATATAGACACAGATTGCCAGTTAGAGAAAATAAAACATACTGTTTGTTTCGCGTTGGTTCACATATTTCCTGGTCGTTTGAGCGGCGCGGCGCGGGCGGCCCAGGCAATACGATTCGATCCGTCCCGCGAGCTAAAATTATCATAATCAATTTCGAAGCCGTGCCCAAGAGAACAGAACAGCCAACAGCAATCCCCCTTCAATTGCACGCTTCCTTCCTGCGAGAGCGACGACTATTATTAACGTCTCATGCTCCTTTCCTGCCATACCCCTTCCTCTCCTCAGTAACCATTCAACGACGAAGTTTAGCCGAGTGAGAGCTTACTCGTATATATCAATAGTATAATAATGCGGAGACCTTTGTAGTTTGGCACATGGATCAAACCGATTGGGAGTGAAATCTTCTCTACTTCATTGGCAACATGAGCTGTTAATTTTAGTAAGCTGCCTAAGTAAGTTGCTTCACATAACAAAGTAACCTCAAAAATATTGTACATATATCATACAGTGGGAAAAAAACAACTTATTCTTGATAACCAAAGCCCTACGTCAAAAGTGATTTTTTTCTACTCAATTGTTGATGTAGAATAATCTCTTGTCAAAAAATCCTAATTACAATAATAAGACATTATTTTGGGAAAAACAAGTGGAAAGTAAAATGGTTTTTTACATAACATATTATATATCATATATTTATTATATATCTATAAATATCTATACACATCAATAAATATTTGTATCTATATATCCACTATACGACCTATCTATATCTTTATTTATACTATATACATATACACATGCCACCGTCTAACTCCTTCTTCCTAATCACTTCCAATTCCCTACCTCTCCCATCGGTTTTCTATATTAATTTTATATTTAATATGAACTTAGTTTATTTTACAATTAATTTTTAAGTGTAATATGCTGAAATCCAAATGTGTAATATGCGGAAATCTGTTACTTTCGTAGGAAACGATTATCGGCGTAATGCTTTTCTTTTTTTTCTACATTATGCACACGTATGTCAATTGTATGCGCTGTGTTTCCAGAAATAAAATAAAATAAATAAAATAAAATAAACCATTATTCTACATCAAAAAGTGGGTTAAAAATAATTTACAATGTTTTTTTGTAGGCTTTGGTTAAGGTTACGGAAAAAACACACGTAAACTTAGGTTTGGATAACTTTCGGATACACATTTTTTTTTCTCTTATGAAGACCTTAATTAAACCCGATGCTCTGCCAAAGGTGCAATTTTTGATCACCTTAGTCGAAGCTTATGGGCCACAAGAGTCCACATGACACGAGTTGACACTGCGAATGCGACGAGTGCCTCTTTTGTTGCGTTCGTTTACGTGTACGCTTTAACATCTCCCACGTCGCGGATCGGCGTTCGCTCTTCCTGTTCGCCGCTTTGTCTCGAGGCGCGGATTCGCTACGCTGCATCGAGCGGAAGAGTATCGATATCGATTTCAACCATGTATATACACTATAAGGGACTACACAGCGTGTTGTCCCTATCTCTTAAATCATAATACCATACTTGTAAGGAACGACAATCATCACAAATCGAATAGTATCGCGGTTGTTTGACATTATACAATAGGATAAAAACGAATTCACCGCGTGAATTTTGTAGCACCCGACGTTTCGGCGTTGTCCAGTCTACCCTAGACAACGGCGGTTGCAAGTTGCAACATAGGGATCAGCTACTATCTCCGATCTCAAAAGACATAATTACAAATATGTCAACAATACATGTTATACGAATAGTTATGTAACGGTCTAAAGTTTCACGTGATTTAGGTTTTATTTAATAATCTTCTATATCTTATGAGTCATACACGGAGGATATGAATGAAAAGCGAACCAAAATAGCCTTATGATTTTTAGAATACGATTTTAGAAATAACGTAATCCTTTGTCCCTTGGCAAGTCGATGATCCCTATAAAATACATGAAAATCTTTCAAATTTCATTAATTTTTCAGTAAAATTTAGCAGAAAAAAATATACTTTGTATTTGTGTATTTTTTTCAGATGTAGGGTAGACCGGGGCTGCTAGATGCATTTTTTATTACATTTAAAGATATATACATTTGGCTCAAAATTAAGATACGTACGTACAGTAAACCTTATAGTTTCAGCTTACTACTCAACAATCATATATCAATACCATAGCTGTATATTTAGTTGAACATTCCATTTTTGTAAACCATGTGAGTGAGTAAACCTCCCCCGTGACCGATTATGGGATAGGTAGACGTAATAGTATTCAAGTTCAAGCAACTTGTCGATTAATTAGGAAAAATTGAAACCTAGAAAAATTTCCACAATAAGAAACTAATAAAATGAAACCTAGAAACTTAGCAATGATAGTATTGCTTGCATGTAACTAAAATATGATTTTTGAGACATGTTTTTTTACGATCATCATTCTGAGGGACCTTTATTCAACAGCTCTGTCAAAATTGCAATATATTGTTGCTTGTTTCTTCCTTTGACTTTGGATAACGATATTTCCATTTACTCTGCATGTAGTTACCTTTAATATATAGATAATCGCTTGTGCCTACGACCATTGCACAATACAAATGACGAGCCAAAAGTCATAGTGGCGTAGACTACAACAGAATATAAATCCCTTTAATATCGGTCTGGTCGTTTAGAGCAGGTGATTCGAAATTACAAAAACAAAACTTATTTCAACATCTTTAACCCATGAAATTTCTGATATAATCACAGGGACACAGCCGCAAAGTATACATTCACCTTGGCCAATAGAATATCGTCGATTTGGGGGATATAGACCGGGTACATTGTTGTCAACATGCTAAATATTAAGTTGCGCCTACCTACCCGTGCCCCTGCCAGCCCCAGTCTCTCATACACTTTGCAAGGGTTTCAATTCATTTAAAACGTTCTACGACTTATTGTCTTTAAGATTAAATTACGTTTGGCGAGAAATGTTTTAAATAGGTGAGAATATGATTCCAGCAAATGCATTTTTGAACGTTTTCACCACGTCATACTCACATCATTTAGGTGTTTTACAAAATGAGATTCATCAAAATGCATCTTAGGCAAAAGGGGGTCAAAAAAGTTCAGTTCCGTCGTTTGAGAGGACCAAAGACCGTTTAGGGGTTCCACGGGCACGAGCACCAACACGACGGCTAGTTACTAAATAAATAAATCTTCTTCTTCTTCTTAGAGTGCCACATCAACTAGTGAAGGTTGGCAGTCATCTCTGCATACTTCTTTTTGTCCTTCGCCAGGCAAAACAATTCGGTGACACTCGTAATACCAGTCCATTCTCGAATGTTCTGCAACTAAGATTTCCGTCTACGGCCAGGTCTCCTCTTCCCTGCAACTTTTCCTATCATAATTAGTTGCGGGAGTTCGTACCTGTCGTGCCTAAGCACGTGACCCAGGTATGCAGCTTTTGCGCTTATTGATGGTCTGCCGAAGCTTGCGTTTTTGGCCGACACGCCGTAGAACTTCCTCATTGGTGATTTTCGGAGTCCAAGATATCGACATCATGCGTCTGTATGCCCACATCTCGAATGCTTCTATGCTTCTATGATTCTATGCTTCTTCAGTTGCAAAGGACCTTTTTCATTTTTCCAAAGGCGCTGCGTGCAATTTCGATGCGAGTCTTGATCTCCATTTCACTGTCAGTTTTGTGCAAGTCAGGTACCATGGTATTTATATTTATCAACTTGATATATCTTAAATATTAATAATATAAATAAATCCTTATTAATGAGTTAAAAATATCGAGGGATTTTCGTGCAATAAATCGATCTATACCCGAGTCACCTTGTACCCGATCTACCCAACTTAATATCCTCTCACGTCAAACTTTACTATTGTTTATTGGCATTGTGTTGCGGTACAGCGTGATCGATTCTGCAATACAGAATAAGACGAGCGGATGACGACATGTCGCCCATTGAATTCACTTTTTTTCATGCTATTATGACATTAGTTTATGATGCATGAGCGTAAGACCGATTTTTTATTGCAAGGTTACCTTCCTTATGAGATTGGCAAACATACCTACATTTCCATAAGCAAATACAAATGTTGACTTAGCGTCATTGAAGGTGATGGCATCTTATATTATATTACTCAAATAAAATAAACTCTTAAATCAATAGTCATTTCTGAGGAAAATCCTCGAGAAATGAGGACATTATACAAAATAAAGAGAATTGTTACAGTCAAATAGGTAACTTTGGATCACTTTTTATATGTTTTCTTTTATATGTTTTTAAGTTTCCCATAATAATATGTAAAGAGTAGTGATCTCACCTCGTAAGGCTCTTAAAATGAAGTTAGAATTGTTGGCCGAAAACCTCATCTTATAATATAGGTGATCCAAGGATATATTTAATTGGGGATAACATTGAACAGCGTTTTTATTTACCGCTAAATAAAGTTGTTTGGTTTGTTTGTTTATACTGTATAGTGTAAAATTGCACAATGGGCGACTTTATTATCCACGACAATCTATTACAACCAACCCTACTATGAACTGTCTATATGTATGTGTGCGTGTAATATATGTAGGTAAGTGTGTGTCTTGTTATTGCATTTGATCTACAGAATTGAAACGCAATACTTACCGTTAATTTTATCCCAACGGAAAATGGTAACCCAGCCTAACCGGGAATCAACACTGGAACCTTACCTTACTTTGTATATGTTTTCTCTCGTGTCTAAGTTTTGCACAGTAGGTAAAGAGTAATGCCAAAGATCTCATCTCGCTGGGCTTTTAAAATGAATTCAGTGTTAAAATTTATAAACAATGACCAGAAATTGAGCAAAAACCTCATGGTATATAGGCGGTCCAAAGATATGTTTAATTGGGGGGTAACATTGACCAGCCTTTTTATTTACTTGAAAATAACGTTGTTTTGTGCTATTTTAATTCTACGGGTAAGATTACGCCACATTATTTTTAATCTAGACACTCACAGGGTCATCATGAGTACATTTCAACCATCACAGTTAATAATGTTCATGCATAAAAGTTTATCAATGCGGGGAGACATTTCCATTGATGATGAAAAATGTAAATCGAATCTAAACGTTTTTTGAGTGTGGATTGCATACGTACGTCAAAAGTCATTATATTTTATATTATAGGTACTTATATATTTTTTTCGGCTGATTCTATGAGTATCTGGCGAGGTTGCTGTAGATACTCGAACGAAAGCAATGAAAACCAGTGGCCCCACTTTTTTTAGTTTTATTTTTGTCAAGATATAATTTTATACAATTCTAATTATTTCAGATATATATTTTCACGTACTTGGGGTCTCCTTATAATTTATTTATTTTAGCGTAGTATACAACGTTCGAATAATACAACGTACGTATATTGCAGCTTCTACTCCCCGCCTTGTCGAATCAGTCCGCTAATCCTATAGAGCAGTAATACTACTATAGACAGATATAGGAGGCATTTATAGTTTTTCCGTGTCCCGTTTTATCCTGCCTTTCTCTTCGAAAGACGGAAGCGGTAGGTCTGTAGTCTTCCCCACGTGATACTACCCGACCACGAGGAAAAATCCGATCACCCGGCGGCAATACTACCTACTATCAAGGTGTTTCCCTTTCACACTAAATTACAGAGAAATGCTTAAAGTAGTGAGGATAACATCTGCTGGTGTCTGGGGACCATTTGGAGATAGGTTTATAAGGAATCTCCTGAAATCACAAAACCTCATGCCACTTTCCAACACCAAACGTGATTAATTGTAATTCCACTGTAATTTCGACGTTTTTTTAGGTTTCTTTTGATTTAATTCTAAAAAGCAAATTGGTTACTAATATGTGTTCTCTCATATAAAAAATATAAAGCACTATATTCCTATTTCGAAGTAACACAAATCACTTTGACTTTTTACCATAAAAAGACTCGAACACCTAAAGTTCATCCACTTTGCGGCAGTAGTTAATCAAAAAAAAATTATTTTATTTTTCCCGTGATCTATATATTATAGAACATATTTTCCATATAGGAACGTTTTGAAATTTTGAAGAAAAAAAAACGATCCACCCTAAAGATGAAACCCAGAGTTTTCATTGCTTTACCAACTATACTCTCGATATGTTGGTTGAACGATACTGTTTTCCTTCCGGTGGCATTTTTCTCGAGAATGTCAATATACTTGACGTTCCCTTGAATTGAACACATTGAACAGAAAGAAAAGAGAAAGACAGAAAAACAAGCAAGCAACAATAAATCCTTTATGTATTGATTTAAACGCTACAAAATAAAGCTTATATTTCAAAATGGTCAATAAAGGTAAATATGATTCTTGGGTTTCGTATTTTAAGTATTGTAGAGACACATTGAGCAAAAATTTGTAGACTGATTAACACCATGCATCTTTATCAGTTGACTAATCGTCTATTTTATAATAAGCTTTTTTACTCAGTGTGTTTTAAAAAATACGAGACTTGAATTGTTTTCATAGCAAGTTTTAAATGAGCATTTTTTTATTGTTATGTAGTAATATAAAACAAAACAACATCATCGTATAAAAATGAGAAAACCTACCTACCTGCTTTTCCAACGTAAATATATATAAGTAACAGTTTTTTTTGTTGATATACAAAAAATACAACTAATGACCCCACTCTAAATACAAAAATAATTGTTCTTTATAGAAGATATTATTTTGTTGCTGATATTTGGTTGCTCAATATTGTGATAATCTTCAATCGCGTCAGTAATTTCGATCAAATTAGCCAGTTTAACCATTCTCTTTCGTAGTTTTTTGAAAAAAATCTCGCCCTTATCATCCAACCATTCCTTCTATTGGGAGTTTTTTT
Organism: Micropterix aruncella; assembly: GCA_944548615.1. NCBI lineage: Eukaryota > Metazoa > Arthropoda > Insecta > Lepidoptera > Micropterigidae > Micropterix > Micropterix aruncella. The sequence goes on from OX155958.1 coordinate 27,457,601, forward strand.
TAATTATCCAAAGAAATTTCTCAAATTATGTATTAAAACGTACCTACAAACTTTTAAAATTATATTAAATCTCAATATCTGTACGCCAACTATTTAAAAATCAAATTTGAAAACACAATACCTACACAATGACACGTGATCCTTAGGATTACGAATTCGTTGTCTTGGCATGTGACAGCTGACATTGTTTGAAGCGTAATTTTTTTGCGGCATTGAATTTTCATCGTTTCAGCTAACGTTATATTTTCGTAGGTAATTGATAACTAAAGATAAAAACCAACAGTTTTTTCCATTTGCGGTCCAATGTTGTCTTGAAGGTTCAGTGTTACCCGATTTTAATATATATTTTTTAGACTGGTTTGCACTTATGCCCTCGTTTGCCTACTTTGGAAATCACTTTGTTAAGATAGGTCTTCAGTGGATTCGGAGTTAAAGAATTAAGTTTCAAAACCGCCTTTTTGTTTTCAGGAAAGAATCACTGATAACGTGGGGTTAAGGGAGTATCAATCTGTAAATCCCATCGATATGTATATAATATATATAACCTAATAACGATAAAATTAAATATTATTCACATACACTAATTTATTATGATTATTGCTTTACATACATTGTTATCGCGTGAGTAAACAGTTTTGATTTTTATTCGAGGTCGCTGTGAGGGTCAACGACATACTGCGATAACGCGGTTAGTTTAACAATTACGTGAATACCATAATATTATGGCTTGCACAAAATCCGTCTAAATTCTAAACAACTCTACAACTTAAAAGATGGAAAAAGTCTACGTACATAGGTACATCTTGATATTTCTGTCTTTTTTCCCAAAATATTTGAGACATCTGCATTTTTTACTCTGATCCTCCTTAGACCCACATCGTTATTCTCGACGATGTACAGAGGGGGGGGGGGGGGAGTATATATTTTAATATTATATAATTTCGCAGAAAGCATTACTACTTCGGAGAGCCTAATGAGTGGGAGGCAAAACGCGGTTGTTCTTTTTAATTTCCCAGCCCACCAACCAACAAGGAGGGAAAGTATTGTGAACTCGCAAAATAAAATCGCTGTGAAGACGGAAATACCTATTTCCAGCTCCCCATGAGACACTTAAGACCATTTCCAGATGGAAGTAATACTGTATGTCTTCTGTGTATATGTGTGTATTCCTCTATGATAGCGCACAAACGCTTAATCCGATTATACTGGGCATGCAGGCATCATTTGGTCAGGGCAAGAGTTGTGGTGAAAATCGGTCCACCAGGAACGTACTACTCATATTTCAATCTCGAAATATTGGACTTACAGACTTGTATTTTGGCAAATATAGGCATCTGCTATGTAATTAAATAACTACATTTGGTGAAAATTTAATAAATCTAATATATGACATTTTTATGTGGATTGGGTAAGCAATTAGATTCAATCCACAAAATAGCTTGTATTTATTTATTTTAAATCGTCTGCGGCGCTAATAGGGAGGCTCTGCCTGCCTCTCAAAGCAGCCCGTGTGCCGGAGTCACTCGACTTGACTGAAAGTGTGACATCATCAATAAAAAGTTGAAAACTATTGCTAGTACGATATATGCGGCTGAAAAATTACATGTTGGAAATAGATTTATTTGCTGTTTGTATTTATTTGTGTACAAGCAGATTGTAAAAAATATCAATGCCCAATTTCGCCCATCGTTTTTCACGACTCCTCGTGCATCTTCATGTCCATTTGCTATTCCAACGGTGATTTGAAGTGTGTTTTCTGTTATTGCAGCACATCCGGTCAGCTCCGCAACACGTTGAGCCGCGCGCGCGAGATTTGCGAGCGGTGGCGCGGCGGCGGCGCGGCGATCGGCGCAGCGTCGCCGCCCGCCGCGTCGCCGCCGCCGTCGGCGTGCGCGTCGCCCGCGGCGGGCGGCGAGAGAGCCGCCGCGTCGCCCGCCGCGCCGCCCGCCGCGGACGCCGCGGACGACTCGCCGGGCGGCCGCCTCAGCCGCTGGTTCAGCGTACGCCGCGGCTCGCACCACCACTACGACATGGCCGACGGCGGCAGCGGCAACGCCAACCAGGACAAGATGCCCGGATTACCCGAGGTTAGCTATTTATTTATTTATTCTTCAGAAAACATACAGCGCTTCGTTAATTATTAGGTCCTTACCTATGAAATACCGTTCTATATAAAAAAAGGAAAACTTTTTTTTGTTGAAAATAATGTATTTAATCAATTGAAGTAGGGGAGAGGGGGGCTGGTTCTAAATGGGGTAAGAATTAACTTGCCTATTCCCGCCAAGCGATATGCGTTACATTTATTATTATACTTGGTCTCTATTTACGCCGCCGAACGTGTCTCGACCCATCAGTTGCCGGCCGATCATCGAATGTGGGAATTGTGCGCAGAGCCCGGATTGACAGGTAAACGAACTTTTCGTGGTTTGCAATAATTTGACTCAGGGCAGAGTTATTTACCCAATCTAATGTAGTATCGATCGAAATGACGCTTTATTTTACATAGTGGCAGTAATACTGTACTATGCATTTGTTATCATGGATATTGATTTATTTAATTTAAAAAAGTGGCGTTGGGGCTAAAACAAACAAATTGACCGGGGCAAATATTAACATGTTAATACTTACCCCATATGAAGGGCTGGTATTAGCAGATGATTGACGAGGAATATAAGAATAAGAATAAATCTTTTTTATAGATTGAGGAACTACAAAAGAAAGACTACGAGTGGTTCAACGTCTCAAGTAGTATTTGAGCTAGCAGCTCAGGAAGTAATGGAAAAGAGCAGGAAAGCAGTTGCTGTGGAATACGACATTTGCTATGTCACATTGATTAAATATGTTTAAAAAAAGAGAAGGCATTTCTCTTGCAATGAGTTACGAGACAAAACCGTTTAGTTTTCAACCCAGAGCAAGAAGCTCTGATGGCGGAATACCTAATTAAATGTGCAAACGTCAATTTTGGGTTACTTCCCGAAGATGTCAAGAAATTAGCATATGAGATTGCCTCTCATTACGAGATAGAAAACATCCCAAAATCTTTCAAAAAGTAAGGAAAGGCAGGCAAAGATTGGTTTGCGTCTTTTATGAAGCGAAACCCGACATTGTCCATTCGAAGTCCTGAGGCTACCAGTTTAAGCAGAGCCACTAGACCAGATAAATTATGCAAGATGATAGTGATACAGAAGACAATGTCTGTTTTTATTTAGTTTGTAGCGAATTGTATAAAGAAGACACATCTGGTTTTGATTGGATACAGCATACACTGTGTAAGAGATGGGCTCACATCACTTGTATCAGAGGTGACACTAGAAGCTATGTGTGCCTGAATTGTTTGTCAGACGATGACTACGAGGAATAGGAATCCTCAACAGCTATTTTTAACTCGTTAAATATGACCAATTGTTTTATTCGAAATTTTAGACAAGTACACATTACCTTAAGCTTGACAAATTGAACTCAGTTCCTGAAGATTTCAATAACTAAAAAATAATAAAAGATTGGTTAAATTTTGTAATGTATAAACATTAAGTTGTAAGTTTCTGTTTAAATTTTTATGGACTTAACGAGTTAAAAACTATTTTTTTGTTGTTGCCAAAACCCTAAGAAAAACACCCTATGAACATAGATTAAAAATTCTCAAACTGACAACTCTGGAGCAACGGAGACACAGAGGAGATCTCATAGAGACATACAACATACTGAGGCAACACTACGACTGCCCAGAGTTGGAAAGCATGTTTGTGTTCAATTCAAACCATCACTTACGAGGTCACAGCCTGAAACTCAACGTTACATGCTTTTCAACTGATGCAAGAAAGCACTTCCTGACAAACAGAATCGTGAACAGCTGGAATAAACTGCCCGAGGAAGTTATCGAAGCACCAACCATAAACGCATTCAAAAATAGGCTTGATATATATTTAAAAAATGATATATAAAAGGAAAAAATAAGGAAACAGCAACATTTCATAGATATGAACACATCGCCGTTAAGCTGCTAAGTTCATCAACAAATAATAATAATAATGAAATAATAATAATAATTAGTATATACTCGTATTTGAAAGAGAATGCAATTTACTGCGTTTGAAAATAGGTTTATCCATGATTAAAGATTTTGATAGACAAAAATGGCGTTTTCTTGGAATTATTTAGTTGTAATAGTGCCATGTTAATAATTGCCCCTTGCGTTAAAACTTACCTCAACCCTGTTATAACTTACCCCAGTTACGGGTTAAGTATTAACAATAGACTTTTCATTTAAAAATTGTCCTAATTTTGATTGATGTTTTTATTGATGTTTTCTAACCTTATTGATGTTTTTTGTGGCTGAAATAATAGCTGAATAATTAAGGTATGAAATGGACAGAAAACAATGTACAAACATTTATTGCATTTGGAAATATAAACTAAAATACAAAATTTGTTAGAACCCGCCCCGCTCTCCCCTGTGTTATCCATGCACTTCCACCATTTTATGAGGAGCTCATTCATTCCTTTGCTAAAAAATATCTGGGAGCGAAATTCAATGATATCTTTGAAGGCGGTTTTGACTGCCTAATCTTAATAATTTTGTTTCCTTACTTGAAGTTGTCTAAATTACGAAAAAATCGGTTGTGTCACCCTATGACAGATAGTGTCATTCAAGACAGATACTAAAAAGAACAATAGTACACTCACAGCTGGTGGTAAATATTTAGGTGTTTATTAAATTTTAAAAAACGTATCTTTTCAGCTCGATGAGGAATTCTCCGTCTGCCGAAGAATGTCACCTCCAGCGTTGCCACCCCCACCGCCAGACCTCACCACCCAGCAGCTCCGAAGAAGACACATCGTGGCCGCAATTATTCACAGTGAAAATTCATATGTGGCAACGCTGCAAAGACTAGTAAATGTAAGTACCTTTAAAAAGTAACCCCGCTCCCATCGTTTAAAGGTGTCAGTTAATCCAGTACTCATTATTCAATTGAAATACGTTAAGGGTTATCATCCGAAATAAGACATAATAGAATCAATTTATTCTTGGAATTTGTGACTAATTGGACGGACGGATTGTGCGGTGACATTTTAAGCCAATTCGATGGTCACTCATTTTAAAATGCGACATCGGATATCGCAGTCCAACAGAATTCTCCTTAAAGCTTTATTGAACTACTTGGAATTGTTAAGAGGTGGCCATATTCAATTTCCATATTCTGAATGGTTTATTCGTTATATTATTTTACACTAACTCCCTTGGTGGTATTGTTGTTTAACTAGTCGAGCTCTCAGAAACCTTCTGCACTGGGGTTAGTACTGCACTGTTATATAACAAACTATGTAAGTCTATGCATCATGGCCTACAGTTCAAACCAAAATGATAAAGTCTGCACGTTATATTAGACAAACAAAGCGACCCATAGAGACTCAACTGATAAAGCACATCGAAGTTGTTAAACACATTCAACGAGAAAATTGGCAATCTGCAAACACATATTGGATAACGGAACGAACCACTGGGTGCAGTTTCAAAATCCCATTATGCTATCCAAAAAACTATTTTACTTTCCCCGCATGATCCCAGAATATAAATAAATACAAACGGAGCTGCCATGGAATTCACCGACCGGAGTCGGGCCCATCATAATACTATTTTTTACACTTCTGGGGGGTGAGCAGTGGATTCCGGACTTACGAACCGGCTGTGGTAGGTTTAGGACAGCTGTCTTGCCACATGTGAGCGTTCACCTTGCCACCCATTCACTCCCCCTTCGAAGCCATAGAATTTGAGATGCGCAAATCGCAGTTTTAGATAATTTTTCTAAGAAAGAGTTGATTATTTTTCTGGAAAGGCCAAGATCTTTAAAGAGGTGAAATAGAGATTTAGCTGGCAGGCCACGAGCGCCAACTTCCACCGCGTGAAGGTGAACAGTGAAGCCGTTCCGGGTTACGGCATTTGCGAGATCATGGTATTTATTTAATTTGTACTCGTGGTCTTTTGGGATATTTGATTCCCATGGAACAGTTAATTCTACAATAAGAGCCACCTTCCGAGATAGAGAGTAAAGAGTTATATCTGGACGGAGGGCTGTGCATCCGAGACTTTCAGGGAATTTATACTGCTTAGAGACCGAATCAACCTCCAGAATCCAATCTGTAGCTTTCTCGATTATTGAGAAAGGTTTTGTAGTTAAATGTTTTTCGCCTTTAGAGCCATCCCGCACAAACTGTATTGGGGGTTTGGAGGATACTGTCAAACCCTTGTTGGCACGAGCCACTGAGAGACTAATTACCTCGCGAATAACAGCGAGAACTTTGTCATGGCGGTAAGTGTACCGTCCTTGATCTAAGGCCACCTTGCAGCCAGCTAGAATGTGTCTAGCTGTGCAAGGGGTATTGCTACAGAGGGGACAAGAACTATCCTCGGCAAAGCTCCAACGAGCGAGGTTACTGGGGTCTGGAAGTGTATGCTGAAAGGCATTCAAATAAAATTTCAGCATCTCTGGCGTCCAGTCATAGAGCATTACCTTCCAGTGCATTGGAGGCGGAATGCAAAAGTCCCCAATTGTTGTCCAATCATTCTGGCATTGAAGGCCAATAGCATGAGCCATACTCTTGCTGTCGTAATCTCCCCGCAAAAGAGACTTCTTCAAGTCCACATCGCTCGTGGTTGTACTGCCATACCCCAGACCAGTGCCATTCTGGCTGATTCCAGTAAGGAACTTTTTGTGGAAGTCTACGCGGGCTTGTAGATCATTTGAATCACTACGGCCACTTATTACGTGCTTCGATATTGCCGGATCTTTGGAATTGCACAAAATCGAATTTTTGGTTATTCTGGAGTTGGCGTAGAGCAGAGAGGGCAGTTTAAGCGCTAGCCCAAAATTTTGTTTGGACCTGAAGAGAGTCGAGGGGTCAGCTGGTTTGGCTAAGGACAGCCAGGATTTTAAACTAGCTGTCACCAGCGCATCTAGACGGGACAGTTGGGTTTTGGTAAAATCGTAAATAAGAAAGGGCCATGACAAATGTGACGTTAGATAATTGTCATAGATCCAGGCCTTACGAGGGCCAGAAATTAGCAAGGCATCTATTTTCGCCAGGCAACTTTTGAAATGCTCTATAACATGATCGCCCGAGACGTCTTTTCCCTGATGGGTGATTTTTCTGCCGAGGAATTTGAAATGATTGTTTGGGTCTATAAGGGAGATATTAGAGCCCTTATAGACCAATTTGGGGTCATAGGATGTAAATTTTGTGCCCATGCGGGCGAGTCCAAGGCAAAAACATTTGGAGGGCTTCACTTTTATACAGCCTGACCAGTCGCAGAAAAGCTCCACTTTCTGTAATAGCAGGGAAAGCTGCTTGGGGCTTCTGGTGATGAAAGTTAGGTCGTCGGCAAAAGCGAGGCACGACGAGGTGTATTGGCCGTCTGTTTTAAAACGGTAGCCCCACTTCCTGTCAAACTGGGTCAGGCTTTCCAGCAGTATATTAAAAACTATATTAAAAATCGTCGGGGAGAGGCAACAGCCCTGAAATAATCCAATTGAATATGGTATAGAGCGGGTAGTCCATTCTTGCGTTTTAACATGGAAAGTCAGACAGTTGTAGTAGGAGGCTACAATGTCACGTACGACTGGTGGGAAGTTGTACCAGCGGAGTGCAAAGTGGAGGAGACTGTGTCAGACTGACCCAAAGGCATTCTCTAGGTCGAGCCAGCATACATTGATTTGGCGTTCGTGCTGTCTCGCATCCTTGATGGCAGCAGCCAGGAGAGAATTGTGCTTGTGAAATAAGAAGAAACCCGAACTTCAATAGAGACAACGATTTCAAACATGCGATACAAGATACAGGGAATATTGCCTGCTCGGCGGATTTTCAAAATTCACCCTCGCTGACCCCACTGTCCTCCCACCGTTATAATCTGCATTTGCTGCCTACGCACAGAACAGCAATGGATGATGACTGACAGCGCTTCAGTCTACCCTAGATGACAGCGGTTGCAAAATCGACGAAACATCAGGTTCTACAAACTTCATGCGGCAAATAAACACATTTAACGAGAAAATTGGCAATCTGCAAACACATATTGGATAACGGAACGAACCACTGGGTGCAGTTTCAAAATCCCATTATGCTATCCAAAAAACTATTTTACTTTTCCCGCATGATCCCAGAAGACATTGAAATAAGAAGAAACCCGAACTTCAATAGAGACAACGATTTCAAACATGCGATACAAGATACAGGGAATATTGCCTGCTCGGCGGATTTTCAAAATTCACCCTCGCTGACCCCACTGTCCTCCCACCGTTATAATCTGCATTTGCTGCCTACGCACAGAACAGCAATGGATGATGACTGACAGCGCTTCAGTCTACCCTAGATGACAGCGGTTGCAAAATCGACGAAACATCAGGTTCTACAAACTTCATGCGGCAAATAAACACATTTAACGAGAAAATTGGCAATCTGCAAACACATATTGGATAACGGAACGAACCACTGGGTGCAGTTTCAAAATCCCATTATGCTATCGAAAAAACAATTTTACTTTCCCCGCATGATCCCAGAAGACATTGAAATAAGAAGAAACCCGAACTTCAATAGAGACAACGATTTCAAACATGCGATACAAGATACAGGAAATATTGCCTGCTCGGCGGATTTTCAAAATTCACCCTCGCTGACCCCACTGTCCTCCCACCGTTATAATCTGCATTTGCTGCCTACGCACAGAACAGCAATGGATGATGACTGACAGCGCTTCAGTCTACGCTAGATGACAGCGGTTGCAAAATCGACGAAACATCGGGTTCTACAAACTTCATGCGGCAAATTAATTTTTACCTTATTTATAATGTTAGACAGACAACCACAATAGTCTTCAATTTCATGTCTTTTGTCTATTTTGTAAGAAGTAATCATAACTGTGTATAAGACACTGGCAAGTTTTTTGTTTGTTTTAGTAGATGGAGATGGTTTTCAGGACTTAAACATTTCTTCTTATATGGAACAGGATTTTTTAAGGAGTTTAGTCACATAAGGTGGATTTACCAACGATTTGGATTGATTACTTTTCTAGTATCTATACCGACAATATGTTGTAAGATCGAAATTCAGAAACTCAATAATTTGTATGTGCCTGTTACATATTTTATTTTTGTTTTTAATTTTCAGGATTATAAGAAACCTTTAGAACAAAGCAGTCCCGTGATCCTTAGCGGTAATAAAGTAGCCACATTATTTCATCGTTTGCCAGAGATTCTTCAGTGTCATACGCAATTTCGAACCGCCTTAACCGATTGTGCTAGAACATGGGATAAAGACGAAAAAATTGGTAAGTACAACCAAAATGTTTTCATCAATGAAAAACAGCATCTACAGAATGAAATTAATAGTATATAGTATAGTCTCCTTTATTTTATGTTACATCGGCTTCATATTGGGACACCTGTGGCCCTTTTCCGCAGTGAAATTATTTGAGTTTTCGGTTTTGCGAGAATCATGCATCATTAAGTAAGATGTAAACGATCAGCAAGCCCGCAAGATGATTTAAAAATAAATATTTTTTGGTTTTGTATCAACTTTTTAAACAAGGTAATCATCACGAGATAAAAATGTGTCCAATATTTATTTTAGCGATGGCTCAATTAATGATCAGACCATATCAGGTACGCTGCACTATGGATAGGTTGGATAGCCTTAATATTTGGGTTTTTGGCATCACAAAAACTTTGACTGCCGCTGGTATATTTGCCCCACCCACTAAAAAATCTGTCACCAGCGCTGATGACTGCAATAAAACTTATAAATACTTGGGGCACAAGAAAGCCTTTTACTTTTTGTTTCGAATTTTATTAAAGTGTTGAACTGGTATTGTCTAGAAAAACAGATAAGGAATTTCCTCATGCTAATGGTTGGTGAAACCGCCAACTGGGGTGTGCCCCTATTGCCTCCCCCCCCCCCCCCTCCCTTCATGTATCTGTGTCTGGAGTATTGCTATGATCAAAGAAAGAGATGTATGCTGCTGGGTGAAGGTAGGGTAAGTAGGATAGTTTTATTGATATCCCGAGTTACAAGTCGCATACATTTTCAAGTTATGTTACAGATAACTACAATAGGCCAAACATACTTCATTTGATTTAAACTATTATTTTCGTCCTAACTTCATTTTACCTAACTATATTTGACTTAAACTATTATTAGGCTATATTCGAAAAAATCTTTAACGGAATCAAAAGTATTTTCTGGTAGAAAAAACTTTGACGAATGTTTTTATTATCTCAATGTTTTAGGACTCATCACTATATTTAACAGTTAATATAGATGACCTTATAACCCACCTTTTCGATATCAGTTATCACCTTTTCTAGGTAAGAGCTAATAACCCACCTAGAAAAGGTGGGTTATGAGTGGAATGGTTTATTGAGAATACACATGTTTATTAGAAAAAAGAGCATGGAATTTAAGTGCTCTCTAGACGATCAAGCATGTTTGTCAAGCTTGGCGTCGCGGGCTGGGAGGGGATCGTAAACCGCAGGAAATATGCATTTTTTTTATATTTACCTAAGGCCTAATTTTGTAGTTTTATACCAGGGAGCCACATTATTCATCTATCAATTACGTCTAATTAATGTGACTCCCTGGTATAAACTACAAAATTAGGTATTTTTGGTAAATATTACAAAAAAATATTTGCATATTTCCTGCGGTTTACTATCCCCTCCCTGCCCGCGACGCAAAGCTTGTCAAGCATGCTTAATCGTCTAGAGAGTCCCTTAAGAAGAGGAAAACTCATAAAAAGGGCACTAATTACGTGTTTTATTACACTAATTCAATGTCGTATAAAAATTTACATTTTATTCTTTTTCAGGTGATGTCTTCCTAACAGCATTTTCAAAGGCAGTCGTCCTGGATGTCTATTCGGACTTCATTAACAACTTCTCTGTAGCTATGGAATTGGCGAAAATGGAATCAAAGCGGAAATCTGCCTTAGCGGATTTTTTTAAGGTCAAACAAATAAGCGCACACGACAGGTTGTCATTCTTCGGACTGATGGTTAAACCGGTGCAGAGGTTTCCACAGTTTATAATGTTTCTGCAAGTGAGTGTTTCAAAGTTATATTTGTAATTTAAGGACACGTCGGTTCAATAGGCCCCAGCCAGAGGAACATCACAGCTGCGTTTTTCATTTATATTTAAAAAAATATATCATTTGAATATCGGTTGTTCAATTTATTCATCAATAACCTGAGTAAAATAATCCAGAATGAATACGAGAATATTATATAGGCAAGAATATTCTTAGAGTGCCTTCTCATGGTTGTAATGACTCATACCAGTCCAGCGCCATTTTGGCTGTATCCAGCAAGAATTTTATTGTGGGATTCTACCCGGGCTTGTCAATCATTTGGTTCAATATGATTAATTCTCGAATACTACTAAAGGGAGAACTAAAAATAAGTTTAACGTTTCAAGAGAGCTTGCTGTGTGTTTTGAAGTCCGTGATTATTGATTTAATTTCATGGGCATCAATTTCAAGTAAATTGAGTTTTTTCATGGCCTTTGTTTGGGTCTGAGGTTGCAATGCGAATATTTATTATGTATTTAATTATTTCCACAAAGATATAAGAAGTAAGTAATAGAAATTATTATTTATATGCTTGCGAGCTGAATTTCTTGATCCACAGTTTCCTTCTTAGGGTCTCGTATTCATATTCTACATTATGCACATGTTCTTTCGGTGTTTGGGATTTTATTACTGAAATCAGTGATTCAGTAATAAAATCCCTGCCATGCTCACTAAAAGTGAGCTGCCATGGAATTCACCGACCAAAAATCGGGCCCATCATATATAATTATTACACTTCTGGGAGGTGAAGGGTGGATTCCGGACTTACGACCGGCGGTGGTAGGTTTAGGACAGCTGTCTTGCCACATGTGAGCTTTCACCTTACCACCCATTCACTCCCCCTTCGAAGCCATAGAATTTGAGATGCAGAAATCGCAGTTTTAGATATTTTTTCTAGAAAGGAGTTGATTATTTTCCTGGAGAGACCAAGATCTTTAAAAAGGTGAAACAAAGATTTAGCTGGCAGGCCACGAGCGCCTACTTCCACCGCGTGAAGGTGAACAGTGAAGCCGTTCCGGGTGACGGCATTTGCGAGGTCATGGTATTTATTTTATTTGTACTCGTCTTTTGGGATATTTGATTCCTATGGAACAGTTAATTCTACGATAAGGACCATCTTCCGAGATAGAGAATAAAGAGTTATATCTGGACGCAGGGCTGTGCATCCAAGACTTTCAGGGAATTTATACTGCTTAGAGACCGAATCGACCTCCATAATCCAATCTGAAGCTGTCTCGATTATTGAGAAAGGTTTTGCAGTGAGATGTTTTTTGCCTTTAGAGCCAACCCGCACAAACTGTATTGGGGGTTCGGAGGATACTGTCAAACCCTTGTTGGCACGAGCCACTGAGAGGCTAAGTACCTCGCGAATAACAGCAAGGACTTTGTCGTGGCGGTAAGTGTACCGTCCTTGATCCAAGGCCACCTTGCAGCCAGCTAGAATATGTCTAGCTGTGCAAGGGGTGTTGCTACAAAGGGGGCATGAACTATCCTCTGCATAGCTCCAACGAGCGAGGTTACTGGGGTCTGGAAGTGTATGCTGAAAGGCATTTAAATAAAATTTCAGCATCTTTGGCGTCCAGTCATACAACATTACTTTCCAGTGCATTGGAGGAGGAATGCAAAAGTCTCCAATTGTTGTCCAATCATTCTGGCATTGAAGGCCAATAGCGTGAGCCATACTATTGCTGTCGTAATCTCCCCGCAAGAGAGACTTCTTCAAGTCCACATCGCTCATGGTTGTACTGCCATACCCCAGACCAGTGTCATTCTGGCTGATTCCAGTAAGGAACTTTTTGTTGAAGTCAACGCGGGCTTGTAGATCATTTGACTCACTACGGCCACTTACTACGTGCTTCGATATTGCCGGATCCTTAGAATTGCTTAGAATCGAATTTTTGGTTATTCTAGAGTTGGCGTAGAGCAGAGAGGGCAGTTTTAGAGCTAGCCCAAAATTGTGTTTGGACCTGAAAAGAGTCGAGGGGTCAGCTGGTTTGGCTAAGGACAACCAGGATTTTAAACTAGCTGTCACCAGTGCATCCAGACGAGACAGTTGGGTTTTGGTGAAATCGTAAATAAGAAAGGGCCATGACAAATGTGAAGTTAGATAGTTGTCATAGATCCAAGCCTTACGAGGGCCAGAGATTAGCAATGCATCTATCTTTTCCAGGCAACTACTGAAATGTTCTATAACATGATCGCCAGAGAGGTCTTTTCCCTGGCAGGTGATTTTCCTGCTAAGAAATTTGATTTCCTGATTATTTGGGTCTATAAGGGAGTTAATAGAGCCCTTATAGACCAATTTTGGGTCATAGGACGTAAATTTTGTGTCTATGCGGGCGAGTCCAAGGCGTTCTTTCAGTCTTAGACGGAGTTTTTTCAGTCGTACTCCATACGGTTTGTTCCTCAGTGATAGCACCACCAACTTCGTTGCTCTTTTTTGAACTCTTTCCTGGTGCTCTATATCATTCTTAAAGTCAGGGTTCCATAACCAGTAGGAGTATTAGAGGAGCGGGCAAATTTAGGTATCATAATGCTTAAGGAAAAAATCGCTGGTGATAATAGGAAAAAACTTTTCTTATTAGATGTAGAAGTGAGTTTGCTCTCTTAACTATATTGATATTATTTGGGTTTCCCATATGAGGTCCCAGTATATAGTGATGCTGAGGTCTTTCTGGGTCCTACCATATACAATAACACCCAGCATTGAACCGTGGGGGACTTCACTGAGGACTTTATGCGGTTCAAAATGACATTCTCCAACTCTCACTGTGACTGTCCTACCAGTTAGAAAATGTTGCATCCACATCAGTAACTTACCACCGATCCCGAAGCCTTGTTGGAGAAAGTCCAAATGTGTTTTTTACAATTTTGTATTTAAGCAGTGTGGATATTATCCATTCCTATATCCTACTGCATTTATTTTAGGCATAGTGAGTTCTAAATCTTTCTTTGAAAAGAGAATTTCTTATGTTTTGTAAATGGTTAGGGGGTGGTGAGAGCTCCCTCTTACCACCCCCCCCCCCACCCTCTGGTGTAAATAAATCCCAACGGTGTGCTCCACAAAATTTGCATTGAACAAGGTGTGCCACTGCATCCCAAAAGAGGTTTTAAAATATTGCCATAGGTACTACATATTCATACTGTGTTTGTCTACTACCTTACATATGTTGCAATAATTTTAAAGTATTGTTATCTTCACTTATTTAAGCTTTTTGTCGGCAGGATCTTCTAAAACATACACCACCTGGACACGTGGATAGAATGGCTCTACAACGCGCTCTCACTCGATTGGAAGCTTTAGCGGACGCTCTTAATGAAAGTAAACGAGATGCTGAAAGGACACAGGTGCGTCAATATTCTCCATAGAGACTGTTAGACAATAGGAATATCAGCATTTTTTACTTATCTATTTTGAAGAGTAGCATAAAATTCTATATTATTACCTTTTTTCATGTCTCTTAGTTCATGAGATACAATATCTCAAAATCTAGCTGGGTGGCGGGAGCGCTTTGCAAGCCGGATGTCACTGTGACGTGATGGTGCATTACTCGGCCCATTTTTTGTATTATTTCAAAATCATAAAAACTAAACTCTGAAACTATGAAATTTGTATTTAGGTAACGTATGTCAAATACATAGTAAATGGTCTCTGCTACTATATATATATCTATATATATATATATATATATATATATATATATATATATATATATATATATATATATATATATATATATATATATATATATATATATATATATATATATATATATATATATATATATATATATATATATATATATATATATATATATATATATATATATATATATATATATATTAGAAAACTGACGTATTACTAACAAAGAAACGGATCATGCACTGTGATGTCACAATGACACCTTGCTCAAGAAGCGTGTGCTACCGTTCAAAGTCTAATTGATAATATTACACATGGATCTAATAAGATAAAATCTGTTTGTAGTAGACATCTGTAGTGGAAAGAGTTACTTCATTTTAGCTTTGAATGACATTTTGTGAGCCAAATTGTCAAATTTTATACTCTTTGAAGCTTTCACCCAGGCTTGTATCCAGACTTGAATTTTGTGGGGAGGGGGGGGCATTCATTAAAATAATGCGCACGGTACCCACCAAACTTGGATTTGCCCGTGCAATGAAACAAAAACACCCTGGATTTCGGAGGGTTAAATCACAACTATCCCCCCCTCCCCCTCCCTGAATATGTGCTTGACACTAGGTACATAAGTCGCAGGTTCTCTCTGATTATCTTTTTTTTTTGTGGCGTCCCTAAGTCCTCTGTGCCCCCTCCCCCCCCCCCTCCCCTCGACACATCCGTGCTCCCACATAATTATTTGTAGGGCAAAAAAATCTGCAAAATCTCAAAAAATCAAAATGTAATAGATGACACAACGGTGTTATGTCATCTATTACATTTTTAATGAGTATGATAAACATCGCCTATTGACTACGCACATTGCTGGAATTTGTGCATAGATGTGCGATCCTGTTAGACGTAGATGTATATTCAAAAAGTTTCAGAATCTCCTTTCTTGATCGCTCAATCATACATCTACAGAGAAACGAGTTTCCATATTTTCTACTAATAGGCAATATGGTAAAACACCGATTGTCCGAACTAATTGGACATGGGTATGATGTTCATAGTTTTGATATTTTCAGAAAAATTGATCGGATACATTTTCCAATAAAATCATTTGTTGTTAATAAAAGAAAGCATTTTTATGTCGTTAGGCATGTAATAAGGTGCTCAATCATTATTTATACATTAAAAAAAGGAAATTAAACAATTTTATAAATTAAACCACTTTATTTATTTTCTATAGGATTTACTTAATAATATATCGGTCAAAAAAAAACAACCCTAAATGACCATTTTAATAACCGATCATTCGGATAATAGAAGTTCGTATAGTGGGTGTCCTACTGTAAATAAATAATTATTGTGAAAGAGCGGTTATTGGACCGGTATGGGGAGGTGGGGTAACGCGGGGCACATCTAAGGGGGGGCAACACAGCGGCCAAACCCGTCACACTAGGGAGTTTTAACGACATCAGGTCGTTCTATCTCCCATGGAGAGAATGTGAAGACTCAGCGGACAAAGTGCACTCTCTATCTCCAGCGACGTGCTCAAGAGAGTCCAATGCTTTTCCGCGAGTCACTGGGAAGTGAATCCAGCGGGCCGACCTCACACCCTTACTACCAGATTTGGCTGGATTTTTCCGTCCTCCAGTCTGGTGGTGGGTTTAAAGTCACTACTCATTTCAAGAGTAGTCGGTATAAGGTCAACAATCACCCCCGCAACTTAGTAAAAGTATTAGACTATTTCCGGACCCTTCCGGTTATTTGTCAGAATGCACAGTCGATTAGCGAACGTTAGCAGTACAATGCGCTAGTCGCCCAGCAGAGCGAGGTCTTCCGCAGAGGATCCGATCTCACCTGTCCGCGACCCACCTCTTCTTTCCAGGTTACAGGTTTGCGAATTTCTTAAACGTTTGAATATCTGCTTCGGCAGAATAGCGGCCGTACGGCGGCTATATACAAGCCCTTAGGACTCGTGACGTCGCTCGCTTCGATTTCAATTTTGTTCTAAGAGAAGCTACTGTCCGTATACAGCGACGGAACCATTAACGCCGGTCGCAGCGTAACCTGCCTTATTTTTCCCTTCGTGCAATATATATCTATGAAAGAGTACGAGCAATACTAACGCATGATAAAAAACCATCTTGCGTGCGATGCAGGCACGGATAGGTATCGTATTACACCGTAATCTACGTCACCCTATGGAAGTAGATAATTTTGAATTAATTGAGATTTTTGAACCGCTTGACCTTTTCCGCTAAATGACTCGTACCGGCGATCCACGGAACGCATTCACCGCACCGTCGGCCAGAAAGCGCTCTCGGATCGCCGGGGACGGGTCGGGCGGCGAGTAACGGGAGCATGCGCAGGCGTTCCGCGCGACGCTGCGGCGGCTGGGCGGGCGCGGCGGGCTGTCGGCGGCGGGCGGTGCGGGCGCGGCGGGCGCGCGGCTGCTGGCGGCGCGGGCGGAGCGCGGCTGCCTGCTGCGGCAGGACGACGCGGCGCTGCTGGAGTTCGCGGCGGACGGCGCGCTGCTGCGCGTCAAGCAGCGCCGCCTGCTGCTGCTGGACGACCTGGTGGTGTGCGCCTCGGTGCAGCGGCGGCCGCCCGGCGCGGCGGACGAGCGGCCCTGCGGCGCGCCGCCCGACGAGCGCCTCAGCCTCAAGTGGGCGCACCCGCTCGCCGACGTCAAGGTGCTGGACTCCGAGGCCTCGCCCACGCTCAGCCGCATACTGGCCGCCGGTGAGTCCCCCGAATCTCCTTTCGGCGCACCCGCCCGTCGACGTCGAAGTGCCGGACTCCAAAGCATCGCTCGCACCGAGCCGCATACCGGCCGCCGGCGAGTCCCGCTCGGCCTCGAGCGGGCGCATCCGCTCGCCGACGTCGAAGAGCCGGACTCCGAGGCCTCACCCACCCCTCCGTTTTCCCTTAATTTTCCTATGTTTCCTGATGATTGAATAAAATCCACACTCGCATGCATTATCACTTTAGAAGTTGTTTCACTCGAGTCGCGGTTTGACGTTCGCAGTCGAGGAATCGATGGTTCGGTTGCTCGGTGCTGATGCCGGACGTTCGCTCATTGGTCGATTTGGAGTAGTGATGTACGAAGCGTTCGATTGCCATATATGCAATCGCATACAGTGTATTGCCAGCGAATCGCATTTTAAGTAACTATGAAGTACTCTTCAAATAATTGTATATTTATGCCAAATAAATCGTAGTCATTGTTTTAGGTACATAATCATGATTTATTATTTCGTATATTTGAGCAGACATTTTAATACAAGGAGCTCACTTCCTTACAATGTAATGATTGTTCGCAGTAAATAAATAAATAAATAATAAATATCATTGTGAATTAATTTCCGTTTCCGGTACCTGTAAAATTCTCTTAACACTATGTAGTCAGGCATTTTCTCGCCAAATCGCGGCGTAACGCTGATGTTTTTTTAAATTTTTGCGCCAAAATTAGGCTTTCCGTAAAATATTCATATCTTACGATTTATTTGATATTTTTCAATGAAACTTTCAGCGTTTTACTTTAAAAAGATGTCTCCATTTATTTACTTAGCAAAGTGTGTAATTCTGTTTTTTTAAAAAGAGGTATGAAGAGTTTACTCATTTCCCGAAAAGAATGTGTTCATTTTATACATTAAAATACCTAATAATAAAACACATTTAAAAGAACCGAAAATGAAATCATATTTTGGCGGGCGTTTATTGAATTATGGCGGGGAATTATGCTAGAACTACCATACAGACAGTAGCCACTGGCTCTCATTCAAGTCGGGCTCTCGTGCAGAACCGACCCAGGTCCCGAACGTCCATCTGGTCATACTTAGGACACTATAATAGCTTCGGTGAGTCTCCTTTAATAATAGATACAATAGGAATTAGATTTCTGCCATGGAAGGAGGTTTGGCTAGGGTGGAAACAACAGGCGACTCAGTCAGGAAGTGGTGTGCTCTTCATCCATCCTGAACCCTGGCTCCCTCCCCAGCGCTAGAATCTGCAACGAGCCAGGTTCCAATGGGCCTTGCTTCTCATTCATCTCGCCGGAATACTACGATAGTTTCGATCGTCGTACTTATACCGTACCTGATTCGTCAACGACGCCGTACACGCTCCACCGCCTCGAAGGCGCGAATATTTGAACCGCTCGCCGCGCGCTGATCAAGAGAATAGCAATTTCCTACCTTTTTAACTTACCTTCTTATACCTCTGATTGATACGTAGTGATTTTCCTTCCATAGTAATTGCCGGTAAGGCTAGATAAAAACCAGACCGGCCGACCCTGCGAAAAATTTCATGTCAGTGCATTAAATAATACTCCCTTTAGGGAATAAAACTCTGATATTGTAAATACACTCAAAACATTAATTAATCACACTGCGTGACAATCTTATTTTATTATTGTTTTTATCTCATTTTAATTGTATTCATTGTTATTCAATTTCATTTTGTTTACTTTCTGATTTGATTATTGTAATTTATTATGTATATTTCTTTGACTATTACCAATTAATTTTAAATGTCCTTGGCGAACCTATCGCATTTATTTTACTGTAGATCTACGATTTTACTTTAATCTTGATACACTTAAAATGTATTTCATTGTATTTACCTTCACAACTAATATAAACTCAGTAGCAATAATCTAACAAAAATACATGTTACAGATTTAAACACCTATTTTTGGCTAGGATATCTGCTTCCTCATTTCCTTGTGTATTTCTGTGTCCCAAGTACGCATGCAAGGGTTACCACGTTTCTGAAAGACATTTCAATAAGGATTCTGAGGGTATTCCCGACTAGTTTGGATGTGACTCTCCTCGCATTTAATGCTTTCAGAACCGCTTGGCTGTGACCGTATGTACCTAATCTGGTTGCTGGTTTTCATGCACGCGCACATACTTCGGGTAGAAATACCATTGCACGTTTTCCTAGAGCCATCGTTATTTTGGCCCTTGGTCATTTGGTTCCAGCACCCGTTCTCTCGTGCATTTTAAATCCACTTGCGTACCAGATGATCGCATTTGAGGGTGCGGTTTTGGTCCCAGTCTTCTCCAGTCGGGATGACCGTGCTGGAGGATTGTTGGAAATTATATTTAGGCAGCATACGAGTAGTATCAGAGTGCATCTGTATTAGCTCTCCAATTTCCGTTTTGCCCTTTAATTTTCCATGTCAGGTGATATCCATTTCCTGGCTCCGCGTTTTTTTCTGTTTCATTCTTCCTATTCTTCGTATTGCTTCAGCTTTTATGAAGAGGTAAAATGGGAGGAGTTTAATCAGAGCTTCGATGGCCGCGGTTGGTGCAGTTCTTATTGCCCCGGTGGTTCCGATACAGGCGATTCTCTGAGCCTGATTTGCTATATTACTTGCCCCGTCATACATTTGTGGCGTATTTTATCATAAGTTTGACTATTGGTGTTTATAGCCACAGGAATCCCTTTCGGTTGAAGCTCCTATATTCTCCCAAACATTCTACGAAGGGTCAATAGGAGGACAGCATTCTCTCTCTTCGTTTGTATCTCAGTGTGAGGCAAACAGGTCAATATTGAGTCTAAAGTTACGCTGAGGTATTTTGAAATAGAATACTATTTTGTGCAAGACATTTTTAACTGATTTACCTGGCTGGTACGCATGTTATTACCGTTAATTCATTAAATTATAGACATTGGGTCTTTGATTACCAGGTGAGAGATTGCGGCAGCTTCGGGGTTTGTACAGTGCTATAGCTGGTTAACCATTTGCAGTGACATCTTTATTTATTAAGTCGAGCACACCTCACAAATTCTGTTAGTCATATTGTTCTTCATGCATGTGGTTGACCGAGACCGTCAGCACTTGTCAGAGCTTCGGGGTTTGTACAGTGCTATAGCTGGTTAACCGTTTGCAGTGACATCTTTATTTATTAAGTTGAGAGCACAATCCTCTGCCAACTTAAGAGCACACCTCACAAATTCTGTTAGTCATATTATTCTGCATGCATGTGGTTGACCGAGACCGTCAGCACTTGTCAGAGCCTTGCAACGATTCCATTCAATAGACTACGACCATCATTTCAATCTAAAGCGGTAAAGCTGGTTCACTTTGATGGGGCACATCTGTTGAAGCTGACGAGATCACCTAACCTAACATGTTCAACGACCGTGGGTTTAATATTCATCAGAACAAGACATTCCAAAGATGACTTAAAATACACACTTATCAGAAGGAGAAAGGACACTGGACTCTAATAATTTTCCTTCGAACTTGCACATCGTTACTCTGGCAGGTGAGGCTGTGGTGCAACATTAGAGGAGGCGGAAAGTCGCAATCTCCCTTTTAGATGGTTTGTTAAGGGAATGAATAAAGGTCGACCTTGCTTTGATAAGAAAAACCGCTTAGTGATGTAGGAAGGATGGTCTTCTGCCGATTTGGCTATGGGCCCACATGAAGATGCCACGCTAAGTACAGGGTGGTTTAGAAACATCCCCATTCTTTGGTTATTGCTTATCCCTATATTGGTTATAATTTTAAACGAAGTTAAAGAAACGAAACCTGCACTGCAAACGGCAAAAATGATGCTTATTAAAATTTTAAATTTATTCTTTCTTAAATTCTTTTACAGGCTTAAACCGGGGAGGAAGTCTCCGTTCAAATGGTTCATCCGGTCGCGATTCAAACTCATCCGCAGGAGATTCTCTGTGTGCCGAAATGTCGATGCTCATGCACGATTATGAAGTTGTCTCTAGAATGGCCGACCTCGCGACGGGATTAAAAACGGGCTACCCTGAATTTAGCAGTGAAGTCTTCAAAAAAGTGTTGCAGCACATACAGCAAAGTATACAGGTGGGTTATTTTTTATGTAGTAGTATTCGATTTAAACTGTGCTGTAGAAAACGTATCATCGACCTCAGTTCGAGATGTGTCACAGTGAAAAGTTTCTGATAGACTAATAATAATTCATTTGGCCATAAACTCTTATTTGCTAGCTTCATCGAATTAGTCGGTGACAATTTTTCAGATTTTATATAACTTTCACAAGCTTGTTGTTAGACTTACTAGTGTTACCTCTCATGCATTAAAATATGGGTCGTTTGGGAATATAACATTATCTACTGCTCTATTTGCTACGGCGAAGTGGATCCAATCCACCACCTGAGTAGTTTTAATGACTGAGGTCATTTTCTACACCCGGGCTTAGAGATTTTTAAAACAGGCAATTGGTTTCTACCCCTTGCTAATAAACCCTTGGGCCCTTTATTTAATTAGGCTTGTAGGTATAAATAACAACATAACACAATAGCAACATTTTATAGATATTCTGCAGTTGCAATAAAGGGTTACAATGCAATGCAGTTATTATAAAAGGCAACTATTAGCAAAGATATATCTTTGATATGACTATTTTTGCGTCTACAAACTTTTTTTGTTTCATTCTCTTAACGTAATTATTTTATTTACTTTTTAGCTTTCTGTTTATTTATTCATTCATTTATTTATTAATTTTTTGGCCTCTACTTGTATTTACTTTGTTATACTCTGGACTAGTAGTACTAGTACTTAACTTACTTGTACTTAAGTTACTTGTACTTAAGCTACTTAAGTTAACTAGTAGTAAGTTAGTAACTTAGTACTTAATTCAGCATTAACCCGTCTTATGCCCAACAGTGCCTATAGGCACTTTGCTTCGTTTGACAGATCGCTCGTAACCGTTTCGGCTGCCCCCCATATACATTATATAAATACATAATATACACGAGTGACAAGATTAATTACTAGGTAACAAGAAGGAATTCATGTAAAAACGATATTGTAAGTATTTATTTACAAAATCGACCAAAAACTTGCAGTGCAGTTTTTTGCGCGCAAAGGCTGTCTGTGCGTATTCTCCAACGATAGAGCCAAAACGCTTCATCCGATTGAGCTGAAATTTGACATGCAGGCATCATTTGGTCATGGCATGAGCTTAAAGGATTGTGGTTGAAATCCGTCCACCCTGGGTTGGCTCCCGACAAGGGAACTCCTCAACGGTCAACAGCAGAGACCCAAAATTTTGTATGCGCATTCATTTATGATAGCATCTTCCAAGTTCTACCATGACATGGCTGATGTACCCTGGGTTGGCTTCCGAAGAGGGAGTTCCTCAACGGTCAACAGCAGAGACCCAAAATTTGGTGTATGCATTCAATTATGATAGCAGCTTCCAAGTTTCACCATGACATGGCTGATGTACCCAGACGTTCAGAATATAGAAAAGTCAAAAAAGGGGGCAGGATTTATGATACTATTATTCAGATGAATTAAGTTCCTGGCTACTTGACAGGAAAGTCTTAGGGTGACACAACCAATTTTTTTTAATCGTTCTGTTTATATATTTTTTCTTCTAAATCGCACAGTGCATCATATGATCGTGCAATAGGTGAAAACATATAAATAGTTCATGTTTGTTTAATTTTGATTTGGTAAACATGTTTTGTTGTGCTATCTGTAAAATGAATAAAAATAAGAATGCATATTTTAGAAAGGAAAGTTGGGATATGCTAGAAGTCTTGCCTGTTAGTGCTGAAGGGGTATTTCTTCCAACAAAATGTCAATGTAAATTATTTTTTAATGCATTTGCATGTTATGTGGTAATTCTTTAAAAAAATCATAAATGGGATTTACATGACAAAAAAACTATCTTTGATGAACTACCATTGGTTAAGTACATTTTTTGGTTTAAACAAATAAAAATGGTTTTTTTACGAACTGTATTTTAACCGGACGAAAGCCAGCATTCGCGCGCAAAAAACTCTGCCGCAAGTTTTTGGTCAATTTTATAAATAAATACTAACAAGATCTTTTTTTTATGCATTCCCTCTTGTTACCCAGTAATTTATCTTATTGGTCATGTATATTATATATTTATATAATATATGAGGAGCATCAAATCAAAACGTATTTTCTCCATCAGATTGATTTCAGAGATTATCGAGAAAAACTCATATCTTCAAAACGGGAAAAGTTACAACTATACAATATATTAGTGAATTATGTTTATTTAATTAATAAAAGGTCATGATATTTTTATTGACATACACTTTCATACATATTTATAAAAATAAACACACTTAAAGTGAGGAGATAATACAGTTTGATGTGTCCTATAACTTAAAATACTTTTTGATGTGACCACGACCCGATTGACGTACCTAGCTTATATTACATTTTGTCACCTTCATCTTCTTCCTCCAAGCATTCGCACGTCTCAGTTTCTTCATTCACATTAGGTTGGTATTGATCGTTACATAAGGCATCCTTGTAAAATTTGAGAGCTATATCCCCCTTCCAATTTTCTCCAAATCGTTTTTGTAGCAACGTATCCACATCAGTTTTTTTTAGATTGCTTAAATTATTCTGAATATCTTGTTTATTTAACTCTGAAATGCTGTCTATCATTCGGCCCTTCTTCATTATAGTGGTAAACGGCAAGTCTGAGTCAGTCATGTAAAATGGTTCCATTTTGTAGTAAATCCGGGTTTTTGTATTACTCGTTTGTTTGGCCGGAAAAGTATTTTTTTTAACCCTTCAGGCCTTGCTACTCGCGGTTAACCCTCAGTTTAACTGCGATATCGCAGTCGCGGGGCCTGAAGGGTTAAGTGTATCCGTTTGACGTCTCTGATGCCTTCCATTTTCTTCATCGTGGTAGCGAGTTGTTTTATATCCAATATATTCCAGTCTTAACCCAAGACATGCACTTTACCATTTTTGTTGTAAATTTCTTCATATTCTTGTGGGGTAATAATTTCTTCGGCAACTTTTAATTTCTTTTCGACCACTCCGAATACTCTATCCGGCGGCATGTATGAATGCCCGCGTACCGGATAGATTAGCGTAACTTCTTGTAAAGGCTTTGGTGATTTAAAGATAAAAATATTGTTTGACGCGTTCACGAAGTACAAACTATGTGGCTGTATGAACAAAATACAGTTTGATGCGACCGCGACATATAATACGTTTTGAAGCGGCCACTATTGCAGATAAAATACGCTTTGATGTAGCCGTCCATTTTGAAGTGCATTTTTCAGGTAGAAGACATTTTTTGAACTGGTTGTCTTGGTCAGGGACGTTAGAGAACACATTTTACTGTACAATGCCGCATTAAAACAAAAAAAGATTTTTTTGGAGATAATACGTTTTGATATGATGCTCCTCATATATGACCTTGGGACACTCGATCCCTTGTGGCACTACGGGCAAAGAACGCCCAGGTCGGCGATAAATTCTAATTAAATTACCGCTGTAATACAGCAGGTAGAGGTCACATTAGCGACTTCGGACCCGTAACCAGTCGGGAGGAGGAGGAGGTTTGCGTGACATGTGGGCAGAGAGGTTCGTCACGACGAACGCGAACGGTACGCATTACGGGCAGGTAATGGCTGCTGAACATCTTTAAAGCGTTCGGATATCTGCCTAGGCCAAGTAGCAAAACATCTGTCGACCATATCCGAGCCCTTACGACTCGTGACGTATTCGCTTTGGTTTCAATTTTGGTCTAAGAGAAGCTACTGTCTGGTATACTGTGCTATAGGGTTGCTAGTGAACTAGACAGTAGATTGTGTCATCCCCGAGTCTTCTACGCTCATCCCGCGGCTGAAAGAACGATCATATATCGTTATACCAGCCTAGGGTGACGGGTTCGCCCGTTGTAGTCGACACTGTCCTACTGTATCGACGCCGAACTCGTAAAGATTCCCCGGTCGGGGTACGCTGTAATAATCGGGGATGATTTTGTCGTTTCTTTCGAGTCTTCTTTTTTCCTCGTTTGAGGGGGCAGTTATTATTATTATATTATATACTAGCAGTTTAAGGCTGATGCGTGTGTATCCCATGCACTTGTTTTTAAACTTGTGACTTTTGGACTATGGCACTCACCAGTTAAACCTGGTATTTCGGGGCGAACTTTGTGAGTTTTGTTTTACAAGTTCTCGTTCGCTTCCCGGATCTTTTCCGGGAAGTCGACGCATTCGCAGAAGCGGGATGCACTCTAGGATAGGTTTCGCGTGACATTTGTAGATTTTCAAGAGCGCATCGATCGCCGGACGTCGGAAGGTTTACCGATCGATCGGTAGAGCGGTCGGAGAGGGGGCGCAGAGGGTAATTGAGCGAGTTTGCGTTCCAGAGGAAGGACGAGGAGATGTCGGCGTCGGACGGGCGCCTGCTGCGCGTGTGCGTGCGCGGGCGCGAGGTGGCGTTCCGCGCCGAGTCGGCGGCGGCGCGCGACGCGTGGGCGGCGGCCCTGCGCGGCGCGCGGCTGGCGGCCGCCCCCGCCAACTCGCCCGCCTGGCGGCCCGCGCCGCACCCCGCGCCGCGCCACCAGCGGCCCAAAGCGCCGCTCTTCGTGGCCGCGCGCTCCGTCGCAGCCTCCGGACACCTCACCGAGGTGAGCCACTTTATCGTCATTCACTTATAAACGTCCCCGACAATTTTATTGCTGGAGCGATTAACCGTGAATAATCTTCACTACCATAATAATAAAATTACTATATGCCAATTAGCATAATAATGTATTATTTTGTAATATGGAGACTGAAAGTTTCCATATCACAAAATAATTAAAAACAATGGTATACAACTCTTAACGGTTTCTTTTTTTTTCTCAATCAGTTATTTTTGCAAAATTCCTTTTCTCATGCAAAATTTTCTATCTCCTGTCAATTTAAAATTTTTACATTTTTTACTGCAAATGCAGTAGTAACTAATCTAAATAGTAACTAATCATAAAAGATATTCTTCAACAGTTTGTTCAAGCATTTTAGAATGCGTATTTTCTGTGTAAATGCAGTTTTAAGAATAAATGGCAGAGATTTCATCGGGTTCGAGAATGTCACCCTTACCACTTAACAGTTATCAATTTATAAATTTCCCGAAGAGGGCGGGGTACTTGTCTATTACAAATTTGGTAATATAACAACGAGAATGCGAAGAGTAATGTACTAAATATATGCATTGACAGGTGCGGTGCGGCTGTTTCTACCGGAGCTCGGGGCGGGAGCGGGCGGGCGGGCGCTGGCGGCGGCCGCGCGGGCTGCTGTGGCTGGCGGCGGGCGACGGCGCCAGCAGCCGCGTGGCCGTGCTGGGGCAGCCGCCCGCGCCGCACCGCGCGCCCGCCGACCTGCGCCCGCTCACCGCCTTCGACCTGCTCGAGACGCAGGTGAGCCCCTCGCCTCCTTCCCCTTTCGCACGAGCGACGCCGCCCGAGCGTCCGCCACTGCAAAAACGCCCACGCGCATCGGCGACCGACCGTCCGAGAGAGGAAGACGCCGCGAAGCTCGCTCCTCGGACCGCCGTCCTTTATTTTACGCCTCTGAGCCCCTCGTCCGATCCTCGAATTGCGTTCCGGACTCCGGAGACATCTAGACGGGATCGGTGCGCCCGCCGAGAGACGGTCGCTCGGCCTCGACGCCCGAAAATGTGTCACGCCGCCGTCGCAGCTTAAGGGTCCCTCGTAGATTACAGATTTTCTATCGACCGATAGTTTAGGCGGTTTCTTAATCAGCATGAAATTGTAAGCGAGTGCGCTAGGGTGGATCGCTCTTGATGTGTAGAAAAAAATATATTTATCGAAACCTCCCTATGCGGAAAAGATGGTATTTAGATTATAAGAAAAATATTTTTAAAAAACAATTTCAAAATTTAATACTGCCGCAAGGGGGTTAAAATGTTATAAAAAAAGGAAAAGTTGGAACCCCGCTGCTATCTGTTCCTTAACATCCTCGCCAAGTGAAGCCCTCCATTGAGTTATGCGTTTCGATGATTGACTCCCATGGAGCGGATGTCTTCGGCTCATGAATGAGTTTTGCGATTTGAGGCGATTGTGATGTGACTCCTGTCCGTGTAATGGGTGTCTTGGATCATCTGTCACTTTTAGGCATTCTGAATCAGCCAGGACATCGCAACGTATTGCAGGGGGAGCGATGCCGATCCCCCTGCAATACGTTGCGAGGCTAAATTCACTGTATTTTAGCCTGCAGGAATTTTTTCTAACGCATACGTAAAATAAAATAAAAGAACACTTTTCTGGAGAATGTGGTATTATTCTATTAGTATATAATATTATTTGTTTTTGTCAAAGTGTGGGAGGAATACGCGGAAACAGCCAGAAACCACCAGGAAACATAAAAAAAACACCGGGAAACCATGAAAAACAGGTTCGGCGAACATAACCGGCACATAGGTGCGAAAACAAAACAACAAAAAAGCGGTTTTTGTTACAATTGTCATGCGGTTACATAAAAAGGGTTTACTTTTGTCACGAGAAATGGCATGGCACTCCACTGCGCGTTTCTTACAATTGCCAATATCTCATATGTATACTGTATGTAAAGCATACTGTATGTATACTGCACATAGCAGAATTTTCCCACAATAATATTCTTGGCATCATTTCAATATAGATCACCTCTTTTTATTTCTGTACCCTTCCTTAATCTAACATTTTTAATAGTTTGTAAAAATGATTTAGAAAAGTTTGAAAATTGCCGAAACGTTTAAAGCTGATTTTAATTTACTTTACTTTTTTTTATAGGTTTCGTCCATGGAGTACGTGAAAGGTTCGAAACAAAGCTCCTCCCCGAACGTAGACACCGTTTGGCTGGGCACGGACAGCGGAAAGATAATAATATTCTCCGCGAGCGAACCGGAAAAACAAGAGAAGGTCGCGGAAACGGCGGTGCCGTCCTCCGTTTTACACATAAAATACCACTGCGACTGCGTTTTTGCGGCTCTAAACAACGGGACTCTGGCGGTGTACAGACGCGGAAGCGACGGCGCTTGGTCGCTCCGCGATCCCGTTTCGGTCGTCCTGGGAAAGGAGCCCGTTCTGTGTCTGCTGCCCGTGAACGGAATCATCTACGCCTCGTCCGGACTGAGGGTCTTCGTCTTGAACGGTTCGACTGCGGAAATTTTGAGAACGAGCGACATATCCTCGGAGAGCGGCAATCGCATCGGGCACATGGCGCACTCGGGCGTCGGACTGTGGATCGCTCTGAAGAATTCGACGGCCGTTCGGCTCTATCACTCGGAGACGTTCGAGCATCTGCAGGACATCGACGTGGCGGCCGACGTGGCCAAGACCATCGGGGCGAGGGAAGGCGCCAAACCGGCCCACGTGTCGGCCCTTCTGGCCGGCCAGGGGCTGCTGTGGGTGGGCACCACGGCCGGCGTGAGCCTCACCGTGCCGCTGCCGCGCCTCGAGGGGCTGCCGGCCATCAGCGGCCACGCCGACGCCTCCTACCACGCGCACGCCGGCGCCGTCTCCTTCCTGCTCTCGCTCGAGGCGGACGGGCGCGACGCCGACGCGGGCGCCGCCCGGCGCAGCGTGGCCCACGCGCGCGCCGCCAAGGAGGCCGGCGACGGCGCCCGGGCCGACGAGGCGGAGAAGGCGCGCGGGCCGGAGCGGCGGCCCTCGGGCGACGCGGACGCGACGCCCGCGCGCACCGCGGCGTCGCCGGGGCGCATCGGAGCTTCGCGGCGGCGCGGCCGCGGCGTGGCGCCGGACGCGCGGCTCAGCAAGACGCTGCCGCGCGGCGCCGGGGGCGGGGGGGGCGGGGCGGGCGGCGGCGCGCCCGACGTGTACGGCCTGTACGGCGACCTCATGTTCGTGAAGGACTGCGCGGCCGAGACGGAGGGCGGCGGCGCGGGCGAGACGCTGCGCCGCAGCGACCCCGAGCTGGCCACTATCCCGGCGCGCGTGGACACGCTGGACCGGCGGCTGCGCATGCGCGCCGGCCGCCCGCGCAGCCTCGACCTGTCCAACTGGTCGGTGGACTCGCGCACCTCCAGCCTGTGCGCCTCCTCGGGCAGCGAGGAGTCCATGGCGCTGCGCGGCGTGTCGCGCAACAGCAGCGGCGCCGGCGCGGCGCCCGCCGCCGGCTTCGACGCCGTCTCCTCCGACTCGTCGGCCGCGGAGGGCGCGGCGGATGCGTCCGTCTCGCGCGGCGACTCGCTCGCCGGAGACCTCGCCGTCGAGGAGAGGCCGGCCAAGAGCGCGGCGAGGAGCGCGGAAGCCAACGACTTTGCCGAGTCGGCTCCGAGGGCGGCCATGACGATAATGGGCGGACGCGGGTACGTCGACTGGCGGCAGGTCGCCGACGCGAGCGAGCGGCCCGTTCCGTCCGCCGATCCCAATCCGAAGGACGCCCACATAATCCTGTGGGAGATGCGTCCGTAGACGGACCCGACGGAGACTCCGACGCGTTTACAGCGATTCGTAAAGCGTTTCGATGGAGTTTTTTACTTTTGTAGTTTATTATCGGCCGTACGAAGCGATATATTTATTTCAAATCGTATTCGATGTACTCTCGCGCGTCTATAATCGGACGTAGCCACGCGTGGAGACGTATAGCTCCTTCTGTTCTATTTAAACGATAGCTAAGCGACTCGAATATACCTTTATATTACGCTTTATATACGAAGTGTGCCTTCTTATTAAGTTTTAACAATTCGACAGCGTTTTCGCGACTCGTCCTACCGAGCTTCGATATTACGTTTATTCAAGTTACCAGGGTAAAAATTGGAGACTACTTCCGTAAAATTGCAGAGCGGGATAATTTTTTGTTCTTTCGAAACTGTTATCGTAATGAAGTTTGTGTCATTTTATTTTTAGAAGATTCGTGTATATTTTAATAAAATTCTATTTTCATTATTTCAAACTAATCCAAAGATAGATGCAGTTGAAGATCTCGAAACCTTCCTACTCCGGTGATTTATGAAAATGTTTAAAAAATACAGTTCCTATCGCAGACCGGGCTGCGATTCGGCCCCCGACTAAAATGTAAATACCGTCACTTTATTAACCGTAAAATAAATGTTTATGTAAACGCTAATTATACTAAAATCGTACGGTTTATTGATGTAAATAGTGGCACCACTAATATCCCCGTTTATAAAAAATCCATTATTGTTCCGCTAGTCATACTGAATGTTTTCCATTGACTCTTGAATTTTTAAAATAGAAACGGTGCTCTCGTCATTCGTTTTCCTAACCCTCACATGCATAAAGGTATGTGCCCACTCGTCAGTGCCGGATTATCCAATAGGCCAAGAAGGCACCGGCCTATGGGCCCCACGCCTTTTAGGGGCCCCGCGACAAGGGATCATTACAATCTTATTTTTTAAATTGATTATAATAGTTGGATTTTTAAACATTGAATGAAAATTCTAAGGAGGATATAAATAAATACAAACGGAGCTGCCCCGACCGGAGTCGGGCCCATCATAATACTATTTTTTTTTACACTTCTGGGGGGTGAGCAGTGGATTCCGGACTTACGAACCGGCTGTGGTAGGTTTAGGACAGCTGTCTTGCCACATGTGACCGTTCACCTTACCACCCATTCACTCCCCATTCGAAGCCATAGAATTTGAGATGCGCAAATCGCAGTTTTAGATATTTTTTCTAAGAAAGAGTTGATTATTTTTCTGGAAAGGCCAAGATCTTTAAAGAGGTGAAATAGAGATTTAGCTGGCAGGCCAGGAGCGCCAACTTCCACCGCATGAAGGTGAACAGTGAAGCCGTTCCGGGTTACGGCATTTGCAAGATCATGGTATTTATTTAATTTGTACTCGTGGTCTTTTGGGATATTTGATTCCCATGGAACAGTTAATTCTACAATAAGAGCCACCTTCCGAGATAGAGAGTAAAGAGTTTTATCTGGACGGAGGGCTGTGCATCCGAGACTTTCAGGGAATTTATACTGCTTAGAGACCGAATCAACCTCCAGAATCCAATCTGTAGCTTTCTCGATTATTGAGAAAGGTTTTGTAGTTAAATGTGTTTTGCCTTTAGAGCCATCCCGCACAAACTGTATAGGGGGTTTGGAGGATACTGTCAAACCCTTGTTGGCACGAGCCACTGAGAGACTAATTATCTCGCGAATAACAGCGAGAACTTTGTCATGGCGGTAAGTGTACCGTCCTTGATCTAAGGCCACCTTGCAGCCAGCTAGAATGTGTCTAGCTGTGCAAGGGGTATTGCTACAGAGGGGACAAGAACTATCCTCGGCAAAGCTCCAACGAGCGAGGTTACTGGGGTCTGGAAGTGTATGCTGAAAGGCATTTAAATACAATTTCAGCATCTCTGGCGTCCAGTCATAGAGCATTACCTTCCAGTGCATTGGAGGCGGAATGCAAAAGTCACCAATTGTTGTCCAATCATTCTGGCATTGAAGGCCAATAGCATGAGCCATACTCTTGCTGTCGTAAACTCCCCGCAAAAGAGACTTCTTCAAGTCCACGTCGCTCGTGGTTGTACTGCCATACCCCAGACCAGTGCCATTCTGGCTGATTCCAGTAAGGAACTTTTTGTGGAAGTCTACGCGGGCTTGTAGATCATTTGAATCACTAATAACAAGTTTAATAAACTTTTTGATCCGACTAATAGTATAATTGTTATAAATTATCAACAGTTGGTCGCCGGCAGCCTGAAAGCATTGTCAGAAATGTTTGCCCGCTTTGCCGGTACGTTCGTATTGTGTTTATATACTTGTCTATTCTGCACTATATCATCATCAGTACGTTTGACAGCCCAAAGGGGGCCCAGAAAGTGCAAAGAGGGCCCCGAGATTTCAACAGCCTAAGGTCCTCTACTTGGGTAAATCCCGCACTGCCACTCGTGCACTTTTGACTCATCTAGTATATTGCATTATTGAATGCCTTAAGACGCATGCAACTATACGTCTACGCTTTTGTTTATTCAATTGCGATCATTGAAAGTACCCAGTGGAGATTACAATGTATGGGTGTGAACTTGTAGCAATCATTGAAGTTCCTTGGAAAAATATGACCGCAGGCCTTTTGTCTTGTTTTTACCATGTTCATTGTTCATATTAAAATTGTATTGTCGTTCCCTTTTTTTATTATTGTAATCTGTATTATTTTGGACCAATAATATATGCCAATTTCGGGAATCTTTCATAACTTGCAACGTTTTCTCTCTTCCGCCATTTTGTCTCGTAAAATGCACAGAAAGACGGATCCAAGTGTGCTGTGGCATGCGCAGTCGTTTGCGCTATGGTTTTACGCGGACGCTTCGGAGTTAAACGCAAGACAAAATAAAAAGAGCACGAGTGGGGACATACCTTTACAGATATTTTTACAAAACATTGTGAATAGCAAAATAGGGATGGTTAAATATCGAGAAATTTTAATTAAAAAAAATTGTACAAAACTAGGAAAGTTGTTTTATTTCAAATCAGTCGGTTACGGCGTCGCCGGTTCGTACACGAGAAGCTCCCTTATGGGATCTTGAACGGCCGTGGATTTCATGCAGTTTTGCAACGCTTCAATGGCGTCTCGGCAGCAGGAAAGGTCGGCTTCTGTCGACGAGCAGTCCAGGAATTTGGCGATTAATTCGGCGCATGGCCCGGTGGGCTCCGTCCCCGTCTTGTAATCGCGCGGCAGGAGCTCGCGGATACGTTCGTCTCGATCACTGGACATAGTGCATTAATTCGACACGTACAACCGGTACGCGTACGTTTCACACGCACAACTGGTAGGCGTACGTATCTAAACAGATTATTTTAATGTGCAATCTACAGTTTTGATGAGATTATCAAATGTCAGAGATAAAGAAAACGAAGAATGAGGAAGAGATAGCGAGAACAGGTTGGGAACTGTAGTGATCCCATGATAAGCTAAGGCTGTGTCCAGAAATGTTGAAAGAATTCTGAGCTTCCTTACATTTTTTTTTGAAAGTCAGACAAGAGATTGTCTTGCTTTAAAAAACGGAATTTATGCAGTTTTTTGCGGAATTTATGCGGAATTTATGCAGCTTACTCTGCCACATTAAAAAAAAAACAACCTACTGCCAGATGTTTATGAATCTTTCTTATAGAACTAACAACCTATCGCCAATTGGATGCTTATAAAGCTTTTTTAAGAAAACTAACCTAAAAATATGTGTATAAAGTTTTAAAAAGAAAACTAACAACCTACCGCCTTAAATTGAAGCTTCTACGCCTGTATTATTTATCGTACAGATTCCGAATCAGTGTGGTGAATATAGTGAGGTGACAATCAAACATCTTTAATGTAGAAGAGTTTTCTAAACGGCATTTAATACCAAAAACAGCAATGAGGCCCAAAAACCCAAAAAGTACCAAAAAGAACAATCTAGTGCAATAATATATCGGTGATTAATGATGATATAGAAGACGACACAAGCACATGACTCCTATTACGTTGTAAGTATTTACATAATGAACTTTGACCATGAACAGATGACATGACATTTAAAATAGAATAGACAGTAATAACACTGCTTATTTTCTGTTGTGAAATAAAAATGACCTTTTAAATCTAAATATTTATTTAACAGTGCTGCTCTATGTACACACGGTATTTAGCTATCATAGCGTATTTTTAAAGCAATTTTATTTTCTTCAAGTTCAGATGCGATGGGTGAGTTTGCATTGGTTCATGGCCTCTTTGAATCCCTCGCAGAAGCTGAGCTCCGACTGATTTTCGGCGCAGTGCAGGAACTGTTTGATTTCAAAGCTGCAAGGTCCGTTCTGTTCGAGGGGTGTTCCGCCGTAGCCGCTGGGCTGATAGCTCTGCGCGGGAGGCGCCTGCTGCACTTCCTCCTTGCCGCCCCCGCTGAACATCCCCGTGATGGCCGACCCGGCTACGTGGCCAATGGTGGAGCCTATGGCCACTCCGCCGGCGGTCGCAGCCATCTGCCCGAGCAGGCCGGGCCCCTGGGAGGCGGGGGGGGCCACCATGGGCGTCTGCGCCGGCGGGGCGGCGGGGAGACTCTGTCTCGGGGGCGGAGGTGCCGGACGCGACGCTTGCATCCTACGAACAAAAAAAAATATATATAAATAGATACGTAATGAAAAATGATATCCACCGAAAAAATTATATCCATCAGAAAAGCTAAGAAACACCCTTATAGATCTCAGCATTATGATAATTGAGTATCTGGGTTATTACATTGGGGTATTATTCTAATATTGGTACGTTTTCTAAACGGCTGATGTTTTAACGTCACCCGACTATTCACCACGCTGATCCGAATCTGCAATAATCTTTATTCGGCCTCAATAAATAGTGAGATATAGGCATTTAAAGAAGCGCCAAACGCCTATATTTAAGTAGGTTGTTAGTTTTTAAACAAACGCCTAAAAACTATTTTTTTAATCTAAATGAAAACTTCAACATTTTAAGCCACGAAATGTTGCGTGTCCGACGCTATTTCCTATCAGATTTAGCAAATGATCGAATCTAGGTTTTTATTTTTTGATAAATGGAAAAGGTCCTAATACTATATAAATTCCAAAAGGGCATCCATCAAAAGAAGCTAGAAACACCACTATATACTTCAGCATCATGGTAATCGAGAACCTCGGTTAAAAATTTTAAGCAGACAGCATGACAAACGAGTATAATGGCGTAACGAGCCAGCAATCTAATATACAGTTTTTCCTACCTCCTGGGCGCTGGCGGCGGGCTGGCTGATCGTCCACGGCGAGGCATGTTTATTATTGGTAAATACACAGCAAACTTCACGAAATTCCACAAAAAATTTGGAAGCAATCCACGCGATCGACAATCTTATAATGGCGACCGATGACGTTTGAAAAGCTGAATAACACACAGTCACAGCGCGCTCAACACTCGAAAAAGTCGCAAATTGTAATTTTCTTCCGATTATTTGAACAATGAACGCGTAGTCCTTGCTTTTATAGACTCTGCAAGCGAAACAACTAGAAAACTCGGTTACGCAACGATTTTTATCACCTTTCTCGCTCTAATGCGCAAAGTAAAGAAAGAGACCGCCGGTTACGATGCGAATTGCGTCAATAATTTGATATGTTGCCAATTTTTGGGCGCTTATAATTTTTCCCGCTGGCAATGTTTTTTAGCGCGTGCGGTCGATCTCGCATTTTTCGATCTGTCAATTTTTAGTTTCGCGCGATAGCTGGGTGAGGGAAGGTTGGAAATTTCTGCAAGAGTGTAATACGCGCGAGTTTTTAAGAATAATTGAATTGAAATGGCAGACTTCGAAGCGATTGATGTATTTGCGAGTTTTTGTACGTTCACCGCCGTGACGGCGATCGTGTGTGTCTTATTTCAAATAGTGCAGCATTTCGCAGAGGCTAAAATGGTACAGCGCGTCGCGGATGAATCGCCTGGTGAGTTTTCGCGAAATATTTAGTTTTCTGACTGAAACGTTGCGTTTTCACGATTGAATATTATTTTTTACACGTTTAATAACCTATTTTAATAGGTATAAACTTTGATTATTGTTTTTTTTTTTTAATATAACGGAATCGTGGACCACATGCGGGTGTTAGGTTGCATCGGCTATACAGCTACATTTGATCAATGGAAAGCATGATTTTCATCATGCCGAATCATCAGTGGCCTCCTTAATACTTTCGGAATATTGAATATTTTCGTTTTTAAATTTGCGCGCCGATAAATGAATAATAACCACGTGGTGCAGTCTCGGAAAATGTCGTGTTTTTTTATTTATCATCGATTTCGATAAAAAACAAAACACGATAGATAAGATACTCTGCTTTTCGGTCATTGACTATTTGCTCAAGCACAATAAATTATTGATGAATATTCAATTAGGTGTTTATTTTAAATTGAATTTAAACAGGTGCAATTTTACCTTTTATGTTGATGATGATGAGTAATAAATGTGAGTTTGTGAGACGACCGACCTCGACCGGGTCGTTCGAACGCTGGGGTCATTTACTTTTGCACAATAAAATTAAAATAATAAAAAAACTATACAATGTTGAATACAAGCATCGTCGCTGTATATGTGAGACCACGTACACGCCACAAACAAACTTTTCAGGCCATGGAAAAATTGGATAACTTATTTCACAAGAGGTTTTTTTTGGTTGTGTAAAAGGGACAAAATTTATACAAATAATAGTTTAACGTAATAACGATTAAAACTGTCAACGATTTGAGTTGTTTCCTATGAATACTAATAGGCGCGTAAGAGGTATCACCGGATAAAATCATCAACTCATACCTACGGGCCTACGAGATGCCTGCAACGAGAATTACAGGAAAACTAAGCAATTCGAGCCCTTGGGACATAGTCAGAACCACAGTAGAACGGTCCGGAGCATATTTTTTTATATCAATAACATTCGAATTTTTGGCGTGTACAATCGACGACATAATAGTCTTACTTTTGTATGAGAAATCAGCAGCTCAGGAGTTTTCAAGAGGTGCAAAGAAGAGAATGGCGTAGTTAAGATTTTATCTTTCCCAGCCCACCAACCGACTAGGAAGTAAAGTATTTTGAACGCGCAAATATTTTTTTCGAGAAGTAGACGTAAAATATCCATTTTCACGTTGGGGTTGTCTAAACAAGTTTACGGAGGTCTAAAGTTGTTTAAACTTTGTCTAAACTTCGGGTAGGTATGTAGATATAATTCCAATACGATATGAATTGATGAGTTGAACTTTTATATTATTATTTCTTTACACAAGTACAATTAATTGCTATAAGTCCCTAGTTGTTATACTTTAGATACTCCTTTCACACAAAAATAAATATTCTCCTTTATGTGTTTCATCATGACAGCTGAAAGTATAAATAAAATACAAACGGAGCTGCTATGGCATTCACCGACCGGAGTAGGGCCCAACATAATACTATTTTTACACTTCTGGGGGTGAGCAGTGGATTCCGGACTAACGGCCGGCTGTGGTAGGTTTAGCATTGCGGCTGTATTGCGACATGTGAGCGTTCACCTTACCACCCATTCACTCCCCCTTCGAAGCCATAGAATGTGAGATGCGGAAACCGCGGTTTTAGATATTTTTTTTGGAAAGAGTTTATTACTTTGCTGGAAAGACCAACATTTTTAGTGAAACAGATTTGCTGGCAGGCCACGAGCGCCAAATTCCACCGCCTGAAAGTGAACAGTGAAGCTGTTCCGGGTGTTTGCGAGATTATGTTTGTACTCGTGGTCTTTTGGGATATTTGATTCCCATGGAATAGTTAATTCTGCAATAAGGGCCACTTTCCGAGATAGAGAGTAAAGAGTTATATCTGGACGGAGGGCTGTGTATCCGAGACTATCAAGGAATGTATACATACTGCTTAGAGACAGAATCGACCTTCAGAATTCAATCAGAAGCTTTCTGGATTATTGAGAAAGGGAGAAAAGAGAAACTCTAAAAAAATACGTTACCAAGTGGTTCATGACGAATAGTAGAAGTGAGTGCGAGGAAATGGTATCTCATATCCTGACGTAGGCTATGATTTTTGCTATATTTGATACTTGATAATATATAAAATTATTTGAGTATACTTTTAAAAAAATAATATGATTATATTAAACAATTCGCTTTAAAATTAAACGCTGCCATTAATAATGAGCTTATATATGTGCATATAAGGAACCTTTTGACACACTCAATTTATTTGTTTATTTATTTATACATTTATTTACTTACTTATTTATGTATTTCATATTAGTTGGTTAGTTAGTTATTATTTTTAATTAATCTCATTTAGTTTTTAAGAATGAATGAGCGACCTGAACGAATGAAAGAAAGAAGATAAAAGCGAGTCAGTATGCTTTAAATATTATCACCCCAAAACAGATATAAAAGCTAGTGGGGCGATAAATCTACACAAATGTCATTTTAAATCATCATCTTGTAACCAAAAATAACAAATGGAAATTCGTTTGGATCCGAAATGGCCTTATATTTATGCGAAAAAATTACAACAGTCCAGCAATCAACGTTAAAAATATTACGGTGTTACAAACTTTGAAATAGCAATCTAACTCTGCTACAACGAAAGCCTTAATTAAGTTAAGATATACAATTCAATTGTTACAACATCTATTACCATAATATTCAGGCGATGCGATCCAAACTACAAGAAATAAACGTAGAGGTGCGTAAACAACAACTATCATATAATTTGTCTAACGAAAACTAATCTGAACTCTGGTGTATACGATGGTGAAATATTTATTTCACTCTATGTCATATATCGGCGAGATCGGGAATCCAGCACATCCGAATATAACAACAGGGGCTGAGTCTACTAGGTGGCTGTACTGAATATAATCAAGTCTAGAAGAATGCCATTATGGGAAACAGAATATGAAGATCTATCGATACAAATAGCGCTAAATAAGTCTAAAAGGAAGCTTCTAAATTTATGTACAGTCTATCTACCACCAAACATCCCGATTAATACATTTCAATTTTTTACTGCAAAATATCAAGAAATCTGTATAAACTCAGAAACACAAAATCAAAACGTCATCCTTGCAGATTTCTAGAGAATCTACCGCATTGGGACAGAATCTGCGAAAATGGTGGAGATATAGACGAAATTACTAATCATGTAAAAATATTAGTGATAGTTATGTATTATTAGAGCATTGTGTACCAATTATACTAAACAAATAAAGAAATAAATCTAATCTCTTTTGCCAAAAAAATGGTACATAATATATTATTTTTACTCTTTTTTTGTCGATTCTATTACTTACATTGGATAATTTTATATAATAAAAATAAACTCGTCAAATCATAAAACGCTGAAATTATCTATTGAAACACTACCTACTAACTGAGAACGATGAAATACAATTATTGTTTACTCCAAAATGACAAAGCGATTAGTTATTTGTAAATACTCTAACAGTGCAAAATACGCATCTTTCTAA
The DNA here is from genome assembly GCA_944548615.1 of Micropterix aruncella. Lineage (NCBI taxonomy): Eukaryota > Metazoa > Arthropoda > Insecta > Lepidoptera > Micropterigidae > Micropterix > Micropterix aruncella. The sequence continues at coordinate 27,497,037 of OX155958.1, forward strand.
ATCAACCTACATGTTACATTGAGAAAGTCGTACATTTCGAAACATATTATGATACATGTACGAGCGGCTCCGTTGAATTTGCCAATTCTAAGCCAACAAATTTTCTGGATTTTATAATCCATATGCAGGTTACGAATAGGTGCGAAAAGGTCATTATCGACGGCCACTAATGAGGGTCCAGCCTAATCTCAAAGATCTCTTTGCAAAATTCGTCGACTATACTACCGATGCTTTCGACATTGTAACTCTACTTGTTTTGTGACCGGCGACTAATAGTGACTTCCCGAATTCTGAAAGAGATGGTAGCGACCGGTCCGGCGGACTCTAAAACGAGCCTATTTAAAAAAAAACAACATTGATTATATATGGTATTAGATTGTTCAACTCCATAACACGATTTGGCAACCTTTCTAAAACGGCGAAATGCAGATGGCGCTGATAGCATTGACGGCCAAACTAATGGCAATTTATTTGGACAACTGTAATAACATTTATGTTTTTTTTATAAAGGACTGATTGATTATTTAAGCCTAATAATGTAACAATTGGAAGTAAGGGCGTGAGTGTAAGCCCGATGGGTAACACTCCTGGCTATCTCGCGGTTAAGGCGTTGGCCTCTTACGGGTTTGTGGCGGAGCTTGACGGTGGACTGTTTTGTCCAAGTCTTCTGCGCTCACTCCAGGGAGATAGAACGACTAATCGTTAAAACTTCCCGAGGTGACGGGCTCGCCCGTTGTTGTTGACAACTCTAGTTGTAACTAATGATAACAATAACAATATTAAATTATTAGTGTCATCTATCGCATTTTTGTATAGGCTGATTATATTACTGAAATTAAAAGAGGGGATGGAAATTGGAATGCCATCTATTAGTGTATCTGAACATTGAAAGCGTAATTATTAGTAGGTACGTATCGAAACCTGTATACCAAAATAAAAATTGACATCGTTATATAAATAATATTGAAATCTTATGTTAATAGTAACACTATTAAAATAAAAAAATACGTGTGGCACTCGGGGACTGCCGCGGTAAAGCTATTGCATAGCATTTTTAACAAATTATGCAATTATAATTATTTATTTATTTTATTTTTTCTGATATCAGATAACTGCGCTCTATCGGAAAACGTTGAAATTATTGCGAATCATTTGCGGCTGCGAAAGCAAATGATTCGGAATAATTTAAACGTCTTCCGATAGAGCGCCGCGCACGAGTTTTTTATTCAATAAAGAAAAAAAACAGATTATTCGAAAAAAAATCGTAGATAAAAAGATAGATAATTAAATTATCTTTAAAATGGTGCAGGTTTCATAATAATACGCCAGATAGTATTTGCGTAGTAGTCGTTTTTGTGTTCGGTTAGACCTAATTTCACAAATTAATTACACTATGTAATATAAATAAAATCTAAAATATTCCAAGCTAAGAATATTAGGAAGATGTTCTTGTTTAACATGTATTTTTTTCGAATCGTAAGCAGTACTCGTTTAGACGTAATTATCAGTTTAAAATCATTAATTTTCGTTAAGAAATTTCTTCATTCGGTCGCCGCGCTGGCCTAGGCCCGCGATAAAAGCTATGCAATAGCTTAATAATATTAAAATAATAAGAGATTCGATGGTTATTATCATATCATTTTATACCGCATAGACGTGTTTAGAGCGCCATCTACAGTGCACCGCTATAATGTTATAATATGAAAGTCGCCATATTAAACATAATAATAGAATATTAAACAATTTTTGGAACTATGACTGCCATCTACACGTTGCTCTTCGTAGTAAAATCCTGGTTTCCGAATTGTAGTATGACGTTGATCAATCTAATACGCTATAATATAATCGATGGTAATGGTAACACACTGCTCCTGTCAATGCATGTGCTCCTGGTATTCCACAATCGAATGAATGTATGTTATGCAGACGTTTCAACCTCGTTTTTGATTTTTTATATACTTCCAGAGTTTTATGACCACACAACGCCCCTCTTATTCAAATATTATTCTTTGTTTAATAGCCTAGGCTTAACTGCGCTTAAATTATCATGACTAAGGTCAGGTGTAGCGTTTTGTATCAGTTTGAGTGGGTAATTTAGCCAATTAGTTTCACTGTCTAACCTAGCAGTGTGCGGTGTATTTGTTCAGCCTCTGTTTGCCTATCCTTCTGCTTGTTTTTTCTATTTATCTGTTTAGTACGGGCCGTTCAAGGTGCGTTTTTATGGTAAGAGATGAATAATCGCGGTTGCAACCACACTATACCAGATTCAGTATCAGATACCTCGATATACTGAAGTATACAGAGCGGCTCGAGGTAAATGCTGAATCCTAGGCAGTGCTGAATTATCTAATAAGCTAAGTAGGCGCCGGCCTATGGGCCTCACGCCTTTTATCCCATGGATCATTACAATCATAATTTTCTTAATTGTTTCTATTAGATAGAAAAAAACGGTTGTGTCACCCGAAGACCTTTACGTCATGTAGCCAAGGTCTGATTTCATCTGCATATTAATTTCATAAACATAATCGATGACCGCCCTTTTTCGGCCGGCAGTCGAACCCGGCTGAGTCCCATTGCGATGCCTTGGGCAGCGCGGTTAGTTTCGCGGCTAAACTCGGGCGACTCGGCATTAATATTAATTAAAATATATTTCGGAATTCAAATATTATTACTGCAGATTGTGTATGAGATCCGATATTTCGGTCCAATAGTTAAATATTTCGAGATTGAAATAAGGCTAGTACGCCCCTTGGTAAACGGATTTCAACCACTATCTTTTCAACTCTTGCCATGACCAGACGATGATTGCATACGAAATTTCAGCTCAATCGGATGAATCGTTTGGGCGCTATCGCCGACGAATACACACACGCAGACGGACAGACTTCGATCTGGTAATGGTCTTAATCGTCTCAGGGGTCTCAGGGATTTCCGTTTTCATGTCGAAAAAAAATTATTGCGCGTTCACTACACTCTCCGTCCTGGTCGGTTAGTGGGCCGGGAAAAAAATCGTTTGTGTCACCCCGAAACTTTCCCAGCAAGTAGACCCCCCCTCCCCCCGCCGCGCCAATTCGTTGTATGTTTGTAGTATTTTCCTAGCTAATGGGCCCTTGCTGAGTTGGCCACGAAGACCTATTTGTTCAGGGTTGGCCACACTCACTGGTCAACACCCATCGGGCGGCCTCCACGCATGAAGTGCGAGCCCGGGTAGGACTCTGGCCTTGGGGCTAGTTTCCCCTAGGAGTCAATCTTCTGGCGCTCCTGGAGCGAAGCCAATCGATTGCGCATTCTAACTACCAGTCGGGGGAGTCTGGAAGCAGTACTGTTTCCTATAGAGCGGGGGTGGTTGCTGACCTTACGGCGACTGCTCTTGAAACGACCATCGGCTACCCGATTCCGGGTGAACAGCTGGACAAAGGATGCCGTGGTCCGCCATAGATTCGGTTACATTGTTTCACCGCTCTTTAAGAGAGGGATCGCGCAAGCGACCTCGAACTCGTAACCAGTCGAGAGACCGGAGTAATCTGGTCGCAACTGGAAGTAAGGACGTGTGTGTAAGCCCGCTGGGTAACATACCTGGTTATCTCGCGGATAAGGCGTTCGCCTCTTACGGGCATGGCGGAGCTTGACGGTGGACTGTTTTGTCCCAAGTCTTCTGCGTTCACTTCACGGGAGATAGAACGACCAATCGTTATAACTTCCTGAGGTGACGGGTTCGCCCGTTGTAGTTGACAGCTCTAGTTGTAGTATTTTCCGTTGTATTAAATATGGTATTTTTCCAAAAAAATGAGTTTAAATATTTTTTGCGTCGCTTGTATAAGAGATATTTTAATCAAAATCACGACGTGATTTCGGTCCAACAAGGCATCTATGTACCAATTTTCAAGTCCTAAACTGCTATACTCCGCGATTCAGCTCAAATGGATGAAGCGATTGGGCGCTATCGCGGAGGAATACACACACACAGACACGGACTCACAGACAGACTTCAGTCTGGAAATGGTCTTAATCGTCTCGCAGGAGGGGGGAGAGGGGGGTTAAAATGTATATATCCGTATTCATCTCGAAAAAAAACTCTCTTCCAGAAAGTAAAAAGCGCGAGCACAGTGCGGCAGAATCCCAGATCTTTACCGCCGAACCGCGTTTGCGGTTGATAGTCCCGGGTTATTTTGTCATTCCGCAGTTCATTGAACCCCCTGCAAATTTATCCCGTGGCCGAAGCAAATTATATAACGGCCAGGGCGTCGCGGCGTCGGTCTCCCGGATCTTCAGCGAAAACAAACACTCCATCCCATTAACAAGATCAGACAACACAGCCCAGAAAATCCGAGATTTAACAAAGAATTACTGAATCAGGCTACCGACAGAATAATTCAAATCAAGTGTGCATAATTCAGAGAGCTCGACCGGATGTGATGTAGATGTGTCCGTCGCATTTAGTAGACGTCCCAGACGGATATTAAAAACTGATATTGGTTTGGCTGCGAGACGCTCGCGCTGACGAACGCGCCATGAGAGACATGTAAGCAAGTTAACACCAGAGCAGCAGCTGCTTCCGGTAAGCGTCAAACCATACAGCTGACGCATCGCTTGCCATAAGAAAAAAATAGATAGGTCTTTCGATGCGGTTGAAGGAAAGGGACTGAAGATCAATAGATATATAGAGTCCGCGTTGCAAGAAATGTGAAATGTTAACATGCAAGAAATGTGAACATTTTCAACAATATGTTTTTGCTTGTTATTATTTTCCCGGTTTGTTTGTTTGTTTGTTTATACTCTTTATTGTGAAAATGTCACAATGGGCGGGTTTATTGTCATATAACAATCTCTTACAACTAACCCTACTATGACGTGTTATATGTATGTGTGCGTGTAACATGTCTATGTGTGTCTTTTTATTGCATTCGATCGACAGAAATGAAAATGCAATTCCGTTAATTTGATCCCAAGGGAAAATGGTGACCCAGCCGGGAATCGAACCCGGGACCTTACAATGTAAGATCAGGCGACCTAACCACTATGCCACCGGGCCGTGTACCTATCGACGGAAATTAAGTCTTGCGAACGCGCTTCTGTGTGTGACTGTGTGTGTATTCCTCCACGACAGCGCCCAGATGCTTATTCCGATTGAGCTGAAATTTGGCATGCAGTCATCATTTGGTCATAGCAAGAATCGACAAGGTTATGGTTGAAATCGGTTCACCAGGGGGCGCCCTAGTCATATTTCAATCTCGAATATTGGACTCAGAGACTTGAAATTAGATACACAGATGCCTTGTTGGGCCAAAATCAAATAGTGAAATTTTGGTTGGAATAGCTCATATACAAGCTACACTAATAGTATTTAAATTCCGCCATATATTTTAATCAAATATTAAAGCCACTGTTGGCGCTTTGCCCAACCCCGCCTTAGCCGAGAAACGAACCGCACCGCCCGGTGCAGTTGCAACGGAACCCAAGCTGGTTCGTCCGCTGACCGAGAGAGGGCGCTTAACGATTTTTAACACGCTTTTATTAGGTCGACCTGTATGTAACTATGTAATGGAATCTAACGTAACTAATTTCACCGTCTTCCAAGGATCGTAACGTCATGAAAATTGGCAGCTGTATGTAGTTCTGATGACAATACAATAATATGGTACTGTCGAACTGATCTGATGATGGAGTCGGAAGATATGAACTGGAACTTCATGATGGAACATCGTATCATAGCTGTGTTTGGACTTGTTAGAAAAGTCTTGGAATGAACTTTGACCACGATTAGGTTTCAAGGTCTGATGATGAAGCCGGATCATAGCCGTGTGTATGTGAACATCGTATCATAGCTCAAAAGCGTGTTTTTAGTGTTTTTTTTTAAACTATTAATTTAATATTTATAATATTCAGATGAGATCAGTCCTTCGCTACTTGCCGGGAAAGTCTTAGGGTGACACAGTCAATTTTTTTTCTTAAACGTATTATAGAAAAGTATGTATAATATTTAGCAGAAACCTCTCTCGGAAGGTACGGAATCCTGGGCACGCGAATCAAACTCGCATTTGACCGGTTTTATTTTCGTGGTATAAATCTATGCATAAAAAGTTTTTATTCAAATGTAGTAAGAAATGGCTTTCTTACCACCTTTTCCAAGTATCCAATGGTTTAGGTCAGACGGTTCAAATACATTACACGGGTATGCAGAGAAGTTTGTGAGACAAACTACCGTTTCTTTCGATCATCAGCTTTGGGACATCAGAAAAATAACTGTAGTATAAGAGGCAGCGACAAAAAAGCGCAAGAGTTTTGTAAAAGCTGATTCTTTCAAATCAGACAGTATTTTCGCAATAGGCTGCCGGGGTAGAGTCAGCAAGCCAGATTCCGGGACACCAGTCGCTGGCGTACTAGAAAAGGTGTAATTTTAATTAGCAACCCCAAAGTGTTTTGGAAAAGCTAAAAAATAGACAGTGGATGCAATACAGAACTTGAAATAAATGATCAGACTGTTTTTTAAAGTCAGCATTACTCCATCCATGTGGCAAAAATTAAGTCCATTATATTTCGCGGCACATTAGACCGATGCGTAAATGTCGTTACCGACAAATACATACCGGCGTATTTGCGAGGATACATTTTTGTGACCTATATGGAGTAATGCTGACGCCACATTGTTTTGAGTTCTTTATTGCATCCACTGTATACTGATGAAATTTCAGCTTTTCCAAAACACTTTGGGGGTAATAATTAAATTTACACCTTTCCTAGTACGCCAGCACCAGGTGTCCCGGAATCTGTCCTGCTGACTCTACTCCCAGCATTCTATGGTCAAAATACTGTCTGATCTGAAAGTATCAGCTTTCACAAAACTTGCACTTTCTTGTCGCTGGCTCCCTAACAACAGTATCTGTGTCCATTTATCCCCAACGCATCAGTTTTTTCTCTTAGTCCGGCCATTTTGTTATATGTAGCTCTTGTGTCCTCAAATTTCGGATAACTTGCGTTCAAGTTGGAATTCCAATGTCTGCACTGCACTGATGGAGCTCTTTAATTTAAAGCCATTTTAATCTTTTTCTAAATATGTTATTCATTTTTCTTTCTGTCATTTATTGCCTACATATTTTTGATTGTTCAATCACAGAACAGTTAAAAATTGTTGGCACATATTCTTGGGAACGACAATAAATCGCGGGGACAGGTTTTCATATTTATAACTACGTAAAATATGAGTCATGCGATTTGTTTTTTTTTCGAACAGATTACAGAAGTAATAATAATAATAAATATATAATAATATTTAATAATATGTAATAATAATAATAGTATATAATAATAATATGTATAATCTATATATATATAAAACAAAGTCGGGTTTGTTCGAACACTTATAACTCGAGAACGGCTGAACCGATTTTCATGGTTTTTGATTTGTTGTATTTGTCTCCATCCCGAATAGCAGAATAACTATTAAAAACGTTGGAAAATTAACAAAAAAATAAAATAAAAGAAAAAACATTTTCCCATACAAAATGTTCATGGGTTTCGTAACTGTCAAACATTTAATGTTCACCCCGTCGATACGGTAAACTCTTCCCTCAAATTAAAGAAAGTATTTAAATAAGGGTTTCGAATCGCCAAGATATATCCACAATATTCGGACCACAATTATTACATAGTTTAATTCAATCATGTCATGATGACACGCGATTGATATACTTAATTTTTGTACTTTTATATTTATTTTTGTGTTATTATCTTAATATTTGAACTTAATATTTATTTTGTATTCAATATATTACTTCCATAAAATCATAAATTAAGTTCAGCTAATCTGTAACAGGACATTTATTGACCGTTAGGCGGTATGAAGTTCGCCGGGTCAGCTAGTATATAATATAAAACAACAATAATATATAATGTATTAAAAAAAATAGTAATACACATATAATATATAATAATAATAATGCATATACTTAGGTATAATAACTAATAGTAATAATAATAATACAAACGGTTTCAGTGCACACGTAAGAGCGGACACTCCAACGCCCGTTTCATATACGGGACCCCCTTTTAAAGTCATCAGTAAGTATGTCAATTAGTAATTTATAGTTGACATTGAGCTTGCACTGATGGAGCTCGTAAGCCGCACTCCAATGGACTTCAGACAGCTGACTGACAGCATGCGTTACTAACAGATCAAAATGAACCAGGAACTAATGCCGCATCTGTGAACTCCCGTATACTAGGATTAAATTTATTTATTTACAGTATAGAAAAAAAAACGGTTGTGTCACATCAATACTTATCAGGCGAGTAGCCAAGGACTGATTTCATCTGAATATTATTTATTTATAATGTACAAAAAAATACAAGGACATTCACACTGTTGTACATGCAGAATCGTTAATAACAAACATTAATATAGCGAAAAACATAGTTAGATGAGGCTTTCTATGAGGACATATTATCGGAAATGATGCGAAATCGCACAACCAACTAGACCTAGAACGTCTGTATCTGGCTGTACTAGAGTTGTCAACTACAACGAGCGAACCCGTCACCTCAGTAATTTTTAACGATTAGTCGTTCTATCTCCCGGTAAGTGAACGCAGAAGACTTAGACAAAACAGTCCACCGTCAAGCTCCGCCACATGCCCGTAAGAGGCCAACGAACCGCGAGATAACTAGGTGTGTTACCCAGCGGGCTTACACTCACGCCCTTACTTCCAATTGCGACCAGATTACTCCGGTCTCTCGATTGGTTACGAGTTCGAGGTCGCTTGCGCGGTCCTCTCCCTTACGAAGCGGTGAAACGGTGTATACCAAATCTATCGTGGACCACGGCATCCTTTGCCCGGCTGTTCACCCAGTATCGGGTAGCCAATGGTCGTTTCAAGAGCAGTAGCCGTAAGGTCCGAAACCATCCCCCTCTATATGAAACAGTACTGCTTCGAGACTCCGCACGCTGCACGGTGCGCAGACCGTCCAGGAGCGCCAGAAGGTTGATTCCTAGGGGAAACTAGCCCTAAGGCCAGAGTCCTTCCCGGGCTCGCTTTTCATGCGTGGAGGCCGCCGGATAGGTGTCGACCCGTGAGTGTGACCAACCCTGAACAGAATGGGTCTTCGTGGCCAACTCAGCAAGGGCCTATTAGCTCCCTGGCTGTACTGTGTTATACTGAATCTAACAAAGGGGTTGGTCTAACAAATGATTTTTTTACACAAATTAAAACTAAAAATAAAAAGTAGAAAAAAATATGTATGCATTTAATTTCATAAATAAAATCGATGAGCGCTCTGTCGGCCGGCGGACGAACCCGCCTGGGTTCCGTTACAAAACCGCCTCTGGCGGCGCAGCTCGTTTCTCGGCTGGATAATATGGCCCAAGCTGCACGGAACTGTTAGCTGCCACTTTTAACGCTCTATTAATAGCATTGTGTGAATCGTTTTCTCGTAAATGTCTTCAGGTCGCAAATCATCGTTAGCACTATGGTCGTGTTGTCCGCTCGCGCCAATATATTTTGGCATTCTCTATAATTTTCTCGCAGCTCGTATTTCTTTTACGGTATTTCCTGATGTTGCAAAAGTCTATTCTTGTTCCCCACTAAAAAAATAGGTTGTGTGACCCCAAGACTTTCCCGGCAACCAGACAAACCCGCCCCCCGCGTCAACCCCCTTAACTCACCCCCCCCCCCTCCCAAATGTGATTATGACCGCAAATGTAGTATTTCCGTGGTTTTAATGTGGCTATTTTACAATATGATTTAGTATTTTCTTTAACACGGCGGAATTTTGAAAATATTCGTGTCGCCTATATAAAAGATATTCGCAACAACCTTTTGCAATCCACCCCCCCCCCCCCCCTTTACTGTTTATTTGTAGTATTTACCGTGGCAATAAAATAGTATTTTTCCATTATGATGTAGTATTTTCTTTTAAAATATTTGTTTTGCTTCTATATATTCCAACAGAAAGGTTTCTGTCTAACGACGCATTTGTGTACCGATTTTTAAGTCCTTTTAATTCCAATATTTCGAGATTGAAGTATGACTAGAGCGCCCCCTGGTGAACCGATTTCAAACACAACCTTTTCAACCACACACACACACACACACAGACTTCAGTATGGAAATGGTCCTAATAGCCTTGGGAGAGGGGTCAAAATAAATATTTCCGTCTTCATGTCAAAAAAAATATGGACGTTTACAATACGTGCGTTTTCCTAACCGTTGGGTGTCCGAGAAAGTAAAAAAAATGTAGGAGGACAAAAATAGCCTTCGCGATCTACTTTTATGCGCTCTTGCGATACACATGAATGACTCCCTCTTGACTATTCAAAAAATATATTTCATTGCAAAGTTCACGACACAGCACACCGAGAAAAATATAACGATGTAATACACGGAAATACGCACGTTTTTAACAAGGATTACGTATAAAACTCGGACTGCGGTCTATACGTATGAATTAACATGGTGCGTAACGATGATGGCGTGACGGTAGTTACCGCGTCGTAATGTTAAAACATATTGTTATTTCATTACGCCGCGACCTTGTGACCGCATGTAGTAATATACGTACGGTTGTAGTCGGGCACATGAATCATGTTGAAACTACAGTATACTGTTATTTCCGTATTAACCGTAAGAAAAATGTTGATACGTATAATCGAGTAATAGAGTTTCAACAAAATTCCTTGTAATTCAACAAAATTACGATTGAAACATCAATACTCTATATAAAACCGTAATAACAAAATGGTAATGTAAGAATCAATCCAAAATTTTTCTCAGTGTACTTACACGCCCAGCAACAAATGAGCAAGACAGCATCACCCCTCCGCGATATTTACACTTTTATTTATTTATCCAAATTTACAACTATTTAGTAAACTATATTATTTATTCAGATTTTACCGGACATATCTAGTCTGTGCCAAGGCAACACAGCCGTTGTCTAGTCAACGCGCCCCGTAAATTCACAAAATGATTCAATTTCGGAGATAATTAAAAAATATATTTTCACAAAATTCACGAATAAAATCCACGATCCAGTACGATAAAAACACCATCTGACTATCAACCTATGATCACCTACAAAAAATCATACTTTTAACTGAATACGGAAAACATATTACATACATTGCACGTTTCGCGACGAATATTAAAAAAAAAAAACAATTTTAAATGCTACGATATTTGACAAAGTGGAATTCCCTATTCTGATACCATGATTTTTACTAAATTACATATATTTGTCCCCGATAACAAAATTGAAAAGAATAGTTTTCATTGTCAGTTTTCAATTCATTTTCATTCATTGTCAAGACGAGCAGTTTCACTCACATCTCACGTTTCGTAAAGTAACCACTTTACAGTGTTTCACCGTGACCTTAATAATGTCCTCTAAGAACCGAGAAGTGTGGCAGAGACGAAGACCTGGCTAGGGTCGCAATGTCACACTATTCGTATATTTCTTTCATCGGAATATCGCGCCGATTCATAGTATTAAATAAATAAATATTCTCATCGTTGAAAGATTCTCAGTATTGTCAGATGGCGCGCGGAGCCAGTCATTCAGAAAAGGAATAGTGATGATGTAATGCAAGTAGCAAACCAAAATATTTACAGGTTCAGTAATTCTCAGTAATAATTATAGATGGCGAGCGGAGTCGTTCAGAGAAGGAATAGTAATGATGCATTTCAAGAGGGAAACCAAAACATTTACAGTCTTAGTGGGTTAGTTACATATTGATATATTTGTATGTGAGGCCTCGTCATACCCGAACTGGCCAGGCCGGCTCGTCGACGATCGCCGAGGGCCCCGACCTAAGGGGCCTCAAAAGGGACCTATTTTGTAACTTGGATAAAAATGTAATTATATATGAAGTAGCCAGGACTATAAAAAAAATTAGTGACGAACAGGCCAAAATGCCAAACATCATGCTGTGTATTTGGGTGGGACCAGCTGGGTGTGGTGTATTTTGAGCTGCTACAATCGAACTAAAGGATCACAGGGGAAGTCTACCGAGCATTGCGAGAAAAACGGCTGCAATACGCCTACAGACACGACAAAGTTATTTTGCAACATGATAATGCTCGGCCACATGTTGCGGCGCCCGTTAAAACGTACTTAGAAACGCTCAAATGGGAAATCCTACCCCACCCTTCCGCATAGCCCAGACATTGTTCCCTCCGATTACCATCTCTTTCGATCGATGCAACATGGCCTGGCTGACCGGCACCTCTCTACTTACGATGAAGTCAAAAAATGGATCGATGCATGGATAGCGGCCAAAGAGCAGGCCTTTTTTCACGATGGGATCCGTCAATTGCCAGAAAGATGGGAAAAGGTATTGGCTAGCGATAGACAGTACTTTGAACATTGAATGTATAAGTAATACATTTCACAATAAAGCTTCAATTTTCAAAAAAAACGCACGAACTTATTTATATATATCTTCTTCTTCTATATATCTACTTCCGCAAAAAATCTCAATGAGTTATTTCGCTATGGACTCGATCCTTAGATTTATCAAAAATTTTGAGAGAACGTAATTATCAGTGTACCTACATATATTATTACGTATGTTTCACTTGTTACACGTATATCTACGCAAAGCAACCGAATCAATATTTATCCAACGAAAAACGACAATTAGTGCGTGTAAACCGTAATCTAAAACGAGAAATTTAACACTTTATTTCTGTTTCCTCTTCCGCATAAATTTGCCAATATTGTAACAAGGCTGGTTTTGTTGCAATATTGAGGGTAAAAACGGTTCGCAAATATAGTGATATTTATATATGTAAATGTCAAAATATCGGCTATATATCGATATTTATCCAATATATAACAACATTGGATATTTATCATGCATATGGAAAAATGTAATTATAATTATATGCAGGACATTGTGTCTCTCGTGATTCCCTGTTATCGCAACAGATTGATTTTTTAAAATGTTTTCAATAACCAAATAATTTAAATCATTATTCCACCTACAATATTTAGCAAATGACATTAACTACAATAAAATTAAATCACATAAAAAACAAAATACTAACAATCTTCCGATATGTTCATTGAATTTCCTGAAATAACATTTAAAAAAGATACAACTTGAAATAATCGATACAAACAGGATTAAATAAGTAGCACTTACAAAAGAAAAAATAAATAAATATATTTCACCAATAACATGAACATTAAATAAATCATCAATAAAACCGATAAGCCATTTCTTCAATGCTGTGGAAAACCTTTTTCCTTTTAACTCTTTAATATTTGCAGGTAGGTGGTTATATATTTTTATTGAGTTGTAGAACGGTCCCTTTTTAAATAAAGTTAAATTTTGGCTTGGGTGCTTGGAGCGCATGTTTATTTCTCGTGTTATAGCCATGTTCTAGATTATTTAAGTTTAAATACTGCTCGTGGTTTCTCACAAATATGCAGGTTTCCAAGATATATATATGTATTTGAACGTTAGCACAAACTCCGTTTGCAGCTTTCAGTTCTCGGAATTTCACATATAATTCGTAGGCATAGTTTTTGTGCAATGAATCCTCTGCGTTTACCGAATTACCCCAAAGCGTAATTCCATATTTCATACAGGCGTAAATACGAGTATGTGCATTATATGCCATAAAGGCTGTTTTTTGCCTGTAGTTCGTTGGGCTCTCTAGACGATTAAGCATGCTTGTCAAGCATCGCGACGCGGGCTGGAAAAGGATCGTAAACCGCAGTAATTGAACAAATATATTTTTAAAATATTTACTAAAAATGCCTAATTTTGTAGTTTATTCCAGGGAGTCACGTTAATTAGACGTAATTGATCGATGAATGACGTGCCTTCCTGGTATAAAACTACAAAATTAGGCATTTTTAGTAAATATTAAAAGAATATATTTGCAATTTCCTGCGGTTTACGATCCTCTCCCAGCCCGCGTCGCGATAGAGAGCCCTTTAAAATTGTTAGCGGGCAACAAAATTTCAAAATGTTTATTTTGACATCTTCGACATGGGCTTTCCAGTTCAAATTACAGTCGATGGTTATCCGTAGCAATTTGGCTTTTTGCACCTTCTCAATAATCTGAGCGTTGTGTTTTATTTCGAATTTGTTCTGTGTGTATTATTTCGTATTAATCGAATGTGTATTATTTCGAATTTTTGGTGCTTGATAGAACTGCATACATTTTGTTTTTTTTTCGCTTTTACTTATGGCATTACTTATACTATAAAGCCTTTACTTATACTATAAAGCCTTTACTTATACTATATCGCATTTACTTATACTATAAAGCCGCCGCCGTCTCTGGAAATAATATTTAGCGAAAGTAGAATACATATTATGTACAATTAGGACGTTTCTTATTTTTGTTTATATATTAAAAAATAATCAGCGTTTCACTTATTATTTTTATCAAAACGTGTAAAAATTGGTCTATCTGTGCTACTATGCTATGGCTATGCGCAATGAGGACATTCATGGGCTGATAACATCACATCGCGAAATTTAGCATGTGTGAGGTCGTGAGAAAAAAATAAAACCGTTGAGATGCGAATCAAAATGAGGGTTCCGTACCGACTATATGGGCTATTGCAGCAGGTAGGAAGTGTATTAATGCAAAAACAAACACCTGAAAACGCTTTCTATAGCTTTGTGCAAAATGTTATTTTGTTCAGCATTGACTCGATCTAGCAGTGTTGGGAAAACTGTTTCGATGGCAGGCCAAATAACCACCATTAAACGCCGAGGAGGAGAGGGGTTCTTCCAAGGGGTGCCCCCCATCAGTTTTTGACGAAAGTTTTGGCAATGCGTTTTTGAATTTATATGATGAAGGCAGGTATAACTTTATTAATGTTTGTTTGTTTGTATATTTTTTGTAAAATTTCACAATGGGCGGGTATATTATACGACACTAAAAAGTATTTATTACACGTGGGTAAAGGTGTGCATTATTATTGCATTTGCAATTTATATGCAAATCCGGTAATTTTATCCCAATGGAAAATGGTGACCCAGCCAGGATCAAACACGGAACTTTACAATGTGTTTCCTGCATCTGAATTTTACACTATGCATATTCAATAAAAAAAATATTGGTTTATTATGTAGGTACATTCAATGATATACCAATTTGAAAAAATGTTATTTCGTAACAATAGCAGCCTCACCGGGCTCTGCTATTCCTTTAATAGAATTATAAATATTGATTAAACGCTTACATTATCATTAATAAAAGTTAGAGTATAAGTTAATCAACAGCGTGATCTATTGTCATAGGGACAGTATACAGTATGTTCGGGACGAACGGCCATTTTTTCAAGGGAGGATTCCGTACATCCATTCAACAGGTTACCGAAAAGTTTTTAAATAATTCAGTTGGAAAGCATCTGAAAAAGTTACTAAAGGAGTTCCTATTATAGGTGCTCTTTATTCTCTCGAGTAAATACACTTCGTTAATTATAAATATTATTTTAATTTTTGGCCAATTTTTTGACAATCATACGTAGTTTTTTTTTAATTATTTTGAGTGATTTTTTATTTTTATACTATCATGATTATTTTTATTTCTATTTTAGCAAGTATATTTTAATGATGATTTTTTGAGTAGGTAGTATATTTTTATTATAGTTTTCTATAGAGTGATAAAGTTTGTCATTACTACTACTCCGTATGCGCTCTCCATACAAAATGTAGGATGTTGTACCTACTTGCCTGCAAAAAGTGTTTTCTTTATGTTTCTAACAAGTGGTATAGTTCTAGATGTTGTACTTACCATAAAATGTTGTAAGCTCTATGGGCAATTATGATGTTGTAAATCGACCTATCATTAAGAATATAGAACTTTGAACATCAAAATCAACAAGAAAGGGATTTTTTCAAAAGTTGTAATTATTTTTAAAAAATGGTTCATGTAAATGGCCAGCTCCGGAAACTTTTAGTGTTACCGTATTAGGCGCTGTCGTCCGCGCGAAATCGCGCGTAAACCGCATAAAAACGTAATGTTATCAGCTCACTGTATTTAATTTTATAGTACTACGAGTTCATAATAAGTTATTGTTTGTTTATTTTGGCGGCGTTATCGCCGTTTGTTCCTATTCTCGGGCAACATCGTATGTGTGCGTTTCCGAGTCTCACCTACTGGTGCTTATCATTGCCGCAAACGATATCATACCTCCTCGAATCGAGATAAAGGAAGGCGGTACTGACACTATGCCCTTCGTTTTTATAAAGGACAGTTTCAACTTCATTGTGACGATGCGGGCGTACAATTGGACGGGTGCAGGGGAGGGGGGAGGGGTAAGAAAGAAGCAGCAACTGTGATCTTTGTATGTAACAATCACTAAATTGCAATTTTAACCATATTTTCAAGGTGCTAGTAGAAAACTAGGAAGTTCGTACCTACGTGTTTGACGGAGAACGAAAACTACTTCGTTAGTCTTGAGATTTCTTTAAAGTGACGATCGAGACGCGTTTAAAAAAAGGTTTTTCATAAAACAGCAAAAAAATGTATTCTACGATCTGCACAAATTGTTTTTATAGGTATTCATATATAATACATATATATTTACGGAATGTACTCAATCAGACCTTTCATTTGATACGATACACGATATATTTATGTTAATTTATTAACATTTAGAGATTTGGGCATTTAGACAACTATTTACTTGGTATTTGAATAGTAAAGGTAACCTATGACACTCAGGATGACGTCACGATTCTAACAATACCATATACTTCTAAATCGGTTCGAGCGTTTAAAAGTTATGGTGGAATAAAGAAACGGATAACATACATAGGTGAACCCTGAATACATTACACTCCTTTTTTCGTTGGGCAGTCGTGTAAAAATACAAATATATTGTTACTGCTGTAAAGTTGACGAAGGTAGCCGAATTATGAGATTTTATTATATTAGCATATACTCTATACATTGAACATATTTTACATACAAAATATATTTTCCAAAAAATACACTACGTATATTCAAGAGATAAAGCAACTTTTTTATCCGAAAATTCTCAATATTTGCGTTATTTGCCAGCGATGACTAAATTTACAAAATAAAACAAAGTAGTTTTTACCATGTAGGGTAAAGGCCCAACCATTGGACCACTTAACTTCAAATTGTTATATTTCTTAAGATTAGATTTTCAAAATAAAACTGAGTAAGACTTTAGAATAAGTATTTATTCTTGTATTACAATTACTGAAATTTTTACCAAAATACTTACTCCAATGAAATATATTAAGAGAAAACATAAAGAAATATGGTTCCAATAATTGGACCTTTGGCACGTTCTTTGGACCAGTGAAGTTCTATCATTGGACTTCTAATAATGGTACTTTAAATGGAAATAGAAAAACTATGGGTCCAATCATGGTTCCATTAACAATTTAAACAATAAAATTACATCTAATCTTACTCAATAACAATAAAAATTTTGAAACAAGTCTGCTTGGCAACAGTTTTTAAAAGGAAAAAGAATCAACCCCTTCGAGTTGTAACATATTGTTTCATCATTATTTTTAGTTGTAACAACTCACAAAAAATATATAAAAAGCAAAAAAAATAGTATTTTTGAACATAGTGCCATCTAGTGACATCTCCTACATGTTGGACACACATATTTCTTCGTTCCCTTTTTCACTCCGGCGCAATCTTCATGTACCCAATCCTTGCATGTGAGACATTGTATCATCCCTTCCATTGCAGCAAATTGGCACAACTTGCAATACCACTCTTCTTCCTCTGTTTTAGTAGAGTTATTTTTATTTCTTTGGCTGTTTTTAGTTTTAATTTCTTTGACTTCTTTTTTGTTTTTAGCATTATAATTCTTTTCATCTTTTTTCATTTGGAATTTTACTTTCATATCAAGTTTAATTCTTTTCGCACGTTGAGTATCTTCTAAGCCATTTTTGTACGGTGACGACGTCAGTTCGACTGATGTTTGGCTTTTTCGGCCCTTTTCTTTCAATCGTGAAACAATTTCCTTAGCTCCAGGGGAGATTTCTGATATCATATAATTAAAACTTGTGCTTGCTTTAGGGGATGATGGAGTGGTGAATGTAGACGATGATAGTAATTTATTCGACAGAGGATCGGACTCATCAGTGATTCCCAGAGGCGTGAGAGTGATAGAATTATTTTTTTTAAAAAGCGATGGCGACGATACTTGAGCTTCGACGAATTCAATATCTTGACTGGAAGTATTTTCAATATTCGATGATGAAGATGTTTCTGCTTCGAATAACTCTAATCCTTGACTGAGCATGCCATCTACAGATGATGTTGGAGAGGCTCCTACTTCGATATATTCAAGTCCTTCATTAAGCGCCTTTTCAACTGCAGGGTTTTGATTTTGATTAGAGAACGCTGACATATTTTCTCTTTCCTCTACTGCAATAAAATCGTGGTCTTTAAAAACGTGTCTGTCAAAGGGGTATATGCCAGTTTTTGCAAATCCGTTAATTGCCGTACCTACAGAAGCTGCTCTTGCATATGCTTTACCAAACAGCATTGAGATTTGATGCTGAGTTACGCATCTTCCTGGATTAGCTCGAAGCCACTTCTCTGTCTCGTCTATCATGTAAGTACTTAGAGGTTTGAAGAATGATACGTCTAGAGGCTGCAGTTTATGCGAAGTGTGCGCGGGTAGGGAAAGCATTACAACACCATGCCTCTTAGCATAGTCTAGTGCTTCAAGGTTTTTGGTGTGGGTGGAGTGTCCGTCGAGTATAAGAAGCACTTTTTTATCCAGCGATGGTTTTACAGCTTCAACGAAATTTCGCAGCCACAAGTAAAATATGTCCTTATTTATATAACCGCTTTTCTCATTGTAAGCGAATGTCGTACCGGGCGGTGCTCCATCTTGAAGTTCGACCAGAGCTCGTTTTCGTTTAAATATGATCAATGGTGGAATAAATGCACCGGCAGCACTAGCGCAACATACAGCTGTTGTTGTGGTTCCACGCTCACCGCTTGTTATGGAGCCTACTTGGTGCTTGCCCTTTTTAGCAAGGATTTTTCGTGGTTTCTTCTGAACAGTAGACAGGCCCGTTTCATCCATATTAAAAACTCTCTGTGCCTCATTAATATTGTGATTCTCTAGAACGCTCTCTAGTTTATCAAAAAAATCGTTGACAGATTTCTTGTTGAATGCCGTGGCTCGATTGAAAGAAGTAGCCCTTGGCTGGCGTAGAGATAACTGTGGGTGTCTTTTCATAAATGAAACAAACCATTTTTTGCCTGCCATTTCTTTTTCTTGGTTGAATCTGTGTTTGATGTTACACTTATTGGCGAGTTTGAAAGCAAGGTGGCAAACATCATCTCTCGTTACCCCGAATAAACATGCCTCTAATTCAAGCACATGCTTTACGAGTTCTTGTTCTAACTCTGATGATCCGGGAATCTTAATATCTTCTTTGGAATACTTGTTACACCCATCCAAGCGTCTTTTAAGAGTTGCCTTAGGGATGCCGAACATACGCACGGCAGCGTTTAGGCCAACTTCTTTGTTGCGAAGTGCAAGAAGGGCCAGGCGCATACTTGGCTCGTTCCATGCGTAGTATGGGCCGCGCGTTGACATTCTGATAATCAAGAAAATTATAAATTACTACTAGTTTGTATAAAAGTAATATATAATAAGCCTTCATTGGACCGGTCCATTGGTAGTCCTTTAAAGTGGTCCAACAAAGGTGCCATTGCCGTTTTTCGAAAAAAGATTATTTAACTACTAATCCAAAAACTTTATGGAAAAAAGTACATACACATTGGGTAGAAGATTTATCATCAATAATATAAAAACAAAAACAATATTAAAAAAATGAATAAAGTAAAACTTACGCTCAAGTTTCTCGAACATCGACGTTGTATGGACGGCCTCGTGAACACTCGGACGCACGGCCTACCTCGATCGCTGCGCGAGCGGCACTGAGAAGCGTGCAGTGGGTAGAGGGGACTATCGGACGCCATAGCAACTAGTTCAGCGCGTTAGGGGACACGTGGTTTCTTAGAAACTTCGCCGGTCCATTTGTGGCACTGGTCCAATGATTGGGCCTTTACCCTAAGTAAAAAATTTAGGGGAAAAAACATTTAAATCAACTACTAAAGTATGTAAAATAAATCATGACAATGAAAAACCAAATGGATAAATCTACATCAAAAGGCACACTCTAAGGCATGACTGGATGACACTGACAGGATGTCTTATTTATTAAAATAGGATTGCAGTTATTGTTGAGAGTTCTTTTTTGTTAATTAGGAAGCGAGATTTTTGCAAGTTTTTAATTTAGCAGCTGACCCAGTCCTCGTTATATTACCGAGTGTCTGTCTTCCAGGTCACGGCAGCGTTACAGGTGAACTTCATTTATAGCTCTTTTTATGGCGAATAACCACGGCCAAAGGCCGCACACCCTCGTATCGTATGAGTAGGTGTTTCGTGACCATATCATCTTCGAGTAGAAATAATCATGCTGGGTTTAATAAATACAAAAGTAAGCCTCAAAACAGAAGTTCTTACAAAAGTAATTCAGTATAATTAAGGAATATAAGGCAGATGACGTGATAAATCACAAAGCCATTCTTTAGTCTCTTGAGCCTCCGGCAAGGAGGTGAATTGGCACATCTGGATTCTCATCATAATCGACCCAATATGTAGAAGTCATATCGACTAGTCAATATGTCTTGTGCAACGGTAGAACAGAGACAGTTGTTCATAATTTTATATACTGAAACTTGGTCGCGGGTACCAAGTCACTGGTTGGTAATGTAATGCCCCTAGTAATATTTTACAGATGTGTACAGATTAACTGTCGACGTATCTGTCAACTGTGCTTGCATTAAGGTGTAATAGTTACCGAATACCTAAAATGGGAAGAAAACGTGACTGCAAAAGTAAAATAGGCAAATTTTCTGTTGGTCCTCATTCGAAAAGCTTTTCACCATATTACAGCGGAACTGCTGCTGAAAATCTATAAGCCATCACCCTTAAGTCAGATAACCTTATCGCCGATATCAAATGCGTATAAAGAGTAGTGCATGGGTGGAAGTACCTAACTCTGTGGGACGCTTTGGATCTGTCATCTGCAACGGGCGAACCCGACACTCCAAGCTGTTAACACGATATAGATGGTTCTTTCAGGTTATTACACAGAGACTTAGGTACAACCCAGTCCACAGTCTAGCTCAGTCAACGCGCCCGTAAGAAGCCAACGCCTTACCGCGATGTACTAGAAAGTGAAAACAGCGGGCCAACCTCACGCCCTTACTACCAAAATTTGGCCGAATGTCTCCATCCCCTGGCCTGGTCACAGGTTTGAGGTCACTTACGCAGTCTCTACCTTACGTAATCGGTTATTCAGTTTGAATATTTTGCGGACCGAGGCGCCCTTTGCCCGCTATGATCACTCGGTACCGGGTGGCCAACGGATCGATTAAAGGGTTGAAGACGTAAGGTCGACAATAACCCTCCGCTTTCATAGGAAACATACATATCCAGCCTCTCTGGGCATTAGCCGGAATGCGGAAGAATGGCTGACACAGCCTGGTACGCAGACCGGCTAGTTCCACCCGAGGTATTTCCCAAGTCCGCGATCTTTCGATGATACCAACCGCCTCCGACTGCAGGATTACAGCCGTGGCAGAAACCCACGGCGGCCCTGACAGAGTAAGCCCTTCTACGAGGAGGCTACCTGAACCATGAGCCACCACGTCCACCACCCAAGCTGCATGGAACCACTAGGAACCGAAGGTTTTCATTATACTCATCAATTTAATCATTTGCATGCGATATATAAGGTAAATAACCGGACACAACCGGATAAATGATATACATTATTGTCATAAAAAGGAAGGTTATTCGCTATATAGACGCGCACGAATACACACTATTGAGGCATACGTGACTACTGAAAATGTATTACTCTCACTGTTCTTCAAAGTGGTTTTTGTCATTAATTTGACGTTATATATATATACGGGTTTTATCCACAATCCAACTTAGTGTAACTTCCCATAAACCTATAACAGTGGCGTTTACGGCATAATAAGTGCCTGGTGGTCACGCATACATTTACAATGTACATCTTTCATTCTTGTATATACACGCTCGCATTTAATTAGTATGCTCCGTGTAATATAAGGCCTTATAAGCGCTGATAAAAGGGACTCCCTATTCAGCCAGTGCGAGCGATGCTGACTTGTGTCTCCGCTGCGTCACTGCCGCGTCCTTTAAAAGTGAAACGGTCGATGGCCATACCATTTTTTTTTTAAAAGGCTATTTTTCGATCGTTTCTCCGTTCTGCTATGATTAAAAAATTTAAACGACAGTGTTTTTATTTTGTTTTTTTTTTTAATTCACAAGGCATTTTCAACAAAATATGAAAATGAAAAACATGGACAAATTCTGTCGTTGACAGTATATATTAAAAATGCACCACTATCTCGGATAAGACGATATTACGTATATGTCAAACAAAAAATATAATTTATTGAGTACGACGAAAGATGACTGCACGATTAATTCTGTCGATTTATCTACTTATATCTTGGTTACAAAATCTTCAACAATCCAGAATAAATCTTCAGAAAAGTCAATATGAGTGATAATATTAACAACTTAATCCGCTAGTGGGCCATGTTGATCAGGTAGCAGAATATTGTGATCGTTTTGTTTAATATAGTGCAATAAAATTACTTTTGGATAAATGTGGCGGAAATCCCAGACTTAAATTTCCTGGAATTGATTATTAGGATAGCGGAAGGGCCTTTTATTAATGACTCTTAAATAGCTTCATGAGTCTTGATTAGGGATTCGAGCTTAGTAAGAATAGAAGCTTTACTCACACAACATTACCATTAATATTACCATTACTCACACAATATTACATTAGGTGGGTGAATGTTGGAAAATTTAGTCTGCTTAATTTATCTATAGTCCATTTGATTCACGTGGGTCATGCTACAAATTTAGCATGCTATTTTTTTCACGTGGGTCATGCTACAATTTTGTTCGGGAATATCTAAATATACAAACTAAAGCAACTGCCCAAAAGGAGAAAAGTACACTACCTCTGATGCGAGAGTCAGTCATGAAGGTACGTATTGTATTTTTTTTTGAATACCCCAATTTTCAAATCAAGTTTTAGCGTGTGCAGGTCATGTTTTCTTTTTGCGTCTATCCATGGTGGGGCTTATTTCCTAAAATGAAATACCGGGACAAAGCGAAAAAGTCATTAATCTTTCGAGAAAAAACCGACGAAACAACTTTCCCTTAGCTAAGGCTAATAACTGGACTTTTCACCGGTCACTGCCCAATGAACTTCCGTGGGAATCGCTCGGTTAACCCATAACTCTATTCCTAATTACGAATCTGGTTTTTATTGTTTGTATCACAGAAAAAGCATAATGTTTGAATAGATCTTAATTACTCTCTTCCCTTTGAATCCGGTGTCTTCCAAGATACCATTTTCCAGGTTTTTAGCTGGATGGTTTCAGATTCGACCGATGATCATGAGAAAATGACCGATTATAGTCAAAGGGAACGGGAGGTGGCCTTATGTAAGCTGCTGCTCTAACGTGAGTCAGAGGTCAAACCTCGAACCTTTGCTGCTCAATCTCTTTGTCAACGATCTGAGTAAAGTAATCATATTGGCACAATTGGAGCTGTCGACTACAACGGGCGAACCCGTCACCTAAGAAAATTTTAACGATATTTGATTGTTCTGTCTACCGTGGGGTGAGCGCAGAAGACTTGGGACGACATCAGTCCCCTGTCTAGTTACGCCACTCACCCGTAAGAAGCCAACGCTTTACCGCGAGATAACCAGGTTAATCACTCAGCGGGCCGACACTCGCGCTCTTACTTCCAGTTGCAACCAGATGACTCCGGTCTCCCGACTGGTTACAGGTTCGAGGTCACTTGCGCGGTCCTCTCCCTTACGTAGCGGTGATTCGGTGTCTACCGAATCTATCGCGGACCACGGCATCCTTTGCCCGGCTGTTTGCCCGGTATCGGGTAGCCGATTGGGCGTTTCAAGCGCAGTCGACGTAAGGTTAACAACTACCCCCGCTCTATAGGAAACAAAGCCGTTTCCAGAATCCCCCTACTATCAGTCGGAATGCATAATCAATTGGCTGACGCCGCCCAGTGCGCCAACCGTAGAGGAGCGCTTGAAGGGCGATTCCTAGGGGAGACTGGCCCGCAGGCCAGAGTCCTACCCGAGCTCGCACTTCTGCGTGGAGGCTGCCGAATGGGTGTTGACCCGTGAGGTTGGCCGACCCTAACACGTGGGTCTTAGTGGTCTAACTGCAACAGGGCAATTAGCTCCCTCATGTTGGCAAAATGTTTAATGTTTACCTACGGTATTAAATTATATATGTCCACTGGAGCTGCTATGGCCTGGAGGCTTTTCCAGCGCGATATTGATGCCTTTTGATCTTGGCGCTAAAATAAAAAAATCTCTTGTTCAAAATATCTAAATCAGTGATGACACACACTAGATTGACCGCACCTCTGATGTGTTCAACGGATCGGTCATGACTGTAAAGTTGGTTTGTTTATGAAATAAATAACTAGATACCAGATGTAAAATAAACAGACTAAAAAAAACATTTTAATATTAATATCATTATTTAATTTTGATTAATGTTAGGTTAGGTACAACGCTTTTGTCATCTAAGATATCATTAGAACAATGGATGACCAGTTTATTCTGATGTGCCCATGTCGGATTATACATATGAATAATTTTACACGACATTTCAATTAATTAATAAACAAATGGATGCAATTGTTATTTTTTTTTAAATTATTAAAAATAATTGCGACAATATTTTGAAAATGCAACCCTGCCGCTAGGTGGGCATCCATACGTAATATTCCATTAAAATTACATTTCAATTAAAACAGCGTTAGGTGCATAATTTTACACTGTTTTTTTGCGTCTTTCGGGTAATACCCTGTGAAAACTGGTAACCCTTGGTATTTTCTCTTTACTTAAGCTCTTTTACAATAAATGGCATATGTTTGTTTGGATTAAACACTTTCCAATTAAATTTTTCAGATGGCCAACATCAGATGAGTGTACATTTCGAAACCTTATATTTATCTAAAACAAAATAAAACTTGACCTACAGGTTATGGGTTGTTTGTCCATGGATTTGATGTTGTTTTTCTGAGTTTGAGCTTTTTGTGAGTGGCCGTAGGTATACTGGACCTATAAATATAGCGAGGAAAAGGCAAGATAGTCGGTCTTCGATAGTCAAGATAGTCGGATAGTCGGTCTAGTCGGTAAACTTGGGCTCCAAAAATAGTCGGTCTAATACAACATCCAATGACAGTATCAACATTCAACTCACGGAAACATTTTATTGCGTCGTTTTATAGCATAACTATCAAAATGATAGTAATCGCCTTACTTCCCGCTATCTAGAGGTCAAATTTGACCTACACACCATTAAACACAGCTGTTTCATTATCACAAAAATGATAAGATGAGTTTATGTTTTTTTACATCTTTAGGTGAATATTTTGACTGGGGAAAATACGTAACAATATTATTGTGGAAAATTATTTTCCCATTGCCATTTTTTGCCGCGTTGTAATCGCGCCATCTGTCGGTGCTCGGAGGAATTAGTTTCAAATTAGTTTTATTGCGCGGCATGACATCTGCCATGTTCTCTGAGAACTGCATTTTTATGTAGATCCATTGATAGTTCCAAACAAATAACATTGCATGAGATATCCGCGAGGTTAAAAAAGGTGACTCAGGACTTTCTAAATAGAGTTGAAGTTTTGAGTCGTCTCAGAACTCGTGTGCAGCGGGGAAAAGAATGGCCATAATCAACGTAATCGGGATATTGAGAAAAAAATCTGAAATCCAGTGACATGGCAAATGAAAACAAAGATCTAGATTTCAGAGAATAACATGTCTAGAAAAGTCAAAGCAGTTAGTCAACGTGTCTGAGTCAGGTTAAGACACGTCTATCCGAAAATATGCCGCCTGTTGTTTGTCTCTTGTAGGCCCTGGTGTGTGATGAGGGTTGACAGCTGCTGGCAGTATATGAGTTTGTCTTTATCCTGCAGCGTTCCACAGTCGTATTTTGGATTCGCCGTGTAGCTCCAACGGACGAAATCGGTTTGTCATCTTGTGACAGTGTCCTTTGGCCCGGTAGTAGAAGGCCGGTGTGTTTAGACTCACCGTTTCCAGGGACGCCCGATTGTTTATGGTCGCAGACTAGACAGTCGAAAATGTGCACAATCTTCTGTGTCCCAGGGGGCTAACGGGCCCATGATGAGTTGGCCACGATGACCCATGTGTTCAGGGTCGGTCACACTCACGGGTCAACACCCATCCGACGGCCTCCCCGCATGGGGTGCGAATCCTGGGTAGGACACTGGGTCAACCAGTCTCCCCTGGGAATCAAACCTCTGGCGCCCCTGGACGGTCTGCACACCGTGCGGCGCAAGCCAATCGATTGTGCTCTCCGACTAACAGTCGGGGGAGTCTGGGAACTGTATTGTTTCCTATAGAGCGGGGGTGGTTGCGTACCTTATGGCGACTGCTCTGGAATTGACCATTGGCCATCCGATCCCGGGTAAGAGGCGGGCAAAGGACGCCTTGGTCCGCGAAGATTCGGTGCACTCCGTTTCACCGCTTCATAAGGGAGAGGACCGCGCAAGCGACCTCGAACTCGGAACCAATCGAGAGACCGGAGAAATCTGGTCACAATTGGAAGTGAGGGCGCGAGTATCTCGAGCCCGCCGGGTTCACTCCTGGCTAACTCGCGGTAAGGCGTTGGACTCTCACGGGTTGTGACGTAGCTGGACGTAGAATGTACTGTCCAAAGTCTTCTACGTTCACTGCAGGGCGATAGAACGACTAATCGTTAAAACGTCCTGTGGTGACGGGCTCGCCCGTTGTAGTTGACACCGCAAGATGTCCCATTTTATATTATACTAGCTGACCCGTGCCCACTTCGTTGGGCGGTAAAACTTTTTACTTGTGATGTTACTTGACATTATGAGTGTGGTTCGGTTAGTACTGAGTGCTATGATTTATTTCCTGACTGCCAAAAGGAGGGTTATATTTTTACTGCATATGTATGTATGTATTTGCATGCGAATTTGACTATATTACCGTTATTTGTGAGTGACTTCTTGTGAGTGTCTTATTTGTGAGTGTCTTATCTCTTTATGCAGTAAAAGGGAAATTATATGCAGTAAAAGGGAAAAGTCTTTTGTTTGAGTCACTTGGGACAATAAATTTACTTATTTTGATATGAATTCATAGTTGTTGATAATATGACCAATAAACATGACCTAACGATTTAAATTATTTGTTTAATATAAAAAACTACTTTTTGTGACTTAAATATAAAATTTAGACATATGCTGTCGCTGACTTTTTTTGTAGGCATTACCAAGCTCTACAACTTTTCTCTAGAACTCAATCATATATCTCTCATCGTTAAAGCAGCGTTCGTAAGAAACGTTTTCATTCGAACGTTTTTTCGCCGACAATCCAATTACCACGAAAAAGTCTTTTCATTTTTCGGATTAATATATATATACACTTACAAATAACGTGGGTTTCTATTGGAAAAATAATTTTCAAAATCGGGTCAGTAGATCCAGAGATTACTTCCTACAACCTTACAAACTTTACCTCTTTATAATATTAGTATAGATTACGATTTTATTAAGAAAAAAATTAAATTAATGCTACTGTCACTTGGAATTTCGAATTTAGAAAAAAAAAGTCAAAGCAGACAAGTGCAGAAGGTTTTGGCGAGCCATGATTTAAATTTGTCTATGGCTTCAGGTAAGAATGTTGCCTAACTAAGCACGAGCAAAAGTGGACGCAGAAAATCAAAACTGGTCTGTGAAGAAAATGAACAGACTTATCTCACCTAACCTAAAATTTCCTCGCTTCAAAAATTCCGTAATCTTAATTTCCTCCTTAATTGGACAAGATTTCCACTAATAATCCACAGCGCTTGAAAAATAGACAGCAATCATACAATTTGAAAGTTAATTAAACTTAATTAAGATTACGCGCTCTCCGAGTGTCCAAATAAATCTTTATTAGATATTAGTGTGGAGTTTTTTTTCTTTATGACCGCTAGGTTTATTTTATTATGTTTAAGTATGAAGAAGAAGTGTATTATGTAGATAAAGATGTTAGGTAATGCAGAGGATAGGTATACCTATGTTTTTTTTTAAATTATTTCCTTATTGATATTCAAACAAAACAATGACATTGCTAGTTATTACACGGCTCTCCAAAAGGAGTGTTATGTGTTCAGGATTCAACTATTCAACTATGTATGTTTTCCGTTTCTTTATTCCACCATAACTTCTAAACGCTTGAACCGATTTAGAAGTGTATCGTTATGTTAGGATCGTTTTGTTTTCCCAAGTGTCATAGGGTACGTGCCGTCCTTTCTCTCATATAAGAAGAAAGGAGCGTCTTTGATATAAGTCACCGTGTGCTTTCATATAAATTACGCGGTGTGTTGACATATATTTGACAGTAGTTTTTTTCGTTCATCCTCTTCGCGGCCGTCAGGAATAGATCCCGTAGTTCTAGTAACGAAGAGAAATATTTGGAATAATAATTTACCAAAATAATACAAAGTGTTTAATTATTACACTCCACAAAATATTACCGATTTTTAAATAACATATTTTATTATTGGCAATAATCTGACATTTGCTTTCCGTGTAATTTTGCCTGTAGTGTAGCAATTCCTGGACCAATAATAGTTGTGTTTCCTTCCAACCGAAACCGTTACAAATTCAAAGCGTTTCCACACTCCTAGATAATAATAATTGGAAGACCAACGGGACAGGCAATTCTGTTTGACCTGTCTGTCCGCTGAGCTCATATACCTACCTGGTTAACTGGGCCTGACAAGTTCTCGGAAAGGTTGCTATAAGCGCTGTCTACAAGTTATGCCATGTGTCAAAAGCAAGACACTATTGTAGACACAAGCCTTGAGGCAAGTAGGTGCGGTAACAAAGCAGCGTACAGAGGCTACATATTATAAAATACTACCTCTGTCTGTCCGTGTGTTAATAACTCGAGAACCACTACCACGCATTGTATTGATTTCGATCGGATTTTACTCTATCTGAAGCTTGCATAATATTATTTGTAGGCTGTACACATTTAAAATCAATTAAATAGTTTTCAAGATATCTTGCAAAGTTTTTTTAAAGAAATATTTGTGGTTTATGTATCTATCTATATATATGGACATACACGAAATAGACTCAAAACACAAGACTGAAACATGGTCAACATTTCTCTTCTGAGACAGAGAGAATTATAGCCAACCATGCCTGTGATTAATGCAGTCGGATACAAAAATCTCAAAAAACACTTCTGTACCTTTTCCAGCATGAAGGTATAGGTATCTTCATGCGGATTCCAAATAGCTGCATTCGTTTCCATGCGACTGGGGGTCGAAAAAGACTGCCAAGTCCTTGGCTTCAGTCACCCTGGGAAGCACACATCCAGCGATGGAGTAATCATACATCACATGAGCGGGCGATCTTGTGTATGTCATCACTGAACATTTGTTAATATTGAAGTGAAGGTTACGAGCTTGGCTCTATACAAGATGATACCGTGGAAGGTGAGCCATTTCATAGATGACAATTTTTTAATTAATTTATATTTTATTTGCATATTGCAAACGCGTAATTTATTCACAAAGAGTAATTTATTCTGAAAGAGGAAGAAGAGAGTTTATTCATAATATATATTCTGAAAGAGTTATTTAGTTTAAATAATTTTATTATTTTTATGGTTACATTCAGTGGGTCTTCAGTGTTTATATAAAAAACAAATATAATTATATTAAAAATACAAATAAACAAATATAACTATATTAAAAAGAGAAAAAAACACGACTGCCGTTACATTCAAATACTTTTTGATGATATTTAAATTTATTTTCTTAAGATGTTTATGACAATGACATAATTTAGAATTTTTGATATTTTTTTGTGTGCACAGGTAAAATATTTCCTGGTACACCTGCCTTAGTACAGGACTAGGCCTAGTTAGGCGGTGTTGACGTAGGACCAAGATGCTGCAGTGTGCTCTATTTTTCGCTACTGGTCCAAATCAGATTTTTTTTGTAATGCTGCAGGAAATTATATTGTGTGATTTACCTTTAATAAATAAATAAATAAAATAAAAATAAAGTGAACTATTGTATTAATAATTTTTTTTATTGCGGTTTTATGAAATATTTGTGGTGTATGTGTTTATCCATACAGATAGATGTATATTTCCAAAATGTACTCAATCAGACCTTTTATTTCGAGACTGACGAGTTCCGAATTTATGACAGAAATTTATACAGATACAAAATGAACGGCTACTCGTCCCTCCTTTTCGCAGCCTTTATGGCAAAAGAAGATTGAATTGGCTAATCCCTCATATATTCAACAAAATTGCTCTAAATTTAAAAACTTATAAAAAATGTACAAAAAAAAAACAAAATAAAAGAATTAAAAATAGTTAGCTTTAAAATAAGTGAAAGTGAAACATACTTGTAAATGATACGAATAAGATTCATATTTTATTGTATTAGCATTAAGTACGTTCATCTTTTTATGTAAATATTGTCACGGTAATCCTTACTAATGTATCAGATAATTCAGCAGTTATATTATAATAATATGGTCAAAATGGTCACTAAAGTTGCACTGAAAGTCACCCTATCATAATCTCCAGCAGGAAAGCCTTAGGCTTGGCTGGATTTTATACAAAGCTGTTTTAAAAAAAATGGGTATTAAATTTAAAAAAAAATTAAAATATTTACACTAAACACAATATATTATTATTGACATTTGGACATTTAGACAACTACTTACTTTATATTTGGGAACTTAAGGTACCCTATGACACTCAGGATGACATAATGATTACCTATAACAATACGACACACTTCTAAATCGGAATAAAGAAAAGGAAAACATACATACCATAGATGAACCCTGACCACAATACATACACTACATTTTTGTTGGGCAGTCGTGTAAAAATTATTACCTGCTTCAAGTGGTAAAAATCTGTATTTGTGCGAGTATTCGAGGTGAGGATCTATCGGCATGCTTTGGTTAAACAGGGAAGGAAGAGAACCAAACTAGATTAATTTTCCTCAGATCTATCAATCGTCATGTTACTATCTATTTGTCATAGAGCTTTGTGTTTATTTCATTTGTCTATCAATGGCACATATCGCGGGAAAATACGAGCACAATGCTAGCTTATTAGCATAAAACGGTATCCAGGATTCGGCCGAGTTGTTAGCTTTAGAGAGACTCTTTTGTTTTTGCCGCATTATGCCGTTGCTTGAGCATCCGCTTGTGCCGACCTGCTGAGCGACCCAATACGACTCTGGGTCATCATCATCATCATCAATTCTAACTATGCTGTGATACAATGTTGCCAGACGGCTAGTATGATATGGAGTGAGATTGACAGACAGACCCAAAGTCGATGAAAACCCGCGTAGAAAGTCCAGTATTAGTATACAGAGATCTGGGGGCGATTTTACCCGAGGTCTTTCGACCCGAGATGTTAAAGTCATTTTGTCTATAAAACAGCATAATAATTAAACATTTTGATACATATTTTTATAGGAGGTTGTTTTTTTATTTTCTCGGGCAACCAACGGTTAGGAAAAGGACTGTGAACGCGCATTTTTTTTTTGAGATGAAGACGGAAATATTTATTTTGACTCCCCATGAGACGATTAAGACCATTTCCAGACTGTGTGCCTGTCTTTGTGTGTGCGTATTCCTCTACGATAGCGCCCAAACGCTTCATCCAATTTGGCTGAAATTTGACATGCAGGCAATATGGTCTTGGCAATAGTTGAAAAGGTTGTGGTTGAAATCGATCTACCCTTTTTTATTTTATATAATTGCATTGTCTCCGCTTGAAAGTTGCAGGCAGCTATATTTAGTCGTGTACGCTTAGACGCAGACGCGCGCTTTTGAAGCTTTTTCAGTGGATTTTTGCTAGGTTGCCATACGCTACTACGCGAATGCTTCGATTTTGATTGGAATAAAATAAAATGTTATGGTTATAAGTTCCTATGTTGTTTACTAAGATAACGCTTCTTCCAACATTCCTATGACAGCTATTATTGATTCTGGGAAGTCTTGCCGGAAAAGTCTTGTGGTGACACAACCGATTTTTATTCAATTATTTTGTACCTATAGTATAAGAGACAACAGCCAAAAAGTCACGTAATTGTATAACTAAAACCTAACCTAACATAATATAATTTAAGAATCATAACATAAGAAATGTTAGTCTAACTACCGGGGGACCTGTTGCGCTTGCCAGTAATATGAGGTCGAATATGGTAAAATCTAAAAACAACAAAAATCGAGAAAAGAATCGTTCGTTGTGATAATTTTCTTTTATCTAAAACTAGATGACCCGGTGAACTTCGTACCACCTAAAATTGATTTGATTGTAACTGTTCATAAGCGTTTATTGATCCTAATCAACCTTCCAAATCCAATTCATTGAAACATGGCCGAATCATGTACGGTTTGAGTTTCGTTTGGTGATTAAATGAAAGTCGATTGTAATTAAAATAAATTCAATGTTCAATTTTTTTTTAAATAAATACATATAGAGGGAGGTGGGAAGGGAAGAGTCATAACAGGTAAATAATTTTAATGTGAATACACCTTATAAAATATAGTCATACATACATATTATTACATATTATATTATATTACATATTATATTATTATTATTCACGAATACATATTATTATTATATTGCAGTTACAATGACATGTCAACACCGTCATTAATCATTGCTTTCTTGAGAGCGATAGATGACGTGTTGAATACGTCAATATCGCCGATCTGCGTGCTACAAATTTTACTTATCCTATGAATGTAACAGTTTTGTACATAATTAGTGCTAATATAAAGCTTTAGTTACTTTCTATTACGTTTTCGAGAGATTTAACTCCAGAGTCTAGCCAAACGCACTGATCACAGTGGCCAGACTGCTATTTTTGTGGTCTTGGGACATTCGGGAACACGAGTCATGAAATAACGTGATTTTTCGGTGCTGACGTAGGTGTTGGCACAGTATCGTCAGTAATGTTCCAAGAGAAACAGTCTACGTTACTGCATCAATGCATTTTCATAAGCGGCTATCATCTTTTCAAAAACAAAATGAGCCCACCTTTCACTTAACATTGATTACATTGATAACATTGATTATGGTATTAAATTTCTCAACTTTATAGTACGATTTGGCTATTGCGTTTTGTTCTGAGAGGTGTTCCCTGGACCTTAAAGTGCTTTTGCGACTTTGCCGTTTCTAAAATGACCATTTTAAATATGGTGACTCCACTTGTATTACACTCGCTCGGGGGTGCGTCAAGGATCTTTTACCTGGGACCTTTGCTCTTTAACTTCCTAGTGAATAATTTGTCGGAAACCGTGGACATGTCAGTGTCTCATGTTTGCTGATAATCTAAAATTATATCGGAGTACTGGCGCCTTAGACAAATGTAGCGATCTCCAACGGGATAGATAATTATATTTCGACTGGTGTACCAAGCGACAGCGTCACTTCAACGTAGACAAATGCGTAGTAATGACATATACTAGGTCGTTCAAAGCATTTTCCTATGATTATATGATTTCTAACGATTCTCCGAAGTGTCACCGACGTAAAAGACTTCGGTGACCCCTAACTTTCAGAAGTCATATCTCCGAATTATTGGCAGAATGTTTCAAGCTACTGGGATTCGTGCTGCGGAACTTAAAATACTTCAAGGATGTCACTAAATATACTCCGTTTCCTATATGGCACCATCGTGGGAAGTACGCTAGAAATAAATGGTGTTCGCTAGAAATCGTCTACATTAAAGTATGTACTAGTAATAGTGCAGAAAAGTCCTTAGATTCTTGTACCTAAGGCGATATGGGTATTGTCTATAAATGTATCCGACACATTAATTCTTGGAGTTGAATGGTCATTAGTCATTCCACACTCACCGAGTATCGATATCTTTGACTGTAGGTTAAGTGAATTTAGATTAACAATTATTAATTACTATTTACAAAACTTTACAATAGTTTCATGTTATACAATTTTATATTATCAATTTTATATTCAATTTTCCAGCTTAATTTTCCAGAATTAATAATAACTCTTAGTGTATACATTCTCCCAAATTGTCTATATTCTAAATTACTTAGTTTTAATATTAGTTCATAATATATTTACAACAATTTAAATGTCCGTCTTAGAACAGGCTATTGCCTAGTTAGGGCAATAGCTATTGCCTAGTTGCCGACATTAAAATAAGATCACTGGCAACAGTTTCTGGCATAATATGTCATTGTAATTGTATATGTTCATTTACTATAGAAAATTGAAAATTACCAAAAATTAAAAATATATATTTCAGGGCAATAAAATTATTTTTTGATTATTTTTAATTTTGAAGCTTACTGAAAAGAATGTCACATGAAATCATACAGTATGATTTCACATGAAATTGAGTGTACAGTTACTGTCAGTTACAATATAATTTGAAGTTACAAATTACAAGATTTACAGAAGTTACAAGATTTAGCCAATAG
This sequence comes from Micropterix aruncella, assembly GCA_944548615.1. Taxonomy (NCBI): domain Eukaryota; kingdom Metazoa; phylum Arthropoda; class Insecta; order Lepidoptera; family Micropterigidae; genus Micropterix; species Micropterix aruncella. The sequence goes on from OX155958.1 coordinate 27,531,672, forward strand.
CGTCACCTTAAAATGTCGAGTAGCGGCATAATTTAATGGCAGACCGCGGCAATTTATTGAAATTTCTTGCAATATCGCTGCGCTCGACAAAAAGTACTATAACTATTGAGCTACTATAGAAATCATAAAAATAATAACTGTGCAATGATCGCATTGAAATTTCGTATATAAAATATTGATATCTCATTTTGTAAAACAAATAGATAATTATGAATAAATATGAGAAAGTCGAAAAAGTAAAAAAAACTCGGCATTTCTAACTTGTACTTGTCTTACGGAAAAATACGGAACCCTATTTAGAAATTGTAAATTCTATCGTGATCTTTATTAGATTCTCTATCAATGGTAATACTTTGTTTTGCTTATTTACCTACAAAAATATTTAGATAGCTCAAAAAAACCAATAAAAACTTTGATGATATCTCGAAAAAAAATTGATTATGTTTGACAATGGAATTTTACCAGAAATATCCGCGAAATGACGCGCGAAATTATTATAGCGGCCGTCTATGTATCTATGGTAATAATGAGATATTTGGTATGGATTTTAGGATGCGTTCGAATTAGAAAATAATATTACTGTGCGCTCCGGGAGCAAGCCGCCAATATTGGTCGTTACGTAGTCAACGGTGTTCTGATGTGCAACCAAATTTGGTCGTTACGTAGCCGAAGGGATAATTAAACATCAATGAAAAATCGAATGACAGCTGTCATTAGGGCTAGGGGAGTTATGTTTTAATTAAATTTTTATCACCAATTCTGAAGTTGGATGTCGACCCCCCAAAAAACACTTTTTTGGCACGATTTAAGCGCAAAAAAGTTATCATTGGGTAGGCGTTAAAACAAACTTCGAGTCTACATTCAAAAAATATAACCAAACTTTGTATTTTTGAGTTTTTTTTTTGTTGAAAATTCATGTGCGATATGTTTGCTCTCAAGTGTATAATCCTATAACATTGTTTTCTATTGTCTCTTGTGCCATTCAAACGAATTAGTATAAGGGGCTCTCTAGACGATTAAGCATGCTTGTCAAGCTTCGCGTCGCGGGCTGGGAGGGGATCGTAAACCGCGGGGAATATGCATTTTTGTTTAATATTTACAAAAATGCCTAATTTTGTAGTTTATACCAGGGAGAGTCACGTTAGACGTAATTAATTGATGAATGACGTGACTCCCTTCTATACAACTACAAAATTAATCATTTTTGGTAAATATTTAAATAAAAAATGCGTATTTCCTGCGGTTTACGATCCCCTCCCAGCCCGCGACGCTAAGCTTGACAAGCATGCTTGATCGTCTAGAGAGCCCTTAAGGCTTTAAAGGCTAAATTGGGAATTTAAATAATTAAATGAAATAAAATACACTTTAATTTCATTGATGAATAAGTGTGAGTGAGATGTCAAACTGCACACAACCACGTGGTTCCGTACCGCGTCCGCCGCGTGCAACATACATAGCGATGTTCCATATGTCCCTGTTTTGATGGTCGCCGCCCTTGCAATTTACGAACCCGACCATTAAATATTTTACCAATATCTTGGTTAATATCCAAACGAAAACAATGCAGAAGTCTTTGGTTGATGATGTTTTAAGGTTTTTGTGCTGTTCTTCAAATAGTAAACCATGACTTAGTTCAATATGAACTTCACTGCATCATCATCTTTAGCGCTACAAATCATTGTGAGTTATATCTTCGTTTGTAGTCTTCTTCCATTCAGCATATTAAAAATGATCAAACCATGGGGCCGTTCCTGGAACTCGATGGAAATTCTGCCATTTTTACTAAAACTTCGTTTACACATAAAATACACATTCTAATCGAAATAAAAAAATAAGCAAGCCGATGAGGAGCTGCTGTCAATAATGGTCGTTATGTCGAAAAATCTATTAAATAAACAGTTAAAAAAACAATTCAAGGTTAAAGGTTTTAATATATATATATATATATATATATATATATATATATATATATATATATATATATATATATATATATATATATATATATATATATATATATATATATATATATATATATATATATATATATATATATATATATATATATATATATATATATATATATATTTATATATATATATATATATATATATATATATATATATATATATATATATATATATATATATATATATATATATATATATATATATATATATATATATATATATATATATATATATATTGGAATCAAAGATATAAAATTCTTAAAAGGTTTATATCTAGGGGCGTAGCTACCGCCGTATCTGTCGTATTAATGATACAGGGCCCCCGGGCCACGGGGCTCCCAACGTGCGTAAGCAAAAAAATTTTTTATTTTAGAAATGACAAAAGTCTACATCGGTTATCGCTTTTTTGAACAGCATGCTTGACCCTTCCAGTTAGAACTGCAACTGCTGAAAGAAGTTTTTTTAAATTAAAACTGATAAAAAATTACCTAAGAACTTCGATGGGACATGAACGCCTGTCAGACCTGTCACTATTGTCCATAGAGTCGTCATCAGCTACAAATTATTAAATAAATCAGTTTGCCAAAAAAAAGGCAAGGAGAGTGTATATTTCATTTGAATTGTTTGTAAAATTTTTGGAAAAGTGACAGATAGATAATTTTGATGAATAAATATTTCTTTTAATTTTATGCAAACATGTTTTTTTTCTTTTGTGAGAAATCTTTACTCTTCCTAAGGGCCCCCAAACAAATTTTTATACGGGGCCCCGCTAAGGCACGATACGCTACTGTTTATATCATTGTTTTTTTTTATTATTTGCTCTCTTTTCTATACGTCTCAAGAACGTATAAAACATTACGCCTTTTTGTCTCCAATAGTTTGAGACCTCCTAACATTTCGTAGAAACAAAATAACAGATAAACAAGGGCAAACAGATAAACAATGCATATCTCAAGTACCAAAAAAGTAGCTTCTGGTTTTCTTTAGCGGTTCTTTCCAGGGGAAAAACTCATAGAATCCGTCAGAAACAGTGTTGTCTCTCTTCCTTCCACTTCCTCTCCTAGCAGTGTTGTCTCTCTTCCTTGTGGCAAACGCGGCATTGGTTTTTGACCGGCTGCCGTCTGTGCCCGCAATCATAATAAATACTAGGTATATACAGGGTTAGTTTTATTAGTGAGCATCCGTCCAGTTGATGATTCTGTACATGAAACTAATCAAGTTAATCACAGAAAAAAAGTTTTTTTTTCAGATTTTTGCGATTGTTTTTTAGTCTTTGATATTATGTTTTTTTCACATAAGATTATTTATTCTACAAAAAAAACTGTGTTTAAAAGTGTTTGAATAGTTTTTTTATTTATCACTTTCTTACCAAGCAAATGCATCTTTTATGTAACTTTCAGATATTCGGCAGTTTTATCTCATTAACAAAGGCCAAAATCGGAATTATGCAAATGTTTTTCGACTCCTTTTTGACGTAGAGTATTGTCAAATAAAGAAAAACAACCTAAACCAAAAAAATACCTTTTTATAAAAAGTCGAGTCCAAAAAAAATTATGTTTTTTGGTTTAGTTGAAAGTGTAGAATCACCAACTTGCCTAGGGCTCATCAATAAAATTAACCCTGTATATTTAAACGTCAGTATTTAAAACCACTTTTCGAACCAAAAAAAAATCTCCCTTTTTTTTAGCTTTTTTGTTGGTTTACTGCTCGTGTAGTGTTATTCTTTCATTTATTAAATAGATTGAATTTTGTCGAAAATTCGCATTTTTGTATTCCTATTTTATTATTGACTAAGCTGCGCCCTGCGGTTTCACCCGCGTGGTGATGGAAAATTGTGATAATGATGATAGAAAACTATATATCTTTATAAATTATAGCCTATGTATTATTCTGATGTGTAAGATATATTATTGTTAAGTTTCATCAAAATCCATTCAGTAGTTTTTGCGTGAAAGAGTAACAAACATCCATACATACATTCTTACAAACTTTCGCGTTTATAATAGTAGTAGGACAAGACGTAAGACTAGTCAGTCATCCATTTTTTAAAGATGACTGATGCAGAGGACTCTGTACCTATGCATTGGATTCCCAGTTATGTAGCGTTTGTATAAAAAAAAACTCGACCGGGACGCCCTGATGACGTTCAGCGGCGCGACGCCCGCTCACCGCCGCCCGCCCCGCCCTCGCTGCGCGACGTCGCCCTGCCGGCTGTGCGCTATCAAGTACGACGCCCAATAATGATGCTACCAATACGATAATTTATCATGTTTTCGTACGATAACTGGGCGCTTACATACTTATCAGCATGAGTAAAGAATTTTATTTACATTACAATTTGACATTGTAATATGTATATGCAGTTAAGGAACATTGTCTATTTTTTTAAATACGCCCTGGTAACCAATGCAACCTGATACGCCATGCAATGCTAACCAATGCAACCCGATAAAAAATCAATGCAATCAGGTAAAACAAACAGACCGGAATCATGAAATTAGCGATATTTTAAGACATAAAAATATGAAGTACGGTTGGAAAAACGGATATATTTGCTAGTTTTTTTTTTGCGGAAAATCTGTGTACATCACATGGTAGCGATTTTCATCACAGTTCGGATTAAAAATCTGCGGTTTTTTATAGAATTTCTGCGGTGCATTGCCAAACATATTTTCTATACTATAGAGTTATATATACGAGACTCGCGTAAACAGCGATTGGCAAAAACTCGAAATTTACACCGCCGTGTGGGTAGCACCACATAAATGCGTTAAAAATAAGATAAAAATCAAATTTACCGCATGAATTTTGTAGCACCCGACGTTTCGGCGACGTTGCAGCCGTCAAAAAAAATAATGGCAAACAACCGCGATAATCTGAGAGCACATAAATGCGGTTTTTAATATAAATATATTATTATAATGTGTAATAATATAAATAGTAATATAAATATAATAATATAAATATATTTATATAAATATATTTATTTAAATATAATAATATAACTATAATAATATAAATACATTATTATAAATAATATTAAATTATTAAAAATATTTAATTGTATTTTTTTTACTTTAAAATAAATATATTAAATAATTAATATTTATAATAAAATCATATTAATCTATAATGTTATATATATAAACATACGATACACCAGTACCAAACTCCCACAACTCAAAAAACTATTATCTCGAGAAAACAATGATTAAAGTTTTAGGCAAGTGTTAACACTCAATGCACATTGTTTTACACTAAGAAACTTTATTTAATGTTATAGTAATTAGAAAGGATTTAGTATAAGCAAATGTATATAATTAAAAAAAACGTGATGTTTCATATTAATTTTTGGAGTTTTGAGAGATTTTCGGAGTTACATTTGTTTGGAACTAAAAACTAGACCAACTTGTCTTGTCGATTTAGACTTACAAGGAATACATTATTACTGTTTTATTTAAGTAGGGTACTTAGAAAGGCTTTAGTAATGGTAACTATGGATACTCACGACAAATAAGAATTCAAAAATTAATTACATCATTTATTTCCAATTTTGTTGCACATACTTCTTTAACTTACTTTTAATATACCTAATCAGAATCTTCTCCATTTTGTTCTTCATTACATGGTAAATTGTCATAGAATTCCCAGTAAGACCTAGGAATTGAGCCAGCCTTGCATAAGGAGCGCAGATCTTTCTTTTTTGCTGCCGAGATACCCGGTGGACGTTGATAAGCCGGCTGAAGGGTTGGCTCCACTTGCGTTCTCCTTGATCTGCGATGGACGTCAATTTTTTTAAACTCTTCATTAAAGAAGGAATTTTTATAGAAAATTATGTTAGGTGCTGTTTTTCCACTTTCACAATATGGATGTCCACTTTACTGCCTCACCATCTTCATTTTTTACGAAATTATCATTTTTCTTAACTAACGCCTTAATATTAAAAAAGTCAACGATTTCATTGGTCCTGTATGGATTTCCATTTTTCTTTGCCAAGCTTATTATAGGTAGAAATTGCGTTGGTACAAATAGGGGCCCTGCTTTGAGAGCCCTCTTTTTTTCTTTTTCTATCATGGCATACATCGAGTCACCTTCGTTTTGTGAATGGCCCACGATGAAAAATTTATGCGTAATAGAATCAATATCCATGTTTTGAACGCAGAATAGATACAATGCCATTATAAATTTATTTTTATTTTGGCCCGGACAATTATCGGAGTAGAAGATAACTTTTTTGTTAGTGCTGTCCTTAAGGTAAAGATAAAGGCAGCTGCCAATTTTATTTACACCTCGACGGGCAATCCCTTCGTGCCAAAAATAGCTGTATCCTTGTTTTTCTTTAATATCAAATATAGTAAAATTAAAACAGGATAGTCTACGTTTATAGAAGAAATCATTTCTATTTCCCTCTGGTACTGTAATTACAGCTTGCAGATCGAAGCAACTAACAGTAGTATGCTGAGAGGAATTTCTGACATCGTTTTCTTTCTCGATCCGACTCTTTTCCTTTTCGTGTATGTGTGAATTAAATTCATCTTGTTTTTCCAATTTTTCTGTAGCACTCATATTTTCATAGTTTTGACATGTACAACATGCATCCTTCTTCGGTTTATAGAAAGAAATGTTATACTCTGTATAACATATATAAATAACGTTTCATACATAAGCACTGGCACATGCCAGTGCTAGCATTCGAAACCGTATCACTCGACCACGAATCTGAATGCCATGAAACTATGTCCATAACAACCTATTCTCTTTGCTTAGCTCATCAACAGTTTAAAAGGTAAAAGTATTACCGGGATAACATTTTTTAATTCTGTATAAATTCGGTCAGGCGTCGTTGCTGACATAAGACACTGATTTTGCATCTCCGAGTAGGATTTGTCATCTTGATAGACACTCTCCGCAAGGGAGCGCTCATTTATGAAGAAACCCTCTTCTAGACAGGTATGCTCATTTATTTCTGACCCAGGATACTGTAATAAAAGAAATCATAAAATAAAATTGCCATTGCACTAACAAGATGATTGGACAAGCATGGACGGAGTACATTTTAGTGTTTAGAAAGAAAGCTGCGAAAGTGTTCCAGGGTCATGAGGAGTGTCATTCACCATTATCTCTGCCTCTCCCTATAGTGATCCTCAGGCTTGAGTTAGTATATAATAATACCTATTATTTTTAAAGTCGTGTCACTCAAATAAAATCTATGTAATTAATTGTCATAAAATCATTACATTGTCTATGGAAGGCTATAATATTACCTGGGTAATATTGTCTGTATCAGTATGGGTACGCTCGGAGATCTTCAGGTGTGATGTAGAACCTAGTACTTCCTTTACAGATGAACGCTCATTTGTACCCCCAAGTAGTGTCGGTGAAATAGAACCCTACAACACAAACACAATTGATGTAAAAATAGAAAAAAATGGAAATATACTCACGGCTTGTATCTCGAAACGGATAGCCAGAGGCATCGATCATTATTTCTTCATACGAGCACTCAAACCCACATTTCATCTATAAGACATTAGTTAGACCAAACTTGAACATGGATGCATTGTAATATTATTCTTTCCATTATTAAACAAATAAGTTCTAGTAATATTTTATTATTATCCTAGTTTATTTATTTTTACATAGGAATATAACTCAATTGGCTAGCTCGTATCAATATACTTTATTTCGTAATGCAAATTGCCATAGAACTCTTGAATTTACGTTGTTATTTAGGTAAAAAGTTCATAACCGATAACAAAAAACAAATCATGCTTACCTCTTCGTTAGCTGCAGAACTTTCACGAACCATTGTTAACAAGTATTCAGTTCTTCCCATTTTACGTTTTTTCCAGTCGGACACATACATTTTGTCCTAGAAGCGCTGATTTCAAATAAAAACAGGAAAACATAACCTCAAAACGGCGCGAAAACATGAGCTGACACAGACAGGTGAGACCGAACCGACGATGTTGCCAGTTCCAAACACCGACATGTCATGTTAAAGGTCTATGGAATGAGGTAGATTAGTGCAAAATAACTTCCAAACCCCGTTAACTCGAGTTATTGTAGTATGGAACTGGCAAATATGTTTCGAAATTATATTTCCAAAGTAATTTATGTGCTGTAATTTCTTTTTTCTTGACATTACGGCTTGTAGGTCTTTGGAACTGGTAGATATCATTATTTCACACATTTCCTCATACATAACTCAATACCGTAAAATTTCAGACTTGCATTAGTTTGGAACTGGTGTATCGATATATAAAATAATTAATATTTATGTAAAATTATTATTATCGGTTTTTATTATAAATATATTAATATAAATATATTAATAAAAATATAATAACATAAATATAATAATATGAATATATTAATATAAATATAATAATATAAATGTAATAATATAAATATATTAATATAAATATAATAATATAAATATAATAATATGTTTTAATTTAAATATATTGATATTAATAATATAAACTATTAAAAATATTTAATTGTTTTTTTTTAAGTATAAAATGAATATATTAAATAGTTAATATTTATATTAAATTATTAATAATTTGTATATTTTATATAAACATATATACAGAATGTTTATATTAAATTAATAAAATTGTATATAATATTAAATATATAATAATAATATAAAATTATAATTAATTTATATATTTTACATAAACATATATTAAATAATTAATATTTATTTTAATTTAATAATAATTTATATATTACCCGATATTTATATTAAAGTATTAATATTTATAATAAATTAAGAATAATTTATATATTATATATAAATATATATTGAATAATTAATATTTATATTAAATTATTATTAATTTAAGTCGCGTGAATACCCGATAGATGGCAATAGTATAATAGAATTTTAAAACCCTGTTTTCTCCTATTAGGTATATTTTAGGCACTGTTTTATTTGTAATATCTATTTTGTTTTTAAAAAGGTTTAATATGTGGTGGTAAATGTCTCAAATATTCCAAATATACTCAAGTATTCCAATCGCGCAGCGCTATCTGTGACCTTGCTTCCGGACTATTGTGTTATTGAACGCCATTCAATGCCGCCGAGTTCATCGACCTAGATCAAATAGCAAGGTCAAACAAAACTGCTGATTGATTCTCAAACTGTTGTAAATCATTTGGAATAAAATATATTTTTTAAATAATGTTAATATATTAATTGATTTAACAGTTTGTTGTCAAAAGTTGCTTATTTGCTCGTACTGGTTCACCCATTTTAATAATATTGTATACATATATACCTACTAGCTAGATAATTAAATAAATATAATCTCTGAAACGTACAACATTCATAGTATACAGCATTTTCCCTCTTATTTTGATCATGTTTGTGATGCAGTATCATTTCCACGTGCACCCCCCACCCCCTATATTGTTTTGGATACGATATTTCATTCAGGCCTATGACCGCCCTCGGCCGTGCCCGGTCATCCGTTCATGATAGAGTTCAGCGTCAGCCGGCGGTTCAGTCAGTGACAGTCTTTGCTGCTGGTTGGATGTGTCGCGGGACGACGTAGCGCCGCGCGTCTTTGTTGCACTCGGTTATTGTTCTCTCGGTTTATTTGCGCTACAAATAGGCTGCACGGGAGCATTAATTATTATGCGACACACATCGTACGGACAACGCCAGAAGATTTTCCTACCGGGCAGAAGCGTGAGTCGGCTTTTCCTTTGTGTATGCGTGTTTGGTGTGTTTATGTAAATATTCGCGCGTGTGGCGCCCGGCCTGTCAAATTCAGGAAGCGTGCCGGTACGGATGCTGGCACCCGGTAAAGACCTACCGAAGCTTCTTTTGTTTTATCAACTGCATCACTTATTTATTTAGTTATTAGTTACATACATATTCAAATGCAACAGCACAAAAGGAAATTCATTGGAATTATTGCAGTATAGGTACCTTTCTCAGAAATCGAAAAAACAAAGAAATACTACTAGGTTAGATCATTGTTGGTTGGGATTTTTACCCGGTTTGCATAAACCCACTTTACTTGTGAATTTACGCGACCCCCTTTGTGCTGGGTAATTACCCCTTCGATTATCTTCAATGGTTTTCACCTTGGACTGTATTCAAATGGTAATCACTCACCAGCTAGGTTGGTTTTTCTCTCAGGGGTGGTTGTCTCGAACGATTGGTGGATTCCAACCTCACAAGGAAATTAGTTCGGCGAGAGGCTTCCGTGATAGAACCTCACTTTCCTCAGGTCACGCAGGATAAGCTTCCGTCGAAAATAAACACTTTTTATTCGCGAGACTTTCTTTTATTCGGTCACTTATCTTTACTTTTACATTGAGTTCCGAGTACTTATAATTTACTACTAAGTCCCGGTGCTTGGATCGCGGCGCGTTCACGCTGATCCTTTGCCAATTTACAACTGAAGCTTTCGCTCTTTTCTGTCGTCGATCGCCATTACATTTTTTTTAAGATAGCGACCGCCCTTACCTCTCATTGGTCTAGATCCTTCCAGAAATTTCTAAACACACCCCTATTACTGCGCCGCACACGTTTTGTCCAATAACGAGACAGGGCGCATAACAGATGCAACCCCGTTTGAGAGAGACATCGCGATCATGCTTCCTCGCTTGCACGCTAGAGCGAGAAGCGAATACACTAGTTGTCTCTGTCGTACATTTAAACATTTTATAGACATATTATTTGCTTAATTTAAAAGAAAAGAATCTACCCTAGTACAGGCATGAACCTAGTTGGGTAGTTTTTTAAGACATAATTTTCGTACTACTTCCTCTTAAATAAAGCATTATTATTATTATTATTATTATTGTTATTACAGATTCTCGTCGCCAACGCCACCTTTCCCGAGTACATATTGTCTTAAACATAGGTTAGTTTCAGGTCATTAGTAACAAGTTAATATTAATGTTAGATCGTTAATTTGGCTAATTAAGTTGTCTCTCCTAGCGCTTTACTTTACATTAAACGAAATACTATATGCTATGCTTAATTAATTAATCATGCAAGTTTCTTTACATTTTAAACTATATTATTTCTAGGGTGAATTGTGGGATTTGGAGTATGTATGATTTTTTGTAACGTCCACGGTTTTTATTTCGTAGTCTTTTGCCAGTCGCCTCGCCAGGGAATTTATCGTTACCATGTGTTACTAAGGGGTCCTTTTCACGATTTATTTTGAATGGGAACGTTGTCGGTCCCTGGATTCTCGTGTTTCAGGGTCGACCGCTCGTTTATTTTATATTTTATAGCCCCTTTCTGTCCTTTCCTTTGAGTTATCAGCTATTTTTCAAGGAATCTCATATCCTCGGCGTCCGTGACTAATTATGTTTCCTACCCTTTGTAAGAGGGTCTCACTTTTAGGGAAGATTTATCGACCCTGGCGTCCGCTCTTTCGGATATTCTGAACCATTCCCCCCCCCCAATGGGCTCTGAGCCTCATTGGCTCCTGTCTCCATCTATTTGGTTTACCTAATTTACATCTTATTTACATAATCCAGTCTTATTTTTTACTCATTCACCTATGGGATTCTACTTATCTAACTGTCATATTCAATTTTCCTTATTGGTCTAGTGAGGTGACGGATCTTTCTTATTCAACCTATGAGAATTTCTCATCATTCTACTTAGAATATGTACCGCTTTCCGTTAACTTTCGTTTTTCATTTCTTACGAGACAAACGTCAACTTGCGTTTTCACTTTTAAATTCTAGCTAGACTATTTTTATTTTCTACTGTGACGAATAGACTTTCGCTTTTTCCACTTAGACATTAGTGACAGTTGTTTCTGCCTGATCAGCTGTTGTATGTATTTTTACAAGTTTACTGACAGGGCGCCTATACACTTTCCCGTCCACTAATAGGTCTACTATTCGCACTTGGCCTGTTTTGTCAGGGAAAACTTGAGTCACCCGACCTCTGGCCCACCTTCCTCGTTCTAGGGAAGGATCTAACAGGACTACTAAGTCTCCGATTTTTAACGGAGTTCCCTTTGTCGCCCACTTAGGTCTTTTAACCAACAATGGAAGTACTTCTTTAGACCAGCGGTACCAGAAAGCATCAGCAAGTATTTGCGATTGTTTCCAGTGATTTTTGTTAGATAACTCAGTTGTATTATTCTGACCTACCGCTGTACTATCATCTGCATGGCCTAATAGGAAATCTGCGGGTGTGAGGGGTCTCTCATCCCGAGTATCTAGAGATATATACGTGAGCGGCCTGTGGTTCATCATCGCTGAGACTTCGCATAATAATGTTCTCAGCACATCTTCATTTGGCGCTCGCTCCTTTAATATGGCATATAACGATTTTTTTGCCGTTTTTATCTGACTCTCCCAAACTCCACCGAAATGGGGTCCTGAAGGAGGGGAGAAACTCCATTTTATCTCGTCGGCACTTAGACGATCCCTTATTTCATGGTTGTCGATAGCTGACAAAACTTTTCTTAATTCAGCGTCCGCACCGCGGAACCCAGTGGCATTGTCGCTCATAATTTCCCGCGGCTTCCCCCTGGCTGCTATAAAACGTCTTATAGCTAACAAGGCCGAGCTGGTTGACAAATCTCCAGCTAGTTCGATATGGGTCGCTCTCGTGTTAAAACAAGTGAAGAGTAATCCATATCGTTTTTCCACTTTCTTTCGATTAGTGACGAAGAACGGCCCAAAAGCGTCCAAACCTACAGTGTGGAAACAGCGCCTTCGGGTGGTTATTCGCGCGGGTGGGAGTTGGCCCATTTGTGCGGTCATAGGCTTCGCGCGGCGGATAGTGCAATAGACACATTCTCGTGAGATCTTTTTCACCGTTTGTCGCGCCCCAATGACCCAAAACTGTTCTCTCAGCACTGATAAAATTAATTCAGCGCCGCCGTGAGCATTAATCTCGTGTAAATGTTTCACGAGCAACACCGTGAATCTATCCTTACCGTGTAATATATATGGCCTTTTTGTGTCGAAAGGTGTGTCGTTCGCATTTTCGATCCGGCCTCCTAACCGTATTAACCCTTCCGCGTCGATATACGCGTTCAATCCGAACAGACGGCTGTCTTTCGGCAATATTTTCTGATGACGTATCAGGTCTATCTCGTGTGCGAAAATTCGATGTTGTGATTCCTTGATCAGAAATTTTTTCCCGGTTGCGATATCGTCGCTTTCGAGTACTTTTGACGTGGTTTTTTTTCTACACAGATCTATAAATTTTTTCACATATGCCATGGTTCGACTCGCCCGCATGTACCGGGAAAATCTATCTATGTCAATTACGCTTTCATTTTTTTCTGTCGTTGTTAGTACAAGTTTTGTCTTAAATTCTAACAATGCTCTCTCTTCCGGTTTCGGATCGGTTGGCTCCTGGAGCGGCCAGTGTTCTCTACTGCCACGCAAGAAAGCAGGTCCCGCGAACCATCTACCTTCCGGGCTTAAATCTATCTTGGTGGTATTCCGTGTGCCATCATCAGCGGGGTTGTCGCTCCCTGCTAACCAATGCCACTGTCTTGGAGAAGTGAGCTCATCGATCACACCTAGTCTATTTGCTACAAACTGGAGGTGACATTCCTTTTGTGACAAAATCCACCACCACACATTTTTTGAGTCTGTCCACATAAAGACGTCATTGAAACTTAATGCGCTCTCTTGTTTTATTTTTGAGGCCAGTTCAGCACCTAACAGCGCCGCAGTCAGTTCTAACCTGGGGATTGTCAGTTTGCCTTTCAAAGGTGCCACTCGAGTTTTGCTAGCCATAAAGGATACCTTGTGCTCGCCGCTACAGCCTGTAATCCTAACATATGCAACGGCGCACATCGCCTTTTCGGACGAATCGCAGAATACGTGCAATTGCCTTTTCTCACCTGCTTGTTTGGTAGCGCCATTATAACGTGAGATTCGCACACCTTGCGCTAATCTCAGTTCTTGCAACCACCGGAGCCAATATTTAACTACATCGCTCGGGATCTCGTCGTCCCAGGCCACTCGGCTACTCCATACCTGCTGCATGATCAGTTTAGCCCTTATAGTTAGCGGTGAAAGCGCACCCATTGGGTCCCATAGCTGCATTATTAATTTTAGCGCTTCCCGCTTCGACGGAATCTTATTTCCCGTCGTCAGATCTTCGCTGAGGCGGTCCATGCTCACATTAAATGCTAACTGATCAGAGGCAGGTAGCCACGTCAAGCCTAATATACGTTGTGACGTCAACTCACCCTTTTCCAGAGATACTTGCGCGAGCGCGCGGTTTTCTTCTGGTATCCCGGTTAAAGCCTCGTTTTTATTTGAAGCCCAACCGGTCATAGTGAAATTCCCAGCTTTATGAATCAAATTAATTTCCCTGATGACTTGTTTTGCTTCCTCTAACGTGTCTACTCCCGCCAGCAAATCATCAACGTACGAATCGCGCTCTATTATTTTTACAGCCGCTGGGTACTGGTCCTTAAACCGAGCTGCGTTTTTATTTTTTACGTAGATCGCGGAGGCCGGGGAGCAACAACTACCGAATATTAGACAGTCCATTTTTAAGATTTTTGGAGGACTTTCACGCTGGAAACCTCGCCAGAGAAACAGCTGACTGAAGCTATCTTCCTCTCTCACTTTTATCCGAAGATACATATCTCGTATGTCGGCCGTGAAAGCGATTGCATTTTCACGGAATCGTAATAAAATTCCTAATATGCTATTTAAATAGTCTGGTCCACCTAATAACATGCTATTTAGTGACCCGCCTGCGCCCGAGGACGCAGCGTCGTGAACGACACGAATTTTGTCTTTCTTCGCGGGGTGAATAACCCCCAGGTGCGGAAGAAATAACACTCGAGGGCGGTTTTTTAATTGTTTTTCCTCGACTTCCGAAGCATACCCCTCAGCTAGATATCTCTCTATCTGCTGGCAGTATTTTTCTCCATAAAGACGGTCGGAGTCCATTTTCCGTTCCACTGACCTCAGCCGAGTCATTGCCATGTCTCGGTTATCTGGTACGGAAAAGTTCACCTCTTTCCATAACAGACCTGTCTCCCAGACTCCATTTTTTAAAGAAGTAGTATCTTCTAAGATTTTTTCAGCCCTAACATCGGCCTGAAGCTTTCGCTTTTTCTGTGGCCAATCGTACTCTAGCTTCAGATTTTCTTCAAGTAATTTATCTAAAGAAGGTTCATTTTCCTGATTTAAGCATAGCGCCGGGTACCTAATGTCTCGTTCGAGAGCGTTATTGCCGCCGATAGCCACCCACCCCAGGAGTGTTTTAGATACCGATAGGCCCCCGTCTACCATTTTTAATCCTCTAGAGACTATCAGTTCCCAACAATTAGCTCCCAGGAGCAGGTCAGGTTTTACGGTCGTCGCCTGAGTCGAACGCACCATCCCTCCGATCGGCCTCTGCGCACTTATCACGCTTTTGACCTCCGGTAGATTTAACGAGGCTACGCTGTAAGCTCGTACTACGTATTCCTTCTTACCTAAATCTCCCCTTACTTTGAAGGACACCGCTTCGGCACTGCTATTACTCTCTCTCATATTCCCGATTCCAGAGAGCTGTAATCCCTGCGTCGGGCCTCGAATGCCTAGTTCTATTGCCACGCTCTGATCAATGAGTGAAACAGTCGCGCCTGCGTCTAACAACGCATATAATGTTTTTCTACCCCGGGTTCCAACTACGGTTATCGGTAATACTTGCAGAATGACCTGATTTCCAGATACTGCGTTCGCCACTACCTCGGAGCTCGCGCGCGGCGCCGCCGCGATGTCCGCCTCGTTCGCAGGCGGCGGGGCGGTCAGCAGATAATGATATTTGCCCTTTGGAAACCGTTTATATGCCGAACACGATTTTCGGCCGTGGTTGTGCCCTAAACATTTAAAACACCTACGCATTTTTTTTATCTCATCCCAGCGGCTTGCTAAAGTTAGATTTTTAAATTCTTCACATTTATTTAAATAATGGGATTTCTCACACCGAGGGCACTTAGGGTCTTCTTTGCCCTGGGTATGTAAAATATATCTTTTAGAGCCCGTTTCTTTCTGTCTCTTGTCTCGCGGGTTATCATAACTTTTCCTAGGGAGCTCTGCGGTACACAGACCGGCGTCTTGTGCGCTGATCGCTAATTTCTCTAACCATAATGCGAAATAAACTAATACCGGATCGTTTAAACCAACCCTTCCCCTGTCAGCTAGCCACAGAGTTAATAAGTTCTTTGGCAATTTTGCCACAAGTGAAGCCAATAAGTCTGGATTATAAAGATGTTCTAATTTATTTACCGATTTTACGGTCGCGACCAGATTTTTTATCTGGCACGCAAATCGCATTAAACCGTCTGCATCTAGACTATCAGATAACCCTTTTTCTTTCCTCAAATCCGCTATCGTTCTCTGAATAATTAAATTCGTATTACCGAATAGCGCCTCTAACGTGGTCATGATATTTGTCACGTTGTCAGGACTTAAAAGCAAACCCGTCACTGCCTCGCGTGCTCTACCTTTTAATGCTGTCTGCAAACGCAATAAGTTTTGTGCATCATTTAAATGCATTACGTCTGTCGACTGTTTGAAAATAGCTTTGAAGGCTACGAATTCTAAAGGATTCCCGTGAAATGAAGGTAACTCTTTTGCAAAATGCGGTTTTGTGGACGCTACAGAAAAAATCCTACATACCTCTTTTATCATTTTTTCGCTCGAGCTGCTAATTCCATCGCTGCTCGTACCCAGGTCCGTATCAGCGGCGGCCTTTACCGCCGCCGCCGACACCGCCTTGGTCTCTGCCCTAGCGTTGTCCGCAGCTGCCGCGCCGCTCGCATTCGCCGCGCCGCCCGCATTCGCCGCGCCGTCCGCCACCGTCGCGCCGTCCGCCATCGTCGCGCCGGACGCCGCCGCGTTGCCCGGTTCCGATCGCCCGCCGTCTTCACGCCGCCGTGCCGCTTCTCCATTTTCTTCTGCGAATGTTCCCCCCCCCCCAGGGTTCTGGGGACGTCTCAGCAGCTGGAGTTTGATACTCGGCCCATCTCGACACTCTGCTGGCCGCCGTGTTGTCCCCCGCGACGTCGCGATCATTTTCCTGACTGCTCGTTTCTGTCCCGAAGGTTTCGGAGACAATTTCCAGCATCCTCATAGCATGCCGCGAGTCTTCTTCCGCTGCATCCAGTTCTTCCTGCATCGCTGCTCGTTGAAGGTCCATGTCAGCCTCTTCTTCGATTTCTTCAGCCGCTCTGCGCGCCGTGCGCCGCGCAGCCACTTTTTTCAGTTCCGCATCCAATTTATTTTTATCAGCTTTTTTCTTGGCTTTTTGGAGGTTCACTCTTCGAAGTTCTTCAGATGCTGCTCGCAGTTCCTGAACGTGCTCGCTTCTTCTGCTGCTCTCTGACCAGGCGCGCGATGAAGATCTTGGATTTTCGGATTGCGTGCTTTTCGAATCCATATTTTTATTTTTCTTTTCTCGTTCTTGATCCAAAGTCACTTTTCTTTCCGATTTTCTTTATTCGGCTTGACGGAGGACCACGATGGTTGGGATTTTTACCCGGTTTGCATAAACCCACTTTACTTGTGAATTTACGCGACCCCCTTTGTGCTGGGTAATTACCCCTTCGATTATCTTCAATGGTTTTCACCTTGGACTGTATTCAAATGGTAATCACTCACCAGCTAGGTTGGTTTTTCTCTCAGGGGTGGTTGTCTCGAACGATTGGTGGATTCCAACCTCACAAGGAAATTAGTTCGGCGAGAGGCTTCCGTGATAGAACCTCACTTTCCTCAGGTCACGCAGGATAAGCTTCCGTCGAAAATAAACACTTTTTATTCGCGAGACTTTCTTTTATTCGGTCACTTATCTTTACTTTTACATTGAGTTCCGAGTACTTATAATTTACTACTAAGTCCCGGTGCTTGGATCGCGGCGCGTTCACGCTGATCCTTTGCCAATTTACAACTGAAGCTTTCGCTCTTTTCTGTCGTCGATCGCCATTACATTTTTTTTAAGATAGCGACCGCCCTTACCTCTCATTGGTCTAGATCCTTCCAGAAATTTCTAAACACACCCCTATTACTGCGCCGCACACGTTTTGTCCAATAACGAGACAGGGCGCATAACAGATGCAACCCCGTTTGAGAGAGACATCGCGATCATGCTTCCTCGCTTGCACGCTAGAGCGAGAAGCGAATACACTAGTTGTCTCTGTCGTACATTTAAACATTTTATAGACATATTATTTGCTTAATTTAAAAGAAAAGAATCTACCCTAGTACAGGCATGAACCTAGTTGGGTAGTTTTTTAAGACATAATTTTCGTACTACTTCCTCTTAAATAAAGCATTATTATTATTATTATTATTATTGTTATTACAGATTCTCGTCGCCAACGCCACCTTTCCCGAGTACATATTGTCTTAAACATAGGTTAGTTTCAGGTCATTAGTAACAAGTTAATATTAATGTTAGATCGTTAATTTGGCTAATTAAGTTGTCTCTCCTAGCGCTTTACTTTACATTAAACGAAATACTATATGCTATGCTTAATTAATTAATCATGCAAGTTTCTTTACATTTTAAACTGTATTATTTCTAGGGTGAATTGTGGGATTTGGAGTATGTATGATTTTTTGTAACGTCCACGGTTTTTATTTCGTAGTCTTTTGCCAGTCGCCTCGCCAGGGAATTTATCGTTACCATGTGTTACTAAGGGGTCCTTTTCACGATTTATTTTGAATGGGAACGTTGTCGGTCCCTGGATTCTCGTGTTTCAGGGTCGACCGCTCGTTTATTTTATATTTTATAGCCCCTTTCTGTCCTTTCCTTTGAGTTATCAGCTATTTTTCAAGGAATCTCATATCCTCGGCGTCCGTGACTAATTATGTTTCCTACCCTTTGTAAGAGGGTCTCACTTTTAGGGAAGATTTATCGACCCTGGCGTCCGCTCTTTCGGATATTCTGAACCAATTGTAATGCTAAATGTGAAAGAAAAAAGCTTCTGACGCGTAAATTTTCGAAACCAAATTTACATACAAAAAAAAAAAAAATTTTTTTTTTACCTCAGTTTTTAAGGTTGTTTTAAAAAGACCTAACCTAACCTAACCTACCGCCAAATAGGTGTTTATGTATTATTTTTAAAAAAACTACCGAAATGTATGGGTTTGGCGCTTTTTTGAATGCCTATATCTCGCTTATTTATTGAGACCGAATAAATATTATTGCAGATTCGGAATCAGCGTGGTGAATATAGTCTGGTGACGTTAAAAAAATCAACAATCTAGAAGAGGTACCTATACTGCAATAATACCAATTCATTTACAATACAGAAATTACCGTTATATGCTTCTAAAGATACGTTTGTAAGAACCCGCCGTGCTAGGCACTCCCGTGATAAGGCGAACTCACTTCCTGCGTCTTCTTATCGGAGTGCTACTGTTGTATAAGAAAGAAAGAAAACAAATTATATTATATACACGAGAACACTAAAGCCCAATGATGATCTAAAGCTTAACCTTTTCGATTTGGTACTTATTAGGTATTGCTACCAGTTCTACTTTTTTAATTTTTTAACGTCACCAGACTATATTCACCACGCTGATTCCGAAACTGCAATAACCCTTTTCGGACTCAATAAATAACAGAGATATAGGCATTTCAAGAAGAGTCAAACACCTACATTTCGGTAAGTAGGTTAGGTTAGTTATTTTTAACAATTCATAATCACCTCTATGTTAGTAGGTTAGATTAGTTTTTTTTAACAATCATAAAAAGTAGTTAAAAAGTTTAAAAAACGTCAATCGAAGAAGAATAAAACAATCCGACCCGATTTTCTATCAGATTTAGCATTAAAATGATCGAATTTAGTAGTATGTGGGTGTTTTTTTTTTAATAGGCACGGTAGCAATACCTAATAAATTCCCCGATTTTTTCTGAAATTTAGCATGCATGGACTTTGCCGACGATATCCTCATTTGTGGCCGTTTTTGGACGTCCACTGCGTGGTTTATCCTTGATGCTCGTACGGCAAGGTTTGAACTCGCTCACCCAGAAACTGTTAGTCGAAAATGAAGGTTTGGAGATGCCACGAACATTCTGCAAAATATCTCCTATCTCCGTCGCCGTTTTCCTAGAAAATTTTAATCACCGCACAAAATTCCGTTTTTTTTTCATTTTTGCAAAAGTCTGACTTGCTTCACAAAACTACCTGGTAAACAAGAACTGTGCGACGTACCTATCTGTCCGAAAATTTGTCAGCTTTCCTAAAATAGATAGACGTTGCCAACAATCATTGCCCATTCCGGAAACTTTTCAATCTACCCTCGTACATCATAAAATTTCAATATGACCCAATAAGTGGATAAGCCTTTTAAATGAGTTAGAAATCTTTCAGATTTCATTGGTTTGAGATATTCAGCATTAAAATTTAAACCTAAAAAAAAACAAAAGAATACATTTTTGCTTTAATTTATTGAAAAACTCGATCTCTCTAAAAGGGTTTTAATTTATTTAAAACGTACGTTGGCTTAATAATTTTCTGATTAGATGGGTTACATTTGGCGACAAGTGTTTTAAATGTTTAACATGTAAAGCATTTTTGAAAGTTTTTACTGTCTCGCCTCGTAATCCTCTTATATTTTTAGGAATTTTACACAATGAGACTTTGTTTAAAATGCACTTATCTCCCTTTCCGTATATAAATTATTGCTGCAAATGTAGGCTACGAATTATGTTTTTAGGGTTTACATTGTGCCGACCTTTAACATCACACATAAGTAAATCATTGAAACATATGTTTCAATTATTTAATTGATTCTATCACTATTCAATATCACTTGAAATTACCCTAATGGGAGACAAGGGTCGTTCGGTCGCCCTCTAGTGGTAGCGTTCGTGCCGACACGCCCGCGCCTTGACGAAATCGTCTTTGATCGCGAGCGGTATGACGACACTCAACAACACTCTCCTTGGCTTTTCTGCTGTGCAATTCTGACGCGACGTTTTTGCACATCGCATCGGCTGTTTGACTTCCGCTTCGTCGCCAACGCGGAAGTCGTCTGCTTTGCGTTTTATTGCCTAGTTGAAAGGGATTTCAAATCGGGCGGTTTGCAAATCGATCGGAAGGTCGATGGATGATGATGATGATCAACGGAGTGGTTTCCGAAAGATCTTTCCCTTTTTTACGCTATTTTCCAAGCTCATGAATGCCGTGCACCAAGTGAATGAGTCGTGCTGTCGAGGGACAGATCGACACGACTTTTTTTTAGAAAAAGTCTTTGTTCAACGGAATTACTAAATCCGCATTGTATATCTTTACACCAAAAAAATGAAATGGCAAGTAACTCATAGTGTTTATATTCTTTTCTTTGTGTTCTCGTTTGAATCTTTTTGTTCTTTGGCGGTTCTTTCCAGTGGAGAAACATAAAATCAGTGTTTAGGTTAGTTGTAAGACATTGCCATGTGGCAATAAGCTCGCATTTTTGTATAACAATTAAGTGCAAATAAAGAGTTTATTATTATTATTATTATTAATTTCCGTCGAAAAAAAATAAAAATATTCTACACTCAGGCACAATGAATCCGGGTCACCAACATAAACCTTAATATCTCGGAAACTAAAAATTCTAGCTTATTCAAATAAACAATATTTTGTAGACTATTTAATACCACTCAAATAAAATTATTACAGCTTATTGGTTGCCCTAAAGCAGTGGTTTTCAACCTTTTTTAGATCGCAACCCTCTTTTTGGAAAAAAATAAAACTTACGCGACCCCTATTAGACTGTAACTTAGTTCTCTCGACCCCCTTAGTCTCTTCCACAGCTGTAAGCATTCAATAATATATATATTTTGTAAAAACAATGGCAAAAAGGGCATTAATTTTAACTGTTTCTTACTTTTGAAGCGGTACTTACCTGTTTCCATCTTAGATCAACATAAAGTTTTATAAAAGAAATAGCAAAAAAGATATAATAAATATGTTTCTCTTTCGAAGCTGTAAATGTTTGCATATTATATAATAAAGATTTTGTAGTTTTTCGATTTTTATTTTTACATACCCTACGACCCAGTGATTGAAAAACACCAATCTAAAGTGATCCCACCAAAAACGCTAAAAACAAATTTTAATTATTATTTTAAAATCGAACAACGATTTTACTGCATTTGTTTTAGCTTTTTGTTTCTGTATAAAAAAATATAAGAAGCGTTCCTAGTATTTAATATTCCCTATTAACGTGGTAATTGCGTAACTTACATCTATTTTTATTTTCCTAGTTATTAAGGTTTATGTTGGTGACTGGGATGCATTGCTCCCGAGTGTGTTATTGTCTGTTGATGTTCAGAACGTGTACTCAATGAATTTACCATGAAATTAAAAAACGCTTCATTTTCATTCCATTTAATTTCATTGCGGCCATGATCCTTGCCTGATATAGTTGAAAGGACTCAGTGGAGTTCAAGGACATAATAAGTAAGGAGACAGATTATCTACGCATACTGGTGAGGGCGCTCACATTGTGGCCTGAACAAACACATGTACAACCTCAAGCTCCGGGACACGAAAATGTGCAGGTTCTACCAAGAGGCAGAAGAAACTCCCCTGCACCTCATGTGCGAGTGTGGCCCGCTGATGCATAAAAGATACACCCACTTGGGTGGTCATTACCTCCAACCCGAGGGGGTAAAACAATCTGGCGCCAAAAGCCTGTTGCGGTTCTTAAATGACACGAGGCTTGGCGCAGAACTATAGCAGGTGGCGAACACAATAGATCAGCAATGGCCGCAGTGTTACAAGGCTCATAAAGACCTTAGAAAAGCCCCAAACAACAAATTAAAAAAAAAGGAGACAGATTGGCGTAAAACGGCTGTGGGAGAATCGCAATCTTGCCGCTGGCATAGGGGTACAACTGGGTGATGATTTCTTTTTTGATATCCTTATTCAGTCAAGGGTAGATAGAGAGTAACCGTTCGCAATGGCTCGTCTTTACCGTTACCATGCATTAATTTTACTATACTATTATAGTCGCCGCCATACAAACTGATGACTGGGCCAAAAATCATTAGAATCATGACATCCCTTTCGCACTCTTAACGTTACGATCTCTCACTCAGATCTGTAGTAAAGGTCAGTGTTATGTCATGTCGCATAAAGAAATATCGATAAAATATTATCGATATTGACGATATTGTTTATTACACAGGTTGATTTTTTAAATAGTGACATTTTTTAAGTGGGCGATTCAGTACATCAAACTAAGCCAGAAAATCGAAAATCGATGTACTAAACCACTCACTTGAAGCTTGTCGCTATTAAAAAAGTCAGCCGTCATAAATAAATAAATAAGTATGTAACTTATAACATTGCAAATAACTTATAACGCTTTACACGCAATATTTCAATCACTAGACAATTACATGATTAATGAAATAGTGATTACTGAAATAGTACGTGTATATATTAATGATCGATTAATTAGCTAATTAAAATGTATATTATTTATTGGGACACCTGGCTATTTTCGATTATAGTCTTGTGTTGCAATAAATAATCTCACAACTGTAATGATAATTGAATAAGGTACCTGTATTATATCATTATTAAAATGCATACAACTAGGTAACGAAATATAATATATCCACATTTTAAATTTATTTTGATTGCCGAATTGATGTGGTTTGTTTGCCGACAGCATGTCTACCTGCTTACTTTTCTATAGTGCTTGAATCTAATAGTAATTAAATAATGTTATAACATATGCCTAATAAACCAAACAAAATATAATAATGACTTTTAAATAAATCTTTTATCGTCAAGCGGCCGTCCCTACGCTCAATGGCAAGTACGGGGCCGGTCGTCAGTTTGTATGACGGAGACTATAATCGACGAGGCTTTACAACGTTTAGAGCGCCACTGGTCCGTATTCCGTTTCTCGCAGGTGCCTATCTTAGGGTCTAAAAAAACTCTAAAACGACGTTTAATTTTGAACTGACATTTTGGTATTCCCTTTAATCTGTCCTAACTGAATAGTGCTTATGTAGAAGCTATCAGGCCCTGAAATTGATGTTAATCACCGTCTAGACCCTGTTTCTTATTCCGTTTCTACAACTGTCATGGCGGATGGGTCTTGTTCAGGTCTCACCTAAGAGCGGTCTAAAATCGAGCAGTCTTCGTCTGACGGCCGTGTGTAGCTCTTGTTTCGCCTGTGATTTCAAAGAATTAACGTATAAATATCCGCCCTTCTGCATCTTGTTGGCTCGCTTTGCTGGCGTATTTTCTTTGTTGCTGTTACATATGGCTGTTAGTCTATCTCAACTTTAAAGTGCGTAATTATTACGTATTGAAACCTGTATACCAAATTAAAAATTTACATCTTTATGTAAATAATAAGAGCAATGATTTAATAATTCGTTTGTTATTATATTATTATGTTATACAGTCTAGGCGTGTTCATGGGCCCCATCTACAGTGCGCCGCCATACTGTCATACCACGAAAGTCGCCATATTTAACATAATTATAGAACAATCAGTTTTTGCACTGTTTGTCATCTACACTTTCCGTTTTGTAGTAAAATCTTGATTGCAAAATTGTAGTACGACGTTGATCATCGTAACTTTTTTGCTGGTTACCTATCCACATATAATGTATAACAGAATCATTTTAAGAATACTAATATCTTCTTCGCGGTAATCGCACAGTATCGTTAGTAATGTTCCAAGAGAAACAGTCTACGTTACTGCATCAATGCATTTTCATAAGCGGCTATCATCTTTTCAAGCGGCTATCATCTTTCTAAGATGGATCCAGTCCTATATAAACAATCGTAGTCAAGCCGTCGCCCTTAAAGGTTACCGCTCTTCGTTTCTTAATGTTCCGTCAGGAATTCCTCAGGGATCCCACCTTGGCCATTTTCTATTTACCTTATATTTAAATGATATTGGACTGTGTTTTAATAAGTCGCATCACTTGCTTTATGCAGATGCTACAAAAATATTCACAATTGTTAAAGGTCTTGGTGATTGTGAAGATTTGCAACAGGATTTATTAAGCTTTGAGAACTATTGTAAGGATAATCAACTAATTTTAAATACGGATAAATGTAACGTCATAATATTCACCCGAAAGCATCATCCAATTATTTATGATAAAATAACTTAACTAAGGCTAAAATATCCAGTAATAACTTAACTCGAGTTACCAATATTCGTGATCTAGGCATTACCCTGGATTCCAAACTGCACTTTAACCTTCACATTGATAAGATCGTAGCTAAGGCTTTTAAACAACTCAGACTGATTCTGCGCATAAGTAAACCTTTTACCAGAGGCAACACTATTAAAATACTCTACAATGCAGTGTCCTAAAATTCGGAAGTGTAGTTTGGAGTCCCCAGTATGCTGTTCACGTAGATAGGATTGAGAGGGTACAAAAGAAATGTTTAAAATCATTAGACTTTCGGACAGGTAGCCTCTGCACCGACTACGCAGAGAGAGTAACAACACACAAAATGCATTTTCTGTATTCAAGACGAAAATTCTTAGACAGCATTTTCTTATATAAAATTATTCATAACCACATCAACTCTGCACCCCTTTTGGAAAAAAATCTTTTTAAAATCCCGCGGTCTTCCTCCTCACTTTCAAAAGATACTTTCTATATTCCCTCTTTTCATTCAAACTACGCTAAAAATACCTTCTTCAGACGCTCTTGCGTGTGTTATAATGAAGTTTTGAACGACATAGATATATTCTCAGTGTCATTAATTACTTTTAGGAAACAATTGAGTGATTTGTTGTTGCATTAGCTTTAGTTTACAAATAATAATTCAGGTACTCGTACTAAATGAAAATAGTTCGATCCGACTAGAAATTTACATTGTTGTGGCTACATTTACAAGTTTTGTTAAAATTAATGGTAATGTAGGTGTATTTGTTTAAGTGTATTTGTTAAACAATTGTTTATGACTGTTTTTTTACCTAAATAATAAAAATAAAAAATAAAAATGCTCCCACGTTTTACTTAACTTTGATTATATTATAGTATATGGTATCAGATTGCTCAACTTCATACTTCATTTCTTCACAATTGTTGTTGTTCTGTAGACCCACTTCTTGGGGAGTGTCGTGGCGTTTCAGCATTCTGTTAAATTCCTACAGAGTGGCTTCGGATAAATACTTCAGTAATCTAAAATGCAATACTGTAAGGAGTCTGTTATACTCTTTCTGGCGTATTATTTAGATATAATAAAATATCTGAACCCAATATGACCTATTCGCTAGATCTTTAAAAATATGCAATATATCCGCATTATGGCGCGTTGGTGATGATAACTTGAATCAGCTGACGAACATTTAGAATCCTCCATTAACCAACAGACTTTGGAAAAGGTTTTAAATGCGCGCGGGTCAATTTTGTAACTAAGGAATAGTTTTTCGAAATTGGGAAAGGAAATGCGAACGTGCAAGCGAAAACATTTGTCAAAATACCTGTTTAATGTACCTTGTTTACCGTAGTCGAATCTAGTGGCACATTAAGATACCTCTTAGTTTATAATTATTGCAGTGGTAAATTAATGCATGAAGAAGTTTAGGTAAGCCATTGTGCAGTATGCCTACTTAGTATGTATTCATAATAATGCGAAAAATCGACATAGGTTAAATTAGAACAATAAATATTTGTCACGTAAATTTTCAATGTTTTACATTTTTTGTGGTTACAATTTATTGAATGTATTTTTAACGTTGAACTCCTCATGCTTTAATATTTTTGAGAGATAGAAGGTTTAAAACTATTGGTCCTCTTATAGACGTACTTAAAAAAAAGAAATTCCTTGTCTTTCGTGTGAAAAAAAGGTTTAGAAACCATCTCGTATATCATTTTCTTGCGTATGTGGCTATCAGACTAAATTTCACATATTTTGAAGTATTATACTCGTACAGCATTAAAGCATTAAAGAACTACGTATAGCATTAAAGAACTACGATCAAGGCGTATTCAACATTGTTTTGTATTATAACAACATTGTATTTTAAATTCTTTTATTCGTCCCACTCTTTTAGATTAAATTTGTTTGGGTACTATTGCATTGTATACTTTTATTGTACAATTTATTTATTTATTTTATTAATTTAACAATTCATTTACAGTGCATATCACTAATAATCATATCAATAAAAAAATATATATAATTTAAATTAAAATTAAAATTAAACACGGCCGATACATCATATCGATATATATATATATATCGACACATTAAAGGTAAAACTCACTAAGTGACATTTTTGACAAAAATGACTTTTTTGCATAAGTACACTTACCATGACTCATACTATAAGAGGAAAAAATCTCCAAGCCCTATCTAAAAGGCTTTCCCGCCTTTTTTACTCTCAACATTCACCAAGTACGTATTTTGCAAAACCGTCCCAGAAGAAAAAATCACTATGCACTTACAGAATTTTACCTCTTTTTAGTATGTACATAATGAAACTTAGGTGCTAAGAAGTAAAATTCACTAACTACTTACGCAGTAGACTTTTTGACAACAACCCTGTAGCGTCTCCTACCCGTTGGAGGAAAAAAAAGTTGAGAAATGGATAGTCAATATAACAAAAACAAGAAGATCGATGTGTTTGCCATACAACAATAAAAACAAGCAGTTTGAAGGCAAGCGTCCTAAGCACGCAAATTGTAGTCATTGTCGATTTAACTCTAATGATAATTTTACTGAAATTGAGCGTAACGAAATTTGCCAAACATATTGGGCATTTAATGACAATAAGCGTCAAAAAGATTTTCTAATCAAAAATGTGCGAACAGTGACACCTAAAAGACGGAAGGTGGAAGAATCAAGCAGGAGCGCTCGGTCAATGTCGAATTCATATTTCTTGCAAAATTCCAGAGGCCGTTTTAGAGTTTGCGCAAATTTCTGTCAAAAAACATTGTGCATATCAAACGGTCCTATCAACGCCGCCATTATAGGTATTAGCTTAACATGAACGTTTGATGGAACCGATAGACGGGGTAGAAAATCTCCAGGAAACAAAACATCGGATGAGCAACTCGAATTTATCAAAGAACACATAGAGAGTTTTCCATGTATGGAATCTCACTACGTTCGTCAAAGAACAAAGAAGAAGTACCTAGACTGTAAATTATCTGTACTAAAAATGTATGATTTGTATAAAGACAAGTGCACAGAAAAACACGTAACGTATGTCAGCGAGTTCACATACAGGAAAGTGTTCTGCACATCATACAATCTATCATTCTTCAAGCCAAAGAAGGACCAATGTCCGACATGCAGTAGGTTCGAAGCAGCAGACACCGAAAAAAAAAAGAAATGGAAACAGAATACTCGCAACATATTATTCGTAAAAATGAGTGCATTGACCCTTCATTCGTAACAGCAAATTTTGATCAGCAGAGTATACTACAAATTAATGCCCTTCTCGGGTGTGTCTCAATTCTATTATTCTCGAAAAATATGTATTTACAATTTCACAATCTATGAAGGTGAAGGGTTGAATGTCTATTGTTATTGTTGGAATGAGTTAAATGGCAAACGAGGAAGTAACGAAGTCGGGTCCATTCTGTTGAAATACATACAAAACTTGCTATCTTCGGTAAGCGAAATTTCTCTTTTCTCGGACACATGCGGAGGTCAAAATCGAAACCAACAAGTGGCTGCTGCTTTAATGTATGCTGTTAAAGTCACACATTTGCAGAAAATAGACCTGAAATTTTTGGAATCAGGTCACACCCACATGGAGTGTGACTCCAAGCACTCCGCTATAGAAGGTGCTAAGCGCAATAGAACAGCGTTTACAATGAATGATTGGATAGGTATATTTAAAAGTGCACGATCAGGTAGAAGCTCTCTACGGCTTCCAATAAAAGAACTAAAGGAGCACAAACAACCATATCATGTGACAGAAGTCAAGTTTACCGACTTCAAAGATCTCCAATCCCTGGAGTCTAAAACGATACGGAATCGAAACAAAGATGAATTTGGGGATCAAGTGTCCTGGTTAAAAATGAAATGTTTAAAATTCGAAAAAACAACACCTGACATAATGTATTATAAGTATAATCACATCTCAGAATATAAACGAATTCATGTCGCTGGCAACGTTCGTAGTGGGAGAGAGCCTGAAGGCGATCCGCAACTCGGGCCTGCCTACCATCGCTTATTACCGATATCAAAAAAAAGAAAGAAGATCTAGAGAAATTATGTAGACTGGGTCTCATTCCTGAAGAAACCCATCTGTGGTACAAGTCACTACCCGTTACTGTTGTAGATGTGGAGAGGCTTCCAGAGCCAGACGCTGATGAGAGCGATTCTGAAGATTATTAGGGAATAATAACCCTTTTATTTCGCAAATGAAACTTATTATTTTGTTATTAAAAAAGAAAAAAAATGTATGTAAATGATTACAGTTCAAGAGGAAAAAAAAATTAAGTACATTTTTTTTTATTTTTTGAGCAAACTAAAAATAAATTTCAGGTTTTATGTTGTAGTCCTAAAAGAAAGCATTTATATGTATATTCATCCGAAGAAATGTCAAGATTGAGCTAAAAATAAACGTGTTATGACAAAAAATGTCTTTTTTTTAAAAAAACAATTATTATCTAAAAACTTGCTCACAGCACTTAGTTAGTTTTACCTTTAATGTGACGATATATTTATATTTTATAAGGTTTTGTAAATAATCCGTTCATAGGATGATGATTCGCAATAAAATAAAATTAGTAAAAGCTACTTAAAAAGTAGCGAAGGAAATCCCAGCTTGTATTGGGAAATGCTTATGTTTGAATGAGATATACTTACGGATGTGCACGACTTTCGACGGTGCAATGTAAGTTTAAAGGTCCTTTTGCAGTCGACTAACGATCACTATTCATCCATATATCTCATAAATAGGGCTTATCCTTATGCAACACAAAATGCCTTCAATTGAGACGAATTAAGCGAAAAAATTAAAAAATAAACTATTGATCACTTCGGCAAAGCCGTTTTCTAAATGAAAGTGACATTACGAAATAATTCAAATTTCGAATGCTACCAACATTTAAAATATGATACAATTGGCTGAGTTTGTTATCAACGAGCCATTAAATCGAAATAAAAATAAAAAAACCTCCATATGCTTAATGAAATGAAAAAAGAAACTTCAACCTTAATTTCTGGCAGAGGAGTTTATAATAAAGATTGTATAATGTTATCAAAATAGGGTAAACCTATATAAAATTGTATAATATTAAAAAATTGTAAAGAAATATTGTAGAAAACAGTATAATATTGCTATATTTGATAAGGTTTGTATATATATATATATATATATATATATATATATATATATATATATATATATATATATATATATATATATATATATATATATATATATATATATATATATATATATATATATATATATATATATATATATATATATATATATATATATATATATATATATATATATATATATATATATATATATATATATATATATATATATATTCCCGTCACCATTACAAATTATAACTAATAATCACTAACTAATGATCAGAATAGGAAATAAAATACAAAAAATAAATAATCGTGTAATAATCGGAAATAAAACAATAAAAATAAATGAAAATGTCAAATAATATCAAACAATAGTCACCAAAATTAATGAATAAGTAATAGTAATAAAAAAAAGTCAACGAAAATAATAATAATAATAAGAATTTTCAGGGATAAGCTCTGTCTCCGTATATTAATTTGTGGATATTTTGCCGCGCGTTATGTTTTAGCCAGGAATCAATTTTGGCAATTTTGAAAATGTTATATGTCTTTGTTAAATGCAGTTGATTTGAATTCAGTATTAGATAGTATTTTATTTAGATTTCTTTTATACGTTAAGTAATTGATTTTAGTTATTGTGCCTAGTTTATGTGTTAATATAAAATCCTCTGCAAACGCTAGCCCTGGAACAGGTATAATCCCAGTTGGACTGCGCTGAACAAAAATAGCTACGAAGAGTCCACTCACGCCATTGGTTATCGTTTATATAATGCAGCAATGAAAATAGTTTTAGATAGTGACTATCAAATAACTAAATAAACACAGCATAATCAGCGTGAAATCTTAGAAAAACTTGTTCAAGTCAATCCTTTTTTGGATTTCAGTCTATATATAATAGATAATTTCCTCTTGTTACATTTGACGAAAATATTGTTTTATTTTCCGTATGGAAAGGCTTTAAATGTTTATTTTTTAAACACATGCTTTGTCAGGATTAGGTGATAAATTTTATTTATTTTAACCATTTTTTTTAATTTATTATCAAAACGAAATGACGTAGATTTGTTTTTCAGTGACGTTTTTATGTGGGTTTGACTTCGCGGCGTGTTTTCCTGTAGTCGTTAAACGTTGTATAGTTGTTCAATTGTTGTGTAAAATTTCTTGGGTTTCCGACCGGTTCAATGGTGGGGGGACAACCGGGTAACCCTTGACACGTAGATACGCGCGCCACTCCGCCAGTCTGTGCAAATTCACCGCTGCGTTCGGACACGCGTTTGGCGCTCGCTCTCCCGGCAATGTTCGCGCAACCGCGCGTGTATTCACGGCGTCGACGTTCGCTTTAGAAAGTTTCACCTTTCGTGATGCAACCAGCTCAGTTTTTGGGCATCGAAATTCACACTGCTTTAACCCTACGGCGCGAGTGAGTTTAGGTGCCGGTTTTGATTATTTTTATGGTGATTGTTCGTTGCGTTTGCGAGCTTTGGGAGGATCCGTTTTGACAGCGCCGGTTTTTATTTGAAAGGTATTTAGATTTTTTTAATGTTTACTACTGTTATGTTTACTACTATATATGAAAATTTGCAACGGGCGGGTTTATCGTCTAAAATCTCTACAACCAAACCTACAATAAAGTGTTTACCGACCTCCAGGCTTCATGGATTAACTTGAAATTTGAAACATAGACCCCTGATAGGTCAAGTAAACGGTGCGATTCATAAAATGTGAACTTTTAGTCCCAGGAGAATTCCTCCTATAACATCCAAAGGGGCACGTGGACACCCGAGAAGGGACTCTACGTTCCTTGCTCTGGACAACAGTATTTATACTGGCAAACGCCTTCTTTTATATATTTTGTCTTTCGGTTGGTTCAGTATCTAAATCGTAATGGACACTTTAGTTCTTGATAACTGTTTCCGCCTTTGAAGCATTTACAACAGAGAAAAAGTATATGTGCAAAAGGACTTTCAGTTTTAAAAAGTACAAACGGCAAACGAATACCAAAACTGTTATGATATTGATGTGCCCTGCAGACAAACCTAGTATATGTTTGCGTTAACATTGGTAAGTGCATGACAGAATTCAAATGCAATTGTATTATTTTCGGATTGAGAAATCGTTACGTACAACCACGACTACCAGGGGTTTCCAATGAGGATATTGGTCTTTAACTCGGCATTCTCATTCTATGGTCGTTCCATTTTATTCATGACTGAATATCGTTCTCAATTCTCGATAAAATTTCTTAAAAACCAATGACATCGTTAGAATTTTACCTCTCGTTCTTTTACTTTTTTAACGTGCCGATAATCACAAGTTATCGTGACTGTTGTTCTTTCGTCTGAATGTGGTACCAACGTGGAATAGTGCCTATCCATTGATGGCAACAAGCTGAGAGAAAGTACACAATTCCAATGCTTCTATTTTCTGTCTAAAATCCACCAGGGATTATAAATCCATCAAAGAAAATGGCACTTCGTAGTGATGTAACTATAAAATAAACTGATTAAATTGGGATATAAATAACGGACTCATGTCGGATTAACAAATTGATTGAAATGATTATCCGAGACCTTTTCACAATATATTATGTCAGTTTATAAGTATAAAAATGTTTCATTTATGAATCATTTTATTTTCTGCGATTTATAAAAATAAATCAACGATAATACTTCTACATAACACATTCGTGATTGAAAATAACTCGACGTGCAAAATTGGATCGCGTGCTTGGATGGATATCCTTTTTATGAGATTGGAGAATTTTACACAATGGATACCTCTACCTTTTTTCCTAGTGCTACAATCTCATATTCTCGCACTTCGAAGATGAAAATATTATTAAATAGAATTTTCCCCGAATTATTTGACAGAATTTATTCGCCGAATTTTCCGCTTTTCATATTATCGGCGCCAGTCTTTGTACGCGTCACCTGTTTATGTTTTCTAATCGGATTGAGATGCCATGTTTTCGCGGGTTTTCCAGCTGTCGATGATCAAGTGACGACTTGAAAGTATTATGATATTATGAATCGTATTATGAAAGTATTATGATATTTACGTAGATACCTATATACGGGTGAGTTTTTAATACAGTGAAATATTAATCTTGAATGGATGGAAATTGAAAATTAAATAGTTTCAGATTAATTTTGATACCAAAATGGTTTTTTTTTTGAAGAAAGGTATTTTTTTATATAAATATGTGCTTCTAAAAAGAAGTAATATTGTCATTTTTCATTTCCCCGAAATTCTCTCTATCTGGCATTTTTCTCTCTATCAGCATTTTTCTCTATCTGGTTTTGGACTTTTCCATATTGTCTCATTTTAAAAATTCTATTTGTTTACATACATCCCAAGCAATTATGTATGATGCATAATTCAAATAACAAGAATATTAAAACCATTATTTATTATTAGACGATTAGGTGCTAACGTTACACATTATTTAATTTGTCCTATTAATGTTATATTTGTATATATACATTAATATATATATATATATATATATATATATATATATATATATATATATATATATATATATATATATATATATATATATATATATATATATATATATATATATATATATATATATATATATATATATATATATATATATATATATATATATATATATATATATATATATATATATATATATATATATATATATATATATATATATATATATATATATATATATATATATATATATATATATATATATATATATATATATATATGTATATTTGCCTCATTTTATCAGCAATACGAAATAATTTTAATGAAATATAATATTTTAAATGGATAAAAAAATCTGCTCTTGAGAAACCTCTAAAATTGATCACACACTGTGAACCTTCTCGGTATTTAGTATAATAATATTCTTCTGCGTGAGAGAGGATCCATTCTCTCGCTGCTACAGAATTTAAAGATTGACTCCCTGTTGCGAAATCAGTGTTTGATTTGGGCACATAAGGAATAGCCACGCAATTTTGCTCAATTTTGCATCATCTGGTGTTTTAGTAGAATGAAATGAGATTCTCCTGCTAAGCAACACCAGAAACAACCTAACGATCTGCGAAACAACATAATTATTTTTGTATACTCCACGTATTAATGATCGGATCATTGGCATAGCTCCCGCAATCGGTTGCAGCGCTGGTTATGATGATGGTTAATGTGTAGGTATCCATTTAGTGCCTATATCCTCGCTGGTGCCGAGCTGATTGATTACGCGCGCGGGGCTGAGAGCGCATGACCGTATCGCGGCGTTCAAGGTCGGCCAGGACCGTCTATTTTCAACGCAGACGAATAAACTCACATGAACCCATGTGCTGTGTCACACCCGATATCACCTTCGGCTTTGTTTGCGCGCGTCCGCACTGAAAGCATGGTACTGTTTACACTGTTTAATTTTCAGTGATCTCCAGACAAAACATGTACAATTTTTGAAATTTTTCCAACACCGACGCAATTGCTGTAAATATTTGCGTATCGGCTAACCTTATAGAAGACTATCTACATGCTTGGAAAAATTATCAGGCTCTTATCTGCCATCTAGTTTTTTAATATATTATATATATATATATATATATATATATATATATATATATATATATATATATATATATATATATATATATATATATATATATATATATATATATATATATAAAATCTTTTTTTAAAGAATTCGTTTAAAGGATGACACTTTGATGAAAAAATAAAAATAATAAAAGCCACTTACATAGCTGGAAGGTTTTCCCGGACTGGACTGGGAAATGCTTATTGTTTAAACGAAATGTATTTTTGGATGAGTACCACTTTCGACGGTACACTGTAGGTTTAATGGGATCCCTTTATCGCTAGCGAACGATCACCCTTCATCCACATCTCAAAAACAAAGCGTATCCTTTTGCAAACCAAAATAAAATGTCTTTTTATAATAAATAAATGTCGACATTTTATTTTGGTTTGCAAAAGGATACGCTTTGTTTTTGAGATGTGGATGAAGGGTGATCGTTCGCTAGCGATAAAGGGATCCCATTAAACCTACAGTGTACCGTCGAAAGTGGTACTCATCCAAAAATACATCTCGTTTAAACAATAAGCATTTCCCAGTCCAGTCCGGGAAAACCTTCCAGCTATGTAAGTGGCTTTTATTATTTTTATTTTTTCATCAAAGTGTCATCCTTTAAACGAATTCTTTAAAAAAAGATTTTACAAAAAACCAATCAAATATTAACTATATATATATATATATATATATATATGTATATATATATATATATATATATATATATATGTATATATATATATATATATATATATATATATATATATATATATATATATATATATATATATATATATATATATATATATATATATATATATATATATATATATATATATATATATATATATATATGTATTATAGTGCAATAAAAACACATCATTTAAAATAATGTTTTTTTTTTATATTTTGTCGGACCATCTCTATAGTCTATTGAGAGCAGCAGTGCTCCTATTTTGCCGTACTCTTCGTTAGAAATCTCTCGTCATACTTGTTATAAACATTTATCTTTATTTCTTTCGGCGTTTATGAGTGATGCTAAATGTTAATCTCCAAACATACCCACAAGTATTCTATTTGATTGATATCCGGGGACTGGGCTGGCCAGCTCAGAAGGTCTAAATTATTTTCCCAAAACCACTTCATCGTTGGTGCCTCATTCGAGAGAGCCTTGGCTTTTCCTTTGCTTTGCAGCCTTTGAGTCGGCATCCTCGAACTTCTCCTTGCTGTCTAGCACTGACAGCCTTCCAATTTCTTTAGCCAACGCAGCAGCGAGCTCGAACGAGTTTTCTTCCGATATAGGTAGATTGTTGAACAATTTCCGGTCTTCAGGGTCCGAGGCAATCTTTTATTAACCTGTTCTTTGTCTATAATTGACATGGGATTTTGTCGCCAGATTGGATAGCAGATTGGACAGCAGTTGATGCACACTAAGTTCATTTCTTTCCTGCATTTTTATAGCAAATGGTATATACACTTCAAACGGATAAAACTTCACACTCATGCGCGGGTAGCCTAGTAGCTCAGACTAGTAGCAGAGAAAACATACTAGGGTTTTCACTAAATAGTATAAAAGAAAGTCGCTGTTTTCTTCTATTTGTTTCTCCTCTCTCTTCTAAACCACGCAAAGATTTTAGACACGGTTTCCACGATGAACGAGGAAATAAAGGGTATAAATATTTTTTATAAAATGGCTGAACTATGATTGTGTTTATATGATTTGCCAAGCTTTTTTCTCCAATTCCTTATTAATCCTTATTCAGATAAATACGTTAGTTACCTTGTCTAAATAAACAACGATTTACGGATTTGTGTCTGTCAGATGTTTCACAGCCCAATAAATATTTTCCTCTAAAGATATTCTAGAAACGATCCCGCGTACCTAATCGACAACAATGTGAGAAAATGCCATATTTATCCACACCAGGACCTACACCATTCTCCGTTTCGCCAACTTTCGCTTTTTCCAGCCATTACCATTCGAGGGTTACGCTCCGCGAGCAGCGCGCATACACATACTATACCTATACATAATATTATATGAGACGCCTTTAATTTATGGAGGAAACCGTAAATTTCACACTTCGCGGTTTCAACTTCTTCACGCATCGCACTACGGAAACAACTTTTTGACTCCCAACTTAAATCGAACCACGAGAAAAATATCTTTGTTCTGTTGTACAGATCTAGTCTTATTTAATCAATTATGTATACAATGTTATTGTATATTTGCAAATATTATCTCAGCTACATAACGTCCTTTATAATCCACATCGTTACCTTATCTTAAACAACCTTTTAAGTACTGCTAATGTAAGTATACTTATATGGTCATGATACAATGAATCCAGGTAAACTCTCTCTCTCTCTCTCTCTCTCTCTCTCTCTCTCTCTCTCTCTCTGTCTGTCTGCCTATCTGTCTTTGTGTCTTTTTTTTCTGGTGGGTAAAATGGACGGAAACAGCAGACAATTTCAATTATATTCCTAAAATATTCCGGTGCGTCGTTTGGGCTCAGGATTTCCAACTTAGAAAGTAGTTTTCGGTGACAAGTGACAAATGTTACGGCGCGACGCGTGTTGCATGCTATACAATTTGCAAATCGTCCGTAATTGTTTAATACATACGGAACCGTATTACGCAATTAAACGCGTCGGCCCCGAAACCCTGGAGAAAGCGACGCTTTGCGCACCTCCTCGTATCATATCAGAGCCTAATAGGTGTTAATGAAGGATCGGAGTTTCCAGATACTTAAGTAGCAACTACGCGAAAAATGTAAAACGTGCAGTCAATGAATATCGAGGTTGTTATACATTACGAATAAAACACAATCGAATTTTACCGCGTGAAATTTGAAGCACCCGACGTTTTGGCGATGCTATAACTGCCGTTGTCCATGGAAGACTAAAGTGCTGTCAATTGTCCTCTGTTGCTAACTGGGGTGGAGGGGCAGCGCGCGTGAGTTTTGAAATTTCACCGTGAACTTACCACTCACTGTAACACGTTTTGGGTCTTTCCGCTCGGTGGTTGAAAATATTTTAATAAGAAGAGGGTTCCACGTAATAGAGTTTGAAACCTTCGTCTCAACTGAAGTTCGGAGTTATTCTTATTTTTATGGCTTCCGGGATCATAAAAATATAATCGTTCTTTGGATAGCAACCATGGGATTTGAATGGGGTTTTGAAACTGCACCCTGTGGTTCGTTTTGCGGAGATCTGCGAACACGTCTTGCATAGCGGAACGAACCACTCAAAAATCTAAATTAAATCAAAAAGGCTTCTTCCTTGAAGTTATTTGAATATACATTTAATCGAACCCACCATACAAATATTGCAAAGACGACATATTACAATATCAGATACTTATCTGTACATACATGCTTTCGCTGTTCGGTGAAAGCGCTAGCGGACGTTCCTTATCGGTCAATAATAAATTTGTTTATCCTGCGTTTAATCTGCTATCCATTGCTATTTGTTATGCTTATAATAATATGACTTTATCAGTAGTCAATGTCTCGTCTTCTTTGTGAGATAGCGTCTGGAATTTATAACCAATGTCGATCAAAGGAAAAACTTCTGTAATGTTTACTATTTCAGACATTACAAATTGCAAGATACAGAGACAACTGATTTTATTTGAAGTGCTAATTGCAGTATTTAGCAACAATATTCCCGGGACTGACCCAATATTGTTGGGTCAGTCCCGGAACTCTCACATTGGCTGTGCCATTTTCCTAATGGATTGGGAAAGTATAAGTGCTTATTTCGTGGAAGGTTTCAGGTATTTTTGAGTGCAACATTCAAATATTTAAATAGGGCCCGATTGCGTTTCTTTGTGAACTAAAATTACGCAGAATTACTTCATGCGAGCGAGAGAGAGGCTAATACGTTACAGCGGAATATGAAATGAATGATTGTCACTTTTCCAGCATAAAACTACCAATTGAATATAAAGCGGAATGTAAGACCGGACGAAATGTTTTCATTCAGTATTCGAAATATTTTCATATTCGATGGTTTTATGTTCAGCAGGTAGTTTTTGTGTGGAAAAATATTATACCTAGTAGTAAAATTGTATTACTAGTATAAATAAATTACCAAGTAAATATATTAAAAATAATAAAAAAAACCACGAAAGCCGTTAAAAAAGTGAACTATTGTATTTATATTTATTTTTATTGCGGTTTTTAAATGAAATATTTGTGGTTTATGTAATTATCCATCTAGACACATGTATATTTCCGGAATATACTTAATCAGACCTTTAATTTGACACTAACGATAAATTTATGTTAATTTATTGACATTTGGACATTTAGACAACTACTTACTTGATATTTGGACAATTAAGGTACCCTATGATACTCGAGATGACATAACGATTCTAACACTACCACACAGTTCAAAATCGGTGTAAGCGTTTAGCAGTTATGGCGAAATAAAGACACGGCAGACAGACAGACAGAGAGAGAGAGAGAGAGAGAGAGAGAGAGAAAGAGCTGATTATCTTTTCAAGCTCCTCTCTTATTTACTTACAGACTAGCGACTGTCTCTTGGATTTCGTATTCAAAATCTGAAAAACTTTTTAGATGTTTTTCCTTGAAGCCTAAGTCTAACCTTGATGTTGTCATTCTATTACGGAAGTTCACGACATTTTTTTTTGTTAAAGTATATATTTAAATTAATCGAAATATTGACCCCTATTATGTATGCAGTTTTGTCATTTAATTAAAAGTTACTTAATGCCTCTGTTGTAAAACGTGGACAGTCGATACTGTCCACGAGACAGTGATTGCTTTCAAGGCATTTTTTACTGCTTCTTCGGGGTAGATTTTTTACTCTGTGAAACTATTCCAAATTCCGAGAAAATGGAAGTCTGACAAAACAGTCTGGCGGTTGCGGAGGAGTTTTTAGTTCCAACTCCTACAACTTTGCGAATGTTTGCTGTAGTGTCTGCTCGTACGTTATCCTACAGAAGTAGTGGCGAGCTTCTCTATCATTGTCTGCTGTTCTTACCTGCACACATTTCCGTTAACTGTTATCTAAGATAGCAAGAATCTGTAATAGATAACACCGGCATAGGACGACATATTCGAAAATAACGGGATTTTTTAAAAAGGAATTGAAGTAAAATTAATTTCAATTAGAAATTCTTACTCAATCGAAGTTACTAACTTCAAAGTAGCCAGTGTGTAAAAAACGGCAATACAAATAACCATCCTTCTTTTAGAATTATTCACTTTTTAAAATTCTGTCTTGAGAGTTCAGTTGTCAGGAGGAAATGATTGCACCTTTTTCCGGACCATGGATCCACTGTCATCTGCTGTCACTGCAGCGATTGATAGCATGTCATATAGCGAAATTTTCTCGCTATAATCAATTGCGTAATTATGCCCTTTGTTTGATTTGTCCGCATTAAGAGCATAATCTATCATATACA
Source organism: Micropterix aruncella (assembly GCA_944548615.1). Lineage (NCBI taxonomy): Eukaryota > Metazoa > Arthropoda > Insecta > Lepidoptera > Micropterigidae > Micropterix > Micropterix aruncella. The sequence continues at coordinate 27,571,905 of OX155958.1, forward strand.
ATTGCCCCCATTGTTCGATCTGGCTCATGCTCGAGTACGCAATGATTATCTCTTCGACCTCCTTTCCGACCCTCGACTTAGATCGCTTGTTGGGTATTGTGTCACTTCTTGTGGACGCTTTCATCTTTTGAATTGTTTAGCTTGCAATTGTAACTCGTCGCGGTTTAGTAGCCTAATAATTCAGATAGAGTTCAACTCCGCGATTGAAGATCATATCGTAGTTGTCATATTGTTTAAGGTTCAATTCCTAGGATAATAACATGGGCAAGGTTCGACGTGTCTCCTACTACAAGTTTTTCGGGTTTTGTTGGTAGTTTTGTCGTGGTATATTTTTTGTAATTTTAGGAGGTTAAAAGAGGTTATGTTCCTGTAAGTGATTCATTGTTGATTTACGGCTAGTTCTCTGATGTCAGGTAGCTTTAGGCCAGCAATCTCAATATCCTTTCAAAATTACTCTTCCTCTCAAATCGTTCACTACTTTCTAATTTCTCCTTTGTTTGGTTGATACGTCATCACAAACGCTTACATTTTTAAGATGAGACCGATCTCAGCATGGATCTTATGTCTATGTCTTGGGTCAGAGAGATCAGATAGCGATACCAACATGAATTTTCAGAAGCGAGAACAAGAAAAACGAAATATCTGTAGGAGTAAGCTGAAGTCGGTATCCGATGATGGTGATTATGATTGCTAAATGGAAAAATACTGAGTGTTATCAAAAATAGATTTAATGTTTGTGATGGAAAGAAATAATGTAAACAGCAATAACAACTTTGTTTGAGTGAATGATGCAATATTGTTCAATTGGCATGTCATATCTTTTGGGTCTTCGTCTCTCATATCTTTAAAGGCTTTTGATATAAAGAACTTATTTCTGTAAATTTACTTTCTTTTTTTAATTGATACTTAATAAATATGGTTTAATTTTCATTTCTTGCTCTTTTGCCTTTGATTAAATCATAACTTTGAGATTTTCTGTTGACTTATACGTAGTCTCTATTATTGCAGTTTTGGGATCCTAGATTCGTGGCCTCAATGGCCTGAAGTGTTCTTTGAATCTGTTGCATCTGTTGCACCGACATCTGTTCATAATGAATTGGAGCTGTTCGGGTTAATGGAATGTTTGAGGAAAACTTATGGCCAGTTCTTGACCCGGCAAGGGGTTCAAGGATATCCCAGATTAATTTGGATGTGATGCTCCTTGCGTTTATTAGGGATCTCAGAGCTGATGAGGTTCTTGTATATCTTCTTTAGGCGTTATTTCAGATTGAAGTAATTTTGCTTGTTTTCTTAGAGTCATTGTTATTTTCGCCCCTCCTTCAATAGATATTATGAATTTTGTATTTAATTTGGTTGAGTATTCAAACACTTCATTTATTTCTATGCGCTCATCAGTGTAAGCTAGAAAATTATGAAGGGCCATTACACATCGCTAATAATCGTATGTAGTAATGTTGTTACAAATAGAACTCGTTCAGAATTTCACCCGACACGAAACCAAACCCGGGTCGTTCCCAAACATGTCCGCAAACGATGTCTTCCGGCCAATTATATCATTGCATCGGGCGAGAGTTGGTCCGCTATGAGTGAAATAATCGATTGCTGCTATCAAGAGTGGTGAACCGGTGCCTTTCGCAACATCTCGTCAGGTGGAGTCGTTGCCGTGCTCGTACCGTTATAAGTCGACTCGGTTGTATGTAAGTCGAGTCGTCGCTAATGGCCCTGTTGGGTTCAATATTTGGCCGTATGAGGCGATTTAACGGGATGACTGGCCCCGACTCGGCAGTGGGGACTAATCTGCAACTAGGACGAGACGAGTTTGTAAGACGCAGAATCTTTGTATTAAAAGTGACATAAAATTAGGCGGATTTTTTTAAAGCCCCAATAGACTTTTTCGCCATCATCACTAAAAAACATCGTTGATACAGAAAATACGCATTCAATAATTCTAAAAGAAATCAACCAAACTGATTAAGGTTGCTCCATCAACAGTAGTATTCGTGGCGTCAACTAATTTACTATTGTATGCGTAGTAACAACATGCCAATAATGAAAGGGGAATTCAAAAAGTAGCCAAAGTATAGAAGTTTTCGCAAATATAATTCAAAGAGGTTATCGCATATACAATCGTTGAGAGGTTTAAAGCCTTATTTTTGATTATTGTGATTCTACAAATAGTTAGTAAGCCTTCACTGTTGCGAGCCAACATGCCACAATAATTTAATCGTTATTGCCGCCATAGAAATAAAATTAAAGGTATGCTATACCACACTCAGAATGTCATATTCGTTACCCTAATGGATTACACATCCTTATTAAAACTTCTATACTTTATTTAGATTTTACTCTTAATTTTAGCAATAGTTTCTGCAAATATTTTAGCAATAGTTTCTTTTTAGCTGTGTAAATTTTTCAATTGTTATTTTTTTATGCAAATATAATAAATACTACTTTTAATAATCATGGCATTGTTTGTTTGTTATTTTTCATAGAATTATAGGAAGCATATTTTCTTGTAAAAACGAAGTTTTTATTTAAAATGGTGGAAACCACATTGGCAAAGCGACCTATATATATATATAGTGACCTATATATATATATATACATTATAGTGACCTCATTGGCGTATTTAAATATTGTACCAACGTATACATCGCGTTTCGAATGCAAATTCGAACATTTTAATTTATAAATTATATAGTGATAATGTAGTATTGTTGAGGGTAGACATCAGGGAATAAATAATTCACCCATTCTCGACGTCACACGACCGATAGCAAAAAACAACAGTATATTAAATTAATACAATAATGTTAATGAAGAGCGCATGGCGGGTGTGTGCAAGGAAGTATCGGGTGAGGGGGGCGGCACGGGGGACGCCTTCTAACTTTTTTGAGTAAAAAATAAATTCGAGAAAAATTGAGAATCAGGGAAATCCGCGACTAAAATACCTAGTGTTAGGCACGAATCCGTGGGGGGGGGGGGTAGTTGGGATTTTCGTAGCACTTTCCGTTTCGTTTCGCATTGTTTCTACGCGGTTACAGAGTTCGCCTCGTATGGTTGAACGGGTGGCACGTCGTCCTTGTTTCCCTGTTGAACTTTTATCGGTCCGTGACCTCGATATGGTTGGTCTCTTACTACGCCTTAGCGCACGGGTGCTCTGATGCGCGCGTTTGTTAGTAAACAATGCCGGTACATTCACTCGCATATTGTTGGACCCTCACTCATATGGTCGGACACAAATGCATAGTCGAACGCTCACCGGTTGCACATTCACTCGTATTGTCGAACTCAGGCACTCACATGGTCAGATGCGCTGCGCATCTTACCTTATTACGCATTTTTGGTATATTCTACGTTGTTGTTGATATCAGGCTCGGTATATTGCTAACGGGCATCCAACCATCTCATTCACACGCGTAGGCTACGCTGATAAAAGAGCGTCGTATGCGGTGTGGGTGAAAGAGACTGCAAGATGATCTTGCTTCGACTTACTTCACGCGCAAAGAGCATGTGTGAAAATTTATTTTTTTTAATAAATAAATCGAAAAATAATCGATAGCATAAAAATCTGTCAAGCCAGTTTTTTAATCCTTACAAAAGTTTTTGACGTGGAAACGTCTTTAAAAAGGTTCCCATACCTAAGGTCCCGCTAGAGTAAGGACATAATTTTAAAATGTTTATGTAATATTCGTCGCGAGAAGTGCAACATGAGCCAACGTGTATGTTTTCCGTTCAAGCAATCTCATTAAAGTCTACTACGCGCTAGCCCACAGCACGATTACATATGGAATATTAGGATGGGGGGGTTCTACAGATTCGGCGTTAGATCCGCTTGTTAAAGCGCAAAAAGCTCTCCTGAGGGTCATGTCCAGAAAGCCACATCGATATCCAACAAACGAACTACTAAAAGAGCTGAGACTTTTGGACGTTAGACAGATTTATGCAAAAGTAACCCTACTTTATTATCTCAAAAATCCGCACATACACAACATCACTGACGACAAGATTCTAACTAGAGGTTGCGCGTCAGAAAAACATCTAATTAAAAAAACCAAAACTAAATTTGCGCAAAGGCACTTTAGTTGTGTAGCTCCTAAACTCCACAATTACTTTCAGGATAAGTTAAAACAATGCAAAAGCTTACATATGAAAAAGGGGAAACTTACTTTGTTGCTGTTTGAGACCGGCAGGGAAAAGGTAGCTGAAATTATTACACATATCCTCGTTTAAAACGACGTTATCAATTTAATTTAATATTACAATTATATATTACTGATAAATACGTGTATGTAAATGCAAATGTATGTAAATAATAATAGTATGTAAATAATACAAGTAGGTAAATGTATATATTTATATATAAATGAGAATAATATATGTATAATGTTTAATATTATATAAACATGTAAAATATCACCATAGTTCTATAATTGCAGTATAAAATTACGTGCGCATCTTAATTTAAAAGAAAAGAATCTACCCTAGTACGGGCATTAACCTAGTTGGGTAGTTTTTAAGACATAAATTTTGTACTACTTTCTCTTAAATAAAGCATTATTATTATTATTATTATTATTGGATGTAATAAGCATATTTTGTGATTATACTCCAAAAATATTTGGTGTTGAATTTCATATCAGCTTGGACATGGTGAAAAGTTACTCCCCAATAATTGCGGAATTTGAAGTACGCGTTATATTTATATTTAACAATACTACAGAAAAACCAATTTTTGATGTATCACAATTATAGTTTTATTTACAACTTGTAAACAAAATAACTAAAATCAAAGGCTTGGGACAAAACAAAATCGCCATGTACAACTTTGTTAAAAAGACCCATCTACAAGTTAGAATAACTTCTAGTTGTAGTCGCTACAATGATTCGAGGAACTAAGAGTACATCACTGTTCATCTGCTATCCATAACATTAAACCATGTGATAACCGGCAAGTGGTTGGATTTCTGTACGGCACCATATGCCATGCTGAACCGCGTGTGGTTGTCACAATGCTATTTTTATGATTTCATTAATAGCATTTTATTAACCTCCTCTAAGCGACGTTTCTCCTTTTGGGAGTCCGTCTCCGCTCTTCATCCACATTGCGTAACTTTTCTTGTTTTGAAGATTAATCTCCATTCTGACTTATTTTTTGTTGGTGGTAATAACCCTTTTCGGTGTAGTTTTTTTTCCTTTATTCTTATTATACTACCGTTAGCCTAACCCGCACACGAGGCTGGCGCGAAGCAATTTCATTTACCTAAAAAAAAGAAACAAAAAAAACTCAAAATAAAACTTCTTCGCGCTTTAGAACCTTTAAAACCAGAAAAAATATATTTCTGTCCGCTTATCCATTTGATCTCTGTCTTCTGTCTCTCCTGTCGATATCTCAAGAACGCGTTGTCCGATTTCGAAAATGCTTTATTCAATCTGATTTAATCTGTTTTATTCATCAATGGCTTCCTCACCTGAACCTGTCGTCGACTTTATATTAGCTATCGAAATTAATACGAAAAACAAATTATCGAAAGAATTTTTGACATCGGACTGTACGTTCTTGTTACAAAATTTAAAGCTAAATGACTTAAGGCGACATAAGACCTCAGAAAAATATCCGAAATGGGCGGACACGCGAAGAAATAGGCGGAGGCAATTTTGTAGGGTTTGACCAATAAAAATCCAGCGTTGACGAAGCGCCAGGCACGATTCGACTTGCGCTCGCGCCGGCGACCAGGCACATACTAAGCTTTCGATTGCAGCGCTAGCACAGAATAACTGTTTTTGCGCAGTGGTGTTTTAAGGGTGTGTTAAAGCATATTTAGCGTAACTCTCAGAGCGCTCTCACGTTTTAATTAGTTGTAATTAATTTAGACCCAAAAAAATTAAAAATGTGGTTAAGTGCGTCGCTAGAGATTTAACCAGTCAATAGAAATTAATTACAATAAAACACAGTCACCGCTTATATTGTAGGAGTAAGAAAGTATTTGAAATCAGATAAAAGCCTGAATATCCAAGACAGTGTGCAACTTTTTTGAGTCTAAATTGTAAATTAGTTCCTTATCGAGGGAATCGCTTAGAAACTTTTTTTAATTATTGCTATATTTTTCAAAAAATCATAAAACTAAAGATTTTTAGATATGGTCGTTCCCAGGTATCATGTCACCTTAAGGGGCTGTAACTCCTAAACGAATTATCGGACCTATTTTTTTTTCGCCAAAACGATTTATTCGTCATATGGATGAGATGAATAGAGCAGCTATATACAAACCGATCCGAGCCCAGCTCTAGCGCTTTGAAAAGTACTTGAACGTTTAATCTTACTACAGTTATAATTTTATTTCTATTTATTGAATTAGTTCACTGCAGCTGTATTTTTAGAAGCTTTTATAAAATATTTAAAACTCCAGCTAGTGGAGCGTCGTTGATACTGCAGGGTTTGATCAAGGCAATATATTGAAAGTCCTTGTCATGGAATAGTACTTCCCTATACTGTGGACGCGAATATCCAGGGCTTTTATCTACCTACGTTAACTAATGTTATACGAATCCCGAAGGCCTTCATCCCTTCTACCTCATACATTTCGAGCACAACTCCCACACAGCACAGTACATACGTATCTCAATAGCATAAATTCTCTTACGTAACTTGGAATACGAGAGACGAAGCCGCTGGCACAGAATATTTATTAGTACCGCTGCATGGTCTGTCTGTGCGTGGGAAGATGTATAATCCGGAAGCTCATTGTAGTTTACTCTACGTTATGTAAGGTACACCTTTAACATATAATCCGAGATCCTGAAGTTGAAAGATGGTATCGTCTATTCTACACATACTGAAAAGGCGTAACAGTATTGTTTATTATATTAGATATATATGTATTTATAAAAAATCTGTTGTGTCACCCCAAGACTTTCCTGGCAAGTAGACGACCCCCTCTCCTCCAACGTTAACCCCCCCTCGTGCGCCAATTTGTAGTATAATTGTAATATTTTCCGTGGTATTAAAAAGGCTTTAATATGGCGTACGTACTTTAAATATATTTTTTGTCGCTTGTATAAGAGATATTCCAACCAAAACGTCACAAATAGAGTTGTCAACTACAGCGGGCGAGCCCGTCACCTCAGGAAGTTTTAACGATTAGTCGTTCTGACTCCCTGAAGTGAGCGCAGAAGACTTGGACCAAAACAGTGCACCGTCAAGCTCCGCCACATGCCCGTAAGAGGCCAACGCCTTAACCGCGAGACAGCCAGGAGTGTTACCCAGCGGGCTTACACTCACGCCCTTACTTCCAATTGTGACCAGATTACTCCAGTCTCTCGATTGGCTCCGAATTCGAGGTCGCTTGCTCGGTCCTCTCCCTTACGAAGAGGGTGAAACGGTGTGTACCGAATCTATCGCGGACCACGGCATCCTTTGCCCGGCTGTTCACCCAGGATCGGGTAGCCGATGGTCGTTTCAAGAGCAGTCGCCGTAAGGTCCGCGACCACCCCCGCTCTATCGCTCAGTCAGAGTGCACAGTCGATTGGCTTACGCCGCACGGTGCGCAGACCGTCCAGGAGCGCCAGAAGGTTGATTCCTAGGGAAAACTAGCCCTAAGGCCAGAGTCCTACCCAGGCTTACACTTCATGCGTGGAGGCCGCCATATGAGTGTTGACCCGTGAGTGTGACCAACCCTGAACAGAATGGGACCCAATTCAGCAAGGGCCCGTTAGCTCCCACCAAAATGTCACAGCGTGATTTAGGTCCAACAAGGCATCTGTGTACCGAATTTCAAATCTCTAAGTCCAATATTTCGAGATTGATGTAAGACTAGCGCGCCCTCTGGTAGACCGATTTCAATTACAACTTTTCAACTCTTGCCATGACCAAATGATGCCTGCATGCCAAATTTCAGCTCAATCGTATGAAGCGTTTGAGCGCTATCGTTGAGGAATACACACACACATACACACACACACACACACGTACGCAGACAGACAGACACACAGACAGACTTCAGTTTGGAAATGGTCTTAATCTTCTCGGGGGAGTCAAATTGTATATATCCGTCTTCATCTCGAAAGAAAGAAACTGCGCGTTCACAATGCATTAACTTCTCGTCGGTTGGTAAGGCTGGTGGGCCGGTAAAGTAAAAGGCGTAACATACCGCTTTTTCCGTATACGGAATTAGTACAAGATTGAAAAGTGTATTTTCTGTGAAATTGCAATTTTGTAGATACGACCTTGAGACCCTCGATATACATATATCTCTATTGTTGGTGAGAAAGTCTTAAAATGCTGAAATTGCTATGTTTCATCTTGAAAGGGGTCAAAAACTGCGATAATGCCCACTAAAAATTGTAAAGCGATTTGAACCAATTTCAGATTTTTTTATATGAAATTATATTTTGTTTCAGTAAAAGTCAAATTCACTTATAATATAATTTTCTGTTGATGAATGGGGTTAGAAATCGGCTCGATACCAAAAATAATTGTCTTCGTGGCTATAATTCCGTTTTTGGTAATAATTTTATTGCTCAGTGCCTACTTTATTAATTGAATTGTTATGTATATACAAACGGAAAACACGAATCAATTCTTCACTTTTTGCTTAAATTTTTGTTTTTTTTTCAAATAAAAAAACAACAACCTTTATCTAACACTACGTGTAAATTAAACTTAAATAATTTGTTATATTGCTGCAAAAGTGAGACTTCGAAATCATTTTATTCGGGTTTAGTTGTATCTTCACCGTAAACCATTTCTTACCGAGAGTATTCTACTCTATCTCTATATATACCAAAGGATGAAGCGTTGTGAATAAAAAGAAGAATATACAAAACCCACATGGAAACCAGTGAGCGAGATTTGGCCGAAATAGTTTAGGGTTCTTTTTCTGTAAAAGGAATTTCTGGTTTTTGGGCATACAACCAACTTCGCAGTCTATAAAGACTTATGATTTACCAATGTCTACTGAAACACAAATCTCTATTTTCCAGACCACATGTAAAGCGTAAATCGTTTAGGATGCTAGTTTCTCCGAAGATGTTTGCCTACTCTATTTTAATATATGTTAAACTCGATGACCCGAAGAACTCCGCAGTGAGCTACCGTACTATACTATTTCTATGACTCAATTTGATATATACCTACTATTTCTCTGATTAATTGTTCTGAAAGAGACCGGTTCTAGACCTGCATTGGCGTTTTCACGACTGCTGCTTGCGTCCGTTTCCTGCGTCACCATTTTTACCAATTTAGGTCAATTTTTCCTTATGAACACCGGCTTTATCAGTTACATCATTGCTGTTATTCCCATGTACTCCATTTAATAGTTTTCCTCGAGTGTTTAGTGTATTGTATTAGCAACACCTGCGAGTTTAGTGTCTGCGTGTATTCCAATAGTTGAAGTATCTGGAGACAATGACGACAATGCGCCGTAGGTACTTCTTACTAGAAGACAAGAGATTATATTTTTTGTTCAAAAGATGTAAAACATCGTTATTCCTATAGATAGCAGTACACACTATTACTAATGGTAGGTAATTACAACAATCGTTAAATACTACATTAATATTACTATAATAATAATAATACCTACTATTAAATTGCAATGAGATCAGGAAACATCTTAACAGAAATGCCGTTGTTGTAGGAGAAGTAATTAACTGAGAATTAATGAAGATTTTGTGTTATTATTCAAATAACCTAATTTCGATTTTTAACCTTAGTTTTAGATTTCCACAATTAGGTAGAAAATCGTAATTAGGTATTTCTCGCCTAATTACAATAAACATGACATGCGTACTTTAGACTCAGAACATGTGAAGCGTAGTATTTTTAACACATTTTTTTGTAAAAAAAAACAATCAGGCATTCGAATACTTATTATGCCGAAGGATGCTTATATTGTATATTAATTGGTACGTCGTGTACTAATTGGTTCATAACTAATTGGTACTTCAAGGAATGGGGAAAGAGTTGGAACTGCTCACAACAATTAAACGATGGAAATTGGAATACTTCGGCCACGCTATCAGCGACAGTACGACTTTCTGCAACTCATTGTCCAGATAAAAATACAAGGACGGAGAGGCCCAGGAAAATACCGAATTTAAAACAATGGTTAAGCACAACTTCTCTTTTCCGGGCAGCAGCATCGAAAGTTGAAATAGCTAATGACCTCTCAAGAGAATAAAGCAACTGGAGAAAATGACTCATATTTACTAAAAAAAAATCGGTTAAGCACGTCTCTCCTTCGGCGACGCCGCGTATTTTGTTCATTCTTTATCGCTGGTTGTTCTTTTAGGCTTAGCAAAAGTAGACGTTTTCATGCTGTCTAATCTTTAAATCTTAGTTTAACTATAGGAAACCGAATATCTTAAGCATAATGTAGCAATGAACTGGGTTAATGGGCCATGACGCTTTTTCAGTTTAGAGAATATTTTCCTAAATGAAACCAGAAATAAAATTATTAGTAATGTTACGTATTCTTATCTAGACAAATTGGGCCATTGCGATTGTTAAATTAAGTACTAAGTTGGAGACATTGCAACAGCAACAATTCTTTCAAAAACAAATAAACACGGTGGCATAGTACACGGCCCGGGAGCATAGTGGCCAGGTGACATGATCTTACATTGTAAGGCTCCGGGTTCGGTTCCCGTCTGGGTCACCTTTTACGTTGGGATTCAATTAAAAAAATTGCATTTCAATTCTGTCGATCGAATGCAATAATAGAACCCACACTAACAAGCCTGTTTTACGCACACATACATATACCACAGTATACCGAGACAACAGTAGACTCTCTCGAGCGACAGGGCGTTGCGGGAAGAGGGTGCAAGGAATGTGGGCATAGGGGTACCGTCTCGACGAACGCCTTTGGTTAGCGTTACGCGCAGGTAAAGGCTGGTGACTTTTTCGAACGTTTGCAAAAGCGGCCGTAACATCCAGCGGCCATATCCGAGTCCTTATGACTCGTGACGTATTCGCTTCGATTTCAGTTTTGTTCTAAGAGAAGTTACTGTTTGGTGTACCTACTGGGCATATATACACACTTCATAATAGGGTTGGTTGGAAGAGATTGTCGTATGATAATAAACCCGCCCATTGTGAAATTTCACAATAAAAAGTACAAACAAACAAACAAACAAGATAATATCAGCAACGAATTAAACGTTAAAATAATCGAATGCCACAGGATCAGAATGTGTTTTTTTCGCACAAAAACGTGTTTTTGGTGTTACGCCGGTCGTTAAGAAGTTATTTTTTAATATTCGATACCGGCGCAGGCCTATCTCTAGCACGGGCGTCGATGTCAACGCCCCACACTGTGGCCAAATCTGGGGCAAATCTTGTCGACCGACCGATGATAGCATATCGTGTTGTGCGAAACTATCGCCGAATGGTGTGTGTTTGTATTTTACGGCGTTTTACGTCACTGTGCACGGCCTTTGCCAAATGAGTGATTAATTTCCCCTGCTGAAGTCTGGACTAATTTTAGCGTGCATATGAGGCATACGGCCGGGTGAATCAATATCAGCTGATCTTGGGTAGTAAACAGGGGGTGGCACAGTATTAGTAGAACAATAGAAATTGCGATGAGTTATTTTAAATAGGGGGACGGGAATACGAAAGAGCCGAAACAACATATCCTATAAAAAAAACTAATTTCCATAGTACGAGTATTTAGGAGTTTAACACAATAAGGCTTTAATCAATTAGACCTATATTATAATATTTAAGTTTATATATTTCGTAATATTTTTGCAGTTGTGTTTCCGTTTGTTGAAACAAAGTGTTGTTTTTCGGGTTTAACATGGCATTGACCTTTAAGAAAACATACCAAAATCCGAAAACGTGTATTATTATCACTGCAAAAAAAAAACCTTAGATTACAGAGGATCAAAGCCAAGAAGTAGAAGAATTGGATGAAGAAAAATACTATGAAGATGAATAAACAAGCAATAATAAAAGAAACACTGAAAAAATATGAAAAGGAACCATAAAATTAGCTTGATTGTAAGGTTGATGAGAAAAACGTGAATCATCTAAACATTTAAACGTATCCGCTTAAACGTTCTTTAATCTTAATGTATCAACGCATTTTAGTCGAATGCTTCGAAAGTTTATTTATTGTGATGTAAGGCATTTTACATAATTAATTGAGTGTTATTATAGAATCGTCGCTAATGTATCGCAGACTCGTGCAAGTTCACTCGAGTGATGTTAAAAATGGTGCGATTATTCTGTTGATGTATTATGATGTATGAACTGCTGTGGCGATTACTCTTCTGATTTATAGGACATAGACCTACGGTGGCTCCATAATAAAACGAGAGAGGAATGAAAATCATATCATAATAAACGTATCACAAACATCAAGGTTACCAGTGTTGTAGAATATTTTAATATCTTATTTTCTTATTCAACCTTTTGACTTAATTTTAATTTTTAATTACTATACATTTTATTTTGTTCCGTTTGTAATTAAGTAATAAATCAATTACAGTACCACCCCGACACGGACACGATATGTTTATTGGTGTGGTAAAATTCGAAAAAACTTTATAATGTGTTTATGTTGTAGTAGTTTTAAGTTTAGATATAGAATGAAATACCACATTGATAATAAAACATTGAAACAGAATCATTGATTTTATAGTGTAATTACACTATACAATCAATGCCAGAAGGTTACTCATCAATCGCATATTCCCATTCTGTCTCAGCCTTACTTTCGACGATGTCCCAATAATCATCCTTGAATAAGAGTTGCATAATCTGCAATTCAATATCATTGTCCAAAACACTCGGGTTTTCTGGTCTCCCTACTGAAAGCATTTCTGTCAATACGTACTGCCTAATTCTCAAATTTTGCTGGTGCATTATACTCGGGTTTAACTGATCAACCTCTTCAATACACCTTTAAACATTGTATACTAGACGACAATTGTTACTTACTGTCTTCCAGACAACGATATCTCCGATTTTAACCATACTCCTGGTTCAGAAATCCAGGACAGAATCCTCGTCAATATTATTTTAATATACTTGATCATTTCTACGCAACTGTGAAGTAGTAATAGAAATAAAAATACTCTGTATTCTCTCTGTATTCATCCACCCTCTCTAAGCTCGTTTCTCTTTGATTACTTGCAGATCAATCCCTGGTCACGAGTGAGGTTATCAGCGGTGACCCGGCACATCATCAGCGACAGTACCGCAAGCAGCGTACCTATTCTGCGGACGCCAATCAACCGCGGTCGACCAAACAGCGCAAACAGGCCTCGTGGAAGGCGGAGCGCAAAGCGAGCTACCACCATCCCTGGCTCCTCACCAACCTGAAGGGCCACGCCGGCGACGTCCTCGACATGGACTACACCGCCAATGGAAAATACCTCGCCACCTGCAATGACGGTACGTATCGTCGCCGCAAATACTGTTGAAATTACTGGGTTCGAATACCGTTGAAGTTTCTTAGATTTTTTCGTACTGCGACTAGTCTTGATCTTTCGTGATATACCCTGCTTTGCTGAAAAAAACTTCGCAACTCGATCTGCCTAAAGACCTCACAATGGAGATTGGGCGATAATTTTCGATACTTTGTTTCTTGGGTCCTTTTGTAATTCGTGATTATTAGTGCCCGTTTCCAAATGATAGACATATTAATATTGATCCAGTCTAATCGAGACTTTTTCTCTCAATATATCATCTATTCTAAATGACAAAGTAGCAGACAATATAGTGACTACAAGTCCGAGACACCTCAAGTATTTCATGTTATTTGACTCAAATTAATTATTATTGAAAAGTCTTCTATACTCTTATATTTATAGGTTTGTGAAAGAAAGAATTTGTTAGTTTGACCTTTTTTTGTTGCGAATATAATGTTTTTTTCAACATAACGACTATCACTGATCATGAAACACTTTTCATTAGTTTGCTCAGTTTTTTTTTTTAAATTTACAATGCTTATTTTCGGTGTAAACGAAGTTTTAAGTAAATATGGCAGAATTGGGCCCATTTCCTATTTGTCATACTTATTAGGCCCCAGAGACTGTCCCCTTAATGTTTTTTCGCTTGTGTTTGTCCCATTAGAAACTTTCTATCCAAATTTGTTTCGTCCCAGGATCTGATGTGACTCTTTAGCTACACCACAGAGTGGCTCGGGTTCTTGGCTAGATAGTTTTTTTGCAATGTTTTAACGTTTTTGTCGCATTGCACCCCATCATGTTCTGACGGGCGTTTGAGAACGAGCTCGGACAAGTCTCAGTAAGCGCCAGCAAAGCCGCCATTATTTTCTCGCGTTGAGGTGACGCACACACGATTGAGTCATTTATCTTTTCATTTTCAAACCCACTCTGGCAAAGGTACTATTATTGGAAAAGCTCTATAGAATGTTGAGCCCCTTATAGAATATTATTATGGCTTTTATTATAATAACCACAGTGAATTGAATACAAAGGCTTATTTTGAAGTATATTATTCTGACCTCTCAATTATTCTCAAAGTCGGAAAGGCATTCTCTATACTGTGAACAAATATATTCTATCGAAACTAACAATTTACGTAAAGCAGGCAAACACCAAATAGCAAGACCTATAAACTACGAAACTAAAACTTGTTCATACAAGTTATCCGAGCTATTGTGATTGCTTTGTCGAGACCTTTAAAACTTTTAATGTGTTATGAAGCCGTGGTACCACTCGTAGGAACATATAAACAAACAAAGCTAAGGTTGTATAACGAAAAGTGGCGACCGGGATTTTCGATAGCAACGGGGCTTCCTCGGTCGTCGAAAGGTTATTTATAATAAGAAACTCCGTTGACCGCGCTGTGAGTCATTTGCAGAACGGTTGCGTCATCCTTGGACAAATGAAAAAATCGGGAAAAATAAACTTAATAATCACGTCGTGTTTTCCCGATCAAGCAATTTCATTTCATTTATTTTATTGAAACTTACAGCGTAACATGACATAAAGGCACGTTACAGCGTAACATGAGCATAACATGAAACAACGTTACCACTTACATTAACTAAATTAAAGACAACAAAGTTTCAGACATTCATTACCCTGTTTATTAGATATTTACCAGCATAATTGGTGCTACACTGAGGCATTTTAAATAAATACGTTGATCTTGTTGGTCGTAATTAAGGTGGGAGCGAGTTGGCAGCACACGTCACGTATAAAAATGTATGGAAAAGACCGTGAGAGACATCATTTGTATTTAGAAGTACATTAAAAGTAAGCAGTCTTTCCAATAAAGCAATGAGCGTTTTGGGGGCTCAACCGGGACAGCCTGGAGTTCTATTTTACAAGTTACAGTGTTTTGTGGGAATAATAGTCTTGTAAAAATAATGAGCGCAGGCAATTAACCACTATGCACAATAACCACGATGCCACTGCCCGGTCACATAGTTGTTAGGTCGCCTGATCTTACGTTGTAAGGTCCCGGCGTGCGATTCTCGGCTGGGTCACCATTTTCCGTTGGGATATAATTAACGGAATTGCATTTTCAATTCTGTCGATCGAATGCAATAACAAGACACACACTTACACACATGTTACACGCATACAAACATATAAACACTTCATAGTAGGGTTGGTTGTAAGAAATTTTCATATGACAATAAACCCGCCCATTGTGAAACTTCGCAATAAAGGGTAGAAACAAACAAACAAACAATTCCTCTTATAGTGATTTATCATAAGTTGTTTTAATGTTCACGTTTCGTTTAGGAGATACGATACAATGTGACCTCTAAAAACTGATATTTACTATTTGAAAATGCTTCAACTCAGACGGTTGCAGTATACAGACAAGATCGTTTCCGATATTTTACACGACTGCCCAACGAAAAAGGAGTGTAATGTGTTCAGGGTTCATCTAAGTATGTTTTTCGTATCTTTATTCCACCACAACGTCTAAACACTTAAACCGATTTAGAAGCGTGTATTGGTATTGTTAAAATCGTTATGTCATCCCGAGTGTCATATGGTACCTTAAGTAATTAGTTGTTTAAATGTCCAAATGTCAATAAATTAACATAAATGTATCGTCTTTAGTTTCAGATGAAAGATCTGATTGATTACATTTCGGAAATATACCTCTGTCTATGGATAAATACATTTTAAAAAATATTTATTAAAAAATCCATAATAAAAATAATTGTAAATATTCACAATAATTCAGTTTCTGTAACGGCAGTCGTGTTTTTTATTCCTTTTAATATATTCACTTGTTAAATCCTGTAAACAGCGGCTGTTCTATCAAACACGCGAAGCTGTCATATACGACAAAACGATGCAACCTGAAACTTGCATCATTTCGACAAAACATCGTTTTATTTACTGACTTGCGTTTGGCTCGTAGTAGTTATACGGCTCACTGCCTGGGCGAGCTCTTCCGGCGAAGCCTTGCGATGTATCACTGTACCCCAAGGTCGGAGCATTTTATGAAAACCCCTGTGGTGGGTATTTATTTTTTTAAAAAGTAAAGCACGAGATTATACATTCTTGCAGCATTACAGAAAAAAACGGGTTTGGACCAGTAGCGAAAAATAAAGCACACTGCAGCATCTTGAGCACTACGTCAACACCGCCTAACCAGGCTTAAGCCTGTACTAAGGCATGCGTACCAGAAAATATTTTACCTGTGCACACGTTTAGATAAAATTAATAGAAAAACAAAAGAAATTAAATTCATATACATTTAAAAAGTCATGAAATATCATTAAGAATGTACATACTTTTTGGATACTGTTCCGACAAAACGGGTTTTTCATAATTAGTATTTTTACACGTATTTTTGCGAAAAAATTGGAATGTAATGTTTTCAGGGTTCATGTATTATAGGTATGTATGTTTGTTGGTTTATTCATTCCACCATAGCTGCTAAGAGCCTGAACCGATTTGAAAGTGTGTGGTATTATTAGAATCGTTATGTCATTCCGGGTGTCCTAAACTGCCCGACTGCTAAATAGTTTAAAAAAAATAGATAAATACACCGTGTTTAGTATCAAACGAAGGTCTGTCTGAGTGGATTCCCAAAGTATTTAGGCATCTATATGGATAAATACAAAAGCGACAAATATTTCATAAAAACGTTTTATTACTTGAGCACCGACTGCGTGCGGCCGGCGGCGGCCGGCGCGAGGCTTTATAAAGCGTCACGAGCGGCGCGCGATCGTTACGAGATACGGCGCTTGCGTGACGCCACTCTCAAAATCTGCCAAAGGGCAGCCCCGTTAAAGGGCAATTGCCCAGCGGAAGACATTACGGTCTATGAACAAGGCCCGTCGACAAAAAAAATATAAAACACTACTATGTTTGCGCTATACTAAGGCCCGTCGACTAACCGTAGTCGTGTTTTTTATCTTTATTATTATATCGTGTTCAAAAATGTACGTTTCCTTATTGATTATGATACTATGTGGTTATCTACCACCAAAATAAATTTGATAGGACTAGATTACCAATTTACAGAATTATTTTATTACGTAGGAGATCGATTGATTATTTTATTACGTATCAGCACGATCAGTTCATTTCGCTGATTGACAGATGCGCGATCGTCCACTGGATGTTTAAAGTATCTAGCCATTTCTAGTATCTGTAGTTTGCCTTAAAAGTTTGCCTCATATCGCCATGTTTCTTTTTCCACTAAAACAGCTTAGGTTGCATCGTTTTGTCATTTGAGGGCAATGCGTCTAGTCGATAATCTCAAGGCTGTAACAAAACGTATCGCAATCAGACTAACATCAAATGTGCATATTTCGCCGCAATTACGCATCGAGCAGTTCACATATTTAGCGAAACTTCTGCTCATTATTGCTGTGCAGAATGTTACCTTGTTCTAGGGCGGCCAATTCGCATGCGGGCACAATGAGGGCACGGAGAAATAATTTCTTAAAGAAAACTGTTCATAGTATTATTTTTTATTCAGCGAATTATCCTAATGGCTCCATGCAGCTTGGGTGGTGTAAGGCAATTTTAATGTCAGATTGCCTAACTTACGTGTCAACTCATATCCGGTAGCCTCCTCCTAGAGGGTCAATCTTTCAGGGCCGCTGTGAGCTTCTGCCACGGCTGTAAACCGTTTAGTTGTCGGAGGCGGTTGTGATCAGAAGTTTGCGGATTCGGGGGTACACCTCGGGTGGAACTGTTTGGTTTGCCCGTGAGCTAAAAAGGACCAGTGTAGTTAGGCCATTGTGACCCATGTGTTAGGGTCGGCCCAACTCACAGGTCAGCACCCATCCGGTAGCCTCCACGTAGAAGTGCGAGCCCGGGTAGGACTCGCACGCACAGTGCAGCCACACGAGTAGGTGGTGCAGCGTCAGCCAATCGACTGTGCATTCCGATTGATTATCGGGGGAAGTCTGGATACGGCTTTGTTTCCTATATAGCGGGGGTGGTTGTTAACCTTACGGCAACCACTCTTGAAACTACCAATCGGCCACCCGATCACGGGGGACAGCCCGGCAATGGACGCCGTGGTCCGCGATAGATTCGGTTAATTCCGAATCACCGCTAACATAAGGGAGAGGACCGCGCAGCGACTACAAATCCGTAACCAGTCGGGAGGCCGGAGAAATCTGACCGAAACTGGTAGTAAGGGCGCTAGTTCTGCCCCTGGGTGCGCATTCTCGGTGTCTCGCGGTAAGGCGTTGGCTTCTTACAGGTGAGTGGCGTCCCTAGACAGTAGACTGTTTTCGTCCTAAAGTCTTCTACGCTCACCTCACGGGTGACAACTTGGGTTGTCGACTACAGCGGGCGAGCCCGTCACCTCAGGAAGTTTTAACGATTAGTCGTTCTATCTCCCTGGAGTGAGCGTAGAAGACTTGGGGACGAAACAGTCCACCATCTATCTACCTACGTCACAAGCTTGTAAGAGGCCAACGCCTTAACCGCGAGATAGCCAGGAATGTTACCTGGCAGGCCGACACTCACGCCCTTACTTCCAATTGTGACCAGATTACTCCGGTCTCTCGATTGGTTACGAGTTCGAGGTCGCTTGCGCGGTCCTCTCCCTTACGAAGCGGTGAATCGGTGTATACGGAAACGGTGTATATTGGAAGCAAGGGCGCGAGTGTCGGCCCGCCAGGTAACATTACTGGCTATCTCGCGGTAAAGGCGTTGGTCTCTTGCGGGTTGTGGCGTAGCTAGACGTCGGATTTGTAATGTCCAAAGTCTTCTACGCTCACTGCACGGTCGATAGAACGATGAATCGTTAAAACGTCCTGCGGTGACGGGTTCGCCCGTTGTGGTTGACATCTCAATATGTTAGTCAGAGTCGGGGGAGTCTGGAAGCAGCTCTGGAAGCAGTCTGTAACAGCAGGGAGCTAACGGGCCCATGATGAGTTGGCCACGATGACCCATGTGTTCAGGGTCGGTCACACTCACGGGTCAACACCCATCCGACGGCCTCCACGCATGGGGTGCGAACCTGGGTAGGACTCTGGGGGACGATCCCAGTTTCCCCCGGGAATCAAACCTCTGGCGCTCCTGGACGGTCTGCGCACCGAGCGGCGCAAGCCAATCGATTGTGCTCTCCGACTAACAGTCAGGGGAGTGTGGGAACTGTATTGTTTCCTATAGAGCGGGGGTGGTTGTGTACCTTATGGCGACTGCTCTTGAATTGACCATTGACCATCCGATCCTGGGTGAACAGCCGGGCAAAGGACGCCTTGGTCCGCGATAGATTCGGTATACTCCGTTTCACCGCTTCATAAGGGAGAGGACCGCGCAAGCGACCTCGAACTCGGAACCAATCGAGAGACCGGAGAAATCGGGTCACAATTGGTAGTTAGGGCGCGAGTGCCGCCCGCCAGGTAACATACCTGGCTACTCGCGGTAAGGCGTTGGCTTCTAACGGGTTGTGGCGTAGCTAGACGTCGGATTTGTTATGTCCAAAGTCTTCTACGCTCACTGCACGATCGATAGAACGATGAATCGTTAAAACGTCCTGCGGTGACGGGTTCGCCCGTTGTGGTTGACATCTCAATATGTTAATGAGGGTGAAACGGTGTGTACCGAATCTATCGCGGACCACGGCATCCTTTGCCCGGTTGTTCACCCAGGATCGGGTAGCCGATGGTCGTTTCAAGAGCAGTCGCCGTAAGGTCCGCGACCACCCCCGCTCTATCGCTCAGTCAGAGTGCACAGTCGATTGGCTTACGCCACACGGTACGCAGACCGTCCAGGAGCGCCAGAAGTTTGATTCCCAGGGGAAACTGACCATAGGGCCAGAGTCCTACCCAGGCTCGCACCTGGGTAGGGGTGTGTGTTTAGGTGTGTGTTTTCTGGAAAGCTGGGGTAGTTGTCGACCTAATGACATATATTATGCAACGATTCGTTGGCTACCCGACGACGGGCACAGGGCGCCTCGTCGGCGATATATTCCGACTGAATTACCGCTTACGTCAGATAGAGGTCGCGCAAGCGACCTCGATCCTTAGACCAGACGGAGAACGGGGAAATCAGGCCAAAGAGTTTCACTTCACAGTGCCTCGCGGTTAGGCGTTAGACTCTCGAGGGCTTGTTGATGCAGTTAGACGGTGGAATGTGTTGTCCCTAATTCTCCGAGTTAACCCCACGTTTGAAAGAATGATCAATATAATAATATATAAATACCTTCCTGGGGTGGCGGGGTCGCCCGTTCTAGAGGACAACTCCAGAGCCAGCGAATTGTCATTTGTCATTGATTCATTGTGTATCGCGAAGCTCGTATCTTTGTCTCCGTGGAACAAGTCGCCGCCCGCGCCGCTGATACCATCAGTGGTTTGCTTAGGTACACCCAACTGTCAGCAGCAATGCAGAAAGTAAGATAATTCTCGCAGCGTCATCGATGGTTTCTCAGAATGACGCAGGCGATAAAAATTACGCAAGCGACGCGAGCAAGAAACAATCGATTCCTTCTTTTTATTGTGATTCGAGTTTAATAAAATTATGATATCAAAAGTAGGTCGGCCACTGCGATTGGAGTTTAATTTGTATTCCGCAACGCGGCGCTGCGCACACCATTATTTCCTTAATTGAGTAAGCCGAGTTTTTATTAATTTTAAATTATGTATTAACCTTGTCCATCCCGAATACCGGAAGTCGGATGTCTAACCGATGACCGATGAGATTGACCGTTTAGTTAAGTTTCTGTGTTAAATGGGTGTCATTAGACACACTGGCAACCTCTTATATTTTATTTATTAATTTTAAAACGAACATTTACATTGCTTGCTAATTATTGTAAGTTTAAATTCATATGATGTCATCATGTGCTTCGATAACTTGAGTTACAGTTAACCTATCTGTTATGTAGAATAGGTATTGATTAAATTATTATATATTAAATACAACAAAAATATGACTAAAATTAAAGAGAAAATACACCTAAAATTAAAGAGAAAATAAAACAATAAAAATCTAATTGTTTATCAAAAGTTTTAGAGCATTATAGCTAGGAACATTATAACTAAAACATATATTATAACTAGTAGCATGCACATTTTATGTATAATTGTATCCTCTGACTATTTTAATTTGATATTTTGACTATTTATTGCAATGCTTTTTTTCCATGCATAATTATTTGAAATTGATTATTTTCACTATTTATTACAATGTTATTTTTCCATCCTAAATTTTTAATTTCGATTGTAATTGAAGTTTCCTTTAGTATTGAAATTCCTTCCATAACTCAGACTAACAGACGCATTGACATAGCATTGACCTACTTTTTAGATTAATGATTAATTTGTACCTACCTTGTTAATTACCATTAGTTAATTTTTAATATTATTAGATACCTAATTTTACTTTTTTAATTCTGTAGTTTGAGGTATGCACAAGCCATTGTTTACTTGTTACGCTTGCCCTTAGTACGGCCCTAGGTCTAGTTAGGCGGCGTTGATCTGAAGAAATACCTACTGGGCTGGCGGTACTCTCTCGTCTGCCACAATTTACAATGGTGCCTCTAGTGATAAAGTAATACAATAATACTGTAATAATATAATGCAGTTAAAATGCATTAAAAAATGTATTTGGATTCCAGAAGGCTGTCGTTGAATATGTCAATACGATTGTCCTTGTGAAGTTTTGTACATTAAAATTTGTATGAGGATTGAGGTTTACTCTGTATTTTTGTTCATTAATGGTCGAAAGAGGTCGTCAGTTCGCAAATTCCTCGGCGAAACAATGAAATTTTGTCAAAACAGAAAATGTCTACATTTTATGAATGAATACAGAGTACAATTTACAATGGTGCCTCTAGTGATAAAGTAATACAATAATACTGTAATAATATAATGCAGTTAAAATGCATTAAAAAATGTATTTTGATTCCAGAAGGCTGTCGTTGAATATGTCAATACGATTGTCCTTGTGAAGTTTCGACATTAAAATTTGTGTGAGGATTGAGGTTTACTCTGTATTTTTGTTCATTAATGGTCGAAAGAGGTCGTCAGTTCGCAAATTCCTCGGCGAAGCAATGAAATTTTGTCAACACAGAAAATGTCTACATTTTATGAACGAATACAGTATACAACCTTGATATACCGAACCTCGATATAACGAATTCCTTGATGTAACGTTTTTTTAATCCCGGTGAACTTACTATAAGATCCAATGCTAAATACCATAAGATCCAATACCTCTATTACGAATATAAAGCGTTAAAACCTTGATATAGCGAATTTTTGATCCTCTCTGAAAAAATAAACACCTAGTAAAGAAAACCTCGTATATATTGTATAAACCTCAAGTATAGCGAATGTCAAAGAGTGCATTAGAACAATTAATCGTGTCTCGACATGTACATACATAAGAATTGGCGCGAGTGATGTGATGCGCTAAGGTCATGTCAGTAACATTGTGTCTGTTGTGTCAGTATTGAAGTATTTTATTTATTCAAATACAGCATGTATACATTAATACAAAGAAACTTCTGTGTTTCATATTGTGCGTTTTTTTATTTATTTTGAGGCCTACATATAAGACTCGATTTAGCGAACCTCAATGTTACGAATGTCATCATATAACGCTTTTTTTTAATTATCTTCTAGTTTGTTATGTCGGCGTTTGCTGAGTTGTACAATTTCGAATTTTTGAAGTCTCGCTTTATGAAGCGAGCTAACATTTTACATAGTGAGTATTCTCAAATATTTCTTTTTGGAAAGATTCGATTATATCTGAATATGTTACAAAATAAGGATTCCATATCATCGAACCAATTTCTAATTGGAAGCGCACCAATGAGTAACAGAGCAGCATTAAACTCTGAGGACTTTTGAACGACACTTATTATCGGTATAAATCCCAATATTTTATTTTCCTATATCTATAATATTTTCATCAGAATCAAAACTAATTCCCAAATCCCAAATATTGTCTACATGGTTTAAACATGTACCATTTAGATTATAGTCATATTTATTGATTAGCAACCTGACTATTTAAATTACTACTTCTTTTTACTGCCTTTTTATTTTTTAAATTATTACCTCTATGCTATTTTTCTCTGTTTACTGATTATCTTTGCAATTTTATATTTATTGTATTTTATTATTATTATTATTTTCATAATATTGTTACTAATTATATTTTGATTTCTTTATTACTTTTTTTCAACAAGATTATGAAGTTAAAATAACTCGAAATACATACCTACTACTTATTTATTTGAGTTATTAGATCATACTTATTTATTAGACATACTACTTATTTATTAGAGTTATAGTTATTTCTTTTTCTCAGTTATACTTTGATAATTGTGCGCACAATACAGAACATACACGTAACCTAGTCGAGTCTACCTTGGTACGGGCTTCGGCCAGTTAGGCAGACTTTGTAAATTACCATTTTGAACATTAGGTACTTTCGGAAATAAATTTATTCTTATTATTATTTAATTTTTTTACCGGGTAGAGGAATGACCCATCAATAGTGTTTTAGGACCAAAATAATGGATTCCGGTATTCTTCAATGTTTTTTCCATTCGACCTATTTTCGTACGATCAGTGTATCGTACGAACTTAAAATGAGTCAACGTGCCGCTCGCGATAACTTGACTATCCACACCTCCTGGTTCCGTAGAATTATTATCGCGCTATAATTTCCCGATAAAGAGCATTGCGTATAATATTAAAATGATGTCAGATAACGGACCGCCATTAAGTCTAGAACCGGTCCGACAGCGCCAGCTTTTTCCTCTAAAAATTAGTAAACTAATACTATGTCTTAATATATTTATTATATTACCAGGTGGAATTAGCAATTTGTAATATACGTATTGAAATAATAATATGCCGTTCCGGCGTGTAACTGTAATAAAAATGTAAAATGTCAAACTTCTGTGGTCACGCAATTTTGTTAGATTATCGCACCGGGCGTCGTAATCGCAAAAAAACACACGCGTGATCGTAATATAGACACTACTGCCTGCTGCTGATTGTTTTGTTCTGTAACTTGGTATTATTGCGATCGCGACCAAAGTTAGGAAACTTACATATGCCTTTAAAACTTCTGAGTTTTCCGAAGAAAATCCAAAAAAGTGCATTTTTTTTATTGCAAAAATGCACCGTACATGTAATTTTCTACACCCTAGAGCTTAGCCAACAATAATATGATTTAAAATTATTTACTTAATTAAATTATTAACATTTTTTAATAATTACATAATTACGATTTTAAATTAATTACATTTTTTATTTTTGTGAAATTAGAAGAAATGTTATTATTCTCTAATATTTTTTTAGCATAAATAAGTTTTTGCGAATAAATACACGATTTGACGTTCCATTTTTTATGTTCGTGAATTTTTTTGTTCTATTTTTTTGGCGAAATTACGTAATCTTATTATATAAATCCTACTACTATGCAGGGCCGGATTTAGGGGAGGGCATTCGGAGCTACAGCCCCGGGGCCTCCACAAAAGAGGGGCCCCCTTAATAGAGACTTAGAAAAAAAATCTTTCAAATTTCGCGAGTATGCTAATTCTAGTAAACAACTTTTCTTTGATATTTTTTTCGCTGTTTTACCTTTACCTACAGTACTTTGTGCAAACATAATTACATTGTTCTTAAATTTAAAAAAAAACGATTCATCTTTATTTGTTGACTCCAATCAGAAACAATGGGATGTTAAAATTTGTTTTAACCGTTATCTTTCTTTTTTGAACTAAATGAAGGATTTCTTGTCAATGCATTCTTCAAACGAAAAAGGCGATGATAGACATGCGAAAATCTCAACGGAAAGAAAATAATATTTCAGTTCATGGACACGATTGCAATCAATTATTTATAAGAGCCCTTTGCTTCTCATTGCCAAAAAATTGTTCATTTTATTCGGAAAATAATTTGGGGCCAGGGGGCCTCCACTCCTTTGTTGCCCCAAGGCCTCCATACCTCTAAATCCGGCCCTGCTACTATTGCTTAGATTACGTAATCCCGTAATCTAAGCCATAGTAGTAGGATTTATGTACGATAACTGAATACACGTGCCGTACAGATCAAGGGTGCCACGTTTTGTGATCCCATCTAAATTCATATCCCGATTTGACCTCCTGGTTCAACTCTTATCATCTATCTGTTTATGCACACCGTCTCCGATGTCTATTTATTCCTATAATCCGATGTCTATTTATTATGAATAGACATCGGATTATATGTTTTTGCATAGTTGCATATTATGCAAAATATAATGAACTTTTGGAGATTTTTGCATTATTAACACTATTTTATTAAGAGGGCATAATTTTATATAAAACGCCGATCAAGTAAGAGTAGGGTATTAAAATAAAAGAGTTATTAAATACCGATAAATTAGAAATCATGCTTTGGCTAACACGATTAAAACGATATAAACAATCGAATTATCAAGCTGCCTTCTAGAGAAGAAATACGAAGTAAATTATGCTCTGTTCTTTCAAAAAAAATCATGTCTCGAAGGTATTATGCATTGATTTACATCAACAACGCCACAAGATCATGTTGTAGGGAATTGTATGCACACAACGCCTATTTTAAAAAAATCGGCCTGGAAATTAATATCAGTTTAAAGCATCACAATAGAAAATGGGCATTTTCGTCTAAAATGTGCAGCCACAGTGTAACAACTAGTGACTTATAGCAATTAATTGCACTTGTTAAATATGGTCTAATATGTAGAACTAGATATATCTTGAAAGCCTTTTAATTACATTCGCATACATTCGCTCGTGAGTCTATAATAAATATTACAAGGGGTTTTGATTGAAAAACTAGTTTTTCTTTAAATAAATATTTTGTGTTTTTTAAACATACATTTCGTCGTCTACAATAATTTTATCTAGGAAGTATGCAAGTCCTTCTAAGTCTAGCTATTTACCGTATCCTATTCTGTAATTTTACTTGCCATCCATACAATGATCTCTGTCTTGCGTATTTACTGTGTCTCTTTCATACATAAACTTGTCTGGACAAGCCCAGCCAAAATCTTACCTGACACCCTCACACTGATTATATATCTCTATCTTACCTATTGGCTATTTCTATATTATCCATAAACATATTTACCGCTTTAGTTTTCGGGATAAGATACTGCAGTTATTTTTACTATTAACCCAGTTATTTTTATAGGCATTTTGCGTCCTTTGACTGATCCGCGCGTAACCATTTCGGCCGGTCCCCATATATTTTATATAAATACTAGCTGTACCCTGCGCGCGTTGCCACGCCAAATCGGTCGCATTCGAAATTCAAATTCGCCGCTTTAAAATTCATTCGACTATAAAAAAAAGAAGAACTCACTCCTGTCTTCGCGGTCGCATTCGAAATTCAAATTAGCCGCTTTAAAAAAAATACGTGTGGCACTCGGGGACTGCCGCGGTAAAGCTATTGCATAGCATTTTTAACAACTTATGCAATTATAATTATTTATTTATATTATTTATTTTATTTTTTCTAATATCAGATAACTGCGCTCTATCGGAAAACGTTGAAATTATTCCGAATCATCTGCGGAAGCAAATGATTCGGAATAATTTAATCGTCTTCCGATAGAGCGCCGCGCACGAATTTTTTATTCGATAAAGCAAAAAAACGGATTATTCGAAAAAAATCGGAGATAAAAAGATAGATAATTACATTATCTTTAAAATGGTGCAGGTTTCATAATAATACGCCAGATAGTATTTGCGTAGTAGTCGTTTTTGTGTTCGGTTAGACCTAATTTCACAAATTAATTACACTATGTAGACATAGACAGATAGATTATAGACAAAATCTAAAATATTCAAAGCTAAGAATATTAGGAAAATGTTCTTGTTTAACATATATTTTTTTCGAATCGTAAGCAGTACTCGTTTAGACGTAATTATCAGTTTAAAATCATTAATTTTCGTTAAGAAATTTATTCATTCGGTCGCCGCGCTGGCCTAGGCCCGCGATAAAAGCTATGCAATAGCTTAAAAAGAATTTTGGTTTTATTGAGGACACTAAAAAGTTTTCTTTGGTCCGATCGGCACCAAACTTCACAGGAACCATCTCCAAACTAATCTAAAGTTTCCCTCAAAATTTCATCAAAATCGGTCGAGCGGCTTAGTAGTCCATAGCGGACAAACAGACAAACATTTATTTTTATATATATACGAGTGGTATTACCCGGCGTTGCCCGTGTTATATCTGTTCTCAAATACCAATGTATACCAATTTTCATGGCGATCGGTTGAGCAGTATAGAAGTTGGTGTGCTGCAGCGCCGTCTAGTTGAAAGTTGCAACAAAGCGGATATATATAAAAACCTTAACCATGAAACAATACATATATATGCCAACTTTCATGGTGATCGGTCAAACGGTTTCGGAGTCTATTAAACTCGGACAGACGGGCATACAGATATACCAACATCCATTTTTATATTATATTATTTTGGCCTGTTTTTAAAATTTAAACTTTGAATGCCTATATCTCGCTTATTTATAGCGACCGACACAATTTTCTTCCAGATTTAGCATTAAAATGAAAAAAATTGGAGAGAGGTTCCTATACTGCTGTTATTCCACTTTTATAACTATGTGATAATATTTACATGTATATATTTTAATTAAAGAGTTTTGAACAATGAAGCACAAATAATTAAAAAGCAGGAATAATTTCACTGTATTACCTTCACAATATTTTGAATTTAGAATAACGCTTGGCCGACTATGACGTTTGTAGGTTTAACATAGCAGCGCCATCTATGGATTACTCAATAGATAACGCCATCTGTTAAAATCGTTTGGAACTAACAGATAATTGCGAATGTCAAATAATAGACATTGAAATAAAATAATATCACGACTATAAATTAAGACGTAAGCTATCCTATCTTTCAAGTTGGATCAAACTGCACATTGTGTGCAAATTTGATTCAAATCGGTTAAGTAGTTTAGGAGTCCATCGCGGACAAACAACGTGACACGTAATTTATATATATTAAGATAAGATATGGGGACCGGCCGGCATATACTTGAAAGGCATATACATGCCTTTCAAGATTAATTACTAGGTAACAAGAGGGCTTTCATGAAAAAGCGATATTGTTAGTATTTATTTATAAAATCGACCAAAAAGTAGCGGCGCAGTTTTTGCGCGCGAAGGCTGGCTTTCGAGCGGTTAATACTGTGGCAATTAGGCAAAACTACACAAGTCGTTTTTTGACCAAAAAGAGTTATAATGACCATTTAACAGCGTTTTTTTTACTCTTTTATTGGGAAAAACTACATAACTCGAAGCACAATATAAAAGAAGTTATAGCACCTACTTTCTCACTAGTTATATATTGTTCAGGTGAGCAAAACTACATATGTGTAACTTATGTACTTTTTCTTAACTATTGATAGGTGGTCATAGTAGCATAAGTTAATTATCTTTTTATTAACACATATTATTTTAACATTACACATATAGTTTAAGAGAGCACACATCTTTTATTCCATGTGCCAATTTGTCATAAATTTCAAAATGCTCCCCTGAGAAAATGGTATTTCTGACGTATGTAGTTTTGCCAAATTGCCACAGAATAGTTGATATTGATATAGGTGTATAGTTTGTGAAACTTTTTTATTCATTATTTACATACCTTGTATTAGAAATAATATAAAGATATGTATTGTTGAAATGAAATTAACTAAATAAGAATGAAAAAAAAATGCAATTTGAATACTGTAACTTTTTTCAGCCACAAAATTTAGCTTATCGTCTACATAAGGGCATGTTTCACTTGTAATAAGCTTTCGTTTGGTATACCTATATGGCAAAATGTTACAACAAACTTCGCGAGTGGGTATGAATTTATCCATTCTCTTTTCATGTTACGGATAAATGTATCGTAGAAATGAAAGTACATATACTTACCTAATAAATATTTTTTATTCTTTCTAATGAATGTTTTACACTAATGAATACTTATAAGTGCATAAAGCAAATCGTGTCTTTTTATATTGCATCTTTCAGCATTTTATGCATATTTTGCCATTTTTTCGTGCGTTTACCATCGATATATAAGGCCTAGATATGCCCTTAGGTACAAATGGGTTGGGTTATATCCGTTGCGTGACAGAGAGAGAACAATACATTGAACAGTATGCGAGAGAATAGCACGGCAATATATCAATGGCGTTTACATGCATATTCCATAGTCTAATTATAAATTATTTACGCAGACTTGAATCACTCTTACTTGATAACACAATCATAATAATTCGCGTTTGCTGTATGACGTGTCATGTTCGTAGTAGCGCTTGGCCATTTCAAAGAATGAGTGTGTTATTCGTCAGACGCGAATCGCGAAATAATCGTGGCAACGTGTAAGCTAGACATGTCACGCCTGCGCGCCGTCTCTAATTTAATATATGTACACAAAGCAATAATAAAATTTTAAAAAACAGCAGCGGGACTATCATTATTCGTACTCACGCATTTACTACAATTACTGCTATTAACGGAGAAGCCAGTTTTTAAAACTGCCTGAGACGTCACTGCTGCCACCCGGAAGAGCTACGGCTCCTCCACGAACATATTTTTTTTTGGCGTTGTAATAAACAATAATCAACCGTGCGTACGAACACAGAATATTTACAACAGTATGTATTCGTAATAAATATATCCAAAGCAAATCGATCTCGCATCACCGCAAATAACGCGTCCACTTTGGATATGTATTAATAAATCAATCCGCGTGTATCCATGATCAGTGCGTATATACCTATCTTGGTGTCATGACGTATGCCCTATTGCGCAGTGTTCCCATTAATTATAATTTTTATCTTTTACTTTGTTTGATGCGTAGTATTATTCTATACATTAATTAAATTCAGACATAAACGTATCATTCAATAAAACTGAATAATAAATTCGATAGGTATACCTAACAAAACAAAATTAACGTTTTTTATCTGAATAATAATATATCTAACAAAGGAACTAATAAATAGGAACAACCGACAAAAGAAGCGATGAAACTTTCCAATAAAACCACAGAATGATATGAGCTGGAAGAAAATTGATCGCAATATAGTCGAACTGCACAATAAGATGACTGAAATGAATGATAAATAGATAATCATTACCTCAACTGCAGCGAAAACAAATTGGACGAAAGTCTTACATTGCAGTGTGATTTTGTGCTGAGATTTTTGTCTTTTATGGGTGCTGAACATGAAATTGTCGTGATTTTGTGAAATCAAAATTTACGAGTTTAAATGCTACTATGGCCATGGTAAAAAGAAGAGCATGTCACCACACTTGTGTATTATCAGCATCGACAAGATGCTGATAATACATAAGTGTGGTGACTTGTGTATCATCAATAAGATCACGACAACTAGACCTGCCAACGACGAAACGTGCTCTTGGAAGATAACCCGCTACCTGGTTGACGACGGTTGAAAAAGAACTGAGAGAAGCCCAACTCGACACCGACACAGTCGAAGATCGTGCTCAGTGTAGGAGAAGGACAAGGAAGGACGAACCCAAGTAAATGGGACAGAGTCTAGGAAGAAGAACAAGAAGCATCAACAAGATAAGAAGAGAATCGACAAGAAAGTGAAAAGTGACGGGAAATATTGACCCCTATTATCTATGCAGTCGTCATATTGTCATGGAATACTACGACCAAAAAAAACGAAGGAAGTTCTGTTATAAAAGTTTTATTTTATTTATTTATTATACCTAGAACATAACATCAATTAAAGATAATAGCTGCTAGGTATTATGACATTAGAGTATTTTAAATATGATGCTTAATGGGTTAACAAATACAGGTCCATATGGATTTTACTGCCTCACTAGGCCTAGGCCTGTGTCGAGACAGTAGTCTAGTGGCGGTTTGATCGTAAGAGAGTGGCCACGAGCGGCCGTATCTTAAAAAATATTATATTAAAGAAAAAAAAAGGATTTATAGTAAAACAATTCTATATTACTTTCAAAATAATAATAATAAATATTTGTCCATTGATGATGTTTTTCTTATTCACATATCTGGCTTTTATGCAGATATTTAGGGTAAATCGTTAGGACCTAATATTAGTGATTTTTCCCTAGTGAAAGCTACAGCAATATTTGAACTGCAAGAAAGTCGATCAGAATATTCAACGATACTCAACAAAATAACAAAAGAGACAGAAAAGAAGAGCACTACTCTGCTCTCATCCTAATTGCTAACACACGAACATTTCCATCATTGGCTTTAGTGCCGGTCGACTATTCTCCTATCCTCACCATTCATGGATCATTGTGTTCCTATTCTACACGTACATAATGTGCTCCTTGGTATACCGGTGGATCTGGTCAGGGTGAATCCTGCCAAGGGCGGTACTAGGGCTTCCAATCCCGTATGCCCTTGCGGAATCTCGGTATAGGCGAGATTTAAAAAAACAATGACGCGGGATCCCGGTATAACGGGATCCTGCATTTTTCGATATCAGTGAGTCGTTAAACATAACATGCTTAAAGTTAGAAATATTTATGACAAAAAAACAAGTACAAAAATATATTTTTTTTTGCATTTCGGAAGTGTTTTCGTAGGAAACACAACATTCCCAAAGTGTCGTTAGCCAAACTATTTCCTATCTTATTGGTAAGATAGGAAAAGGTACCGGCAGCAGAAAACGCTTGGATAGCTTCTACGCTTGTAGGCACTACAGACTTAAGGGCATTGTGTACTAGCGTTAAGTATCTACCCATCGATCCACCTGATTCATAAAGAGTCATCTCTCTCTTTATGATGGTTTCGATAGGAGGAATTCGAGCGGGCGATGGACAAATACTTGTCATGGCGGAGTTTAAAGTTTGCTCTAGCTCTTCTTGCAATGTCAGAGCTCGAGTAGCCGTGTTCTCTTCCATGTTGGCAGCATCAACAGCTTGACTCTGAACATTATTTTTAGCCACAACAGAAAGAGGCACTTCATCATCATCAGCTTCGACAGAGCATGTCGAATTAAACTTCATTTTCTGGATTAACTGCTTAATTTCCCTTCGAATCACACTTTTTGGTGCGCGCAGCGTCAGTGTCCGAGAGCCAGCGCTCACGACAGGACGTGCCCGTAATAATTTTCAATCCCGCACTCCAATCCCGCAGTGAGCGGGACTGATGAAATCATGCGGGATCTCAGTATTTCGAGATCTCGGTATACCGAGATTGGAAGCGCTAGGTGGTACGATCTAATCTATGTAGTTTAATGTAATCTAAAAACGTAAGTCTTGTCTAGTCGTTTTCGTGACTACTATTTTCAGTCATTTAATGCCGATTAAACTTAATCAATCACAATAATGTTGTGACTTGTCATTTATTACGAATCGACTATCCCACCCCACTTATAACCTCTGAATTGCACTTTCTCCGTCTGTTTGATAAGGAATCTACGACAGACAATCTATGACCGATTATAAGTTTCGTACTAGGCGACCTCTTTGTCTTATCGATATACGGATTCAACGTCGGACCTAAATATCGCTACTAATTCTCTACTAACAAAACACGGAACCAGCTCTTATTATACTATCCGCAGTACAAAGTGGCGAGTCAGGTAATTTATCATCGAAATCGAGCCATCTCTTTCGCACTTGCACGGCCTTATGGAGCGATACCTGTAACCGTAGTGTAGGTAGTTTACGCATACAAAAGGAATGTCGATAAAGTAATGAAACGAGGGAAATAAATATTATTTCAGTATTATAAAATCGAAGACTATCGCGGGTTTTTGACATTATAAATAGGATAGAAAACGAATTTACCGCATCATTTTCTATCCTATTTATATTTCAGTATTGTTTCATTACGATAAATATTAAATAAGTTAAACATATAAATATTGATATTGAATTATTAAAATAAAAATATAAAAGTATCAAATTTATAATAGTTGACAATAAAATAATTGTTATACAAAAAAAAATAAAACTGAACAAAGAAAGTCAGCAAGCTATTCATATTGGTGTTCACTGTCACTATCGTCTTATAGATTAATAACATGAGAATGGGTGTCAATTATATTAGGTGCTTTGGCCAGGTCTTCGTTCTGGAGATTTTTGAATCGATTCCGAATTCGATCTAGAGTTCGTTCGCTCGTTCCACAAACTAATGCTGCCAACTTTCTTGGTTGTTGAAAATAAATTTTCCTTATGACATCAGGGTCTTCTTTCAACTTATGAAACCACTTATAAATGTTGAGAATGACATGCCGGCTTTGCTGGTTAACATCACTTCTTAACTTGGTCAAATTAGTTTTGCAAAAATCTTCCATCATGATGTAGATTCACAAATAGAGTTCGTATAACGAATGAGTTATGCTCTTTGACATTAAGCCTTTTATAGCAGAATATTTTGTTATCAATAATGCCTAATTACCTACACAGTACGCACAATAATTAAAGTAGAAGAAAACTAATTTGGCAAAAGCGTCGTTAAAATGTCATAAAATGTCGAAATCGAACTGTTACGGTTACTACAATTAATAGTCCTAATCGGTTAGCTACTTACCACCTATTACGGTATTTACTCACCGCTTTTGGCTAAATCTAGGAATTTTATCTATCTAATTTTAGCAGGTAAAGTCTTTTCAATTTTAGGATTAATATATAGCCTATGACACTCACAAATAATGTGGCTTTCTATTGGTAAAAGAATTTTCAAAATCGGTTCAGTAGATCCAGAGATTACTTCCTACAACGTCACAAACTTTACCTCTTTATAATATTAGTATAGAAGTACAGATTACGATACGGTTCCATACCTATGTCGTATTATCTCTTTAATTATTTATGCAGTAAAAGGGAAAAGTCTTTTGTTTTAAACACTTGAGACGATAAATTTACTTATTTTGATAAGAATTCATAATTAATATAATATAAAAGTTAGACATATGCTGTCGCTGACTTTTTTGTAGGCATTATCAAGCTCTACAACTTTTCTCTAGAACTTTATCATATATCTCTCATCATTAAGGCAGTGTTAGTTAGAAACGTTTTTGTTCGACCGCTTATTCTCCGACTTACTTTGCAAATCCGACTACCACGAAAAGGTCTTTTCATTTTTCGGATTAATATATAACTTATGACACTCACAAATAATGTGGCTTTCTATTGGTAAAAGAATTTTCAAAATCGGTTCAGTAGATCCAGAGATTACTTCTTACAACATCACAAACTTTACCTCTTTATAATATTAGTATAGATAAATATTTTATCGACATGGTACCATTCCTATGTTAACTGTCTCTAATTGCCCCAGTCGCCAGTTTGTACTGCGGATACTATAGCATCACTCAATTTATCAAATCACATTAACAAGTCCCAACTCTACAACAACGCATTTTTTTTCATTTTTCAGTAGTTTTGTCTATGGTCTCAGAATTTCTTTCTAACCTCAAAATCCAAATATCGGGAACTTCGTTTGTCGTTATAAGCAAATAAAATATGTTTTATCTTGATTTCACGTCATAAAAATGCCAAATTTAGGACGGAAAATATAGATAACTCGTGCATTGCGCGAAAATTACAGTATTTAGACGAACAAGTGATAATCGACTAACACTGTCGTTTGTTTATTAATCAAGGAATTCATACTGACTGAATTGTTCAATTAATATTTTTAGCCAGTCCCGGATCTAGGGGGGTGGTAAACAGAGATACCTGTGCCGGGCGGCAATTTAAAGGGGCTCTAATTTCATGTGTTTGAAAAAAAAACTTGTTTCACTAAAGTACCTAGCATCCTGGGCGCGTCGTACTATCGAATGTTCATTTGATTTTAGAACGCATCCTAAAGTTGATTTTTGAAAGCGTGCGCAGTGTGTATGATGTATCTGCCAGAGGAATTACCGTCGCTTATAGAAAAGTTCCTCCCCACAGACAAAAGAGGACGGGGCTACACGAGCGGAGCTGAATAAACTCGAACGGCCGAACGTCAAGCGATGGTCGGTATTTATGTGGCTGATTGGGTGTGCGAGTTATTAGCGTTATTTTTTTTTGTTAGCAACTACTCTTTCAAACGTGTCACTATAATTATTAGTTGATGAGGTAATAGATTTTTTCACGGAAAGGAAATTTCGACGTATAAAGCTGTAGCAAGATTAGATAGTAAAATTTGCTGGGACCTAAGGATTGAACGTGTGTGTATAGTCTGGATTGTGAGTTGTCTACACTCTCTATATTAATGTCACACATAAGGAAAAGTCATTAGCAAATAGGTAATAAAGAGTGTAAATTTAGTTAAGGCTTCTTATTCCACATTCACAGAAAATCCCACCCAGTATAATATTTGATTCGTGTTGTTTTTACATCATTAATCTCAAATGCTCGAGGGGGGTGGGGAGGGGGCTCAG
Source organism: Micropterix aruncella (assembly GCA_944548615.1). Classification (NCBI taxonomy): domain Eukaryota; kingdom Metazoa; phylum Arthropoda; class Insecta; order Lepidoptera; family Micropterigidae; genus Micropterix; species Micropterix aruncella. The sequence goes on from OX155958.1 coordinate 27,607,728, forward strand.
AGTCAAGCTTTTGCCTCAGCTCGGAAAAATCGCAGGATTTGACTAAAATACGAACCTATTGACTTATACAACTTTTGAAGCTATATTGTTGTAAGCATACTTTTTCTGCAGCTTCTCAGTCACTTATATTTACTATATCGTTTAATAAGGTTTTGTTTTTCATTTAATATAACTATATTTGCAGATAATAATAACTATATTTGCAGACCACGTAGTTATTTTTTCAAATGCATGTTCAAAGAAACAATAGTTTATTTCAGCTGTGCGTACTTTTAATTATAGTAAAAGTGGGTGTAAATAGATGCAAATAAATAATGAAATCATTTCTTTTCTATCGTAGATATTAACGGCGAAGTTTTAATGGTACTACCATTGATTTTATAGTGTACTACTACAATAGTACAATATAATAGTACAATACTATTAGTACAATACTTTCAATAGTACATATTCACAAAGCCGCTTACATCGGCGGCTAAATCGCTCATTTTATGTTGTCGGAGCAATTTTCAAAGATGAATTTCAAGGCGTTTGGCTTATAAGCCATTTAAGCCTATTTTCAAGCGATTTCGACACATTAAATAACCGTTAAATAACATGTAAGTTATCACAATATTCATTTGCCGGCAAACATATAGGTAGTGAATGGTTTGGTGCAGCTTGTTGTTCTCGGATCGGCTCAACTTACGATTCAGCTCCCATTCAGAAGCCTCCCGTGCGGAAGGCTACTTCTGGTAAGACTGTCGCGTCCCAGGCCGCACGGCTGGTGGATCTATTTCTCCTGGTGGGATTGCATCCCGGCGCTACTGGACGGTTTGCGCACCGATTGGCGACGTCAATCGGTTGTGCACTCTGAATAATTGCTGAAGAAGTCTGGAGACTATAAAAATATACTGTCTCCTAAGCAGCGGAGGTGGATGTTGACCTGTCGTCAACCACTCTTGACATGACCATTAGACTACCTGATCCTGAATTCAGAGCCGGGCAAAAGATGATTTTGGTCCGCGATAGATTCAAACCGAATCACCGATCCTGTAACTTCGAACCTGTGACCAGTCGGGAGGACGGATGTATTCTGAAGGTAAATTCCAGATGAAGATATCCTTCTAAAACTGGTAGTTTGGGGGCGAGGTTGCCCGCTGGGTACCTTTCCCGGTGCCTCGCCATAAGGCGTTGGCCTCTAACGGGCTTATTAGCGGAGATAGACAGTAGATTGTCTTGTCTCTAAGTCTTCTACGTTCATCCCACGGCTGAAAGAATGATCAGATATCGTTATACCCGCCTGGGGTGACGGTTCCCCCGTTGCAGTAGACACCGACCTACTGCCAGCAACCACTTGTCGGGAATTTGTAATTTCGTTTTGTTTAACCCATTATTTAACTGCATTGTTTTTATATTATCAAAATAAACAAATAAAACAAGAAACAAGTCGCAACGTCAGCGATACTGTTGACGCGGTTCTTCTTCGTTTTTTTTTTGCAGGTTATACCTATTAGCTGAGAACGATTGGCCGATTTTGGCCAGTATTTAGTTATAAGGCGCTGTGGCTGACTTAGCCAGCACTTCAAGCCCTGATCATAAAAAATATGATACCAAAATATCGGTATTAACCCGTATTAAGGCGACGATGTAGGTAAATTTCGAAAATTACATTTTTTGGCAATTTTTGAACAGTCATACTGAAATAACTGATGATGTTAGCCAACAAAAAAAAAATATCGTAACTCACAGTACCTTTCTTAAGTAGATAGCTATTTCAGATTTTTTTTAAGTATTGGAAAATTGAGGAAAATAATTAAATCTGGGAGCTATACAGGAAATTTTCATTTTAGAGCATTTTTTGAAACGTGCCTCACACTAAACTGCACGATCAAGAAACTCAAAAAAAATACTACGGCATTTTAACAATAGTTGTAAAGAGGAATGCTTTCGCATAAATTTAAAAAAATAAGTTTTTCTTGTTAAAAAAAATTATATAAAAAGTGTAACTTTCATCCATATTCACTGTTAAATATTACTTATTACTGTGTGTTTTTTTCAAGTTTGTTTTTTTTTACATAAACTATGTACAATAAACTTGTAGTACTGACGATTATTTTTTTCAAATAAAATATCAGTATATTTTAAAAATAATATTTTGCAGAGCCCGTTTATATTATTTTTGTCATACAATGAGATGAGCGCGCTCTTCTCGCGACGACGCGCTGGCATTCAAAATGCCGCAAGCGACATTGGGTCAATATGGTTCTTATGTGGGGATCAATTACTGATTCAAATGGCATAACAGCCAACCTTTTATAATGAAATGTTATTGGCTCTTAGAAACGTGGTTCATTTCGGCTTCGAAGGCCGACATATGCGGTTGCGTTCGCGACGCTCTGTTTCATGACTTATTATTACCAAATTGACATTTCGATGGATCGGAGATGTGAAGTAAAAAAATATCGGTTTTAGATGGCTATTTCACCGTGTAAATGAAAGAGGTTTAAAAACATGATAAATCATATGTTGAAAAATAGAAACAATAATAAGTAAAATAATATTTAATATTTATTTATTTTTTTTTAAATTTACAATATTACTTTTTTTTTATAAAAAGTGTTCATTTATTTGATAACAATGTTTCTTTATGTATAAAAACAAAAAAAAAATATACATATCGGTAGGTTTTGAACCTACGACCGGTGTGATCTTATGCGAGTTTAAAACAAGTGCGCCACTTCAGCTTGCTTCCCGCGAGTCAAAATGTGTCATATATAAGGGGACAGTAAATAATGCCAATACATTTGCGTTAGAGCCATATGACAGAGCTATACACCATGTATAAATATAATATACTATTAGGCTACGATTCTGACCGTTCTAATATAGAAAACCGTCAGATAGGCAGAATTGTAATTTAAAAAACAAAACGTAGGTATCTACTTTTTAAAAGCTTTTATTCAACTTGTAATGTCTGTGAAAAAAAAAACTAAAAATGCGAAGAAATATTACATCAGCAGTAGCTTATAATAAATGTCAAAACTTTTCAATTGATGAGAAAATTGATTGCCTGTATAATGACATTTTGAACGCCCCGATAGATGCATTTGGAAACCATGATAAATGTAGAAGTTTTTAAAATTGTTTGTCGGAAAATGAAACACTGGATGCAATGAGTTGTTTGATGGGTGACATTATTTGGGAAAGAATACGTTACATAACTTAAAACGTAGGTAGCAATACATGCAAGAAGCCTAATTCATGATGTAGATAGTAATGTTCTCGAAAGGTTTAACGGCATCATTGCAAAATTTATTGGTGGTAAGAGGACAAATTACATCCAAAAGCAGTCTTACCAAGCGCGATGTAATGCGGCAGTTATATCATTTAATACAAAACAGCCACTCTCAAGATTACATAAAAAATATATAGGCAAAAGTCCCTCTGGCAGGATATCAAAAGTGGAATAAAGAAGACAGAGGCATTTAAGTAAATCCATTCTTTATAAAAGAAATAAAAGCAGAAAGTTTTTTTGAAAAAAAAAAACAATAATTCGCATTATGGAGAACATTGCAACCAACCCGATGTTCCATCAGAAATATTCGAAAAAAGCAAAGCTCTGTTATTTCAAGAATTGGAAAATAGAAAAATGATCGATTGCGAATTGAAAAACTTACGGTTATTCAAGGTGAAAGCAGCGAGTGGTTGGAATTACGAAGAAAAATGGTAACTGCGTCTAACTTTGGCAAAATTGTCAATAGTTAACAACACACAAAATGCGCCAATTTAGTTAAATCCATGACTGAAAATGGGATTTGAGCAACGTAGCATCAATTTGCCATGGAAAAGAAAATGAAACAACTGCACTAGAATGAAAAATATGTCTAGAAAAAGTGGAAATTCAGCAATGTGGATTATTCATTGACCCTAAATTTCCATTTTTGGGAGCTTCTCCAGATGGAATATCTGATGATTATATTTTTGAAGTCAAATTTCCCATTACAGCGCATAGAATCTGGTTAACGGAAGCGACAAGAAAAAGAAAAGTGACATTTTGGAAACAGAAAGATGGAAAACTTGAAATCAGCATCAAACATCACTGGTACGTTCAAGTTCAAGGACAGGTCCATATATAATTTCTTTTTATTTATTTATTTTTTATTTTATTTCTGGAAAAATACAGCGCATACAATATACATACGTGTGCATAAATGTAAAAAAAAAGAAAAACATTACGCCTATAATCGTTTATTACACATTTGGATTTCAGCATATTACACTTAAAAATTAATTATAAAATAAACAAAGTTCATATTAAATATAAAAAATATATAGAAAACCGATGGGAGAGGTAGGGAATTGGAAGTGATTAGGAAGAAGGAGTTAGACGATGGTATGTGTATATGTATATAGATATAAATAAAGATATAGATAGGTCGTATAGTGGATATATAAATACAGATATTTATTGATGTTTATAGGTATTTATAGATATATAATAAATATTTATAGATATTTATAAATATTTGTGGTAGCTACTGATATGTTGTATATATATCCTTCTAGCCGTGTTCGGCCACAGCGACTGCATTGTAGATTCTAGTGACTTCTTTAGTCTTCTCAGAGTCCACTGTTCGGAAGCAGTCAAGTGCGCAGGCTATATTATAGTGCACAGGTGGGCGCGCGACCACGGGTGCACTCTCTCTTCCTCCCTCTTCTGAACCCGATGGAACGGAGACCGTTACGACCAGAGAAAAGTTTGGATGCAGATAAAATAAAATAAATCAATTAATCGCTAACGCAGCAATGACTGTCATTGTTAAATTTTTACTCAATATTGCAGAGCTATTTTTTCGGATTTAGTTCGTTTTTCACACTGTCATTTATGAAATTGGTAGTTATGGCTTGTGGTGATGTTTGAGTTTTTTCTGGAGCTATTGTAGAGATGACCGGTGACTTATTGGTAGTTGTTGTAGTAGGCGGTGATATAGAAGATGCATTATTGGATTTATCCTGGTTTTCTGATGATCTCGTGTTGTTGCTCATGGGGCTGTGTTGAATACAGCATACAGTCTCTTGTTCCGACATTATACAAAATTGTGATAGTTTCCCTTTTGGCAAATCCCCCTCAGTTTTTGGACAATTTTTCGCCGGTAGACATACTCCTAAAACGCCATTTATTTCACATGACTCTTCACGGCAGTGTATATGCCAGGTCCCTTGGCACTTCCGCAAGGGCTCTTTCCAATACTGGTAACGGTGATTATGTTGAAAAGGCATTGGTTGTCAGCTATCGCCACTTGCAGAGGTCCACCACTATCGCCTCCACAAGAGTCTCGTAATCCTTCTAAGCTGCCAGCGCACAATTGATCGTCCTTATACCTTGCGGTAACCTCCTTCTGAGAGTCTTTGCATATAGTCTTCGAAAGGTGGCTGGTCAATCAAATCCACCACCACCTTCAGTAAGTCCTCCGATGTATCTTCAGCAAAGTCGATCTGCCTTCAGCCAGTAACTACAGCTCGCTTGTTTTCGATGGTCGACTTTTCCATAGACACGCTGGTCGAATATTTAAAGTGAACAGCTCAGAGCGATCAGATCCTTCGGGACGCGTCCCGTGTTAACCGCGAGTTAATCCAGACTATAGAATTGCACTATAATCACAAAAATTTATTATTTAATTATTATTTAGAGGGGAGAAAATTTTAAAATATGTTGACACTTAGAATTTAAATTTCGAATTTTATTTTGTTGTATAGAAAGTATATAACTAATTACTATAGGTATTAACAAGCTCGTTAGGTGCAATTGATTTGAATAATTCTTTAACGAACGTCGGTTGGTTGAGGTTGAAAATGTCGATGGTGGAGAAACAAGAGTCGTACGTGCATATCAGCCCATAAGCGATGGAATGTTTCCCGTAGTTGGTATTGGCACGAGATACCTCAAACGTGCGTGAATTGCGAATTAATCGCTGAGGAACGAAAAAACGTAAGTTTTCAACAAGGTATGAACTATCTGTGGTATTGTGGATAACTTTAAAGAAAGTGTGCTGGAAAGAAACTGTAACTGGAACGATACATATAACTGGAAAGGAAGTGTGCCTATTTACATTTTGGTCTGGTAAAAACGATCTCCTCAAAACCGAATATATACAGACGAATGATTTGATTTGGACAAATGTCATGGAAAAAACTTGTTTGTTTTTATATGGACTGTGTATTACCTGAAATTATCGATCCAGGAGTATGAAGGAATATGGATTTAAGGGAGCCTGAATACACTTTGAAAGAAGCAAATAAAAGAAACGACACGATAAAACGAAAGAAATCGGTTCCTCTCCCTTGTCCAACGCTTAAGCGGTAGTTAGTTTTCAGTGATTCCATCACAAAGTGAGCAAAGAACTCACAGAGAATGTACTTGCCAATAACACTCCAAAGCAAAGCACAAGCAATATAGAGCCACCGAAAAGTACACGATATTCCAAATCTGTGCTGAGTACAGATCTAATTAATAATGATGAACAGGCTTTTAAAAATGTATTATCATTTGATGAATTTTAATTACAAAAGTCGGCGCACCACTACAAAGCGACACTGTCAAGGCTACAAAAAGGAAGTCTCAAATGTACTGCGCAATTTTAAATGTATTTATTCGTCTCTTTACATTTAATATGTATGTATCTACTCAGAAATAACAGACTACTTTGCCAACCAGAAATGTCTTCATGATTTTTTGTCTTAATGATTTTATATTTTAATTAATAATTATTTATTTTTAATGATGTGTATTTCTTTAAAGTTTACAATGATGTGCTTACAGTATCTAAAAATAAATTATATTACTTTTTAATTAAATAATTTTTTAATGATAATGTACAAGGCGATGGGTGTCGTTATGTCCTCCTCAAAGAACTATTATACCGCGAATAAATAGTTCGATACACAATGTTGTTTTTTAATTCGATTCTAAATGTTTTTTCTGCCAAAAAATACTATCAAAAACTGTCACTACAACTATCAAAAAAATACTAAAGCTGTATCTCACGGAACATGAATTGCGATTTATGTCATTTAAAAGCCCTTGGAAAACTGTATCCAAAACAGTTAACGGCATTTCTCCAATTGTCATCTATCACCATTTAAAATAATTTTAAAATGTCGAAAATTAATTAGTGACAGGTGACTCTTCTTAATACAGTTTTTCAGGGGATTTCAAATGACATATCGCAAATGAAATTCTGTAAGATATGGCTTCTGTCAATTTTTGACAGTGATAGTTTGGTTTAACAGTTGACAGCCAAAATCTAATGGGCGCATTCCAGGGTGATACTATCCCTATGTTCCAAATTTCAACTCAATCGGTTCAACGGCTCGGCAGTTATCGTGAGAGATTACATACAGGCAAACAGACATACATTTCTCTGAAAATGGTCTTAATCATCTTGGTGGACCTCAAAATGGACATCTCTATCGTTATCTAAACATTTTTTTCCGCACGATCACAACACCTTCCCTACCAGTGGCAGCCGGGAAAGTAATATAATGTTCAAGTTTAGATGATGATAAAGCGTAGCCTTCTTCACCAGCGTAGGTACATGACACTTGCATAATCCCAAAATATAAATCCCATTGCAATAGTGTATACCTAGTGTGTTTAGTCCAGACATCGATAGCGAGTGAATATCGCTGCGAGATGAGTCAACATAATAAACACCTGCCCCGTCGCGAGGGGAGGGGGTAAGTAGGCGGGGCTTAAAAACTCAGATACGGTTTATTTTTTAAGTAGTACGTCGCCTTAACTTAGTAACGGCATGATAACGCCTCTGAATAGAGTTAGTGCAAATTTTGCGAGCCACTCTGAATACGACGGATAAAAGCCTGCTTATGAATTTCGAGTGTGTACGCGTGCGTTCGTTTTATGGATAGGATCATCAACGTTGGATTATGCGCGGTTTGGCCCAGTTGAAACATCAATTGAATACTCGTCTTGCCCGCGACTATTCTAGTTTTCTTGTCGGTCTAAGGTTGATGTAACCTCTTTACCGTTGTCTTTCTCACAAGTGGAGACGACACCTTTAGCTAGGAATCCTACGATGGCGAAGATTTCAACGAAGTCTTCTCGCTTGCGTAAAATACAGAATTACGTCAATCGTTGCGTGTACTTCGAGTCTCCGAGGCCGTCTCTTGAATGTTTTCTCTTGTCCTCAAAATAATGTCGTACGCATCTTTTCGATTTCGAACTTTACTGACGCGCATTGTGTACATTGTGTTTAGTTTCATCGATACACAGACATGTTATGAAAGAAGGCAAACGAGCATTACTCAATTTTAAAAAAAACTGAGGTCTAAGCCTACTTGAATATACCTACATAATAGGATAAGAGAGAGGATTCATGGCTGCTTTTCAAGTTTTTGACAATTTTGTTTTTTTTTTAATCCGTGGGAGGATCAAGGTGAAATGTAAATTTTAGAACGTTGTATATTCACGACGACGTAACGCCAGCTAAGTACATTCTTATCGCATAAGTTTTCACTGTTTCCGCATTTCTCCATCTCAGTTCCAGCTCGATATAATATTGATACGATCGTGGGAACAAAGTATTACCGCCATTTTTAGTAGTTATTAGCGACAATGCCAAATGCCGAAATTATTTCCCGCGGAATCCTTGACGACTCGCAAAGATACCTTGATCGTTTTTTATTCCGTTTTTTTTCCTCGCTTTACGTAGGAAAACTCGCTACATTCCGAGGTTATACTGTACGTTTACGACCGGGTATATAAATATTACTTTTAATAAAAATAATCTTATGATTATCTGACGTAATAATTATCATTTGCATGTGCTTTCCATTAGTTATGACATCGGAACGATAATTGGCAATAACATTATCTATTTGTTCGTTAATAATAATTACTGTAATTGTACATAAGTTACTATTACTGCAATTATTGCTTATCGCTCCTAGTTTCACCATTGTTTGCACTTGGAGCGGTTTGGGTTTCGAAAGTTACACTTTAATCGCTTGGACACTATAAAACTCGTCGGTGTCATGCTTAATATTCCCGGTCTCACGTTCTGCCATTATCTCAGTCTAATTCTAGATCAGCTCACTTCATTTCATTTCCATTGTCGGCGCGTTCTTTTGTGTCAGTTCTTTGCACTTCATTAGCCATTTCTTTAAATGGATAATATAGTTATTCTTCATTGGGTTCGCTCAACTCGCCTGTCATTATACTACCCGTCCATATTCAATAAGACACAGCTAAACAAACAGTGAAGTGTGTCAGACAATAATAATTTACTCGCCCTGAATACAACGATACAATAAGCACAAAACATCTGTTTCTTTAGACGAGGTACACCCGCAAATCGCTAATTTGTAGAAACGCCTAATCAGCCAATTTGCAATATTACAGGAAAGCCATTTTTGTGACGAGAACAAATAAATTCAAAGAACTCCGATGAAATAATTTTCTAGATTTTATATTCAGATATACGATAGTATTTAGGTATGACGATTTTTATCACATAGTCGTATATTCCTAATAATGTCATTTTTTGAGATTTAAATTAATTTCTGCACTTTCGCCCTTACGCAAGTATATTCGCCCGTTCTGCAAACAGAAGTTTGTGGAATATCTGTAATTTTAGTGTAATAATTTACAAAGAAGTATGGCTTAGGTATGTCAATTAAAAGTTATATAGGTATATGTTACTGAAAAATGCATGCTTTTATAAGCTTATTCCTAGCTTCTATGCACCTTCTTGATTCCATACCTACGCAACTATGATATGATTTCTACACTCTACATTAAATTTGAGAAGAAATTTAAATCGAAAATTTGTTCTTGATAATATTTTTTTTTTCGATTATCACAGTTTTACGATTATTAATGTTTTCATAAACATATGTCTAATATATTTATTTTTTCCGAAATAACATTCAATTGACGAGAAATCAGTGTTTTTTTATGTAGGATTGTTTATTTGAAAAAATTGATTACAGTTACAACGTTTATTTATTTTTTCCTGTAATCTTGTAATACATATTGTAATATCTACATAATATAATGTCTTTCCCCCCCCCCTCCATCCCGACAATTTTGACTTTTTTTTAAGTTATTATAATATAATCATATTTTTTCGCGTACGTTTTTGCTGAATTCTCTTAAATGCCGATAAATTCTGCTGAATTCTCTTAAATTTCATGCCGATAGCTTGAAAATTGGCCGAGATAACCGACGATGACTTACAGACAACGGAGAGTCTCACCAATTGTTTCTGTTTGTACTCTTTGGTCGGAAACATGATCAATAAAAATATGATTCATAAAAACATGATAAATATATATATAACATATATAACATGTATAACATGTTCGAGATGATGAACAGCATGCAAGTAGGCGCTCGCGAAAATTGCAGCCGAACGAATTAATAAGAGGGCCTCACTGAAAGTTCCCGGAATTAATAAGAAAATATTATAATGAATGGCCAAACATCGATTTGTTGTTTCGCAAAATATTCTCCGTGACCTTTAAGACACTTTTTCATACGTATAAACCGATTTTGTTAACATTAGTGACCTCGGTAACATGTTTGTCATATTCTCGGACAGTTTCTTTAGGCGATGAAAATCATTGACCGCGGTATTGGTTATTAATCTTTGGGAACAAGAAAAGTCACAAGGTGCCAAGTCGGGACTGTATGGAGGATGGCTCATGAGCTCTACGTTTTCCGCCTTCAAAAATTCGTTTTTCTGTCTGACCGTAAAGTGACAAAACTAGCATAAAAAAAATACTTTACGCTACCACGGGTACTATAGTAATCCAAATTAGTTTTTAAAAATATATAAATCTATAAATATAATATATAAATAGTATGATTTAATTACACTAATTCTTAAAATTGTAATATTTACTAATAATTCAGCTTTTGGCTAGTGCACAATATTTTACTTTTGTTTTTACGTTCTCCTGAAAAAGTATTTTTATTAAGTTGAGTCAGTTTTCTATGTGGCGTGCGATATGTCATCAAAGATGTCTTGGATATGACATCCGTAGATGTACATATATCCAAGACATCTTTGGTAATATAACTTCTCGACGAGATACAATTTTGCCTATTAACACGCTTTTATTAGGTCGACCTGTATGTAACTATGTAATGGAATCTAAGGTAACTAATTTAACCATCTTCCAAGGATCGTAGCGTCATGAAAATTGGCAGATGTATGTAGTTCTGATGACAATACAATAATATGGTACTGTCGAACTGATCTGATGATGGAGTCGGAAGATATGAACTGGAACTTCATGATGGAACATCATATCATAGCTGTTTTTGGACTTGTTAGAAAAGTCTTAGAATGAACTTTGACCACGATTAGTTTCCAGGTCTGATGTGGTTTTTACGTGCATTTATAAAATCGTGTTTTTAGTGTTTATTTTAAACTATTAATTTATTTTACACAACAAAGATCAAAACGCCGCATTTTTTTGTATAGAAAAGTCATGTTCGTCAGTCGCATATTAGCCTTTTCTACAAATTGGCGACGAAATAATATTATGAATCCGGATATTTTAATAGCTGAGGAAAAATACATACATCATTTAGATTGTATCGCTGTAAGTGAGTCCGAGATAGTTTCTTATTTGAAATAGATAAACGTCAAAATGTGAATATAATCGTTTTGATAGCGAAATAATGCACCGGTAATGGCCACATCAGTTTAGATATCAGCGGTTGACTTTGCCGTATTTAAAAATATTCAAATGTCGGCGATGGTTTGCCACACCTGGCTGAGCCATTGTCTTCGTATTTGCTCGAATCTCGGCCACCACCGGTTTAAGGAGTCCGTTGTCCAAAACGGTCTCGCATCGAGGTCATGCTCCTATTTTGCATGAAATTGCCTGTACGTGAGCCACGATCCGCACAGATCCAAGTGGACGAGCTCAGTACGATTGCCGGTGGCGATTTGCTGCCGCTCATCCGCTTTTGCTCGTCGCTTCGCTCGTAGCTGTGAAACTCTTCAAGCCATAAATAGAAGTTGATAACCATGAAGCTAGTAAGATGGAAGGTGACAAAACCTCACCCACGTATATATTTGAAATCTATTTTCTTAAAAATATGCTAGTTAGATATTCAACAATAAAAAAATAATAAAAAAACGCTATATTGAACAGGAAAGGCGAGATATTGCCTACAGGCAATATTCTGCAGCTAACCTGTACCGATTTGTGAACATGCTTAGTATTGTGGTTTATGTATTTATCCATATAGATACATGTATATTTCCGGAATGTATTTTTTCAGTCAGTCCTTTTATTTGACACTAAACACGATATATTTAAATTAATTTATTGCCATTTGTACATTTGGATATTTAGACAACTACTTACTTGATATTTGGACAGTTAAGGTACCATATTTCCTTAATCCTCGGGATATTCCTCGGGATGACATTCTTACAATAACACACACTTCTTAATCGGTTCGAGCGTTTAGAAGTTATGGTGAAATAAAGAAACGGAAAACATACATATATTAACCCTGAACACATTACACTCTTTTTTGTTGGGAATTCGTGTAAAAGGGTGGAGAATGGGAAGGGAAAGGGTAAGGGAATTTATTTGGAAGATTTTGTTCACATTTCAACAGATTTTGTTGAAATGTTCTCTGAGTCTGTGTTTGAAACATGTTATTCTCGTTGCGGATATCACATTTTTCGGCGAAGCTTTCCAAAGACGAGCTCCATGCACGGTGAAAGCGAATGAAAAGAAGTCACTGCTGTGACCAGGAATAGAGAGTAGCAGTTATCTTCAGATATCAGAGGGCGTCCATGAGCCGATAGTGCAGTAAATCTGCCGGTTAGATGATTCATTATTTTAGGTCGAGTGTTATATTTTTCTGTTTAGACATCATCACGAGCCAAGGTAGGGTTTCCTGGACGGATCTATCCTTATCCTAATGATAACTCTTAACATGGTTTTAGGACACACCTATTATTGGTAGCACTATTTAATTACATAAAAATAAAATAATCGAAATGAAATAAATAAAAAAATCAAGATAATCAAAATAAAAATAATCAACAACAAATAATCACGCCAAAAATTATAAACAAGTTAACAAGTAATCGTTCTAAAAAAATGTAAAAATCTTTGAGTTCGAAAATGCTTCTTTTAATTACATATTTGTCACATGATTTGTAATTTATTTTTTTTATTTTGATTATGCGATAGTACCATTTCTTGATTTAATACATTACCATTACGTATATTTATTATTATTCTGTATAGAAGAAAGAAAGCGGAGCGCTGCATATTAGGGGTATTCTACCCCTAATATACAGCGTTTGTAGTCTTATTACACATTCTTTGTCTATTTTATGTTTCAATTTTTAATGTTGTGTTTTCGTCTATTTTTTGTCTATTTGTCGATTTCTTTACTGGAAATATTTATTTTTTAATTTATTATAACTACAAATGATACTTTTAACTACAAATGCGAATAGTTAGTTAGTCCAAAGTCTCACGTGACTAAAAGTTCTTTTAATATTTTTTTAAATTATTATCTTTAAAAAATCAATAGTCAATAAAATTAAGTAAAACGTTTCAGCAAGAAAAACACGGTGCAAAAAAAACAACTAAGTGATTTTCCGAATTGTAGTGAGAAACTAGTAAATTTCTAAAGACCCTAAATTTATTTAGGGAAACGAGGGAAAAAAATATGTAATATATCCAAGCGATTATTATCCTCACAGAAAGCCTTTTTGGGCGTTTTTAACGAATTTCATCCGTGGATTTATCGATACAAAAAGCATATAGCGGTATAAATGTTTGTTGACATCGCGCCTTGGTCTTTGAGAACCAATCTATATATAATTTATATCAGAATCATTTTGCTTTCGATTATTTTCTTCTCCTATGTTTTTAATGGTAACAGGTAAATGGTAAAGAAGTCATTTTTTACGATCATTTGAAAACTCAAGGCTTATGCTTAGAAGCTTAAATACAGGTATACAATGGCTTGGTATAAAGTATACAAAGACAATTCAACTATATAGCACCTAAAATATTCAACCGTCTTGATGACAAAATAAAGGAAATAGAAAATACCATTTTATTCAAAAAAAATATTAAAAAATGGCTTCTTGACGACAGGTCGTTCAAGGACAGAGAACGAACTTCTGCAAGTCATATCTTTAAAAAAAAAGCTGCATAACTTTACTATTATACTATATAATATGATATAAGATATTAAACAAAATGTACTATATTGTAATATAAAGCAAAAGAACAATACTATAATATATTTAGATCGTTATATTTATATATCTGTGTATGTATGTATATGTATGTGTATATGTATCTATATGAGTACCTACGTCAGTTAGGCTTCTCCACCTAAGTCAGAAAATAAGTCGTATGCCCAGATACAGGCTATATTTGGCCTAGTTGGGTATGCGCTGAGCATGGTCATGTGAATGTGGGCCGTTGTTTCTTCGCACCATAACTTGGTATGACCATTTTTATGTGTTTTATAATTATGTTTGAAACAAATGAATAAATAAAATAAAATAAATACAATTTAGCACAAAAATTGGTATGTTTTAACGCTAAGGAAACACGTTTGTCAGAATAACATAATGTTTAAACCGACGATTTCTCCAGAAGAGCCCTGTTCTAAGCCTTCTATATTGAAGTGATTACACCTCCCCGTTGCTAAAAAAGATGTCTTTCAAATTAAATATTCTTTGCTCGCATTAACAAACAGCAACCTTCCAGTCGATTCGCTCGTATCGCATATCCATGAGTGGAAATAATTTGTCGCTGCAAGTGAAAGTTGTCGGAAGAAAGCCAACGAATTGAAACAAAACTAATGGCCCGTCCATCATTGATAAGTAATTTTGGTCAGAAGAGCACAACGTGTGCTTGAGAGGGAGAGTCAAGAGTCAGAGAAGTATAGCACTCTGTTAAGTTCATGATTTGTATTTAGGATTTGACACTTTCGTTCCATATCTTGATCGGTGCTGCGGAATTTCAAATACAGACGTGAACAAATTATTACACTCAACCGACCAAGAGAACAAGTACCGTTATATTATAAATTTGTTTTTAAGAATAATTACTTATTTATTCTTAAGATTTGTAATTTTATAAATATTCTTTTTATGTGTAAGTACATATATTTAGAATAATGATAGGACTTTTTTATTCCTTGCAACATATAGAATTTGACATGCAGCGTGGATTTCCGCCATTTTGCGTTTTGCCGCCTATGTTTTGTTTTTGATATTTCATATTTTGATTGTAAATACAATTGCCTATGTTGATGTTATAGACACCCAACATTGCAATTTAGAGGTGTAATTATTATCATCAGAAATTGTGATTTTGTGCAATTAATTATTGATGCGGCTAAGCAATAACTTTATTTTTAACTGTTTCATAGAGACTTTTTCATTATGCGTACAATACTTTTACATTATAAAGACTCGTCACCGTGTAAAATTGCAGTAGTTGAAAGTTTCGTAAAATGATACATATTCCCAAAGAGTCATAGCGTTCAAGCTGAGCATATACCACATTAATCTGTGAGCGGTATGAGTCTACGTTTGTGCCTAATAATGTATCCACATCTTTATATATACTACTCGGTCGTGCCACTTGTATATTTTATTTCATTCAAAATATCTAGTGGTCGTTTTAGGAGTTTTAAATGTTTGCACATGGGAAGGTTTTCTATTATATTTCTACTGACTTAGTCTACTCCTCAATGCAGGTAGTTGTGTAACTGTGATGGTAGTAGATATGGATGCAAATACGACTAGCTGAATTAATTATTGAATTGTGCCACCCAAGCTAGGAGTGCTCATGAGATGGTACATATAATACACATTTTTTAAGGTTGAAAAGCTCCTACCTTTGAGGTAGATAGAGAAAATAAACCAATCGACCAGTATACTTGTAACTTAGAGGCGATATAGGATAGTAGGAAGGTGAGGATCTAGGATTGTGAAGGCAGTATAGGTATACAGTATTGTCTTCATGTGTATCTTTCTAACTTCTTTCGTCCGTAATATTTAGTATATTCTGGATCATGTCATGTCTTTTGTTTGGTGTTTTCTTGTTCCGTTGATTCACATGTCTATTCCTCTTCGTTAATATCCGTATTCGTTTCATCCATTTAGTAGACTTCCTGCACTGCTTTCCACATTTTATTTATTATGTAGTTATTTAGAGAACTTTCCCATCAGTCGATACATATGGAAGACCGATGTCTTCGTATTTTCCGTTCGCCTGTTAAGGATTTTCATCCAGCTGTAAGTATATGCGGTGACTTTCTGCGAAGTGACACACATGCTCCAAAACTAAAGGTGGCAGGTATTCCCGTGTTCAGCAGGATATCTGGCATAAGCCGTATTTTTGCCGTCAACCGTTTAGTACTAGGAAGTCTCCATTACAAGCCGCATGTACATCTGCCACTGCTCCGCCCTATCACACTTCTTTAGAATTCACGTACGCCTATAAGATAATTGTCTACATACATTAAGGTGGGCCGTTACCGCATATAAACAAGTAAATATATTAAAAATAATAAAAAAGACGACTACCGTTACAGAATGTGAACTATTGTATTTATTTTCATTACGGGTTTTTTTATGAAATATTTGTGGTTTATGTATTTATCCATATAGATAGATGTATATTTCCGGAATGTACTCAATCAGAACATTCATTTGACACTAAACACGATATATTTATATTAATTTATTGACATTTGAACATGTAGACAACTACTTACTTGATATTTGGACAATTAATGCAGGCTATAATGCTCGGGATGACATAACGGCTCTAACAATACCACACTCTTCTAAATCGGTCCAAGCGTTTAGAAATTATGGTGGAATAAAGAAACGGAAAACATACATAGATGAACACAACACATTACACTCTTTTGTGTGAAAAATAAACAAGACCTATTATTATTAAAATCACGGAATGCGCTATTCCATAACCAGTCTGGATTCGCGGATCTTGCTCTTTAGTCGCTTTAAGATTGTTTTTGTGCCTCCAATCCTCTGTTTTTTTTATGTGAAATGTCGGTTTTCGACCGCGCGCGCCGCCCGGAGATTCGCTTATGTCGTCGCCAATGACCTCACATTGAGCGTTATCTTTGCAGTTTTCAACTCCGACGCAGCCAACAAACCTTCCCACTCGTTTTCGCTTTGACCTCAATCAAGCGGCTCGGCCGCTTCTGACCTTCCGCCAGATGCTTCAATCCTCGGTCCATCTTTTTTATTCTAAGTATAAAACAAATGAATTTGCGTAGAAAGTCTTTATAGCTGCTAACACTGCATAGTCACCACTGGGAAGTTTCTTCAGCTTGGGAAGTCACACGTTACTCGCGGCCTGGTCTGGTGAACTACTCCGCCATGCTCTTGCCAGCATTGACTCTCTTCGGCTTTGGCGAGGATGGTTTCGCTGTTATTTCGTTGTTTTTAGAATCGTACTGTGGATCCAGGTTTTATTCTTGGTTTTGCCACTTTCTCAAAACTTTTTAACAGCTCATCCTATAAGGTATTTTAGATTATCGAAACTGTGGGTAAACCCACCATCTCAGAATGTTTAAAAAAAAATATTATTGATTCCCTTTTCAGCCCACCTTAATGTCTATCGACAATTATCTAGGGGGGGGGGGGTTATAAAACGACGTGTCAGTACTCAGGCGGTCACCCATACAAGTACTGGCCACGCTTCGACGCTGCTTATTTTATTTTATTTTTTGTTAAAAACATATAGCATAAAAATAACGTATAAGCATAATATATAACAGTAGTAAAGCCAATGATGTTTTAAATTATTTGCTATATAAGGATTACAAAATATGCTAAACAATACAATACAAAGAAAACCAAAAAGAATTTAAAACTAACAGTTAAAATCGCTATGTGCGAGTGTATGGGTGTTGGTGTGCGTTTGTGTGATGGAGAGCGTGTATGTTTGGGTGTGTGTATGTGTGTTTGTATGTGTGTGTGCGTGTATGTATGTGTGTGTGGGTGTGTGTATCTGTAGTGCGAATGTGCTTGTGAGTGCTTGTATGTGCATGCTAATTCAATCCGATCTGATAATCAGCTTTTCACGTACCTCCTTAACAAAGGATCGACTATTTTGATGGTTAAATATGTCAATATCGTTAAAGCATACATTGTATGCATGCATAACGCGCGGCAATAACGGTGATCTTCGGTGATCTGACGGGAACCAGTGTTTCAACGCGGCTAAGGACGTTAAAGAAGAAGAATGTTATATGGATCGTGTTGTCTTTTCACCCTGAACCTATCGTTAAGATTTTGGGACATAACAATATACAGATCTAGTTCACCACTGCCCAGCAGAGACCTACTTCCATCGCTCCCTGCTTACCAGTTTTCTTAAGACTTCTCCATCCACTCGACTGGTCACTTGCGCGAGGAATATCAGCCCGAGATCGGTCTTTACTGGCTGTCACCGGGATTTGGTGGTTAATCTGGCCATTTTAAAAGTAGATGAGTAAACATCTTAAAAAACGACTTCTTAAAAAAAACTTTGCTTCCAGACTAGATGAGAGACAACACTGCTTTGCAGTGTGCACTGTCCAGGGTTCGCCCGAGGGAATTCTTTCATTCCATTCACTTCTTTACAAATACAAAATAAACTGACCTAGCCATTAAGCCCAATCTTATGAAGCAGTCTTTGCGTCAATCGAATTAAAAAAAACATGCGCATCATCTTTATTTTAGTGCACACGTGCTTATTTGTCACTCGATTCGCCATCTGCGTCAAGGGAGCGGACAAGGCTTTGTTTCCGTCACGTACTTTTCCCACGCCAATTGTGCTATCAATTTGTTCAATTTTTTCATCCTTTTTGTAAACATCTCTTTTATATTTCCTTATATTTTAATCGCATTTCACACGTCTGCAATTGGTATAAAATCATCGGCGCTTTCTCCGATTAATTCATTCATCCTATTGACACCGAGTGCGCCTGATATTTATTTCATAATCCTGTGTTTTTCACGTTGTCTAGTTTTGCAATGGTGCTTTCGAAAATTGCTGACCGCACTAAGTCTACTAAATCGAGTGAGTTGAATTGAGTGTCATTTAAAATAAGCATTGATTAATCAAGAAGAGATATCTCTATAGTCTATCTCTTGCTATCACGCTCGTCTATTGATAGATTTAGTGACCACCTCTCAAGCCCTTTTAAAACACATAAATTACGTAAACAATGAGGTATGTTTGTACTAGCATTCGTGTTCCATTATTTTGTATAGACGAAGTTTATCTGGGTTAGACAGTCCATATCTCCTGAGGAGGGTGAGCGTGCGAGCGCCTTCCCGACTCACGCGTGATCTATTTTCTTTTGAGATTCCTGGGTGTAACACAAAGTATGGAGCCAATTCGTTATTGCCACGTACTATGCATGTATAAAATGTAGGGCTTTAACGAAATTGACTTATTTAACCACGACAGTGTCGGTCCTTTGTTAAATAGGTACGTAAAAAGCTGGAGATAAGATCGAATTGAGTTAGCATCCCGCATTTCTGCATGCACTCACATGCACATACACCCTACAGAAAGACACACACATACACAAACGCTGTTTATCACACAAACACACACCAACACCCATAATCCCACACCCACATACACACACACACACACACACAGCAAAGTTACTTCTAAATTTTCTTTGTATGAAGTAGCTCATTTTGTATTCGTTAATAAAATATTGTGAATAGTTTCGAACATTATTGGCTTTGGTATCGTTATAAATTATGTAATTGCTATGCTGTGTTTTGTAATAAAATAAAATAAAAATGTCTCAAATAATAGCAGGCGGATTTTGACGAACTGGAGTGTCACCACTTGGGGTATATTGGGCAAGACTGCAGTGCAAGCGGCCCGAATATGAAAGTCTATGCCTTTGCCGCGGAGACAGCCTAAAATACCTGATCGGGTATAAAAAAAAACTGTAGAAATATTACCCCCCTCCCCCCCCCCCTCCCCCCCCCCCCTCCCCCCCCCCCCCCCTCCGCCCGCAGATTGTCCTTATATCCCATTTCTTTCATCGATGTTGAGTTATTATAATAATTTATGTCTTCTTACACGACTGCCCAACAAAAAAGAAGTGTAATGTGTTCAGGGTTCATCTATGTATGTTTCCCGTTTCTTTATTCCACCATAACTTCTAAACGCTTAAACCGATTATGAAGTGTGTGGTATTGTTAGAATCGTTATTTCATCTCGAGTGACATAGGGTACCTTAACTGTAGCATAGGGTACCTAATATCTAGTAAGTAGTTGTCTAAATGTCCAAATGTCAATAAATTATCATAAATATATCGCGTTGCGTTTCAAATGAAAGGTCTAATGAAAGGATCGTGTTTTTTTTTCTTTTTTATTCTTTTTTATATATTTACTTGTTTTCATTATTATGTTTATTATGTAACTACACTCATTTATTATGACCATTGCTTTACAAAAAGCGCACGTGTTATATATTAATTTCCCTAGGTAAACATTTAGTCACTAAAACCATGACAGATATTGCCACTTGCCACTTGGCAATACTAGTTGTTCTTTATTGTGTGTGCAACAAGGTTTTTTCAAACCAAGACCGCTGAATGGAACGCACAAGAAAAGGGCGATCAGAGAGAATGGATCGCTCTATTTCTCCCTTCGTCCGTCTCTATTTGATTGCGCGCTTATTTTCCGGAATCCGAGGCGCTCCGGGATTGCAGTTTTATTTTTAGAAAATATTATTGTGGCCTGTGTACAGAATCAATACATCCGGGGTTGCGCTCATGCCGCTGTAAACTACCCGGCGTCACGCAGGTACTTTCCACCTGTAGGTACAGCGCGTGTTGCGTTCGCCCCTAATGCATCTCACTCTATCAGCCGGGCCCTGCAATTACTTATCGAATGCGCTCTTCATTATTTGATGGGAGCGGCTTTGGGGCGGTGAAGCGGGACAGCGGATAGCGCGCCCTCTCCTTCCCCCCTGTGCAACAAAGCAGCATCGATTTACAGCTCGGTCTATTTCGGTCGACAAGCCCTGTTGACGGCCCTTAACGTCTTCCACTATAGCACAGTATACCAGACAGTAGGTTTACTCGCTAGCTGCAGGGCATTGCGGGAAGAGTGTGCGAGGAATGCGGGCAGAGGGCTACGTCTCGACGGACGCCTTTGGTTAGCGTTACGCGCAGGTAAAGGCTAGCGACTTTTTCCAATGTTTGGGCCGAGTAGCAAACATCTGGCGGCTATATGACTGCCCTTACGACTCGTGACGTATTAGCTTCGATTTCAATTTTGTTCTAAGAGAAGCTACTGTATGGTATACTGTGACTAAAGTCTGTCTGAACGCTTGTGGCACGCGGAGCTATCAAACGTAGGAACGGAGTAGCGCATATTGCGCGCTCCCTTGCACTTACGGGTCTTATGACTGGCGTAGTGAGCAGGTACCTGAGCTACCTGGGCGCAGTGACCAGGCACCTGAGGTACCTGCTCACTGCCCATAAGACCCGTAAGTGCAAGGTTCCTACGTTTCTACGTTCCTACGTTTTATAACTCCGCGGGCCAGGAGCGTTCGGACAGACTATAGGTATTTTGCCTTTTCGGTACGATACGGTACGATACGGACTGCGCGGGTACGGCTCCCGGACTTCTGGCGGTCTGGTGTGCAGCGGGTCGATTTGACTGGTGTGCTCGTGAGGCGAGGTGTCGGGCCCTACGGTACATAGCGCGCTAGGCGCTTTACGTGTTCCTTCACGGACTTGCTAAAATCTGTTCCAGGGTGGCGTTTCGGACATACCAAAAGACAAATATGCTCCAAATGCGTAATAAAATCCTTGTGTTAAACTACCCTAAGCGCCAGAATGAACATATCGAGAAAATCTGATTTATGTGAAATTTAATTCGTAAATTTGCTTTAACAACAAAATGGAGTTCTATTTAAATGTCTGAACAATTAATGCTCATAAATTCAAAATCAACATTGTACATACCTTTTAAAAAAAAACTTAAAGTGGCTTTTAGGATAGATACTTCTGTTGTAATTTGAAAATAAACATGTATAAACTTTAGTGTAAAGTACCCTAAATGCAAATTTATCGTTTAGCATATTCTTGCACGCAGTTATATCATTATAAAATGAAATTAAGCTTTATAGATATATGAAAAAACCTTAATCATAATATTAAAATAGAATTTATTAGAATTATTGTTGAAAAAATGTTTAAAGTCAATGAAATGTTTTACAGGAAAAAGGCCCAACTTTTTTAATGTCATTATAATCAAATAATTGAATTATTTTACTCAGTAACAGTAATAAATAAAAAAGTGTTAAAATTGTCATTATCAAACATCGATTTAAAGCGAATTTCTCACCCATTGCCATTTAGGATAGTTTGACATAAAATGTTGAATCTCAATGATATTCTAGGTGTTATAGTGTCCCTGGCGCTTGGGATAGTATTAGGATTGCGTTTTGAAGCACAGGTAAAATTTTGATGGTTTTCTAAGCTGTTACGACAGTTGTACACTCGCAGATTTTCGGAAATGTCGCTAAGAATTATTTTTAATTCGCTTATAACTAGAAGCTACTTTTTTACCGTTGTTTAGGATATTGGCATTGGAAACACGTCATCTATCACTCAGAAAGCAACGATTAATGACGGCGTATATGCACATTAAAGGACAATGAGTAATTTTGTACCCACTTGCGAAGTTTGTTGTAACACTGCCACACATACCAAACGAAAGCTTATTACAAGTTAGAACAAGTCATTCTATATAGCAGCTAAGCTGAATTACGTGGCTGAAAAAAAGTTGTAGTGTTGAAATTGCAAAATATTTTATTCAATAATGCCTTATTTACTGTGTTTAATTTAAACGATACAGTTGTTTATAAATATTATTTATATAGATAAAATATATAATCAATACCACAAACTAATATACCTATATCAATATTAAATATTATTAGTAAAAATAACCGGAATGTACCGATTACTTGTACTACGATGTACTTTAATTTTATCCCGAAACTAAAGCGATAACTAAATTTGTGGATGAATTAGAAACAGCCAATAAGTAAGTTAGAGATAGATGATCAGTGTGCAGGTGTCAGGTACGATTCGGCGCCTGGGCCGTCGAAATTCATTTGTTTTACGTTGGGGTTGTCTAAATGAGTTTATGGATAAATGAGACACAAATAAGCAAGACAGATGTATATTCATTGTATGGGTGGCAGGTAAGATTTGGCGCCTGGGCCGTTGTCATTGCTTCATTTTACGTTGAGGTTTTCTGTTTTCATGTGATGTTGTTTTTAATTTCTGGATGTGATATTGGACTCGATTAGTTATTACTTTACGATTGAATTTTTGATTCAAATAACGACTTGTAATAGACCCTATTTAACTAGATTAAATAACTAGTTTATTTCACAAAATCATTTATATATACAAAACTTTGGATGTGTGTAACTCCAATACGACATGAATTGATGAGTTGATAACTCCTAGTTGTTACACTCTGGGTACACCTTTCACACAAAAATGCCTATTGTCATTTTAGCTCTTATGACTCCTCCGTTCCCACCTCACGCTATGTATGTTTAAAAAAATATTAAAATGGTTACTACTTGAAATGTAATAATTTTGTATGTAATGTATTGAAACAGTTGCATGTTTTCTGAATAATAATAATAAAAGAAATAAGAAAGAGTATGTAACAAAACTCCATTTTCGATCAAAAAACGGTTTTTTATTTCTTAGCGTTTAGGACAGTTTACTTAGACGAAATAGGGTCAAGTTTTCGCGAAAACCCTCGCAGTTTTCAAAGGCAATGAATAACAAGCATAACAGGTATTAGTTTAGTAGGGCAATATCAAATTTCGACCTTCCTACTTTTCGGATTTTCCAATACAAATTTCATGCGCGCGCATTCAAGATCGTTTAAATAAGAATTAATTCGGCTTAACGAGATAACGCCCGCATAGCTGTAGTAAAATATTTTTAAAATTGTAATTAAATTATGGGCATTTATCCCAAAGAAAACGCAAATTGTCGATTACCACTCATTCAACAACTGACGAATTTACAAGTCTCCGAATTGTACAAACGTTGACATATCGACGCCCCAGTTCTAAACTGCAACAATTCAAGAAATAGTTTTGAGTTAGGTATCCAAAAGTGCTAAATTTAACATTATCTAAAAGTTCCAAAATCTCAAAAAATATATATTTCAGTGTAAAAGCAGATATTGCCCTATATGAGAGGTAGATCAACGACAACTAATCTACTGCTAGCCAATGACTACATAACTGAAAACATGTCTAATAATAGGGACGTTGACGTAATTATGACTGATTATAGCAAAGCATTCGATCGCATCGACCATGTTCTTCTTTTGGAAAAACTCCTATCTGCCGGAATACACGGCGACTTGTATAGATGGTTCTCTTCTTACATTTCTAATAGGTCTCAAGCAGTAGTTCTTAACGGGTTTACCTCTAGCTGGTCTACTATTCCTTCAGGAGTTCCACAGGGCTCTATATTAGGCCCTCTATTATTCATTTTATTTATCCAGGATATAGACGCATGTTTTAAGAATTCTATTTATCTTTTATTTGCTGATGACATGAAGATTCTTAAAGCAATAGCTACTCCTGGTGATGTCTCCCTCCTGCAGGATGACTTGTTACGCTTGAATAGCTATTGCACTGCCAACAAATTAGACCTCAATGTTGCCAAATGCTCTACCATTACTTTTAGTCGTAAAAATAACCCTTCTTCCTCTTCTTATTTTCTCAATAACTCTGCTTTGAGTAGGGTAACTAAGATTAAGGATCTGGGTGTTACACTCGACTCCAAACTGCTATTTGATGCCCACATCGACAGTATTGTTGCGAAAGCGTTTAAAGCCCTAGGATTTATTATACGATCCAGCGAACACTTCAATAACATAAAAACCATAAAAATTCTCTATTGTGCCTACGTCCGCAGTCATCTTGAATATGCATCCCAGTTATGGAACCCTTGTTACGAGGTGTATGCATCGAGAATAGAGGCCATCCAAAGAAAATTTCTACGCTACATAGAATATAAATGTCCAGACTACTATTCTCGTTGTATCCGCCATCATTTGCTGCCATTGGCTTTGCGAAGAAACATAGCTGACATCTCACTTTTACTAAGAATTTTAAATGGCTCGATTGATTGTCCTGAACTATTATCTAAAATATCTCTCCGCACTCCTAGCCGGGCACTTAGAAATAGGGCACCCCTTCACGTACCTGTCTTTAAAACCAAATACAGGCGTAATTCCTATTTTATAAGGGTATGCGAAACTTTCAACACCCTGAATGCTGACATTGATATTGACCCCTTTTTCACGGATATAGATACTATAAGGAAGCAGGTTGTAGGGCGATTTTGTGATGACCAGGCTTAGCATTTCCTTCTTTTATTACAGTCTTGTTTATGTCAACATGTTTTCTAATGTACAATTTATCTTCTTGTTTAATATCTTCTTTATACTTAATATCAGTTCTAAATTCACGTTATTATTATTGTCATTATCAGTGGTAACTTGTAAATGGCTCTAAGCTTCCTATTATTGTTCACTACAAAATTATTGGCTGTAAGTTATCCTTAAGAAAATAAAATAAAATAAAATATCATAGTAGGCTAAGTTCTATCCATAAAAGTTCTAAAAAGCAACATTTCGGATTGTCACTGTTGGGAACAGGTAATATAAAACATACAAGTTTTAAAATGCAACATTTCGGATTGTCACTTTTGGGAACAGGTAATATCAAGCATATTAAAGAGTATAAATATTAAAATAATTATTTATAGTTGCGTGAAGTTACTATAAATATTCTCGAACAAAAGAAGATGTCGAGCTGTTGCAGTTTAGAACTGGCGCGTCGATATAATTGTTTTTCACATAACAGATTTTTACATACTTCAATTAGAACGTAATATTTTAAGTTTAAAAAAAAATGTTGGGTCACAGAAAATTTTCAATATTTTACAAAATAACTTATTTTTTGCGATATCATCGTACATTTTGAAAAATAAATATATATGAAAGGTTACGGGGAATAGCGATTAATGTGTCAACTTTTTACATTTTGGCAATTCCATGTTTAAAATTTAGTAACTTGAAAAATGATGTTTTAGCAAGAGTTTGAGTGAGAAAAAAATATGTATTTTCTGTAAACCAAACTTAAATTCCACCTAAGAAAAAAAATCTCTAAATACAATAATATGATATAATAATGTATAATATAATAATAAGTTAAAACGTGAGTTTAAAATATATATATTATACTCACATAATAACTGGAACGTGGAAAAGGTGGAAAGGTCATTGGCCTTGGCAACCGGAGGGTAATCGAGGTACCCCGCCTATGGACCTGACGGAAAAGAACGATCATTGTCCACCGTCACCGTGTGAAGATTTAACATTTAAGGGCAGGTTATGATCATTCTTTTGAAAATCGATTCATGCTTCGATTCGTTTGGGAACAAGCCACACAAGGCTTTAATATCTCATTTTCGCAACAAAAAAATACATTGATCGTTTCCTCCTGTAATCCTTCATATTCTCTTAAACTAAATTAAAATGAAATTCATTAAACTTTATTTTTTTCACATTGAATTTATGACTGCCGTCGATCTGACCGGAATCTCGTCCGACCATTATAGGTCAACGGACCCACAATTAATTCCAGTTTGGCCAGGTCTGCAGTATATTGCGCAGTATCTTCAATACATATTGTGATCTAAATGGTTTGCTGAAATTTGCTAAACGCGTTAAACAACAACACGACCTGCCGTTTCGTCACCGGTTCAATGGTTTGTTTCTTTTCAGCCTTCAGCGGGTTTTGTGGTTATTTATAAATTTTAATATCGCTTGCACCGAACAGTGAGACCTTCCACTCATATAATAACGCCTAATTAACACTCCAGGACTCGCGCCCTATTTTTGGACGTATTATGGACTTTCCTTTCATGTGAAATATGGTAATTCTTAATCGAGAATATATTCTGTGTAAAGTAGGATGGTAGCGAATGGTTTCGTTCATCTTGGGCCATAAGATCCATTTTGTTCTCGGATCGGCTCAACTCACGATTCAGCTCCTATTCAGAAGCCTCCACGCGCGGAAGGCTACCCCGGGTACTCTCGCGTATCAGGATTAAATCTCGGCGCTACTGGACGGTTTGCTCACCGTCCAGTAGCACCGGGATTTAATCCCACGTTGGGCGACGCCAGTCGGTTATGCACTCTTGACTGCACCAGATTGCTGAAGGAATCTGGAGACTATGGAAAATACTGTCTCCTACTAAGCAGCGGGGGTGGATGTTGACCTGTCGTCAACCACTCTTGAAATGACCATTAGCCTACCTGCTCCTGAATTCAGAGCCGGGCAAATGATGCCTTTGGTCCGCGATAGATTCAAACCAAATCACCACTGAACAAACAGTAGGTAGAGGTCACGCGAGTGACCTCGGACCCGTGACCAGTCGGGAGGTTGGAGATATCCTGATGGTTAATTCCAGGCGGAGATATCGTTCCAAAACTGGTAGACAGGGGCGAGGCTGCCCGCTTCTACCTTTCCCGATGCCTCTCCGTGAGGCGTTGGCCTCTGTCGGGCAGGTTGGCATAGCTAGACAGTAGATTTGTATCGTCTTGATTTGTAGTGTAAGTCTTCTACGGTCATCCCACGGTTAAAAAACGATCACATAATACCAGCCCTGGGGTATCGGGTTCGCCCGTTGTAGTCGACACCGCCTAACTGTTTATACAGTTATTTGAGGATACATTCTATAAATAGCAGAACACACTGATAAAACGGTAGAATATATAACTACTGCTGGGTCTTTCTTACCCGGTAGCGGTCCTGGAGTGTTAAGTACGTCCCATCGCTGACTCCAATCTTCATCGATTGCCGTCTCCAGTAAGCTGTTTGACTAGACTGAACGTAACTTATCAGGTCATGGTCCTGAGTCTGTCCTGCGCAGTTGTCTGCTATTCTATCGCGTCTGTTTTTTTTTTTGACGAGTTCACAGACCGCCAAAGCGTAAACATTGGGACCATTTGCATAACCGGGAGGATTTCATTCAGAATTGATAAGAAGTATATTAGGTCCGTACCTATGTAATCGCCGTTTTATCACATCCTTGAGCTTGTGATAATTTCTGTGTGAGTTGGAATCCAAGTTTAACTAAATTTTAATCCAAATCATTGCTATCTCTTTTTGAAATTTGAGCTAATTGAATTCCCAGCTGCAAAAACGCGTCGATGCGACCACACCAAAATAAAAGGAATCCTAATCGGATTGTCACTTGCGACGAAAAATGTTTCTTGTACCGATAGTTGTAAGCGGTAATCGCAGTGGTTAAATCTAAGAGATACAGTTAGAAAATGCCCAAAACGCAAAAAATCACGGTGTCGACCTGGCGGTCCTGTGCCCCTGATGTCCATCACAGCTTCTTCGACACTACTGTTAACGCAAATGTGTAGAAACTCGCGATTAAACAACCGCGCCTGTTCAGTCGCTCTTCGCAACTACTTTTACACGCTGATGCTCAACCACAGAATCCGAACCGAAGAGGCAATGAAAAACACATTCGAAGCATTAATTGATCCCTGTCCACGAGTTCTACAGCGGGGCGTCGAGCAACTCGCATTACTATTAAATGGATCTTGCATCATCTTGGATCTTGATCAAAACTGCGTTCAATATTTCTATTAAGTAATTAAATGTGTTTTTTTTTTCATATAAAATTTTTGTTGCCTAAATTTTCTTTTGTAGTATGGAAATTCATAAATAAGGACCTAATTTTTCTCCTGCGAAATGATATTCATCAGCCACGATCACCTTTCCACTCGCCCTCACGTTTGTGTGGCCGATGTTTATACTGAAATCACGCTGTATCGTCGGGAGCTCATCATTACAAAATGTTTATTTATTTAATAAATAAATAAATAAAATAAAGGTTTCATGCTTAGCTAGATACAATTATTGAAGGCACCTGTAAGGTACGTATATGTCTGTCTGGCTGTATATTGTACGATTGTGACGGTCGAGCAGGATCGGTCGGGAAGAGCGTGGGACGGTCGAGGCGTCGTCAGCGGCGGCAGCGGCACGCGCGCCAAGGTCGAGGGCGCCGTCGCTCCCGTCGCTGCGCCGCGCGGCGTCACTGACCGACCGTTGCGAAAACGGCGTCACGTATTTATACGCGGGGCGCCACCCGCGCCCGCCCGGCAGATCGAAGACTCTCTCTCTCTTGCCATTTTATTTTTCTACTATGCTATAAGGCTAACGTCGCTTTCTCTCTTTGTCGAACAGGTACCGAAGGTGCGGAAGAAGCGGACGGCAAGCCGAGGCTGAGCCGACGGCAGCGAAAGAACCGCACGCGAAGGGAAGAGGGATCGCCCGGAGGCGCCGCGGCCGAACCGCCGCCGCCGCCCGCGCCGATCCCCGAGCCGCAGCTCGAGCGGCTGCTCGGCAAGTACGTGCTGCGGCCCGACCAGCTGCTGTCGCTCGGCTACCCGGTGGAGAGCGCGTTCGGGCCCACGCGCGCCGTCATCTACCGCAGCGCGCCGCCCGCGCCGCGCTCCTCTTTCGACGTCAACGCGCCCGAGTTCGTGCCCGCCGCCGGCCGCGAGGACGACTCCGGCCGCGGCTCCGCCGACTCGGCCGACTCGGGCGACTCGTCGCCGCGCTCCGACAGCGACGGCGACGGCGAGGCGCCGCCGTCGGCGCGCCGCCCGCAGACGCCGCCGCCGCTCGACGCCGTCGAGCGCCGCTGCGCGCGCTGCGCGGCCGCCTTTCTGATGACGCCGCGCGACGAGTACGCGTCGCGCGGCCGCTGCCTCTACCACTGGGGCCGCGCCGGCGCGCACGAGGGCCGCCCGCCCGCCTACGAGTGCTGCGGCGCGCGCCTCGGCTCGCGCGGCTGCACCGACGCGCCGCTGCACGTCTGGTCGGGCACGGCGCCTGGCCTCAACGGCCCCTACGACGGCTACGTGCGCACGCGCGCGCGCCGCGGCGGCGTCTTCGCGCTGGACGCCGAGATGGTGTACGCGGCGGCGGGCATGCAGCTCGCGCGCGTCGCCGTGGTCGGCGCGGACGGCCGCCGCGTCTACGAGGCGACCGTCAAGCCGGAGGCGCCCGTCGTCGACTACAACACGCGCTTCTCGGGCGTGCGCGCGCGCGACGCCGAGCGCGCCACCAAGACGCTGCGCGACGTGCAGAACGACCTGATGGGCTTCATCGGCGCGGACACGATCCTCGTCGGGCACGCGCTCGAGAACGACCTGCGCGCGCTACGCGTGCTGCACGGCCGCTGCGTGGACACGGCGGCCGTTTTCCCGCACTGGCGCGGGCTGCCCTTCCGCCGGTCGCTGCGCTCGCTGGCCGCCTTCTACCTCGGGCGCGACGTGCAGCCGGCGGCGCACTCGCCCTTCCAGGACTCGCTCGCCTGCCTGCACCTCGTGCTGTGGCGCGCGCACGCCGACCTGCGCGCGCACCCGGCCGCCGCCGCCGCGGTCGCGGTCGCGCCGCTCGCGTTCGCGCCGCGCCCGCGCGTCGCGCCGCCCGCGCTGCCCGCGCTCAGCTGATCTCTGATCGTCTTCTTCCGGCCCGGCAGCGCCGGCCGCGGCGCGCCGCTGCGTCGCGACGACGTGCAATGTTGCATTTTCGTTTAGATACCCGTCGAAACGATTCTCGTGTGATATTCGTTTTTAATTCTAATCGAGGACTGATTAATTATACGACGAGACTTTATTATTAATTAGATATTAATAAATGTATGTTTGACGTGTAACAAAAACGTGTTGTATGTTTGTGATGATTGACTTTTTAGGTCAAAAGTATTTTTTGTTATTAAACGCGATATTTTTATATCTTGTGTTTATTTTTAATATACCAGCTATGGAGTAGCGAGATCACGATGCATAGACATTGGATATGTGTAGAATTGAGCTGAGGACGGATTAAGAGGGCCATTTCGAGGTTAAAGAACTGTACTAATGATATCCATCTTAGCGGCATCGGATAGACCAGTCGCTTCCGCATTCTAATCTCAACAATCATTATAATCTCATCATTAAGATCTCAACAACATTAAGATCCCCACAACAACAACAACAACAATCATTAAGATCTCAACAATCATTATAATTTCTACAAGGATCAGGTAGACTACAGTCTAAGTCGACACGTACAAAAGCCCTACATAGAGGCTCAAGTGCAAGAAGCGTCAAGCGATTTAAAAATTTACGAATTATATAATAATATGTTAAAATACCTTTGCATACAAACGGTATACCATAACGACCAACTACCATAAAAAACTACCCAACGTCATCCATTGCTAATGAAAATGTATACAGCACGACGCTAGAAATTTTCCCGTTCGCCTCAGTTTGATTTCACTTTGCCTCCAACGGATTGAGCTCGTCCCTCAAGGGATTTAACCTCGCCCCAATTCGTTTTCGCCCCGCCTCTATCGGGTTAAACCCCGCCCACAATAGATTTAACCCCACCCCAATTTAATTTCTTTTTAATAGAACTATAGCAGTACTGGCAGATGTTCCAAACGTCTTTAAAATAATAGTTATCCTACTCAAAGAAATTTTGGCTCAACCGCGATACACTATGTAATTAATGTCCAACATGGCGACCATGGAAGGGAGATCCACTGCCAGCAACCTTTCAATTTTTACAGCAACCAGACGGCTCCCAAGTCGACGTTGCATAACTCGATTTTAGTGAAGTATTTGATCTCATATTTTTAAATGAACTGTCTCTCCAAAACTTTATTTCTTTTTTGGTGGATTATTAAAAAAAAACCTCAACAATATGTAAAATATACTAATTTCACATGACGGTTATGCTACACTCGCTCGGGGGCGAGTCAACGATCTAACTTGAGACCTTTTCAATATTCCAGTGAACGATTAATCCGTTGGAAATCGTCAAGTAATGCCAAAACCAAGTAGGTGACTTCTGAATCGATAGGGAAAATGTATGCGAGAAGACGTCATTCTCTCTATCACATTTGAGATTCGAATGTGATAGAAATAAATAAAATAAAATACAAACGGAGCTGCCATGGACTTCACTGACCTAAGTCGGGCCCATCATATAGTAACACAATCACGTAACGTCCGTAGCTAAGTTCAAACACTGGTTCCCGTTAGACCACCGAAGTTAAGCAGCGTCGGTGTGGTCAGTACTTCGATGGGTGTCCGCCTGAGTACACCCGTCGTCAGAACTATAAGATGGTCCGTTACCATTAGGGGTATCAAGGATTAGAAAAAAAACGTATACGCCATTCTCCCTCAATTCAAAAATCAATCTTCCATCCCGGTATGACTATGATGATCTCAGTGAGTGACTTTTCGATGGTAAGTCAGTATAAATGACTTTTCTATTTTTGTTTTTTTTTTAAAGCATGCAAATTTTTCTTAGAAATACAATTAATTACCCTGGCCATATACTTAAAAATTCACTCACAAACCTGTAACCCGTCTACTTGTCACCTACAGGAGATGGATGCTGGCTGTGGAACCACTGAAGAAGAACACTTACACAGTTCTTGCGCGTACGTTTTTAACCGTACCTTTGGGTTATTATTCAAAAAGTAGGTAAAAAATCCTAGGGTTTTTTCATTAGATTTCCCAATAACAATACTTGTTAACTTGCCAGACATTTTTTTATGCAATAGACCCATTTATGACCCTTTTTTGAATCATTTGCAAGTCAGAGGTTGTCCGCAGAAAATGTCGCCAAATATTTTTTATAGTATTCTATTAAATATTTTTTCAAATATATTTTGTATTGAGTGTAATATACCAATCAACCTAATCTCGATACATTCTACAAATAAATACTAAATATGAAAGTGGTTCGAGAATTATGTTTTTTACCAATTCCTTCCTCATACAAACCAATCTCAAAAAAGTTCTCTCAAAAAGTTTTTTTTTATTGAATGTACAGGATACGGCTTGTTGCTTCTGGGCGATAATATAGCGGCCGTATCACGTACGTCCGTAATTACATTTAGTGAGATAGTGATTGGACTACTGAGTCAAAAAACCCTGTTTTGGCGGAAAAAAACCGTAAAAGTTTTAAAAAGTGATATTTTCGGGTTGCACCGATTGCACTGTACAACAAACCGCGAACAATCCGAGTAACAAATAAGGCAATTTCATACATCAGAACCAATATAGATTGTTAAACGTACTGCAATGTCGAATCAATCAGTTGGGATAACGGCGAGAGAAGCAGTCACAACCAGCAGTTAGTGCCTTGCCAAGCGCACCTATTCTAGAATCCGATTATAATCTTTCAGATAGGGACGGCCCCGCTCTGGGATTTGAAAAAACTCAAAAAGAAATTAATAGTTTTAAAAAAAAACACTAAAAACACGCTTTTATAAATGCACGTAAAAACCACATCATCAGACCTTGAAACCTAATCGTGGTCAAAGTTCATTCCAAGACTTTTCAAACAAGTCCAAACACAGCTATGATACGATGTTCCATCATGAAGTTCCAGTTCATATTCCGACTCCATCATCAGATCAGTTCGAAAGTACCATATTATTGTATTGTCATCAGAACTACATACACGTGTCAATTTTCATGACGCTACGATTCTTGGAAGATGGTTAAATTAGTTACCTTAGATTCCATTATATAGTTACATACAGGTCCATTATATAGTTACATAATAAAAGCGTGTTAAAAAATAACAGGCGTATCAGGTTGAACTAACATTGATCACGATCACTTATCTGTGATTTGGTGGAGTCCATATTGTAAAGCATTTGTCATTCACAAAGTAAATGACATATATATCGACGTATTGGGTTTCTTACCTTTTTTCACATTATCTATTTTGAACTTGGATAACTTGGGTTCGAGTTGGAATAATATTGAGTTCAAATTCAAATAAATATTAATTCAAAGCCACGTTATTCCTATTTAAAAATTTGCTGTTTATTTGTCTATTTATCTTTTGTTTTTGCTCGGATATTTTCGTTTGTGCAACCATGGACAATTTGCATTATTTTCAAATATGAGATCCTATATTTGAAAATAATGATCCTATATTCTATTACAGCTTCTTGCGGTCTGGTTGTATAAATAGTTACCGTACGTATGTATGTATAAATAAGGTATAATAACGGAGATACTGTACACATAAAATTTACGGTAAATAGTGTTAACATATTAAATCACCTTTTTAAAGATCTTGGTCTCTCCAGGAAAATAATCAACTCCTTCTTAGAAAAAATATCTAAAACCGCGATTTCCGCATCTCAAATTCTATGGCTTCGAAGGGGGAGTGAATGGGTGGTAAGGTGTACGCTCACATGAGGGCAAGACAGCTGTCCTAAACCTACCACAGCCGGTCATTAGTACGGAATCCACTGCTCACCCCCCAGAAGTGTAGGTAATAACACTATATGATGGGCCCGACTTCGGTCGGTGAATTCCATGGCAGCTCCGTTTGTATTTTATTTATTTTTATTTAGTCATAGTTTCATTGTTATATTTTGTATTTTTTATATATAAACGCTGTTTGTTAACCAAATAAAATAAAATAAATAAGGGTAATGTTAACAACTGCAAAACAATGTTGGAGAAGCTCGTGATTAAATAACCGAGCCTGGTCAATCGCTCATCGCCACTGCTTCTGCACGACAACACATAACCACAGAATTCACTGCAAACAGTCGCAACGTTGCAGGAATTGGGGCTGGAGACTGTTGGTCACCCACCGTACTTGCCAGACCTTAGATAGAGTATAGAGAGAGACCTCCAATAGAGTTCCATTTTTTTCAGTATTTAGATAACTTCTTACAAGGGAAAAAAATAACTTTGAAGAGTCGGTGTAAAACGCCTTTATGGGTTCCTGCCCACGAGAGTTTTACGGCAGAGGAATTAAAGCAACTCTAATATCAACAACAAGCGAATTTCCAACTAAAGGTTCACTCTAGCAACTGCCCTAAACCACCCAACTGCGCCTGCCCGATCGTTCATAAAGAAGGCGAGATTAGGTATCTTGGTGTGACCATTGATTCCAAGTTAACCTGGAAGAACCAACTAAATGAACTTACATCGCGCACTCGAAAGTTAGTATACGTCTTTCGTGAGCTACAAAATATTCTGGCGAAACCGACGTTAAAAATTGTGTACATGGCACTTTGCCAAAGCTTATGGATGCTTGGTATCATTGCTTGGGGGGCCTGTACGAAACAAGTACTTGAACCACTGGTTAAAGCCCAGAAAGTATTATTGAGGGTTACTTACAGAAAACATCCCCGCCATGACTCTGACCTGCTGTTTAGCGAAGCAAGTGTTTTGAATAATCGTCAGTTTTTCGTGAAACAATGCCTAATATATTTTTACAAGACTTTAAAGAAACGTTCCCGAAGCCAGCAGCAAAGACCAACTAGACCGGCTGAAGGGACGAACTATGTAATTCCTCACGTACATATAACATTTGCCCAAAGACAACTGTATTTAATCGCCCCAATTATATAGAAGAGTCTACTTTAGAAGAGTCAGTAAAAAATGTTCAAAATGTACACCTATTTAAGATAAAAGTAAAAAAATGGCTCTACGAAGTAGGTCGTGCAAAGACTGAAATAGAATTGCTTCATACAATAATTTAACATATGTGTGTATGTAGATGTGTTTGTGTGTTATTATATATGTATGTTCGTATGTGTATATGTGTATATATGAATGTAACTAACCCTTTATCATATTTGTATTAATATGTATACTATTTTATGTCATTACTTAGTGTTAGTATTGAAAGTAGTCTATTAGACTGTACTACTCAAACGTCAGTACTACTCAAAAACAAAGGCAGTATATTCCGTATGCCTAGATACAGGCTGTTCGGTCTAGTTGGGCATTCGTCTAGAATGATCGTATGGGTTGTGTTCATTTTCTTATTGCTTATATAAATAGTATTTAATTTTAATCTAAAGTCAATATTTCTATTAATTAAATATATATTTTTCATACAAAGTTTTTGGTCTTAAATTTTCTTTATAGATCGGCAACTTCATATGTTATGACCCTAACATTTAAAGTAGAAAGAAAGAACGGAGAGCTTCAGTCGGCACTGAAAACTTTAGCGTTTGACAAGGTATTTTCAATTTTTATACTCGGAGAATATGATCGTACGATTTGGCTGAGACTGCTTTATATATTTTAAATTTTTTTTTAATCGCACCATTGTCTCCCAGCTAAGTGAAGGATGCCACAAGTCGACGCCACCAGCTTGCTTCGGTCACTGATAGCTAGCCAGCAATTCAACCTAAATCGTTTCTCAATTCCACAAGCTTCTTGAGCAGCATTCAGGCGACTCTTTTGTATCATTTTTATTGATTTTAGATAAACAACGATGAATCAGCGGTCGGGCTAAGCATATCTGACAATTTCATATCATGTTCGTCGAAAAATTATCTTTCTATGGGATTTAACAGGACAGATTATGGGCCAATCGTGGCATAGTGGTTAGGTCGCCTGATCTTAGATTATAAGGTTCCGGGTTCGATTCCAGGCTGGGTCACCATTTTCCATGGGATAAAATTACGGGATTGCATTTAAATTCAATCGATCGAATGCAATAAACAAGACACAACTTACACACATGTTACACGCACATAAAGCATGTAAAAACTTCATAGTAAGGTTGGTCGTAAGAAATTGTCGTATTAATAAACCGGCCATTGTAAAATTTCACAGTAAAGAATAAAACAAAAACAAAAAAAACACTGATCAAGGTTTTTTTCAAATTCTGCTTCAGTTCCTCTAAAATTATATATTTTTTTTGGTTAACTAAAAAGAGGTAAATAAAAAAACAGTTCTGCTTTCATCCACGGTGCTGCTAAAAGCAGAAATGACTCTTTTTTATTTCATTTAACTGAATATCATTGTATGGCACATACACACAGAGTAGCCAACCGCCCCGAATCGCTGATGCACAAGTGGTCGCCACCACGTCGCCACCTCATTTTTCAACACACTGGAGCTGTGGGCTGGGGGGAAGTTGTTTAATAATATCGAAACATTTCATCCAGTAGATATCTCGCATCCCCCCCCCCCCCACCACTTCTGTGGGGGGGGGGGGAGGGTAAGCAATTGACTCCGGACTAAAGGTTTAAGACACCCTGCCACATGTCAGGGGCTCATCTTACCACCCATTCACATTCTTCTTTTAATTATTTTCATCACCATTTTTACGATGACAATCCACATAAATTCTCTATAGTCATAAAGTAATTTGATATTAAAGCAAGAGTAATTGGATATTAAGGCTTTTGGTATTCGAGTTTTGTGTTAGTTTTATCTACATCTTGTGCTCTATTGTAATCGTTTTGTGACTTACATTGTAAATTTGAATAAACATGTAAATAATTTAAAATCTGAGTGAAACTCGAGGTCACTTTTAAATCTATAGTATTCGATTGAATGTATTAGTGTACTCGCATGTTTTATCGTTGCGATAAATTAAAATAGTATTTATTCAACGTAATTTATTCTGTAAAATAATGTTTGCACAACTGTAAGAGTTTTTAAGACAATAAACAATGATTGATTGATCTGATTCCAGGTGATGACGTTTGCGACATCTGGTATTTATTTTGTTTGTACTCCTGGTCAAAAGGAATATTTGATTCACATGGATATAGTTAATTCTACTATAATGAGCATCTTCCCAGATAGGGAGAAAAGTTAGATCTGAATGGAGAGATGTGCATCCAAGACTTTCAGAATCGACCTTCACAATCCGTCTAGAGGTTTTCTCGGTGTTTGAGAAAGGTTTTGGAGTGGAATGTTTTTTGCCTTTATAGCCATCCCACACAAACTGTATTGAGGGTTTGAAGTGTATTGTCAGACCCTTGTTGGCACGAGGCACTGAGAAGCTAATTTCAGCTAGGACTTTGTCATTGCGGTAGTTGCAGCGGCCTTAATCTTAGGCCGACTTGCAGTCAGCTCAAATATGCCTGGCTGTGCAAGGAGTATTGCTACAAAGGGGAGATGAACTATCCTCTGAACAGCTCCAGTAAGAGAAGTTACTGGGGTCTCGAAGTGTATGTTGAAAGGCATTTAAATAAAATTTCTGTATCCAGTCATGGAACATTATTTTGCATTGAAGGAGGAGGAAGGCAAAAGTCCCCAACTGTTGTCCAGTCATTCTGATATTGAATGCCAAGAGCATGAGCTCTTGCTGTCATAATCTCCTCACACGACTTCAAGTTCGCATCTCTAATGGTTGTACCCAGAACAGCGCCATTCTGGCTGGCTCCAGCAAGAAACTTGTTGTGGAAGCCTACGCAGGCTTCTAAATCATTTGACCAGGGCTTGTAAATCAGGCGGCCCAAATATGAGCTTCTGCCCCTGAACTTAAAAACCTGATTGGGTTTAAAAAATCTATCAAGACATTTAATTAACCTATGAATACCCCCCCCCCCCCCCCCGTCTTCTAGCTTGTCCTTATATTCCATTCCTCCCTTCTATATTGAGCTGACATATATTATTAATTTCTGCTTTTTCTTTATTAGGTATGTTTTTCACAAAATTTCACAATCTTTATTAGGTATGTTTTTCACAATTTCACAAAACTTACACTTGTAATATTAATTTGTCAACATAAACATTTAGTCACAATTGCCCTGACGGTATGGTTGTAAGATATTGCCACTTGGCAATAGGCTACCATGTTGTATTCTATTGTAAATTAAATAAAGCTTTTCAAACAAACTAACAAACAAAACTCCTTAAAACAATCTGACACGACACAGTATCCCGAGAGAACATTAGGCGCACTCTCGAGCAACAGGGGGTTGCGGGGATAGGATGAGAGGGAAGTGAGCACAGGAATACGTCTCAGCAAAACGCCTTTGGCCGGGCGTTACATGCGGGCGAAGGTTGGCGAATTTCACGAACGTTTGAACATTTGCATCGGCGGACTAGAAGACATGCGGCGAGCCCTTAGGACTCGGGACGTAACTCGCTTCGATTTCATTTTGTTCTAGAAGAAGAGAAGCTACCGTCTGGTATACTGTGACCATGACATTGATACAAGAAGAAAATTACTTTTACAGTGATCTCAATAAAAATTAACAGCGAAAGACTTTCCAAATGTAGGTCTATAATATATGAAACGAATATAATCTAAAAATGAAACAAATTTATAATTTTTATAATTTTATTATTTATTTTAGAATAATAACAGCTTCGCTTAATAGGCATAGTGCATAACGCATAGTGAATTATGAAAATATCCAGGATTTGTCTAATATACATATATTTCTGATTCTTTTTTGTACCCTTAAATAAATATATTCGAATTCGAATTTGAAATAACCTCAATGGCAATAACGGTAACTGACTAGACAGTAGACATGAAACTTAAGTAGCTACAAATATAAACTGGTAAATAATTCGTCGGATTGCTTGTACGCATAAGTACATTTTTATTTAAATTCCGATATTAAGTCTTATGTAAAAATCAAAGTCCAAAAAGATAGTGGTGTCATGGATCTAGAAGAGCGCAATCTCTTAAGGTTTACTTATATTGACTATGAAAATACTACTAATCTCGACTTGTTAATACTTATCTTCGTAGGTACAGGATGGGGCAGAATAAAGGGCGATTTTGAAAAGCGCAGTCGGTTATGTTCCACCCACGTTGGCGTTCAGTAGCAATGGAACGGTGGACCTCCCCCTCACCCCTCGCGACATTCCCATACAGCCAGAGTAAGCATGAATATTGTTAATGTGATCTCTCGAAATAGGGATGTCGCATGGCCTCCCCGTTCACCGGACCTTACAATGAGTGAATTTTGCTTGTAGGGTGAGTCATTAAAGAGTAGTTTTTCAGAATAAGCCATCATGATCAATTCAAGCCCTGAAAGAGTGGATCCGCCAGGAAAAGGCTCAAATTCCACTGGTAATGCTGCTGAATGTGGTGAACAACTTCAGGGCTTGGTTGGAAGAATGTGTACAAATAATCATCCTAAAGGAGTTAGTTTTCAGAATTAGTTTCTTTAATGTTTTTGTTTTTAGTTTTAACACGCTGGCTGCGGCGCCATTTTTGATAGACTTTCATCCAGTGCGTGTGAGGTCTTTCCAGGGCAAGGTTGAACTTCTTTACAGTGCTTATGAGGCCTACTCGGACTCACAAAATAGGTTTTTAATTGCGCCATTGGGATAGACTTCGTAAGGAAGCAATATTATATATTCGTCTCTATCACACCCGAAGAAATGTGAACATAGTTGCCCCCCAGGAAAGAGCGCAATTTTGACTGCCGCATCTGCGAAAAGCCACGCATGCGGCTTTTTAGACTGCATAACGCAATGGATGTGTAAAAAAATAATTTTGAAAAATTGTAGTCCTTTTTTATAGCTTTTTCAAAATCACATTTTATTCTGCCCCATCCTGTATAATGTGTCTCTCGATAATGTCAAAATATCTTATATTTCAAAGAATTTCTGAAGAAACCTCTTCATTTCATCCCGTTGGCATTATCGAGATTCACAATCTAGTACTATCGGAACGGTTAATAAGACATAGGAACGGCACGTCGTTTAGGAACATCTGACTATCAAAAGGGTGATAAAATTCGCAAACCTCTAGTGCCTAAAACGGTGGACAAACGGTAATATTAAAAACTGGCTAAATCGCTAGCCCTAATACTGAATTCAACTAACTCAAAACAGATCTTTGGATTTTAAAAAAGCAGTAAAATAAATGCAATAATAAAATAAAGCCTACACTCGCTTACAGTAATGCTGGGAATTCATTCGTGTGCAGAGCTCGATTGCAGTGGACTTGTTTAAAAATCCGAGATTTTTAAAACATGTGCAATTGATTCTTCAATGGATGGTTATGCTGATTTACATTGTGACAGTTACTAACTTTAAAAATTGAAACAAGTCAGTGCTGACTCGGTACTGCCATCGGGTAAATTAATTTAAGTCAGTACAGCGCTGTCGCACCAGAGCTGATTTCAATATTCCCGCTATATATTTTGAAGTCAGTCCGTTTCTCTCGCCGCCCGCGCCGGCATTACTAACTTTGTCTAAACGTCGAAGTCAGCAGTCGATCGGTCGCCGGCACTGTGTTGTAGGGCGATATCGAGTCGTGTCGAAATTTTTTATTAGCGAAAATGTCATTTCTTTTTAATAAAGATAGGGAAATTTTCTCAGCAAATAATTTACTCGTATGAAATTCTGCCTTTTTCGAGAACTCTTTTTTCCCCCACCGTGAAACCGTGAAAAAATAACCCTGATTAACCGACTCCCTAACTAACCGACTGCGTAAACAGCGCGACTCAGTTCTCAGCGCCAGGATCGACGCCCGTAACCGACTCAATGTAAATCAGCCTATAGGTTAGCGACGAATCTGAAGGTTCGTCGACGTACGGCGAACCGCGGTCGTAACTCGCCGAACGAATCCCCAGTAAAATAAGTACGAAAAGGATGGGACTATTTCGACGTACGGCGGACGCGCGGGAGCATCGGTTCGCCCGAAAAAAAAAAACAATGCCACCTCCCGGCGCAAACGCCGTCGACTAGAGAGAATTTCGTTGCAGTTTTCCAAAAGTGACAAAATGAGATCGCAGAAAGAAAATTAAGTGTGGAATTGGTCGATCGTAAATAGGTTTACGGTTCGCACGCCGGCGAATCGCTCACCAGTATCTGTAGACTCGGATGCAGTCGGCGGCGAGGTCGGGCACGGCGGCGCGGCGGCCGGCCAGCAGGGCCACTCCGCCCGGCCGCCGGGGACGCTCCCCCA
This sequence comes from Micropterix aruncella, assembly GCA_944548615.1. Lineage (NCBI taxonomy): Eukaryota > Metazoa > Arthropoda > Insecta > Lepidoptera > Micropterigidae > Micropterix > Micropterix aruncella. The sequence goes on from OX155958.1 coordinate 27,649,615, forward strand.
GCTCGCTGCTGGCCAGCTCCGCGCCGCGCGCCGCGCCCGCCAGCGCCAGCACCAGCAGGCTGCTCCGCGCGCGCTCGCACCGCAGCACCACCGCGCGCTCCGGCCCGTCCAGCGCCACGCCCCCGTACGAGCCGCGACCTGTCCGCACACAACTAACATTCCACACTCCCATTCGACGATGTTCCACCTTTAGGTACCGGAAAAGGCATAGAAAATTTTCAACGAGTCGCACGGCCATGGCCAAAGGGAGCGAATGAGTGAAAACAGCGCATGCCAATTTTTGACAATACGATACGAATGTAACGCTGCGTTTTCGTCGTCGATGCCACGAAAACGTAGCAATGTCGCATTCGCTTGAAAAATCATAGTAATGCAGTTTTGAAACCGACATATAGAATATAATTGTCCTTTAATCTAGGGGTCGATTTCGGGGATCGATAGGGTTTTAGCCATTTTTACTAAAAACATCTGAAAATAAATGAGCAAACCCACGAAGAGCGACTATAACCCCTCGCGTACCAGACGGCCCGAAACGTCCAGAATTGATATTTACCGTCGAACCCCAGACGGCCCGAAATGGCCAGGCGAGGCCGACCGCTAATTATGGATTATTTAATCGACTAATAATTATGAATAATCTTTATTGCTTTACATAACGACGTTACAAATATCTAATAGCAAATTTCAATAGGAACATAAAACAGGTCTTTTTTAGACGATCGGTGTGACAGTTTCGGAGTAATCGTTTTTTTTCTGAAACGCCATCTTTTTTTTTGAGACTCGCGAATTTCTTACGGGCCGTAAGGCACACATTAAAATTCAAACCGCGGGCCGCAAGGGGTTAAGATGAGTAATAGCAGCTATGTTGAAAAAACTAATATATTTGCAACGATCAAAGTTTAAAAAAATATCTCAGTTGTTTAAGTTCACGAAGAAAAATAGGGATTCAAAATTTGACCAAAGTAGTATTAGCAAAAAAAAATATGGTTAAACGATATGAAAATCTTGAAAGCTATTTTTTGTATACCCTTATTTTTTGAATATTTCGTTTCTACAAGTCACAAGAATGAATAAATCGTTATGGCATTTTAACCAGTGATCGTTCGAGGCTTCCTAGCGATTCGTACAAGTCAAACAATAAAAAAAGGTAATACGCCTCTCGAAGATCTCATATCATTTGACCTCAATGAATTATCAATGCAAAATCTCGTCTATATTGACTACATTTTGGATTCTCCTTTCATTCTTATGTATTTAAACACCCAGATATGTTTTTTACGGTACATATAATAGTTTTTTGACATGATAATTACTATGGACCCTTTTCAATAAGTATTCTTTTTTTCCTTCAGAATTATAGAATTTATATTTTATGTTTCATTAAAATAGTAGAAACCCAATTAGGCCCCACAAATTGCCCTTTAACCAATGATAACATAGTTGGTTATTGATACCGAAACAATAAGGATTTATTGTTTCGGTGTATTAACAGAAGGTCATGAATACACAGTTGATATAAGTGAACATTGAATATAATGAAATAAAAAGGCAAGGCATCATCTTAGAATATAATAAATATACTTGTTAGCAAAACCTCATTTGAACCCGCACAATAAATAATAAAAACATATTATTTACCTTGCTCTTGAATAATTAATTATACAAAAGAAATTGTACACAGAATGAACACATACAATTATTCATTTTCAATTACAAATTTTGGACTAAGACGAATGTTACACGTTCAATCTGGCATCAGTTCAGTTCTGGCATTGGTCAGACTGACGGGAAACTGACCGTTTATTGCGTTGAATGATGGACTGAACTGATTGATTTTCAAACATTTTGATAATTTCTATCTGTCTATCGGTCAGTTCATGATCAAGGTCGCGGACTGAACTGATGCCAGATTGAACGTGTAACACCCGTCTAAAAGATTTACGGGTTGGATAAAATTGGAAAGTGTTTATTGACAAAATTCTGTGAAATATCCACCTATAAGTGAAGGAAATTTATTTTTTTCGTGAATTGGCAATTTTGCCATTGGACTGCAAAAATAATTAAATTTAAGACATCCCTAAGAAATGTTAATATAATGAAATAAAAACGACTCTCATCTCAGCCTAACAATCTTCAAGTATTACACACATTATGCACATATTCTGCTTTAGTTCAATACAGTTCAGTTAGTCAAAATATACTATACGTTTCTTCAAGGGGGATTTCAAAATTAATGTTACCTTTAGGAATAGGTGCCATTGTTCCGAGGGACTCTCCCTTGGTGTTGTAAATGTGTATACTAGTATCTGCCACGACAAGTAGATCACTGGACATGCATATTCCACCGACTAGACCAAGCTCCCCGCCTCCAACCTGTATACAAATAAAAAGGTAAAATATATAGCACAGATAGTTTTATTCTTAATTTGAGGATTATTGCAGTTGTTAAAAAAAAATACAATCAGCTGCCATGAAATTCACCGACCAGAGTCGGGCCCATCATAATACTATTAGGGCAATGATGGGCGTCTTATGGGCCTATTATGATGGGCCCATAAGACGCTCTAAAGGCAAAAAACATCTCACTGCAAAACCTTTCTCAATAATCGAGAAAGCTTCAGATTGGATTATGGAGGTCGATTCGGTCTCTAAGCAGTATAAATTCCCTGAAAGTCTCCGATGCACAGCCCTGCGTCCAGATATAACTCTTTACTCTCTATCTCGTAAGATGGTCCTTATCGTAGAATTAACTGTTCCATAGGAATCAAATATCCCAAAAGACCACGAGTACAAATTAAATAAATACCATGACCTCGCAAATGTCATCACCCAGAACGGCTTCGCTGTTCACCTTCACGCGGTGGAAGTAGGCGCTCGTGGCCTGCCAGCTAAATCTTTGTTTCACCTTTTTAAAGATCTTGGTCTCTCCAGGAAAATAATCAACTCTTTTCTAGAAAAATTACCTAAAACCGCGATTTCTGCATCTCAAATTCTATGGCTTCGAAGGGGGAGTGAATGGGTGGTAAGGTGAACGCACATGTGGAAAGACAGCTGTCCTAAACCTACCACCGCCAGTCGTTGGTCCGGAATCCACCCTTCACCTCCCAGAAGTATAATATTTATATATGATGGGCCCGATTTTTGGTCGGTGAATTCCATAGCAGCTCCGTTTGTATTTTATTTACACTTCTGGGGGGTGAGCAGCGGACTGCGGACTAACGACCGGCTGTGGTAGATTTAGGATAGCTGTCTTGCCATATGTGAGCGTCCACCTTACCACCATTCATTACCCCCTTTGAAGCCATAGAATTTGAGATGCAGACATCGCGATTTTAGATAATATTTCTAGGAACGAGTTGATTATTTTCCTGGAGAGACCAAGATCTTAAAGCTGACAGGCCACAAGCGTCAACTTCCACCTCGTGAAGGTGAACAGTGAAGCCGTTCTGGATGATAGCATTTACGAGATCATGGTATTTATCTAATTTGTACTTATGGTCTTTTGGGGTATTTGATTCCCGTGGAACAGTTAATTATACAATAAGTCATCTTCTGAGATAGAGAGTAAAGAGTTATATCTGGATGGAGGGCTGTGCATTCGAGACATTCAGGGAATTTATACTGCTTAGAGACTGAATCGACCTCCAGAATCCAATCTGAAGCTTTCTCGATTATTGAGAAAGGTTTTGTAGTTAAATGTTTTTTGCCTTTAGAGCCATATCCCGCACAAACTGTATTGGGGGTTTGGAGGGTAATGAGAGGTAGTGGCAGCCGACGCTTCGACGTCGTTACAAACATCGTTGTGTTTGCAACAACACCAAAACATCAGGTGCGGGCACCTACTTCATGCAGCAAAATCAGTGTTTATTATGTTATTCTTAACCCCTCCTGTTGCGAGGTAAAAACTCACCTATCACTTTTGCGCGCGACATATTCGGGCAAAAAATCGACGCGAGTCAACGGCCTTGAGAAAAACGATCATAACTTATAAACCACTAAACGGATTAAAAAAAGATAAAGAGAAAAATGATCGCATTGAAATTTGACATATAAAACATTATAACCTTATCTCGTAAAACAATTAAGATAATAATGAATAAATATTACAAAATTGGCAAACTGAAAAAACTCGCCTATAAAATCATTTCGATTTTTTTGTCACAAAATACGTAAAATATGCAAAAATTGTAAATACAGTTATGTTCTTTATTAAATGCTTTACCAAAACGATATTTTTTTTTACTTATTTGCATACAAAAATATTTATTTATTCAGCCAAGAAAAATTGTATGTATTCTCGAAAAAAAATATTTTTTTAATTTTTAATTTGTGACTACTTATGGTATTTTTTTATATGAAATTCTTTCAAAATAACTTTATTACTACATCACACTTCTTAGAAATCACACCAGAACTTTGAGCTTTGTCTGATATTATAGAAAAATCTAAAGTTTTGAGAGTTTCCGCGTCCAAACTTAATAATAAACTTTGAATGCTCATAATATTAAATTCGTTAGATTTTTTCAATTATATTGTCTTATCATAGACTTATTATATGTCTAATAACTAATTACTATACTCCAAAGAGTCACATTTCATCGAAAAACTATGCAAAATCGCACTTTATTCTCTCATAGTAATTATCAAAACAAGTTTCTTTGCGCGATTCATTTTACAAAACAAGATATAATTTTCAAAATACGCCTAATTATGTGATAACTTAGGATGTAAATGAAACAATACTTATTTTGTTAGTAAATTAAAGCGACATTACGTCATATTTCGCAATATATCGGGATATTTCATAAACATTACAAAATAATAACAACCATTTTTTCGCGAGCCGTTTGTTGTCGCAGAAGTGTTTTCTTTAAAAATTCGTGAAAAACAGCAAATGGACTATCTCAATTGACTAATCCTTATGCCTAAATTAATTAAAAATGCAAATTACTCACTTTTATCCAATAAACCCTGCACTTTTATCCACAAAACACTGCACAAAACCAACATTTTGCGGAACTACGCGGCCGAGGCGCTGGCCGATCGAGACTGCCGTTTTGACGTCTATGCTGACTTTTTAAATCGCAGTTCGATTTTATCGCCGGTGGCCGCCGAATTAAAGATTATTTGGCCATATCGTTCCGTCGTCAGAAAGCATTAAGTACGACGTTCCGAATCGTAAATTGCATTTTTCGCAGCGGCGAGCGCGATATCCAGTAGCGGATGTTTCGGATTTTAGGCGGCCGCCATACATGTCCCCAAAGGGATGTTACGTGCTGAGCGGGTTAATCAACTGTTCGATTGGACCGATTCTGTTCCTTTTTTAAACGACTGCCCAACAAAAAGGAGTGTAATGTATCAGGGTTTAGGTATGTATGTTTTCTGTTTCTTTATTCCACCATAACTTCTAAATTCTTTAACCGACTTAGAAGTGCATGGTATCGTTAGCATTGTTATGTCATTTCAGGTGGCATAGATAGGGTACCTAAACTGTCCAAATATCAAATAAATAATTGTCCCAATGTCAATAAATTAAGATAAATACATCATATTTAATATCAAATGAAAGGTCTGATTGAGTAGATTATGGACATCATGATTATTACAGATGGTCTATAAGCACTGGATGTTTAAAAAGGTAACACGCTTCAATGGGGCCTATAACGGAGCATCCATAAATTTATTTTATTTTAACGAATATTGCTTTTTTTGTAATAATTATAAATACAAAGTTCACTTTTCTCCCGGCGGTCATGTCTTTTAATTTTTTTTATTTATTGCTCTTCCTCTAATGATAGATAATGACTTGAAGATGTGAGGCCTTACCGGGGTAGTCCCTCCCTTGAAGATGCTACTGAATAGGAGCTGAATCGTGAGTTGGGCCGACCCTAGAACAAAATCATTTGCTACCACTCCAATGGGACATATGTACTTAATATAAATTTTTTGACTGAGCGCATCCTCCATCAATATTATATTTTTGTATCTGCCAACCCCTTTATGTTTTTTTTACTGGCCTGTATCATGCATTATTGTTGAAATAAATAATATTATTACAATTGTTTAAATACCACTGGCCAAATTTGACAACCAAGTATTACCAAATTAGTTGCGAAAATACCACAATTGGCACATCACTGACTACCTACTCCATTTCCATATCAGTAAGACCTTAAAACTTTAATCAAGTTAAAACACACCTCAAATAACAATTTTCCTTCTTCATCAAAAACGAAGACGCATCTTGCTCCATTATCGGCGACTGCGATTTTACCAGTCTCGGGATCGGCAGCGCATGCGACAGGTTCTGAGAAGCATTCGTGAGACCAAGCCGCTATTGCTCCTTCTAGAAAAGGAAACTAAGCATGTACGAGGGTCATTCTGTAATTAAACAATGTTTGTTTCTCTATGTTTCTCGATGTTTTTATAGATATTGAAACAAAATTTATTATACAACACTTAGATACCTTAGCTAATTTTTTACGTATTCGCTGTGTGAATTTAAACAATTGTCATAGCGCACCACCAGCTTTTCTACGCCATCTGAATACTCATTTACCGCTAAGTTGTTGAAACAGTCATTAACCTCCTCTTTTAGTATGTCGTCACTTCCATAGTAGTTCCTAATCAAAAAAATCATTCAATTTGGGGAAAAGATCGTAATCACTCAGAGCAAGGAGGATGTTCGAAATTTCCTTAAGCCCGGATCAGACACGGCGATTATTGCGCGGTTCCGAAATCGCGCGGGTCTTATTTCCATGGACGTCCAAATAATTGTTCAGACGTAATGTTCTCATCTAGATACAGGCCTTAGTTGACCTAGTTAGATGAGTTTTAGGCAGGTGCCAAACACGATCTGACGGTTTCTCTGAACTGTTTATGTTTGATTCTTGAACTTGTTTGGTATAATTAGTCGTAACCATTGTAATAAGTACTTATAAATAAAAAATAATAAAAAAAATGGTGTGGTTTGAACGTCTGAACGATTATTTAACCGCCAGAAAATAGAATCGGACCAGAAAATAGAACACCGCGCGATTCCGTTACTATGGAGCCACAGGAGAGCGTTTAGTTGCGTTGCGGGAACCGTGCGGTTCGGTAGTCACGACACCACGAGTTTGCAATAGATTGCTTCGACACTCTTTTGTTCATGACCAATTCAATTAGTTCATCAAAATATTTTATTGACAATGTTAACAATTTAACTATTCGAAATGATTTTTTTCCGACATATTCTTATTTTGGGATATAAGGTTAATAATTGGTCATATACGAGTAGATCACTTAATATTGGATAAACCCAATCTTCCAATCAATAACCGTCTTCTCTTTCTTTTGAGCAAAATCGAACATAGTATTGCTTCTTGGACTTCCATCTTTAAACTCAAGATGCCGATATCCGCATGCTATCCGCATCCGCTCAGTAACCGCCCGCTGTCTAAACACATAGCAAAAAATTTCCGTTCAAACCGCACAGTTTGCAATCGTGCGGTTCCGCGTGTCTGAACGAGCCCTTAAACAGCTGAAGGCAGCAGCACGCGGACCTGCATTATCATGAAGAATCACAATGCCTCTGGACAACAATCCAGTTCATTCAACAACGTCCAGAAGCTTCATTCAGCACATGGTTTTTTTTTCAAATTCAAAAAGCGAACTACGAATCCCATACTTGGCGGGATCTTTAATTTTATCACTCATTTCAAAGTCATACTAAACAGTAAACGACCGTTGCAGCTCACTCTGAGCATCAAACTGATGCAAAGGGATGGAAAGATCCATGACGCACCGGTGGTGGGTGGTGGGGGAACTGCGCAGCAACTTAGATCAAAACGTTCTTTATTTTAAGAATAACCCTCATATATCTTTCAATGTAATATTATCTGCTGGTTAGCATTGAAGTCAGAAAGTACAATAAAAACATACAATAGTTTTCTGTTGATATTTCTATTGATTTTTCGATAGTTGCACTTCCAATCGAAATAATTTGAGATTTGGTGGGATTTAGGAGTATGCCATAGGAGGGGTATGCTTTAGTTACATTTTGTAACTCAGTCGAGGGTCAAGTTCACTCGTGAGAGAGCATCCAGTCTCGATTGGACATTATGTGCAGATCACTGGCATACAGGTGATATGAAGAAAATGACCTATAGCAATCAGGTTCATGAAGAGAGAAAAACAAGGAAGACAAGACACTTCCTTGCGATACGCCAGCCACAATCTCCATAAAATCGGACTCGTTATCGCAAGATTACACAGACTGTAAAGATCCTCGAAAGTACGACTCGAACCACCTATCAAACGCATTAACTGAGCACAATCGTTCTAACGGGAAATCAAAATCAATCGAATTAAATGCACTACTGAAATGGAGTATCGAGAGAGAGACAACATGCCTACCTTCTTCGGGATTTCCACCGGGATCATCGATTGTGCCGTTGGAGCTGATGGATTCTGTCAAAGCAGCCGAGGGCCCGGCGCTGAGTTCCGTGACCTGCCGCCAGCGCCAGTTCACAGCCGCCAGCCCGCGCCGAGTCACCGCTAGACCTGTGCAACTGCGTCCCGAGAGTCCTGAAAAAAAACGCCTTATTAAAATGTTGCAGAAATTGTGTCATTATAAATATTTTGTTCGACAGGCGATAGATAATCTCATTGATTATTTATGGTATTACATTTTCGCAACTCTATAGAAGGATTTGGCAATCCTTCAGATACGGCGAAATGCAGGTGTCGCTGATAGCATTGACGGTCAAACTAATAGCAATTAATTTGGACATCTATAATAACGTTGATAATGAATGTTTTTTTATATAAATGACTGATTGATTATAACAACAATAATAACATTCTATCATTAGTGCTATTTATCACATTTTTTCATATAGGCTGATTACATCGCAGAAATAATACAAAAAGATATATACTGAGCTTTTATTTGAACTAATCCTGAAAGATTGAGTAAAATGGGTGATTTTTTAGTTATTTATTTTCAATGTTTTTGCGAAACTGTATGTAAACGGATATTATTCGCGAGTCATTCAGCTGCCTACACAAAGACGTTTGTAAACAAATCCCATCGGTAATGGCCTTAGTGACCCAGTTACATCGGACAGCTGATGGCTTTCGCGCCAAAGTAAATCATAAATGTATGGTTTTATATTCGGTATGGGTTTATCGAGCTTTTATTTAATGGTGATATCTAAGAGAGAGTGACCCGTTTGACTGGTTTTTAGTACAGTGCATTGATATACGTAAACACAGTAACGGGAAGCTCTTTTCAGGTAAATCAGGTAAATAGTTTTATAATAAGTTTTATAATTCAAGTCAATAGACTTAAATGAGTATACCCTATAATAGTAGGTACTTCTATCCGCTTAATTATTCATTTTATATTATTACATAGTTTTTCACAGCCACAGAAATGGCGGCATTGTGACACTACCATATTTGGCAGTATCACAATGCCGCCATTTCTGCGGCTGTGAAAAACATTGACGCATTCAATTGGCGCATTCATCAACGAGTTACATGCACAAATTTCGAATTTTGATTAATTTTGGTCATGTTTCCAAAAAAAATTAAAAAAAGTGTTCTGTATGTATTCTGTACCATACCTATAAACTGTACTGTGAAAAAATTACCTCAGGACCATCACACCCCATATATTCATGTAATAGTCTGTCTGAACATTAACATCGGTAATTATTACGTATTGAAACCTGTATCCCAAATTAAAAATTGACATCTTTATGTAAATGATATTAAATTAATGAGTTATGATTCCAAAATTCGTTTATTATTATATTATTATTCTATACTGTATAGTTGTGTTACGAGCGTCATCTACAGTGTGCTGCCATACTATTATACAACGAAAGTTGCCATACTGAACATAATAATAGTAGATTAATATTTTTTTTAACTATGAGTATCATTTACACATTGCGATTCAGTGAAATTCTGGCTGGCTGATTGTAGTGCGACATTAATAAATCTAATACACTATATAATCAATGATAATCTTATGAAGATTCAAAATTAATTTCATTGATATAAATGTTTTGATTACTTTTTTTTTTCAAAATATGGAAACACAATTAGGCATGGGACAAGCTCTCCTATATACTAACCTGATAAGTTGCATAAAGGTCTAAAGAGCTAAGACAAATAACGAGTTATATTTATTTGACTTTAAAAAGAATGTAGGTATAACGGATGAGTGTGCCAGATAAATAGCAATAATCCAAAAAATGTCCCAAAAAATGTAATCCCTATAACCCAAAAAATGTAATCCATACCACGTAGTGTTTTTTTTTGGACAAGGCACTTCATATAATTGAAGCTTTACTACACTGATTGACGTACTACTTGATACACACTACTTGATACACAGGTAAATTTGTTTATTCATTTAATTAACATACCTTCATTATAGATATGGCCTTTGAATGCCAAGGTTTCGTCATCGAGTACTTTAATCCTAGAGTTTCCAGCATCCAGAACGAAAAGAAGTCGCCGAATCGGGCACCTGTGAAGAAATATCAAGAACGTCAGGCGGAGTAAATAAAATACAAACGGAGCTGCCATGGAATTCACCGACCGAAAGCGGGCCCATCATATATAATTATTACACTTCTGGGAGGTGAACGGTGGATTCCGGACTAACGACCGGCTGTGGTAGGTTTAGGACAGTTAGACAGCTGCCACATGTGAGCCTTCACCTTACCACCCATTCACTCCTCCTTCGAAGCCTTAGAATTTGAGATGGAATTTGGAATTTGGGATCTTTAAAAAGGTGAAACAAAGATTTAGCTGGCAGGCCACGAGCGCCTACTTCCAAAGCAAAAGGTGAACAGTGAAGCCGTTCCGGGTGATGGCATTTGCAAGATCATGGTATTTATTTAATTTGTACTCGTACTCGTTGTCTTTTGGGATATTTGATTCCCATGGAACAGTTAATTCTACGATAAGGACCATCTTCCGAAATAGAGAGTAAAGAGTTATATCTGGACGCAGGGCTGTGTATCCGAGACTTTCAGGGAATTTATACTGCTCAGAGACCGAATCGACCTCCAGAATCCAATCTGAAGCTTTCTCGATTATTGAGAAAGGTTTTGCAGTGAAACGTTTTTTGCCTTTAGAGCCAACCCGCACAAACTGTATTGGGGGTTTGGAGGATACCGTGGAAACCCTTGTTGGCACGAGCCACTGAGAGCCTAAGTACCTCGCGAATAACAGTAAGGACTTTGTCGTGGCGGTAAGTGTACCGTCCTTGATCCAAGGCCACCTTGCAGCCAGCTAGAATATGTCTAGCTGTGAAAGGGGTGTTGCTACAAAGGGGACATGAACTATCCTCGGCATAGCTCCAACGAGGGAGGTTACTGGGGTCTGGAAGTGTATGCTGAAAGGCATTTAAATAAAATTTCAGCATCTCTGGCGTCCAGTCATACAACATTACTTTCCAGTGCATTGGATGAGTTTATTCCAGGTAAAAGCGTAATTATTTCCAGGTAAAAGCGTATAATTATTTTGAACTTTATATTAATTAGTTTTTTGCAACCTTATTAACCCCTCCTGTCGCGAAGTAAAAACTCACCTATCACTTTTGCGCGCGACATATTCGGGCAAAAAATCGACGCGAGTCAACGGCCTTTAGAAAAACGATCATAACTTATAAACCACTGAATGGATTTAAAAAAGATAAAGAGAAAAATGATCGCATTGAAATTTGACATATAAAACATTACAACCTTATCTCGTAAAACAATTAAGATAATAATGAATAAATATTACAAAATTGGCAAACTGAAAAAACTCGCCTATAAAATCATTTCGATTTTTTTGTCACAAAATACGTAAAATATACAAAAGTTGTAAATACAGTTATGTTCTTTATTAAATGCTTTACCAAAACGATATTTTTTTTTTACTTATTTGCATACAAAAATATTTATTTATTCAGCCAAGAAAAATTTTATGTATTCTCGTAAAAAAAAAAATTTTTAATTTTTAATTTGTGACTACTTATGGTATTTTTTATATGAAATTCTTTCAAAATAACTTTATTACTACATCACACTTCTTAGAAATCACACCAGAACTTTGAGCTTTGTCTGATATTATAGAAAAATCTAAAGTTTTGAGAGTTTCCGCGTCCGAACTTAATAATAAACTTTGAATGCTCATAATATAAAATTCGTTAGATTTTTTCAATTATATTGTCTTATCATAGACTAATTATATGTCTAATAACTAATAACTATACTCCAAAGAGTCACATTTCATCGAAAAACTATGGAAAATCGCACTTTATTCTCTTATAGTAATTATCAAAACAAGTTTCTTTGCGCGATTCATATTACAAAACAAGATATAATGTTCAAAATACGCCTAATTATGTGATAACTTAGGATGTAAATGAAGCAATACTTATTTTGTTAGTAAATTAAAGCGACATTACGTCATATTTCGCAATATATAATGATTTCAAATTCTATGGCTTCGAAGGGGGAGTGAATGGGTGGCAAGGTGAACGCTCACATGTGGCAAGACAGCTGTCCTAAACCTACCACAGCCGGTTCGTAAGTCCGGAATCCACTGCTCACCCCCCAGAAGTGTAAAAAAAAATTGTATTATGATGGGCCCGACTCCGATCGGTGAATTCCATGGCAGCTCCGTTTGTATTTATTTATTATTTATTTATTATTATATTTCATAAACATTACAAAATAATAACAACCATTTTTTCGCGAGCCGTTTGTTGTGGCCGAAGTATTTTCTTTAAAAATTCGTGAAAAACAGCAAATGGACTATCTCAAATGACTAATCCTCATTCCGAAACTACTTAAAATGCATATTACTCACTGTTCTCCAGTAAATAACACTCAAAAACTGCACACACACACTTTTTATCACCAATTTCGCGGAGCAGTACGCGGCCGTGCGTTTGCCGACGGGAGACTAGACGTTTGACGTCTATGCTCACTTTTTAAATCGCCGTTCGATATTGCCACACAGAAATCTTGAATTAAAGATATTTTGGCCATGTCGTTGCGCCCTCAGAAAGCATATAGTACGACGTTTCGAATCGTAAATTGCATTTTTCGCAGCGGCGAGCGCTTTGTCCGGTAGCGGACGTTTCGGTGTTTACGCGGGCGACATAAATGTCCCCAATCGGATGTTACGGAGTGAGCGGGTTAACGTTTAAAAAGATAAAATGTCAGCTGTTACGACGCCATCTAACTCAGGACATCACAAACGAAAACAACATTTTTTTTGTAAAAAGTGGTCAATTATTCTTGTGAGCAATGTGCGTAATGCTTAATGTGGGTTTTTTGTTTACTAGAATCATTTGTGAGTATGGTAATATCCTGACGGGAAGTGCCTTTCGCATACCACTCGGCCTTTAAGCTTCATCAGGTTGGACACTGCTGAGCTAGACACTTATCGAGTATCAGCATTAATTATATGAAGAGGTGGGGGAGGGGGGTTACATAGTGCCAAGCGCCATTTTTCAAGTTTCAAGAAAAATGCATTTGAAAGTTTGATCAAATCCTCAAATCTGCAAATTTGATTTGGAGGCTAGACAAGTTTCGAAAGCAATTGTAAATATCTTCATGAGTATATATCACCCCATTTTTGTTACCATTTTTCGTATTTTTTTAGAGTTCTATTTTTTTTTGTCCAGACGCTTGGCACTATGTTGCACCAAAAAGTTATTCAAATTTAAGGTATATCGCATTCTAGAGTGGAATTATCAATGAATAATGAAGACTAGAATGTTATTCTCTTACTCGTAATTTAAGAATAAACGTATAAGATCAAAGTTATACCAATAAAGGATTGAAGAACAGAGCTGAGATGCTAAGCGATAAAACTGGAAATTGAGGTTAGGTAGAAGACAATGTCAAGAGCCACTTATATTAATTGAAGTTTTGGTGTGCGAATTGCTTATGGAGTCATTAGATTAGGGCTGATAGTCATCGTTGAAGACATGTTCATCTTCTTCTTCAGTAAATTGTAACCGCCGGACACAGGATCTGCCAGGATTGTTTCGCCGCATTGTCGCTTGACACTATCTTGCTTTGAGCGATTCGTAAACAATAACTAAGGGCAACACAGCGTGATGGCTGTCCCGCATGAAACCGACTCTACGGAATCATAGTTCTTACTTACCAGAATTTGCCACCAGCTCAATTTTAGCAGAAATGGCGCTTGGCACTATGTTACACCTCTTCATATAGCATATTAGATTGCTCAATACCGTACTACGATTTGGCAGCTATGATTTTACTATGAAACTTAAATTAATTAAATTTTTCTTATTATGTTCAATTAGGCAGCGTTCAAGATATAACAGAATTGCGGCGCACTTTAGATAGCGCGCTAAACATGACTATGGTATCCTATCTTGAAATAAAATAATAATATAATAACAAACGAATTTTCAAATCATAGTTTTAGTTGTGGCTATATAGAAAATGCGATAGATGGCACTAATAATTGAATTTTACTATTGTTATCGTTGATTAACCCTTAGAGAGCCAGCCATAAGAATGAAACTCACAATGGCATGTTTTCAGCCTCGAGAATTTATTTGCATGGGGTGGTAGTGCACGCATACTAATATATATCGGTGGCTTATTCAATTGGAGGCGACTTTTACCACATATAATTGTATAAATACAGAGATCGTCCGCCTGCGAATAGTCACACCAGTAAAACCACCGATCGATGGTATTGGCATCCCAGTGGTTAAATGATGTTTTTTTTAATCAATCAGTCCTTTATAAAAAAAAACAATCCATTAGCAATGTTATCATAGATTATTATGATACAGCGCCACTTGCATTTCGCCGGCGCGGAAGGGTTGCCAAAAAGTACTATGGAGTTGAGCAATCTAATATCAATGGTATCAGTTAAGACATACAAACCTGGCAATGGCGACTGGCTGTGATAGCTGGTCTTTAGCCGATCCCCTTTGTCCCCATTGTAAGACAGGCACATTTTGTTCGCTCACGCTGACTATAAGTGGACTATCGCGGACGGTGCGCTGGAATACGCATGCTCTCACCGAAATGCGACCTGCTGTTAAAGGTCGCGTTGTAACTCTGAAATAAATTAAAACAATTAATAATAATAACGGGCAAAGGAGAGAGCCTCGCCGAGGATAGTTAAAAAAGCTTCCAAATAATGACATCAGTACTATTCTCAAGCGTCTACAAAGCTTCTGTAAGGAGCATACTAGAATATGCCGTTCAAATATGGAGTCTCAATACCTATAGCTTCCGTCGTCCAAATCGGTGACCGTACAAGGCAGGGGGGCCTCCACATTGCCGGGGGAGCCGGTCCGAATGGCCGCCGATGCGCTCACGGGATCCCCTCCGGTGGAACGAGGCTCTCCGTGATAATCCACAGTTCGCAGCAGGACATTGATCTCCAGACCGGATACGGCGGTGCCCTCTATAACCACAAAATTCACAAATGTTTCATATTACAAGATACTAATAATTATTTTACAACAGTTTTCTCCATTTCAATTTTAGAATGGAACCGAATGAAGGTTTATTTGTAGAAATCTGCAAATCATTCCATCATATCACACCGAGCCCTATTTCTGTCAATATACAAAAACTTCCACAGACCAATTCTAGAGTTTGGATTCCAGATATCAAATCCGTACTTTGTGAAAGATGAGGATCTCCTCGAGAAAGTCCAGCGCCGAGCGACTAAGATGTCAATGGGTTTCAAAAATGTGGAATATGCAGTGACTCCACAAATTGCAACTGCCCACACTCAAGGATCGTCGGATCAGGGGCGACCTCATTGAGACATATAAAATCCTCAATGGATGCTACAATTGCCCAGAGTTGTCTTCTATCTTCAAGCGAAACCGCAAGCATCATCTGCGAGGACACAACTTTAAATTGGAGAAAACATGATTTCACATTAATCCTAGGAAACATTTCCTAAGCAATCGGATCGTGGACCAGTGGAACAGTTTACCTGCTGAATCGGGGGAAGCGTAAAATGTTAACATATTCAAAAATAGATTAGACATACATCTTTAAAAAGATTGTATTTGTAGTGCATTCAGACATATCAGCAATTATGCTGCCTGTTTGGAAAACTAATAATAATAATAATGTTATCGATCACGTACATCAAATGCTGTACTTTTGGCCACTTCGGGCAATTTCATCTTCTTAACCCTTCAGGCCTCGGCCCCTCAGCCGATTGACAAGTTGATGTCTCAAAAAATTTTAGTAAAAATCAGTAAAAAAAATTAATTATGACACTGTCTCACCAAAACATTAATTACTGCCAAACCACTGTACCCATAATTAAATTAAAACATATTAACATAATAAAACATAATAAAATAAAACAAATTAAATTAAAATAAAATTAAAATGGGGCCGTCAAGCTGAATCGTGTTGTGGCTGATATCGGCCAATTGGGGTTTGGGGTTAAGGGTCGGGCTCTAGGGGTTAAAGAGAACAGGGAGGTCTCATATTATTAAATTCGGAATTTAAATTAGTTCAGGTTTTTTAGTGTATTTTTCGTATTCAATGTTTCAAATAGTACAGAATTGAGCGCATAGACAGATCTGGTCATTTCCGAAAGCGAATTTTTCACTAGAGCTCGAGAAAAAATCTTTTCAGAGCGAAAGTTCGAATACGAAGAGTCTCTTCTGCTAAAAATTGAAAGAGAGTTTAAAAAGCGGGTAAAACGAAGAGCGTACCCAAGCGCAGCGAGCACAGTCCGGGGAACGTGGTGGAGGTTCGCACTCTGCCGAGATCGGCGAGCGCCGCGGCCCAGCGCTCGCCGGCGTCGTTGTGCGCGAAGTCGGCGGCCAGGAAGGCGTTCTCGCGCGGCTCGCCCAGCGCGCCGGCGCAGCCCAGCCGCGAGCCCAGCGCCGCGGCGCGCGCGCTCACCTCGCGCACCGCCACCTGCCCGCGCAGCCCCGAGCACTCGCCCTCCACCTTGTCGCGCTCCGCGTCGATCAGCCGCACCTGCTCGTCCAGCAGGCGCCGCTTGTGCGCGGCCGCCGCGGCCGCCGCCGCCCGCAGCTGCCCGTGCCGCTCGTCCAGCGCGGCCCGCAGCCCCGCGAAGCGCCGCTCCACCGCCTCGTCCGCCGCCAGCGCCGCCGCCTCCAGCCGCCGCAGCTCGCCCGCCACCGCCTCGCGCGCCGAGCCCAGCTTGGCCAGGCACTCGTTGGCGCGGTACAGCAGGATCTCGGACATGCGCTTGAGCGCGATGGAGAAGGGCACCACCGTGTGGTCGCAGGGCGCGTCCGAGTGCGGCCCGTCGGCGCAGGCGGCGCAGAACACGCAGTCGCAGGTCTCGCAGAAGAGCAGCTCGCGGCCGGGGTGGTCGGCGCACTGCGGCACCACCTCGCGCCGCTGCCGCGCCATCAGGTCCAGCAGCTGGTTGACGAGGAAGGAGGGCGGCAGCGCGGCCACGCCCCCGCGCGGCACGGCGATGAGCTCGCGGCAGATGGGGCAGCGGAAGGAGCCGGCGTCGCGCGTCTGCGAGGCGGCGATGCGGCCCAGGCAGTGCAGGCACACGCTGTGCGAGCACGGCAGCAGCTTCGGCGTGTGCTCCGCTCCGTCGTAAGTGCCTGCCCGAGAAGACGCGCACGCTCATTCTTCGCGCTCCGATAGTTAGCCTCGCACAGTGGAATGACGCAGCGGAACTTAGGATACGACGACGGCTCGGGGAGATAGCCGATAACGTGCGAGGTGCATCCTGGAATACTGCAAAGCCGTACGTTTCTCATCGACGGAAGTTCCTAAGGCCCTCGCTTACGAAGGAAGTTCCTGAGATAATAGTACGCGTACCAGTATAGATACTTTCCTCGGGTGCACTCGAACGCATTTCTCCCTTTTTGCGATGGGAATGCTAAGCTTTTCTAAAGTCGAGCAGAGGAGAAGAAACCGCATAATTCTCCTGCTAGTGGGAAGTGAACAATCCAACGATTCTCCAGGTCGTGGACCTCTATGCGCCCAGCCCAAACTTTAGGGTCCGCATCCGCCCTCTGTTGCATCTGCTGAGCTACCGAACTGGCACGGGCAAGTGTGGTCTACTTAAGAGGGCGACGCAGGTGCTCAATGAAGTATATATGTTCGGATGGTCAATAGACCTACTCTACATGTACTAAACTCAATTGCAAAATACTTAGGAATATACTTATGTACAATCGAATGAACTACTTCATACATTATATTTCATTTATATGTAATCATTAGGATCATTTAGAAAGCTGAAATACCCAGAAAGACTTCGAAGATTGTAATTGCCCACACTCAAGGATTGTAGGATCAGAACAGACCTTATTGAGACGTATAAGATAATCAACGGTTTCTGTAACGCCCCAAGTTGACTTCAATCTTTAAGCAGAACCACATGCATCATCTGCGAGGACATAACTTCAACCTAGAGAAAACACGATTCCACACTAACCCCAGGATACAATTCCTAGCCAATCGGACTGTGGACCAATGGAACAGTTTACCTGCTGAACTGGATGAAACGTGTAGTGTCAATGTATTTAAAAATATACTACATTTTTTTTCAATTATTGTAATTAAACGCAGTGTTACATTCAAACATATCAGCAATTATGCTGCCTGTCTATAAAACCTAATAATAATAGTAAGTATAAATGGGTTTACCTTTATTATATCGTCGCCTTACAATTATAACTTGATAACTCGAAAACTGGCATTTTTGAGAGAAGTATGCCAGAAGATGTAAAAATATCAACTCTATATTCCCTTAAAACCAGATAACTAAAATTCCCCTGCCCTCAGGAGTTAACAAAGGTTGATAAGTTGAAAATCAGCTCCAGCTATAATACTAAAAATCGATATGTAGACTTATCTAGCTGAAAGTTCGCAGCACTGTCTGCTATCGTAGTGCAAGACCTCGATATCTCCACTTATCTAGTTTTAGGTTAATATTTAGGTCCGCTTATTAGTTTCCACAAATCAAAAATGGTGGACGAATTGAAACTTCAAACGTTCAAACATTCAAACGAGTTTATCTCGGAACTTCTAAATTCGAGTTATTGAGTTATAATTGTAAGGCAATGATATACAAATATATAAATATGTATAAATAAATTATGTATAAATAAACATGGCTACTCCTTCTAAGCCCTACTTTTAGGGCCAATTTGACTTAGCCCCACATATATATCTATTGGCCACCAGTCCATATTATAGATCTTGTACGTAGGGAGACACTAGTCTCTCATATTCTTTTTCAGAGGTCGGAAGGAACTGTTTGCACCTCAATTTGTTTGTCCAAATCCTTTCTGGCTTCCTGTGGAACTTATTTCTCTAGCGTTCCAGTTCGAAGCGTTCGATCAACACAAAACACAAAAAGTTACGTTAACTGATGAGGTTGAATCTGAGATACCCAGAATTGAGGAATAACCTGCCGCTGATGCGACTTCCCTAAGATCGTCCAGTTCGAAGATACCCAAAAAGATTAAGACGTTACCCCCATTCTCTCCGGTGGCAGCGGTATATTTTGTTTTATCTGGGTAGCTGATACCCAACCTCACCAGTTACAGGTTTAGAATATGCTAATCTTAAAAATTGAACAATACTAACATAAACAAGTTCCGCATGTGAGAAAACTCTCATTGAAGTCTTCATAATTGATGGAGACAGTCTCCACAAGAGTTGAGCTCATGTTAGCCATGCTGATTGAGACCTGCAATAAATTAATCATTTTGTAAACGAAAATTTTCGAAATTAAAAAAAATGCTGGCTATCAAAGTGCTGCACCATCATCATAGAATCGAAAGAAAACTGGTTCCTGGAAACTGGTTGCCTAATTATTTCATTTGTGATGCGGACTTGTTTTGCGATATAGAAGTATTATGCTCCGGGGTGCATACGAATCTGAAGTACACCATCTAAGGCGACTTAGGGAATAATTTTCAATAACAAAGGCGAGAACTCGTAGGATAATTATTGCGAATGCAACCAGAGTGCTATCATATGAAGTAAAAATACCTTTATTTGTACATATGACGCTGGACGTTACAGCTGGTCGTTGCTTGTTGCGTTTTTTCCCAACTATTGGAAGACAGAATCAATATACATCCCCGCTTCTTAGGAAACGTATAAAACCATTTCTAGACCTCCCTTCCAGCCCAGTTATTCGCACGATTGCACAGTCAATTGGCTAACGCCGCACAATGAGCAAACGTCCAGCAGCGCCCGAGGTCCTCCCCCAGAGAATCCGATCCCATGACCACGACACGGCTGTGACAGGGGGCAGTCTTTTCCAGGTTTGTTCCTCTTTGGAGAGGCTACCGGAAGGGATTTAAACCGTGAGTTGAGCTGACATAAGATAACGAGCAGGTCATATGGCCTAAGCTGGATTTTTCCGAGACAGGGCAAAAAATGACATTGGCCCCTATCCTCCAGCATTTGAGATTAATGATTTAAAAATACTTACAAAACAAATAAACTAGGTGGGATTTTTTGTGATCGTGGGAAAAAGATATTTGCTAATGACTTTTCCTTATGTGTGACATTATTATATATAGACAGTGGGCCCGATTGCGTTTCCTTGTAAACTAAAACTGAAATTTGTTCAAGCGAATGAGATAGAGCAATACGTTAGAGCGGAATATGAAACGAACGATTGTCCATAAAACTGCCGAACTTATACTTATCGGAATAAATTTGAACACATTTCGTGCGGTGTTAGATTCAGATGCTTTATCTTTTGTGGGTAGTTTTAATGCGAAAAATAGACAACCGTTCATTTCACATTCCGCTCTAGCGTATTGCCCTGTCTCCTTCACACGGACTAATTTCCGATTTTAGTTCACGAAGAAAAGCAATCGAGCCCAGTGTAGACAACGCACAATCCAGACTCACATTTAATACTTAGGATCCAGCAAATTTTACAATCTAATATTGCTACAAATTTACAAGTCAAGCTTTCCTTTCTGTGAAAGAATCTATAGTAAACCAACGCGAATTACTCGCACACCTAATCAGTCACACAAGTACCGACCACCGCTTGACTATTGGCGGTTCCGGTTTATTTGGCTCTGCTCATGTAGCTCCATCCCCTTCAGTCTGTGATTTTTGAATGACACGCGCATGCATTCAGAAATCACCCTAAGAAGCGTTCCAAAATCAAATGAAAAATTGATAGTGCGATGCACCCTAGATGCTATTTATTCAAACACATTAATTTGGCACCCCCTTAAATTGCCACCTGGGGCAGGTACCCCTGCGTGCCTCCCCCTCCCCCCCACCGCTCCAGATTGGGGGCTGGTGAGGGGCACGATGGCACGATGCACTTTCTTTCCATTTTACTAGAATCATGCAAAAGGGTTATGGTAAAAGGCAAACTTACTCAGTGTGACTACGTTGAAATTTGCGTGACTAGCGAAGAGATTATGGTTTGAGCAGCGTTTCTTTATTATGGCATGCTTGAATTTCAGCATTAAAATGCCGATCACAGCCTGCGTCCTTCCGGTAATCGCCTGCCTGCAGAACGGGACTTCCAGAAACGCATTGTAGAATGCACTAAACAAAGACGGCGACGAGTAACTCCGACAAGTCAACGTTGCGACGAGAGGACTAGATAAAGCGACGCTTTTTATTCGCGTTACGCGATGTGCATTATAAGTGGATGCATTCCAATTGATATTTTCACAATGTCACAACACAAACATTACAACAACACAACACAGGCACGAAGGTATTTCGTAGCCACCGCTGGAAGATTTGTCCATTCAATGAACATTCGACGAACTCGTTTTTAAACGAACGGCAGCAGGCAGCATAATTATTTACTCTATAAGGGATATATATATTATTATTTCATTTTATTCATCAATCGTCTCTTTTTCCCCACCGCCGTCGTACATCCTCTTCAATTCTCCTCTTCCTTCTTCCTCTTTTTTCTATTTTTTGACACTCGCTGCCGCGCGCGCTACTGCGAAAAATAAATGTAATCAAATAGGGAGGGCGTCCACCTTTTCCGTGCGATTGTACGTATTTTTATTATTAGGAGCCTTATTACAAAATAGCGTAGGTATTCTTTTAAAATGAGTTGAAAAAATGAACGCATTTTTTTTTGGATGTAACTATAAAAGATAGGATAAATAAATAAATAAATAAATAAATAACTATTCAACCCTGGGAGAAAACCGCGGCACTGAGCGCTCTTCTCTTGCGCAAGCAAATATATACACAATTTCTAATTGCTTTTTGCAGTGTTTTCTCCTTTCTAATGACAATAATTTATATTATGTCGTATTGCTAAAAGAGTGAACTTTAATATAGTATAAGTATTATATAAGAATCTTATTTTATTTCTGAGAAAATTAGAATGATACAGGAAGATTTTTTTTTAATTTTGTGTAATTGTAAGTAATGTATACCTTGGATATGTGGTCAAAAAACGAAAAAATAAAGCCGTAGTGTACATCAAGAATACATGACGGATATAAAAAAAAATAGTATACGGTTTTCGTTGTAGTGATATTACTGTATTAAGGAGCTCAAAGTTTGCCTTCCGAGCGTTTTACGAATAACGACTTTCGGAAAATGGGCTGAATAAGTAAATAATATTCGTTATATCTAAAATTAAAGGCCGCTATGGTCAACATCAAGAAATGGTCCAGGTAATTCAGTAATTAAAGTTTGTAGAAATCTCTTCATTTCTTGGAATTAGAACGCCAAAAATCCA
This sequence comes from Micropterix aruncella, assembly GCA_944548615.1. Lineage (NCBI taxonomy): Eukaryota > Metazoa > Arthropoda > Insecta > Lepidoptera > Micropterigidae > Micropterix > Micropterix aruncella. The sequence continues at coordinate 27,672,346 of OX155958.1, forward strand.
CTTTTCTTGCCTTTCTGGAAAAAATATGTGATAGGGCTCTTAATGTAATCCAAATATTATATTTCTTTGAAGTGTAGCCAAGTATCCAGAACTAGACTTTAGATTCGGCGGGGGGGGGGGGGATCACTGAACAACGCGCTTGCAACGCGCGCAGCACACATCAAACTTGAATTTGCCCGAAAAATTTAATTAAAATACGTCGAATTTCAAGGGAGAATAAATTCCGACTACCCCCCCCCCCCCCGGGATATATACCTCTTTTCTCTGCCACCGTCGTCCATTCCCTACCCCCTTCCTCTCCTTTTTTATTTTTTCTCACTCCTGCTGCCCGTTTGAGCTGCTGCGAAGAATTAAAATCACTAAGTAGGCATATTTTTGAATATGAAGCTTATTATCAGAATTTGGTTCAAAAGACTGGATTGCATTAAGGTCAACGCTCTGGTTTTTATATTTTACCTTTTTTACCTTGATGTCAACAAAAGTACGATAAAAAGGACCGCTAAAATATTAACATTAAATCACAAAAGAAAGCGAGAAAACGTGTTAATTTATTCAACTAATACATAATCAGTAATAGGTGGAATTTCATGCAGATTTATTTCATAAGAATCAGATAAGTAACTTGTTTTAAATAGGTACGATTGAAATTTAATTACATAGAAACCAGCCCAAATTACAATAATAGCCTCGGCAATGACTGATGACCAACAATGACCTCGTGTTTGATAGTGCACCAGCCGAATACGACTGATACCTGATGTGATAACGTATCTTTCATTCCCGCCGGAATAAAATTCAGTTGAGCAACCGTTCTCGAAGCCGTCATGTCGTGCGTACGCCCTGCGTCGACTATCTCACGGGCGATTTCGAAAGCCCACAAGATTGTGATGAAAAACAAGTTTCGCGGCGAGCCGAAGAAAAGCGACTTCTTGATGATCGAGGAAGAATTGCCGCCGGTAAAAGATGGAGGTTAGTAATATAAATTTGGTGTAAATAGATTTCATCGTATATCTGTCGATTGCGGCGCAATTCGGCGTGTCAATAAAATCCCTTTCCGTTCCTTGCGCCACATCCGGGAAAACGGTTACTCCAGGGTCGCCAACATGCTTGATAGCCAATGATAGCTCGTTTAGCTGATTTACACTCTCGCCGTGCTCTCGCCTCGTGCTCGCCTCGCGCCTCGCGTGATCGAAGGCACTGATCATATAAATAATTGAAGGAAAATGAGTTTCTGTTTGCTCTCGTGGTGCGTGAGAGCTAGTAGCTGGGGATTTAGTGCGATGTACCCTGCATTTTGTGATTAAAGGCTCATACTTGGCACAATTATTCCTTTGGTGGTCCTGAGTGGATTTAGACCGGGAGCCATCGGGGACCACCCCGGGGGTGGCGGGGGGAGGGGGTGCAAATTTGATTCCGCCGCGCATCACTTTGAGCCCTATATCTCTCGGACTATAGGTACCAGGGAAAGTAGGATATCATTTTCGGATAATTCAGTAGTGACAAATTCATTTCTCAAAGAAAAAAAATACCTATCCATGGAAAAAATATGAAATAATTGGTAAAATCCAAAAATTGTTGACATCTTTTTTTTACTTATACGTAGTTTACTTTTTAACCATAAGTGGTATCGGTATGAAAAAAATATATTCTGAAAGCCACATTTACCTAAATTACAGATATATATTTTTTATTGGACTGCTTTGTGTAAAATCTGAGTGAAAAAAATATAATTCATCGCACGGCAGACCGTGCGTATTACGTCCGTTACGTAGAGACGGGCATCGAGCCAAGTTAGATAAGTACTTATAAGATTATTTAGTTTCTGCGATAGGCCAGTGAGTTAAAAACAAGAAGTACAATCGTTATTATTATTATGATAACTATAATATTATTGTTTTTTCTATTTAATAAAAATAATTTATCATTCACACACCGTACCTAACTGATATTTGTGCTTACATACCTTAAATACCTAAGTATTAATTTGTCTGCAATCCCTACCACTTCGTTGAAAAAATAATAGTAAGTAGTTTAAATGATACGAGCACATACCTACCCATAATTACTTAATTGATAGAAGAAACTATTAAAACACTGAAAATAGGCTATTCTTTTGAATGCCCATTTTCAAATTTCTCATTTCATTTCAGGTGAAACAGGGGCAACACCCTCCCTCTTCGTGGCCCTATAAGTGAAAAATGTAAGGGCTATGACTTTACAAATTTGATATCAATTTAGATGATGAATTTGTACTTTTAGTTTTTAAATGTATGATTAACTTTTATCTCATTATTTAACACTTTACTGACTACTTTGTATAGGTATTACCTACTATCAATAACTTTTAATACGTTTTCGAACCTATTCGAATTATCGACTATTTCAATTATTAGGCTTCTATTTTGGTTATTTAACTTTTTACTGACTATTTTAGTCAGTATGATGAGTAACTCTTAGTAGGTACCCATTTAAATTATTGACTCTTTTAATTAATAAGCCTTTATTTTGTTTTGTAATAAGATTTTACAATAAAATAACTTTTAGTAGGTTCCAAAGTTTCTAAGATACTATTTTTTCAATCTACTAGCTAAATTCTTAACAACCTATGTATGCTAAGTAAAGATTAGAGCAGTAATTAGACACACTACTTAATAATACAAATATTTTGCCACGTCCAAGAGCGGGTTTTAGCCACCAATTGGACAAGATGTAAATGTTATGAAATGTTATATACCTAATATATCCTATCTATACTTACTTAATATAAAACATACATTATAGTTTTTATCTAAGGCAGTCGCAATATCATGACAGCAGAGGTACTGGTGGTGTTTTCCAGTACCTTTGTGCACTCACAGCTCCTCAAGCTTGATAATTGTTGTAATTTGCACTTCTGCTGCTGCTGGTCTGCGAAGTCAGTATCCACAGTCAGTAGCATAATTTTTGTCAAACCACGAGCGACATTGTCAGATACATGCACATCATGCGAGTGTCCACATCTTCGTGGTTACGTATCACGTAACCACGAAGAAGCGTACGCTTTGTATCACGTATGATATTGGTTATAATATTTGGTCCACCCATATTGCAAACGCCCTTGCCGTTGTCAGTGCAAACAAATCTTAATTAAGGAATTGTTCATCATCAAATTGACCTAACCTTTAGGTAGTTTCGTCGTAGCAGTGACCCGTGTTCTTTGAACCTTTCCTCTGTTAATATTCTTTATGCTTTCGTTGTTATATGTCCCAAACCATATCTAATTTTGAAACCATGTAAGTTCTTTGCAAAGAAATAGTATACATACTAGTGTACCTATTCTCCAAAGTCTTCCTATGGCCAGAACTCAGCATGTGGACTAATGCAGATCCATCTAGAATTTTCGATGAGACTTTTGGGGCGTTTTGAATGGTTGCAGTGCCAAAAATACTGGTAATCGATTTTAGTAGGTCTGACCTTGTTCCAGACCGCAATTTATATGCTAGAAGACTGGCTTGGTTTTCTTGCGCCAAGAATGAATCGAGATCTTCCTGTGCTCACAGGTTGCAATATAAAGTTTGCTGAATAGACTGCAGTCATTCTCAAGGCCTCTTATCTTTGCTTTCGGTTTGCTCTCACTCTTTTTTTACGTGTTTTAATAACTTGTATAATTATATTGTGTTTATACTTGTTGTATAAGGAGAGATTACTGAGTTTGGTTGGATCCGGTAAACTTTTTTTAGAGTTTGTATGTAATCTTCCTATACAAATGTTATGTATTTAAGAGCAATAGCTTTATAAGATAAATAACTCTTTGCCGCTTTTTCTATCTTGAATACTGCATTTACAACTTCAGTACATAGAAGTCTGGAGACTGTTCGACAAAAGGATTTCCTGGAGTATTTATTGTAGCTACCGGTGATTGCAGGTCTAGAATAAAGTTCTTCCTTTTTGCGACATTGTCAGAAAGATGGCCGCCGTATTCATCTGTTGCGCTGTTCTAAACTGTATCTATAAATTCAGGTCCAGTGAGAAGCCACTTAGTCGGGGTTTTCAGTCAAACCAATCAATTCTGTGATGTGTAAAATAATATTATGTTGTATAATGAAGAAGTAATCACAAACTATTTAGCGTAACGATGAATGTAAGTGAAAAATAGGTCCTACCTACGTGTAAAAATAGGTCTTATTTTAATATGGCATTCATTTGCTCATGTGCTTGGTCCAAAGCCATCCCCGTAAACTTGCGATAGCTTTTTCGATCCAAAATTTACACATTTTCAAAGAGCTTTAATAATTCTCCGCGCGGCAGACAAATTCTTTCACTGTTTACTACTGAACTGAGTCTGGAAGCAGTACTGTTTCCTATAGAGCGGGGGTGGTTGCGGACCTTACGGCGACTGCTCTTGAAACGACCATCGGCTACCCGATCCTGGGTGAACAGCCGGGCAAAGGATGCCGTGGTCCGCGATAGATTCGGTATACACCGTTCCACCACCGTGACGAAATAGTAGGGATTACAGAAAAAATAATACTTACGTAAGTATACAAGATATGTTAAGCACAAATAATCAGGTACGGTGTGTGAATGATGAATTATTTTTATTAAATAGAAAAAAAACAATAATAAAATAATTATTAAACTAATTATTATTATTGTACTTATTATTTTCAACTCACGAACTTATCGCAGAAACTAAATAATCCTATAAGTACTTATCAAACTTCGCTCGATGCCCGTATCTACTTAGCAGGCGTAATACACCGGTCTGCCGTACGATGAATTATATTTTTTTTACTTACTTTTTACCATGGCAGTCCAATAAAATATATACTGGTGTAATTAGGATAAGTGTGGCTTTCGGAATATATTTTTTGAATACCGATACCTCTTATGGTTAAAAAGTAAACTGTGAATATGTAAAATAAAGATGTGAATGATTTTTGGTTGTTACCAATTATTTCATATTTTTCTATGGACTGGTATTTTTTTTCTTCCAGAAATGAATTCGTTATCATTGAGTTACCCGAAAATGATATCCCACTTGCCCTAGTATCTATAGTCCGAGAGATAAAGGGCTCAAAGTGACGCGCGGCGGATTCAAACTTCCACCCCCTCCCCCCGCCCCCCGCGGGGTGGCCCCCGATGGCTCCCGGTCTAAATCCACTCAGGACCACCTAAGGAACAATTGTGCCAAGTATGAGCCTTTAATCACAAAATGCAGGGTTCCCATACAAACTGTTGCACTAAATCCCCAGCTATAGCAACTATTAGTACCAAAGATAATGATTAGTACAAGAGCCAGCGACAAAAAAGTAGCACGAATCAAAGGACCTCGCGACGAATAGTCGAGGAGCCAGCGACAAAAAATCGCGAGAGAAAGCGGCTAGGAAAGGTGTAATTTTAATTAGTAGGTACCCCTAAAGTGTTTTGGAGAAGCTGAAAATTAATCAGTAGACAGTGGTTGCAATAAAGAACTCGAAACAAATAGTCAGATTGATTCATAATCGAACGCGTGGCATCAGCATATCCGTACCATTATATTGCACGGCACAGTAGACCGATACGTCATAAACCGATGCGTGACATGTATGGAGATGCTGACGCCACGTGTTCGATTATGAAGCTGTCTGACCGTATGTTTCAAGTGCTTTATTACATCCACTGTCTACTGATGAATTTTCAGCTTTTCCAAAACACTTTGGGATAATAATTAAAAATCACCTTTCCTAGTACGCCAGCGCCAGGTGTACCGAAACCTAGCCTGCTGACTGCTGTACCCCGGCATTCTATGGCCAAAATATTGTCTGTTCTGAACTGAAAGTATCAGGTTTTCCAAAACTCTTTCACTTTTTTGTCGCTGGGTCTTGACTAATAGGTGCTAGCTCGCACGCATCACGAGAACTCATTTTACTTCGATCACGCGAGGCGCGTGGCGAGACAGAGACGAGGCGCGAGGCGAGAGTGTAAATGGGCTATGACGAAAATGAGGGCGCTATTCAAAAACGCTGGATTTTCTCTTTTTGGCACTAAAATTTAAAAAGTAAAAAACATGAAAACTATTACTTGTGGTGGTAGTAATCTTTATTGATCTCAAATTTTCATTGATACAAAAATCATTTGTTGTTAACGTAATTGATTATAAAATTATATATTTTAATTTATACATTTACTTTTTAAGGCATTTAATACAAAATTAATTAAAAAGTGGATGATAAAATTAAAGTAATAATTATGAATCAAAATATTATGAAGTAAAATCTAATTTATTTATTTATTTAAGAATTAATTACTATAAAACATTGATTAGCTTACAAAAATAACAGGAACCGAATGGCAAAACCTTAACCTTTTGCTTATTTGTTTCTGTCACCCAACTGGGACTAGCCCGTTCTACGGTGGACAGGACTCCAATATTACAATCAAGTTTGCTTGATTGCTTGGTTGCCTACAAATGTACAAGTTTTAGTAAAAAGCTAATGACACTAAATTGCCCTAAAATGTGGTCTTCAGAATAAAATAAATAATAATAATAATAAAAAAATATTAAAATATATAATAAATAAAATGCAATTCCATTATTAAATCGGCAATAAATATAATATAAAATTCGATTAAATAATATAAATAAAGTTATATGTGAGAAAAGAAAGAAACAGTCATTAATATTTAATATTATGTTTTAAGTAATATAAGATTTAATATAAAAATACCTAGTCTAAAAGTATAATTCATTGTCAAAGTCAAATATTTTTTGGTAGTTAGTTCAATGTTAAAAAATACTTAACATATAAGTTTAAAAATATGTTAATAATTTGTGCACCTAAGTTTTATTATAGGTACTATTATTTCTAACATTTGATGTATGGTTAGTCTGTCATGATTCGATAACCATTTCTTTAATTTATTTTTAAATTCCCTAAATGTCAAATTCATTTTTATTTCCATATTGATCAGATTGTAAAATCTCGGCGCAATGAAAGAGTAATGTCTTTGACCAAATGATGTTTTCCTTCTGGGTATTATTAAGCTATTTTCTACAACTTGTCTCGTTGGTCGCCGGTTCTGAATTATTCCTAAATTTGAGTTATTGTCCAAAAATAGCCTTAAGAGGGAAGTTTTTAGAAAAAGTTGCTTACAATCAAGAACTTTAGCTTCCTTATACAGTTCATTAGTGGGATGGCGATATGGTCTACGTAGAATAATTTTTAATTTTTACATAAGCAATATTCCTAAAGACAACATTCATACAGTTAACATTAAATTACATATTTTTTTATTTTTAAAAACTACAAAATAATATTGATTTGAAGAATATCCCTTAAAGAGCGACATTTCGCATAACGAGTGTTTTGAGGTGACTGAAGGGACAAATCTCACTCTAAGAGAGTTTTGGCCTCAAGAGTTGCCTTGCTACTTGCCTCAAGAGTTGAGAAATTACTTAACAAGGTTTGAGAAAGGGTACCAAGAGGACCCTCACTTCTGCTTAGAAGAAACTTTGGCCAGAGTGTTGTCGAATGTGATTTTGAGGGGTTTGAAACAGTATCTGCGTGGTCTATAGTCAACGAGATTGTGTCTTTGGCCAATACCATGGGACTCGAGGTGGATAACAACGATATTGATGAGCTTGTGGAAGAGCGCAGTCAAGACCTGACCACCGAAGAGCTTATGGAGTTGCATCGTGTTTCACAGAAAGAAGTTATGGAGAGCTTATTAGTGGAGGAGGAAGTAGCAGAGCAACAATCTTCTGGCGCAATGCTGAAAGCGTGGGAAACTGTTGCATCTTACATTGACAAACATCACCCTAACACAGTATAACCCTAATAAGGAGCTGGATATGCGTGCTACAAATTTATTCAATGATAATGCTGTGTCACATTTTAACCAAATTTTGAAGCGTCGGCAGAAACAAATGTCCTTAGACAGCTTTCTAGTGAAAAAGAAATAATTATTTGTCATAATTCATAAGTAATAAACTAGTTATTTCAATTGTTTATTGTTTTTTTTCAAATCGAAATTGTATTCCAAGTTGTTACGCTCCTTAACATACAAGTAATTTTGTGTAAATACCTAAACGTTTAAAAAAACGTATTTTTTGGCATGGAACGCACTATTGTATTTTACATTAATTTATATGGCAAAAATTGTTTCGCTTAACGAGTAAGATTCTGCAACGAATTATGCTTGTTATGAGAGGTTCCACTGTATAGACATATTAGTGAAGAGACTTTCTTATTTTAATGTTATCCTTGTAGCCGATTTTATGGTAAAAACCATAAAAATAAAAATAAAATTTTATAACATTGTTTTGTCTTGCGCAGTAGTAATATTATTTATTATTATTATTGGTATAGAATAATATTATTTATCATAATTAATAGGTAGCTACCTAAATATGTGATAATATTAGATATATCTATAATAGATACAGATAATAAAATATTGGCATATCGTCGCTCTATATCTATGTGAGACCCTGTATATGCCAGCAACCTTTTCAGGACACGGAAAAAACTGATAACTTTGTTCATGAGATGTTTTTCTTAATGTACCTACCTGGATAGGTTATCACCTATCCAGGTAGGTACATTAAGAAAAACATCTCATATTATCATATTAGATATGTCCATAATAGAAGCTGATGATAACATTTTGACATATCGTCGCTCTATATGTAAGACCTCGTACATTCCAACAAGCAAATTTGTCAGGGCACGGGAAAAACTGAATAGCTTCGTTCATGAAATCTTTTTCTTAGTTGTGTAAATGGGACAAAATAAAAAAAATAGTTTACTGTACTAACAATTAAAACTGTCAGAGTTGTTTGGAAGGAATCACTACTAAGCACGTAAGAGGTATCATCGGATAAAATCCCGAAAGATGTGCCACTGCAATGAGAATGATAAAAAATTAACCAATTTCGAACCCACCCAGAATGATCCGGAGCGCGATTTTACACGAATAACAATAAAAAACTCAAATTTTATTTTTTGGCGCGTACGAGGTCTCACATAGGTAGGTATAGATCGACAATATTTGGTTTCGATGATTCGAAATATACCAATCTCAACTACAATTATTTCAGCGTTTATGTGCAAAGCAGAATATCTAAGCGTCGATCCATACATGAGAATAAGGATGCCGTGGCTACCTGAAGGATCAACTATGATAGGCTTTCAAGTCGCCAAGTATGACATGACTTAACTTAGTGGCTTATCTTACTAATGGTATTTTCTTCATAAGTGCCTATCTATATTTATAGGGTTTTGGAAAGCAAGCATTCCGACTTTCCTAAAGATGCTTATGTCGTGGGACATTTTGGCTGGAGGACGCACACTGTAGTTACTCCCACAGGTGAGCCTGATGGATTTAAGTCGTACGTCATTCCGGATCTGGGAGATTTGCCCAAGTCTCTGGCAATTGGAATTCTAGGAATGCCTGGGTAGGTATAATATGGAGAGTAGACTAAATAATATAAATTGTGAAATAAAATGTCTTATGTTATTGAAATTTACTGCAGAAATACCGCTCTATTCGGATTGCTCAACATCTGCCATCCAAAACCTGGTGAAACTGTTGCTGTAACTGGCGCAGCGGGTGCTGTTGGATCAACGGTTGGACAAATAGCGCGTATTAACCCTTGGAGTAAATGGGTATTTTCATGGATGCATCTGTGTCTTTTGCAGGATTTTCGGCGACATCGACTTAAAGTACTATAACTACGAAACTACTACACCAATCATAAAAAGAACAACTGCACAATGATTGCATTGAAATTTCGAATATAGAATATTGAAATATCATTTTGTAAAACAATTAGATAAATATGAATAAATATGAGAACGTCAAAGAAGTGAAAAAAACGCGCGACCAGATCTGGTCGTATCATACTCAACGGATAATTGTTTCACAACCAGATTTGGTCATATCATACTCAACGGGTTAAAGGTATTTTATTGGAATACGTCCGGCTCGAAAGACCAGTTACGTACATCGAAAGTTCTGAATTGCTAGACTATCACCTCCCCTATCAAAGTTAACATCCTTTTAGCATCGTTATAGTTAACATCGTTTTAGCATCGCATAGTTAACATCCTTTTAGCATCTACGTACATCGATAGCTCTGGGTTGCCCGACTGCCACCTCCTTAGTACTGCGTACAGACCGCGTCAAATGTCTGGGTCCCTCGGTCACATGCTTAGATCAGACGTATTCAAGGACGTATTCAGAGGGGTAATATTTTCGTTTTGTGTTGTGTTCTGTGCTGAATCCCCGTAAAGAATATAATTTCATTTTCCATTATTTATTTTGGTGATCGTCGTTTGATATGTCGTTTAAATTAAAGTTAGGAAATAAAACGCTGTGAAATAAACTCCTAGACAAGGGAATTAATATCAAACATTTACCATTGTATCTGTCTCGTGCGAATTTTTTGATGAGCTTCTATTATATAAGTGAACGCATCTTTGCCCCGGCCAGTACACGACATTGACTAAGATTCGACTTGCAAGGGTTACGTCTACCGTCTATATACCGTCCGATCGACTCGGGACTTGGATCCACGTTGGGCGTCATAAAATGTCACATTAACCGATTATTTGAGAATTTATTTAGATAGATTTATAGTTAATTTTCTTTAGGACGGGAATAACTAGACAGAAAGATAGATACATTTAAATGTAGAGTCGTTATAAACTAACGTATTATGTGCCAGACTAGTATTCATGTTTGAAGATAATCGGTTCCGTGAAGTCTATACGCAGTTGCAGTCGGCCCTCGGCCCGAGCCCGCATCCCAAAAAACTACGAGGTCCGTTAGTCGGAGATGTGTAGACTGCACGAACCGATTTTCTTCAAGCCAGAATGCCAGTCTGGTGCCCAATACATTAGTTTATAACGACTCTATAGTAAATCTATACATATTTTGTCTAGTCATTCTCGTTCCAGAGAAAATTAACTATAAATCGATCTAAATAATAATCCAAATAATTGGTAGACGGGTCAGATTTTGGCTCCATATTGTAATATGCTGTGTCCGAGGAGGTATATAGCCTAGAAAATAGTCTTAAGCTTCGGTCACACGGACCGAAATTGCTCGCAGCGAGAACTCGTTGTGATCGAAGCTTAAGACTATTTTAGCAATAAAGTACTACGCTGATGTGGCTTACCTAGATGCAAATTGTAGAACACAAAGAGCTACTCAATAAACTGGGATGGATTCATAACGACAGTATTCGATTGGTTTATTCCCTGATAAAGTTTGATCACATATCGACTTTTCGTAGGCAAATGGAGTGGCTCCCCATTAGATAATGTCGGGATTTTCACATTACTATTTCGTGTACTTCATTCAAACATGCCTTCTCACCTTCTTACCTTCTCACCTTCTCACCGCTTTCATCTCATAGTCTTGCATTACGCTATACCTCAGCATTTATCTACTTTCATGTCCAAGTCATCTGCAGTGCAGGCGGCCTGAATATGGAATTCTGTGCCTTTACCACTGAGACACGTGACAACCTGATTGGGTTTGAAAAATCTATTAAGAGACATTTACTCAATGTACTAACCGCCCCCCCCCCCCCCCTTCACCCGTCTCCTAGCTTGTCCTTATATTTCATTCCTCCCTTCGATATTCAGTTGACATATCGCACCTCCGATCAAATACAGTAATAACTTGAAAAACAAAACTGTTACTTCAGTAGTGCCATTGACAAATTTATTTTTTATTTTTATTTATTAATTTACAATAACTTCATATAATATGTCATATAAACACCATTTACATAATATGGTTGAGTTGGGAGATATTGAGCACATCCTATGGTGAAAATGTTTATCCGCATTCCTAACTAGGTCAGAGACCCGTATCTAGGGATGCTGATTTTTGTTTAATTGTATCGACGAGCTGACTCTTTTGATATGCATTGCATAATACATAAGAATATATACATACGCATACATACACACATACATAATATATATATATATATATATATATATATATATATATATATATATATATATATATATATATATATATATATATATATATATATATATATATATATATATACATACCTACACATATATACATAGCAAATAATACACGAGATTTGATATTCGTTAGTAATATATAATTTAATAAAACAACTTAAATTCATCTCATCTCATAGTCCATTTCATCTCATAGTCTTGCATTACGCTATACCTCAGCATTTATCTACTTTCATGTCCAATTAGTGAAGTAATAGTTACAACTCACAACGCTATAGTTACATTACTTTGGGAGTGTAATGAGAACTGGCGATAATTTTTATAGAGAAACACCATAACTGGAATTTTTCAAGTTATTACTGTATTTGATCGGAGGTGCGATATGTTATTAATTTTTATCTTACTTTCTTTATTATGTTTATTATGTAACTGCACTTTATTATGACCACTACTTTACATAAATCTCACTTGTTATTCATATATTACTTTTGCATACAGAAACATTGAATCATTATGACCCTGACGGTATGGTCGTAAGATATTGCCACTTGGCAATAGACCCACCATGTTGGACTCTATTGTGTGTGCGATAAAGTTACTCAAACAAACAAACTATATAGGCTGCTTTAATTTTAGGTTGTAAAGTGATTGGTTTCGCTGGTTCCGATGCTAAATGCGACTGGCTTACTAAAGAATTGGGATTCGACCACGCCATCAACTATAAAACCGCTGATATTTCCAAGGCTTTAAAAACAGCTGCTCCTAATGGCGTGGACTGCTACTTCGATAACGTAAGTAAACTTTTTTTACATAAACATATTGACTCTATGTTTATATGTTATTTCCAACAGGTCGGCGGGGAAACCAGCAGAGCTATCATCAAACAAATGAACATGCGCGGTAGAGTATCCATATGCGGAGGGATTTCGACGTATAACAACGACGAGGAACCCGATGTCGCCGTGTCGCAGAGAGACGTCAGAACGAAACACCTCAAGATTGAGGGTTTCCAGAGTAACAGATGGGAAGATGTTTGGATGGAGGGTATTGCCCAAAACCTTAAATGGGTCCAGGAAGGAAAGCTCGTTTACAGTGAGAAGATAACCGAAGGTTTCGAAAATATGCCCGATGCATTTATTGGAATGTTAAAGGGGGAGAATTTTGGTAAAAGCGTCGTGAAAGTTTGAAAGATGCTAGAAATAAATTATAACATTTCGAATGATTAAATACTTGTTTTGTTTTTTGGTTTGCGCAAAAAATGCGGCAATTCGCAGATGACGGATTAACTAATATTAGTTTAGGTTTTAAGCCATCAGGACTATTCGAACTGTCCTGGGGGTCTATTATTGAAAAATTTAGCATGCTAAATTTGTCTATGGCCCATGTTAATCAAATGGACCATAGACAATTTATTTATTTATTTATTTATTAAAGAAAAGCACATTTTACGGCAGTACATTGTAAGTTTAACATTATAGGCTTAAATGTAAATAATACCAAAATAGAAAGCACCGCAGACCATTTTTTTTTAAATCAACGCCGCCTAACTAGGCTTAGGCCCGTACTAAGGCAAGCGTACCAAGTAGAGTAGCTTGTGCATACTTTAGAATACTTAATTTTAAAAAATTGGCATGCTAATTTTTTCAAGAATTGCCCCCCTGGAGCAGAAATCACAAAGGTCAGTAGATATTTATATACATGTACATATATACATTCAGCCTGCGTATGTTTGTGCTCGCAAAACTCAAAAAGTAGTCGGTCGATTGAATGTGGACACGGAGTTGCATTCGAATGCTCGAGTGTTTTTATAGTAAAATTAAATTTAGACACAAAGTTGCATTCGAATACCCGCAACAAAACTCTTCTTCCCGCACCGGCGAACTCTTCGATGAGCTTCGACATCGGTGCGTTTCCCATTCATTTCACATCAGACTGAGCCACAGCGAAGCGTGGCCGGGTTTAGCTAGTTTGTAATAAAGGCGAGGTTCGCGAGCGATCCGAATTTATTTCATTTGGATATAATGCCAGCTGATTTATCATGTTAATAATTAAATCTAGCTGAATATCACACAACGTTGTTCCTGTGCCGCTCAGACGCCCCCATTCTGAACCTTCTGGAGCATTCTAGAATATCCTGGAACACTCAGGTCACTAAAGTATTCTCGGTCTTATTGTAAGAAAGCAATGTGCACATGTTCGCCACCCACTCCCACCCACGCACAGCCGCCGCTTTCAAACTCTCTTATTGTCAATGGGAGACCAAGGACTACCTATCTAGCACCGCAACAGCGAGTGGGTTGCATACAGTGGTTATGGAGAAAGGTTAGTAAACGAACACACAGTTGGCGTTTTAAGGACTTGCCATGACGCCCGAAACCTGGAGAAACCGTAGTAAACAGGAATTCCTGCTGCAGGTGCTGTAGAATCTGTTGTAGGTCGGATTTCTCGCGTCAATGTGTTTTTTTCTTAAAGAGATTGGATTTGATCACTTTATACTACAAAAACCAATTTAAGTCGATTGCACCGAATGGAGTCGATTGCTATTTCAATAATGTAAGTGTTGCAGCGACACACAGTTCGGTAAATGGCCTCAAAACCTGGCCAAAAATAATTTGCTGCGTTTTTTAAAAAATAACATATATTAACGCCATTTAAACAACAATAATTTAGATAATTGTTTTTAAAGAGTTGAAAGCATAATATACAGAATGTCACACTGAGGTGGGGACGTAAGATTACGGCTTAACCTAACACATGTGTAAATACAAGACGTGTTTTAAACTCATAAGTAGGACAATTTAAAATTGTTTTAAAATATACAAGGTGATATTAAATATGTAAACACCATATTGAGCCTTTCAACATAATAAATTCATGTTTTTTCAACCAATGTAATAATTTTTCAGAAAATATTTATTTTCACATAAATAAACAAAAATTAACATTTTTACAACAATATACATTTTTATTTCAGGTAAATACCTAATCATGTATTCGTCTTTACATGCTAATCCTTTTGATTTAGACCGCATACTTGTCAAGAAAGGATCAGAGGTCAATAAAAATTTATTCAGAACATCCTGATTACAATTTTCTCTAGAACATTTCCTAAAAATGTTTTGCCTGAAATGTTTGTTTCTTGCTTCTCGGCTTGATATGACCGTCAGTGCATGAATGGATATTTTGAGTAGTATCGGTGACATCGGCTGCCATTTATATAAAATCTACAATTTGTAAACTATTTGCCATTTGTAAATTTTATTATTGCTATTTGTAAACTTTATTATTTGCCATTTTTAAACTATCACATAAATAACTTAAATAACTTTTTTGGAGTAACTACAACTTGTACAATGTTTTTCTTGTGAAAATGTTAAAGGAAACTCAGAGGCTTAATATGACATATTCCACTTTTAGGAGAAATGAGTAAAATATATTTGAAAACATCAATATAGGCAAATGATGTATAAGAAATTAAACTCTTTTTAAGCGTTTTTCTTTCCATAAAAATAGTTAGTAATAGAATTAAATAACATATAAGTATTTGTTTTATATAATGTATGTATATATCTTTATATATCTTTAATGTCCATAACGATTTTTTCAACAAAAATCACAGAAAATGCAAAAAAATACAATGCAAATTTTATTCACAATAGAGCGCAGAAAACAACAACGACGTGCGTGCTAAGCGAGGCGAACTTCCAGGTGCCAGAACTTCTTAGCGTTAGGTAAATTATAGGTAATATTTATATCACGTTATGTGTTACCTATCTGGGTATCCGGATACTTAACATTAATCGCATAGATTAAAATTAGTAATTATTTTGGCGAGTTTCCTTACAAGTGCCATATTTACATACAAGGACCCCACACTTTTTAGATGCCGCCACTATAGTCTAAACAGGCGATGAATTCGGTGCACAGTATACAGTATTTTAAATCGGTATACATTGTTCGGTGTTGGGTTGCAACATTGCTTTTAGCTCGTATAATTAACGGGCCAGTTTCCCCTTAGGAGTCAACCTTCTGGCGCTCCTGGGCGGTTTGCGCACAGTGCGGCGACAGACTGTGCATTCTGACCGACAGCCGGGTGAATCTGAAAACAGTACTGTCTCCTATAGAGCGGGGGTATTTGTTCACCTTTCGGCAACTGCTCTAGAAACGACCAATCGGCTACCCGATTCCGGGTGAAAGCCGGATAAAGGACTCCGAAGTCCGCGATAGATTCGGTAGAAACCGTATCACCGCTTCGTAAGGGAGAGGACTGCACAAGCGACCTCGAATCTGTAACCAGTCGGGAGAACGGAGTAATCTGTTTAAACTTGTAGTAAGGGCGCGAGTGTCGGCCCGCTGGGTGATCTTGCGTTATCTCGCGTTAAGGCGTTGGCTTCTTACGGGCATGTGGCGTGACTAGACGGCGGACTGTTTCGTTCTAAGTCTTCTGCGCTCACCTCACGGGAGACAGAACGATCTAATATCGTTAAAACTTCCTGAAGTGACGGATTCGCCCGTTGTAGTCGACAGCTCTAGTTCTAAAATCAGGTCATGCTCACCATAAAACTGTATTGTCGTCGGAACTGAACCAACATGTAAAATTTCAACTTCATATGATAAGAAGAAGTGGGTCTAATTCAGCTTGCAAGATTTGACATAAACAAACATAGGTAGGTAGGCAACATACTGGGCACGATTTCGTTTCTTCGTTAATTAAAATAGGAACTTAGTTCAAACGAACGAGACAGAGCAATACGTTAGAACGGAATATGAAATGGTTTATCGTCGATTTTCGCGCACCAAAACTACCTGGCTAATTTATAGACGCCCGAATAAGTTTGAACACATTTCGTGCGGTCTTAGATTTAGCTGATTTATCTTCGGTGGGTAGTCTTAATGTGGATAAGTGACAACCGTTCATTTCACATTCCGCTCTGACGTACTGCTTTGTCTCGTTCACAAAAACGAATTTCCGATTTTAGTTAAAGAGGAACGCAATCGAGTCCAACCAACTAACATACATTGCAAGGTAAATAGTAGCTTTGATTATATAGATAATCAATGATAAATTAGCTTGCAATTATGCGAACGAGATTCTTTCTTTTGATTGCGCTTGAACGAATATAATTATAGTCAACCCTTCGTAGCGTAGGGGAGAGCAGGTAGGCTTCGTACACGGGGAGCATTTGTACAGTCGAAAAATCCACGCTATCCAATACACTGACGTGTTCGCATTTGTGTGCGTGACTCGTGCTTGTATAAGCGAATGCTCCCCGTCGTGTACGAAGCCTACCTCCACTCCTCTACCCAAATGGCTATATTTGATTTCTCATGGGCCATCCATGTCTATATTTTGATTGAACACTGGTATTCCTATTTTACCATACATGTCAACCAAAGTACGATAAAAACGAACGGTGGAATTTTAAAACACAGAAGAAAGCGAGAATCTGTGTTATTTTATTACAAGTAAAGTACTACAAATGATTCCAGAAGCTAACGGAAAATCGGATACCTCAATGAAATATGTATTTTTGAATAACTTAGACCTTCAGGATAATGGTTGATTATGGGCAAAAATCGCTCAATACATGGAAAGGGGGTCAAATCGCTCTCATCAATTTTGTTTACACTTATTAAAACACTAAATTACCAAGCGACCAGAAATGGTACTAATGTAAAAAGATATTTCGAAAGAGTACATACAAATGAGTATAGAGGGCGGTAAATTTAATATAATTATTTGAGTTTTCAATCAAATGTCATTAAGATAATGAAAGATGCATTGCATCAATGTATCAAATATGAAGAAGATATTTAATAAAAACAGTCTTATTTTGTTGTTATGTTCAATACTTTACTCGTCCTCTCTACCATCATCAATAGGTGGAATTTCATGCATTTGAATACAGATTTATTTCGTATAATTAGATAACTTGTTTCAAATACGATTAAAATTTAGTTACTAATGTAAGTAATAAAAAGCAGCTCAAATTACAATAATGGCATTGGCAATGACTGATGACCAGCAATGTCCTTCGTGTTTGATAGTGTATCAGCCAAATACGTCGGATAACTGATATGACAACGTATCTTTCTTTTCTCGTCAGAAAAAAATCAGTTGAGCAACCAGTCTCGAAGCCGTCATGTCGTGCGTACGCCCTGCTTCGAATGTCCCACGGGCGATTACGAAAGCCCACAAGATTGTGATGAAAAACAAGTTTCACGGCGAGCCGAAGAGGAGCGACTTCTTGATGATCGAGGAAGAATTGCCACCGGTAAAAGATGGAGGTTAGTGATATAAATTTGTCGAAAAAGGGCGTTGTCCATTTTACCGTATATCTGTCAATTGCGGCGAAAATACGGTGTGTCAATAAAATGCACCTCCCTCGCCCTAATCTCACTACTGCAAAACGGCTACTCCAGGGTCGCCAACTTGTCTGACGAAAATGCGTTGATTTTCGGAAACGCTGGAATTTTAGCACTTAGCACTAAAATTTAAAAAGTAAAAATATCAATCCATTACTTGTAGTAGTAGTAATCTTTATTGATCACAAATCTTTATTGATACAAAAATGGTTTGTTGTTGACATAATTAAATATAAAATGATTTTCTACGCTATTTACTTTTTAGGGCATCTAATATATAATTAATTAAAAAGGTAGGTGCTAAAGTTAAAGTAATAATTATGAATCAAAATAATATGAAATAAAATCTAAAATATAAACAAAACATTTATACAGGCGAGTTTTAATTAACCGACATCCTTGAAGTAGGTGAATCATTACGAGCCAATAAGACTTTTAATACAAATTTTGTAAAAAAATATAAATAAAAAAAAAAAGGTTTTTTTTTTGCAAACGTGAACAACTGAACTTTGAATGAATGTTTGATTAGCATTGAGCGCGATGCGCCATCTAGCGGTAGGTAACCTATCACGAATAAGCAATATTCGTGATATTTTACATGCCGCTAAATGGTGCAACGCTCAACGCTTTTTACACTTTTACGAAAACAAAATATTTTTGGTTTTCCCCACAAACTTTTATCAAAACTTGCTTAGTTGCTCGTACTGATTCACCCACGTCGAGGATGCCAGTTAATTAAAACTCACCCTGTACAGTAAAATGAAATAATCAAATAAAATAAAACAAAGAAATAAAACATCAAAATAATATTGGTTTGAAGAATATACCCGGCTGCTATGCTTGCTCTCTTGTTTAATCCATTGTATCGTGACAGTTTACATTTTTCTACATATCAATACAAAATATTTTTGACAACAAAATTTAAAATATCTTCGTTTTTATTTTGAAAACACTCTTTTTTGACTCATATTAGTTTTAGACTACGATGCTAGGTTATTTCTACAATTCAACTCATAACTTGGCCCTCGTGGTCAGATACCCATAGTCAATACTCGAGTTTTGTAAAAATCTGAAGTCAAATTATTGAACATTTTATCTATTAAAGTTTTTGATTTTAATGTTATCCTTGTAGATGTTTTTATGGTACACACTATAAAAAGAAATTAAAACTTTATAACTGTTTTGTCTTGTGCAATAGTAATATTATTTATTATTATTAGAAGGTACCTACAGGGTCGGACCGTGAGTTTGTGGGGCTGTGGGCTAATATTACTTGGGGACCTGCGTGATTAATCAACTAATTGCCATTTTGTCAAAAACTGTTTTCGATAATGATGTCTAGGTCCACTATACATAGGAAAAAAGAGGACATTAAAATATTTTATTTATCAAACAACAACTGTAAGCCATTTTACTTTTCACTAAAAATGGACAAATCGAATAGCAAAAACGTAGGTACTTAAGAAAACATTGAAACTCAAACGTTAATGATTTATCCAGGCAAACTAAGAAAAAATCGATAATAATAATACTATAAATAATTTAAGTAACTATTCATATTAATTGTAAAGATAGTTATTATAAGCAAAATTTATACAAACATTCATTACCAGTTAGTAACTAGTAATAGTAGTTACCCAATTGAAAAGGCACTATGCTTAGTGGGAAACTGAACTGATATACATAGACGATATTTTTATGAATAAAGAAATAAAAGAAAGTATTGCAAAAGAAAACAACAGGCTATTATGCAGTTTGTTGTTATGTACACAAATTATTCAGCAACCTTTCTGCATTTTTATACTCTAAATTCCTGTGTTGCTAACCTTATGATAGGATTTTTTTAAATTTAAAAATTTTGTTTGTAATTCACAATATTGTCCATTATTTTCAATGGGGGGGGGGGGGGGGGGCTTGGGCCCTCTATATCCACGGGGCCCTGGGCTGCAGCCCAAAAAGCCCTTGTATAGATCCGCCGCTGGGTACCTACCTAGATAGGTGATAATATTAGATATGTCCATAATAGAAGCTGATAATAAAATTTTGGCTTATCTATGTACCTACATATCGTCGCTCTATATGTGAGACCTCGTACATGTCAACAAGCAAATTTTTCAGGGCACGGGAAAAACTGAATAGCTTCGTTCATGAGATGTTTTTCTTAGTTGTGCAATGGGACAAAATAAAAGAAATAGTTTACTGTACTAACAATTAAAACTGTCAAAGAGTTGTTTGTGGGGAATCACTACTAAGTACGTAAGAGGTATTATCGGATAAAATCCCGAACGATGTGCCACTGCAATGAGAATGATAAAAAACTAACCAATTTCGAACCCACCCAGAATGATCCGGAGCGCGATTTTACGCGAATAACAATAAAAAACTCCAATTTGATTTTTTAGCACGTACGAAGTCTCATATATAGATCGACGATATTTGATTTCGATGATACGAAATATACCAATGTCATTTACAATTATTTCAGCATTTATGTGCAAAGCAGAATATCTAAGCGTCGATCCCTACATGAGAATCAGGATGCCGCTTCTACCTGAAGGGTCAACTATGATAGGATATCAAGTCGCCAAGTATGACGTGACTTAACTTAGTGGCTTATCTTACTAATGGTATTTTCTTCATAAGTGCCTATCTATATTTATAGAGTTTTGGAAAGCAAGCATCCCGACTTTCCTAAAGATGCTTATGTCGTGGGACATTTTGGCTGGAGGACGCACACTGTAGTTACACCCTCAGGTGGAGAAGACTATAAGCCGTACGTCATTCCAGATTTGGGAGATTTGCCTAAGTCCCTGGCGATTGGAATACTGGGTATGCCTGGGTAGGTATAATAGGGACAGTACCTAAAGTGAAATAAAATGTATCTTATGTTATTGAAATTTACTGCAGAAATACCGCTCTATTCGGATTGCTCAACATCTGCCATCCGAAACCTGGTGAAACTGTTGCTGTGACTGGCGCAGCGGGTGCTGTTGGATCAACGGTTGGACAAATAGCGCGTATTAAAGGTACTTTATTGGACTACATCCGACCAGTTACGAAAGACGAGTTACGTACCTACATCGAAAGATCCGAATTGCTAGACTATCACCTCCCCTACCAAAGTTAACATCCTTTTAGCATCTAATACAATAAGAATATATAGAACTAGCTGTACCCGGCCACGCGTTGCAGTGGCTAAGTCTGGTTATACAGAAAAGAAAGACATGTGAAAGCACGCGTTTCGGATGCGTTTAATTTAACAATGCTTGTTGATATAGGCACAATATATTTTGTTGATCCATTGGCTGTGCAGATATAGAGATTTTCTGGTTTGCCGACTCTAGAACACGCAACATAATAATATACTTGTCCATATGAAAACATATGGCATCCTTGGCAGCTTCAGCGAATTCAAAAATTCTTTTGGATAATGGACAGCTTCATCTGCAGTTTCACAACAGTGTCGACGGATTTGTATGTGACTGCCTCGCTTTGAATGTTAGACTGAATGATAGTATTGATTTCGTAGACGGCTTGTACACTTAGCCGATCATCTTCTGACTGATCTTATTTTTTAATTGGTTTGAATATTGGGAAATACTTTCTCAACCATTACTTCTTTTGACGTTACTAAATTTTATAAGTTATAACGCAATGAGATTTCTCGAGGTCAGTTCAACCGGCACCTTTCCGCCCCCAATTTTGATCAATTTATGTGAGAATATCTCAGCTGATCAATTGTATTGAATTAAAACTATTAAAAAACGATATAAATAAATGAACCCATAAAAACAAAGTTTTATTACAATCTTTCATATGTGAAACTACGGGGTATTTGCATACTTCCAAAATGTAATTCATTCCCCCCTTTAAAATATAATTTTCATTCTTCAAAAATATTTTTGGAACTAAAGGACTATATATAGTCCTTTAGTTCATATAAATAAAAAATTATCGTATTTGTATGAACTTTGATTACCTAACTTAACTTTGACTATCATATAAATACAAAATTAAACGTATTTAAAAAAATCAAGTAATCTTCTAGTGCTATTTGTCGACCCCCAGCGCAGTTTTTGCAAATTGCTACATTGTCGACCCCCAACGCAGTTTTTGCAAAGTAGCGTGCATGGAACCTTGTCCTTTGAACAGGAGCAACGTGTACGGCATTCGAAGCAACTACACTTAACCAATTTTCTGCAGGCTGGCATAATAGAAGGTAGGAAAGGCCAAACCGGCGTCCACTCCCCAGCATCCATAGTCCATCCCTATATCGACCTTTCGTAGGCAAATGGAGTGGCTCCCTATTACACGATGTCGGGATTTTTACATGCCCACCCTACTCTTTCGTGTATTTCATTCAAATATGCCTTCTTATTTGTATAATCCCATCTCTCCGCTTTCATCCCATGGCCTTCGACTACGCTCTCAGGAAAATCTATCACTGGCAGACTAGCATTCATCGATCTTTATGTCAAAGTCATTTGCAGTGCAGGCGGCCTGAATATGGAATTCCGTGCCTTTACCACTGAGACTACGTGACAACCTGATTGGGGTTGAAAAATCTATTAAGATACATTTATTCAATGTATTAACCCCCCCCCCCCCCCCCTTAACCCGTCTCCTAGCTTGTCCTTATATTTCATTCCTCCCTTCGATATTGAGTTGACATATCGCAACTCCAATCAAATACAGTAATAACTTGAAAAACAAAACTGTTACCTCAGTAGTGTCATTGACAAATTAGTGAAGTAACAGTTATAACTCTTTTTTGGGAGTGTAATGAGAAATGGGGATAATTTTTATAGAGAAACACCATAACTGGATTTTTTCAAGTTATTACTGTATTTGATCAGAGGTTATTGTTATTAATTATTATCTTACTTTCTTTATTGTGTTTATTATGTAATTGCACTCATTTATTATGACCACTACTTTACATAAATCACACTTGTTATTCATATATTACTTTCACATACAGAAACATTTAGTAACTATGACCCTGACGGTATGGTCGTAAGTTATTGTCACTTGGCTATAGGCCCACCATGTTGTACTCTATTGTGTGTGCGATAAAGTTACTCAAACAAACAAACTATATAGGCTGCTTTAATTTTAGGTTGTAAAGTGATTGGTTTCGCTGGTTCCGATGATAAATGTGACTGGCTTACTAAAGAATTGGGATTCGACCACGCCATCAACTATAAAACCGTTGATATTTCCAAGGCTTTAAAAGCAGCTGCTCCTAATGGAGTGGGACTGCTACTTCGATAACGTAAGTAAAACTTTTTTTAATTTTTTTATTTATCCTCTTTGTTTATATGTTATTTCCAACAGGTCGGCGGGGAAACCAGCAGAGCTATCATAAAACAAATGAACATGCGCGGTAGAGTATCCATATGCGGAGGAATTTCGTCATATAACGACGGCGACGAACCCGATGTCGCCGTTTCGCAGAGAGACATCAGGGTGAAATACCTCAAGGTTGAGGGTTTCCAGAGTACCAGATGGGCAGATGTTTGGATGGAGGGTATTGCCCAAAACCTTAAATGGGTCCAGGAAGGAAAGCTCTATTACAGAGAGAAGATAACCGAAGGTTTTGAAAATATGCCCGATGCATTTATTGGAATGTTAAAAGGCGAGAATTTTGGAAAGAGCATCGTTAAAGTTTGAAAGATACTACAAATAAAAGTTAACATTTAGAATGATAAAATACTTGTTTTATTTCTTGGTTTGTGCAAAAAATGCGGCAACCTGCAGATTGGATTGACTGATTACCTAATGTGAGTTTAGGTTTTAATCGATAGCCAATATAACTTTATATTTAAAAATTCAGCCTGCGTATGTTTGTGCTCGCAAAACTCGAAAATTAGTCGGTCGATTGACTTGATCTTCTGATACAACCATTGGTTATAAAATCAATGATGCAACGTTGCATTCGAATACTCGCAAATTTTAACAGTAAAATGAAATTTTGACACAACCTTGCATTCGATTACGCGCGACAAAATTCTTCCCTCGCCGGTAAACTCCTCGGTGCCCTTCGACATCGGTGCGTTTCCCATTCATGTCATATTAGACTGAACTATAGCGAAGCCTGGCCGGGTTTACCTAGTTTGTAATAAAAGCGAGGTTCACGAGCGAGCCGAAATTATTTCATTTCGAGATAGTGCCAGCTCATTTATCATTTTATTAATATCATTTTATTATTCACGCTGTTTATCAACGACATCGGAAAATGTTTCAGGAAATCGCAATTCTTACTTTATGCTGATGATATTAACGCGCATAAACTGGAGAGTTTCTGAATTTACTGACTTGGGTATAACATTTAATAGTAAACTTAGCTTCAATACTTCATATTGAGCTAATGACCTCCAAATGTTACCAGTTTGCTGGGATTCATTTGGAGAGTAAAGAAGCCTTTCAAGGATTTCCGCGTTGTTATGCTCCTGTTTACATCACTTGTCCGGAGTAGATTGGAGTTTGGCAGCGTGCTTTGGAATCCATGTTATCAATATGTTTCAGACATTGAAAAAGTTCAGAAAACGGTTCTGAGGTGGATGCGTTTTAAATTCTTTCACGAAATAGAATTCGCCGATTACAACGCCCAAACTCACTTTTTTGAATGCCAATCTCTGAAGACGAGACGTACTCTTATAGATCTTCTCCTCATTAATTCACTCTTTACCCATAAGCTCGACTGCCCTGATCTGCTCAGTTGTTTCCCGCTAAACGTTCCGTCGACCCACAGAACTCGTCGTTGTGATGTCTTCCGCCCGCCGCATTGTTCAACCAATAACGCACTATTCTCGCCGGTGCCCCGTATAATGCACTCATATGTGAAAATTGTTAATTGCTTTAATGGTATGCTTCTAAGTAAATCACAATTCAAGCAACTCGCCTCTGCAAAAATAACGGACTAAAAAAAAACAAACTGAAATTAAAATAAAATATTTAAGGTATTAGAAGAGTATAAAAATATAGGTAAATTAATAATAAGTAGGAAACATTTTTAGATGTACATCAAATATGGTATGCCCAGGTATGATATGTCAAGGTATGCCCAGAATTCCATCATGTACCGCTTAATGTCAACTTACGATAATCATTTCCAGAATATCGACCTATTTAACATGAAAGAGAATAAATTTAAGCAAAGCATATACTTAAAATTAATCGAAAATGCGACATAGACATTTCTCATGGGATACTTATGTCTTAGGGACTATTTGGTTTTTCGTTCGTTGTTCTTTAACTGTATATGATAGGTTTATATGATGGAGTAATTTTTTCTTATTTTTCTAAACTTTTAAAATTTTTCAAATTTTTATTTTTTGTGCTGCACATTATTACTTAAAATCTATTAACACCCATTCCTTCCTTTTCCTTTCCTTTTCCCCTCCCAACCCCCACAGAATGCACTGTGCGTATTGGAGACTTAACTAACTAAAACTATTGTTGAAAGCACGTCATCGGCCAGAAATATTGTATTTAATGTAATTGTAATATTTTTTGTAGCGCTGTATGTTTTCCCTGTTAAATAAATAAATAAATAAATACAGTTTTTAGTACGTAAAAAAAAAAAAAAAAAAAAAACTCAATGTAATATTATCTATAGCACGTAAGACTGATGTAAATCTGTTGTTTGTTCAAATAAAGAGAAAAAAACTAGCTGAATATTGCCCAGTGTTGCTCGGGTTCCGCACCCCCCCCCCCCCATTGTGAACCTTCTAGTGCATTCTAGAATATTCTGGAACATTCTAGAACACTGAGGCATTCTCGGTCTTATAAAAAAGCAATGTGTTCACACATATTCGTCACCCAATCCTACCCACGCACAGTCGCCGCTATAAAAATCTTCTATTGACGATGGGAGACCAAGGGCTATCTACAGTGCAGGATTTAAGTATAAGCTACACAATCTACAGCTTAGGGCCCCCACTTTCTTGGGGGCCCCAAAAAAATGTCCGAGTGAGCAATTGTGGGCCCCATATCTCCAAAGGGCCCCATGTCCCTAATTAGCTTACGGCCTTATCAAGTCTAAATCCGGTCCTGGCTACCTAGCATAACCCATTGAATGCCGAGGTTCCAACCATATGTCATTCTGGACGCCAACACATAGCTACTTCCTTCAATTATAAACGGAAGTCCTACGCAATTTTACGTAGTCGCCACCCATACCATTTGCCAACTGCGCACTATTGCGTAGTTGGCATTCGACGTGTTAAACCTGCGCGTGTGTGGCAGTGACTGGATGTGGAGAAAAGTGAGTAGGTACCTACACGAACACACGGTTAGCTTTTTAAGGACTTGCTATGGCGCCTAAAACCTGGAGAATCCGTAATATTTTGTAATGGCCGCAGGATATGCTGTAGGATATTTTTTTATTTTATTTTATTTTATTTGGTACCCAAACAGAATATTGACAACACATACAGTGACATATATATACTACAGTTACATGACTACATCAATATCCTTTTGATATGAGTACACAATTAGCACAATGCATGAACAATGGTTGAAGTTTTTTTTAAAATACGTATAAAAAAAGGAAAAAAACAAAAAATACCAGAATTACAGTATTTTAAAGAGGGACGCTTTGAAGGAGCATAAACTATCATGAAATATATCGATGCGATTGTCAAGATGAAATTTGTTATACAGACGACATATACGTGGGATTACGTTATTTACTCCGGTATAGTTTTTTGCTAAAGGTGTTTTAAATAAGTCTGGGTATCGAAGACTTCTTTTAGTAATGTTAAATTGTATTTTTTCTATACAAGAGGTATCGATTTTATTATTTATAATTTTGTACAGGAACACTAAATCTGCAACCTGCCGGCGTTTTTCTAATGTGACAAATTTAAAAGCAGTCAGTCTTTCCTCGTAGCCAGTCAGATGATTCTTAAGGCCGCATTTAAATGATAGCATTCTCAGAAATTTCCTTTGAATGGATTCGACTCTATCGGAGTACGTTTTAAAATATGGGTTCCATATCGAGGACCCAAATTCAAGATGAGAACGCACTAGTGAGTTATAAAGCAGGATCATGCTGTTGTAATTTTTAAAATTCTTAGTGATCCGCATGATCAACCCCAGCATCCTATTTGCTTTCTCGACTATGTTCTCAATGTGTATCTTGAAATTTAGGTTTGAGTCAAATGTTATTCCTAGGTCACGGATGCTAGATACATTGCTTAGGTTGTGACCATTTATAGAATAGTCGTATTTAACGTGACCCCTGTTCCTACAAAAGGACATCGAGTGACATTTACCTATGTTGAGAGCCATTTTATTTTCAGAACACCAAGTGAATAGCGAATCAAGGTCGTTTTGTATTTTATGGCAGTCAGATATGTTCATAATTTGATTATAAACTTTAACATCGTCCGCATACATTAAGAAATTACATTTTATTCTATTGGAAAGATCATTTATGAAAATTAAAAATAAGAGGGGTCCTAAGTTGGAACCTTGTGGGACACCCGATGTTACGTCGAATACCGAAGACTCGAATCCCTTAATGACAACTATCTGGCTACGGTTCATAATATATGACTTTAGCCATCGCAGTAAGTCCCCATGCATTCCATTATCCTTAAGTTTTCGAATGAGGATGGAGTGATCAACTTTATCAAAGGCCTTTTGGAAGTCAGTATATATAACATCTACTTGTGTTCGTTTATCTAGTGAAGTACTAATATAATCTACATAGGTACTCAATAAGGTTTGTGTTAACAGATTTTTTTGGAAAAATCCATTTTGCTGTGGACATAAGACATGTCTAACATGGTTAAAAACTTGGTTGTAAACAAGTGATTCTAAAACTTTGCCGAACGTAGATAATAAACTAATTGGCATATAATTACTGATTTCAGTTTTGTCGCCAGATTTGTGCAATGGTATAATGTTCGAAATTTTCCAAAGTTCTGGAAAAACGCCAGCAGTTATAGACTTAGCATAGATAAATTGTAATGGAGTAGAAAGTTCGTTAGCACATCTTTGTATGAAATAAGGAGGTATGCAGTCCGGTCCCGGACCTTTGCTTACGTCTAAATTTTTAAAATTATAATAAATATCGCCTACATCAATTTTTACCGTATTTAGGCAGTAATTACTACTTTGGGACTGCTCAGGGGAACAAACATAATCAGAAGCCGGATTATAAACTGATTTAAAATGTAGAGCAAATAAGTTACAAATATCAAAACCATTTGATGCTGTGGCTCTATCGAGATGCATTATATTCGGAATTGAATCATGTTTTTTGCTTTTAGCCTTTACAAAGGTCCAAAAAGTTTTCAAATTACCTGCATTTAGTGATTCTTCGACAGAATTTACGTATGTCCTATAGCAGGATTTTAATACTTTTTTTGCCCTTGATCGATATGTTGTAGGTCAGATATTGCTCACATTAAAGAAATGTGGTTTCGTCTAAAGAGATAGGATTCGATCACATCATAAACTACAAAAACCGAATTAAGTACCGGCGGCACCGAATGCAGTCGGTTGCTAGTTAGATAATAGTATTGCAGTGACACTTGCAGGGTACCGATCAGTGGTCCTGACCCCTGACTGTTAGCAAGGTTTGACCCCCACTCGATCGCCGCTTGCCCCGTGAGGGGCGGCCACTTCACCGTGTCACCGTGATATGCTCTCCAAGTGCTTTTAGATGCCGCCACTAAATACTAACCAGGCGATGTATCGGTGTACAGTATACAGTATTCTATCTTTCTATACTGTGTTCGGTGTTGGGTTGCAACACAGCTTGCATCGCACATAAAATGAACGGTTAACCGCCATGTATATTTTTCAGCTGACACAAAACGGAATTTCCGACAAATATTCGCAAAACTCTATTTGTTTCACAGCAGTAATGAATGATGAGTGAGTAATGACGTAAATATAGTTTAAATTTACACCAACACGGCGTTTCCTATCCTTATTTTCTTTTCATTTTCCCATTTCCCTCCCATCAAATAATTGCGACGCGCCCCGCTCATAGCACGACCCTGTGGGTGGTGGTGCTATGAGCGAGGTTATAAAAATATATAAACATTGAAATAAATTGATATTTCTAAACTCTGCAGCGGCTGTGTAGCAGCTGGATATATTAAATAGTTAGGTACCTATCGATAACTTCGTAGTTCTAAGATGGCAAAACAAATAGATGAAAGCAATGTCTCAGAATTTAAACGGTATTTATGAGTTTAGCAAACTTTTTACATTGCAGATGTTTTGATCACCTTACTATATTCTACACAGTGATTACGAATGTGTAAACATCTATCTATATGTATAAGTAATCGAGATATAGGCGTTTAAAAAAGCGTCAACCACCTAATTTCGGTAGGTTCAGCTAGTTTTTTAAAACATTTTTTAAAACACCTATATGGTAAGTTAGTTTTTTTAAAACAATTCCCAAACACCTATAATATGGCAGTAGGTTAAGTTATTTTTTTTTTGTTAAAAACCATTATAACCACCTATTTGGCGGTGGGTAAAGTTATATATTTTTTTAATATGGCAGAGTTAGCAAAACTTCATATATTTCTTTTAAATAAATCTAAAGAAATCTTCGCTTTTAAGGAACAAATCGAATACACACCCAATGCACTGATAGGACTTTTGGCAATAGAACATACTGGAAGGTCTGTGGTCAACGTATACCAGAAAAGTAGTAAATGCTGTTTGTTATATTTATTTTTTTTTAAATAGTTTTTTTTTATTATTTTACAGGCTTCATTAAAGATTATATCTGATTAAAATCAGGCTTCATTTACACATCACATAATATCAGGCTTCATTAAAGATCTTATAGGTTTAGCTTTTTTCGTAACCCATTATCCATATTGCAAAATCGGCTTCCAACAGGAATGAATATACTTAATGGAAAGACTTCCAGATACCTATGTTTTTTTTTTGCTATGGCATCAACTATCATAAGTACCGCGGAACTGAAGTATCGCCTAGGTACATTATATAATACACTATTTTAGAAAGAACTGCTTCTTATCTGCACATACCCACAAAATTAGCATATTGGCAAATTGGCAAAATTACATAATTATCACGATTGGCAGCCGAAGAGCGTTTCGCGCATTTGCGGTCGGACTTTCAACAGCTGGATCGTTCGGGCCGCGGGCCGTGAATCGGTACATGAAGGTCGTATTTAATCAGTCCAGAATCTACGACCTAATCTATTTTTCCGAGCCGGGGCAAACACTCGGAATTTGGTGGCCCCTCCCCTTTAGCATTTCAGATTATTGATTTAAAAAAACTTCGAATCAAATATAGTAGGTGGTACTTCGAATCAAATTTGCACTCTTTATTACGTATTTGCTAATAACTTTTCCTGTGTCACAATGATAATTTTGCTATCCAATATTGCAACAGCTTTACACGACAAGCTTTTCTTTCCGCGAAAGAATCTATTACTACATCAACTATTAATTATGTGACACTTTTAAAACAGTAGCTGGTAACAAAGAAAATTACTCGCACACCTAATCAGTTACAAATACCGATCATCGCTTGACGTTCAGCCGTTTGTGTTTATTCGGCCCTGCTTGTGTAGCCCCGTTCCCTTCTGTCTGTGGATACGATTTTTTCTAGACACGACGGGAATTCCCCTGGCAGAGACATCTCACACGCGTTCAAAAATCAAATGAACAATCGCTATTACGACGCGCATTGGATGCTAGGCGCAGTGAATCAAGTTTTTTTCAAATTGCCGCCCGGCGCTACCTGCGCCGGTTTGCCCCCCCCCTCCCCCAAGAAACGGGACTGCCTTTAATATTAAGCAATTTTGTATGGGAGTTTCTGCCCGTGGTTGCTTACTTGTTTGTTGCCTGCACTTCCTTTTGACGTCATCGTTTTTTTTGCGACGAACACTGCTTGCGATTTCTTTAACTTCTGATTCGTTTCTTTACTTTGCTAACTTGGCTGTGATCAGTGGCGTAACTAAAAAAGAAGGTCCAAGGTGCAAAATTGAACAAAATGCCTCTGCCCCTACTTACTCACATTCATTATGGCATATAGGATGTAATGACTATACAGGGTGTTCGGCAGACGGTTGTACATACGATTATGACGGACAAGTGAGGCCCTCACCTACATGCTTGGCCCCAAAAATTTAACCTAGGCCTCACAATTTTTTTTTAATGATTTTTTTTTGTAATATGGCGAAATTTTTCATTTACATGGCTTTAAACTCCATTAACTTCATTTAAAACTGATAAAATAGTCAACATTTTTTTTTATTCGTATCTACATTAGTACCTAGCAGATTAATAATGAAAAAAAATTTGGCTCAGATAATCACCATTAAAAAAAATTAGCCCTAAAGTACAAAAACACTTTAAAAATAATCCTAAATGTCAATTTCTCATTGCATAAAAAAAAAAAAAAGAGGTAGAGCGCTTCAAATTTAATCAAAACATCTCTAGGTTATGCCCTTTCTATTGGTAT
This sequence comes from Micropterix aruncella, assembly GCA_944548615.1. Lineage (NCBI taxonomy): Eukaryota > Metazoa > Arthropoda > Insecta > Lepidoptera > Micropterigidae > Micropterix > Micropterix aruncella. The sequence goes on from OX155958.1 coordinate 27,704,163, forward strand.
GCAATTTACGTAGGTATTTTATTTCAAAATAACAGGAGGTATTGATCATTTCACCAAAACTGACGTAAATTGCTGAAAAAAAAACAGGACTATTTTTTTTAATGTTGGTTGTCTGAACCAAATTTTTTTTTTTATTATTCTGCTAGTAATTTAGATACGAATAAAAAAAATGTTGACTGTTTAATCAGTTTTAAATGAAGTTAATGGAGTTTAAAGCCATGGAAATGAAAAATTTCGCCATATTACAAAAAAATAATTTTAAAAAAATCGTGAGGCCTAGGTTAAATTTTTGGGGCCAAGCATGTAGGTGATGGCCTCACTTGTCCGTCATAATCGTATGTACAACCGTCTGCCGAACACCCTGTATACCTAGCTGCATTACATATTTATATTGTAGCTACATTATAAATCGGCGTAATCATTCGGGGGCATTGCCTCGAACATGTTGCGGAACAAGCTCCCGAGAACTTCAGATTCAGCGGGACACGCGGGGCATATTTTTGCGGGAGGATGTTCGAAACATTTGTTCCTATATTTATACGATGCGTTAATGTGTTAATTTAATTACTGAATTATGTTTCTCCACCTTTAAATGTTGTAGAGAAATAAAAAAAATAATGCCTACATATTCAAGTGTAAAAATATGAACAAATACATTTCTAAAATGGTTTTCGTCTTGATTTGCTCTCTGTAAAATCATTGATCAGTTTTGAGGCTTTCTTTTTTCGGATGCTTTAGCTTTCTAGTAGAGTTGGATGGAACGTCAATCGCAACGAAAGTTCCTTTTTGCGTCCCCGAACTACCGTGGGCCCTGGTGCGCCGCACCGGCTGCACCGGCTTAGTTACGCCACTGGCTGTGATATTGGACTCCCGTAATAATGTTGCAGTTAGGCAACGGCATGGGCGGCTTTATTGGACACGATGTCCATTGACTGTAAGCTGATTCCCAAAAATTGACTTTATAATAATATGTAAACAATCCCCAATTGAAAAACCAATTGCTATTATGGATATCTCAAAAAGAAAAAGTCTCGTATGTATGCCTATGCGTCCTGGATTCGAAGTTAATAAAAATGATTTTTCATCTACAACACTACAACAACATTGATTTTTATATAATTAGGACTAGGTAGGCATAAACTACAAGAACATTGACATTGATGGACGTGTAATAATAATAATAATAATTACGCACACTTTTATTCATAAGGCAGGACGAGCTTATTGCCTACATGCAATATTGTAGAGCTAGCCTGTACTGATTTGCGAACATATTTTGCTATATGAGTTTGAAAAATACAAAAAATATTTAACTCTTTGTGGGCGCAGAATGTGCCACACCAAAATAATCTAAGGTCTATAAGAACGAAAAGGTTTAAAAAGGAGAATAGGAAAGAAAGGGAAATTACGCGGAAGACTTCAAACGTTCTCTATGTCAGTTCTTTTCGGCGCGGTTCACATCATTCGGCAAATATTCCAATCACGTGCTCCATGCACGGTTATAGGGAATGGGAAGGTCATTGCCGTGGCCGGCGATAGATAGTAGCATTGATTATACAGTTGTATAGATTATACAATTATAGCATTGATAATACATTGTATAATTAATGATAGCAGCAGGTTATCTTCAGATCCCACAGGGTGTGCATGAGCCGATAGTGCAGTAAAGCTGCCGATGAGATAATCGGAAGCGACGCCCTCTATGATGCAATGGTTAATACATAGATCTTTACTATTTAGCGTCATTTGCTAATTTAGCGCTATTTACTGAGTCAACATTGCTAACAAGACGCTAATAACACTGGCACAGCTAAATAACTCTTTCCAAATTCCAATAAGTGTCCGATATGTGAAAAACCATGATGTAAGGATATTAGGTGATTCGCTCCCGAGCTGGCGAACGCCATTTGAGGAGTCGGCGAACAAAACGATTACAGGAGAGGCTAAAAACTAAATAGCATACTTATTATTATTATTATTATTATTATTATTATTATTAATAATAGGCTAGCAGCTTTAGCTGATGCGCCTATATCACAACACTTATTTTAGTAACAGTTTTTGTTATTGTTTTTGTTTTATGTTTTATATGATCGTCCAGTTTGTTCTTGAAAGCATTTACGGAGACAGCATTTACAACTTCACTGGGTAGATTGTTCCAAGATTCTACCACTCTATTGGTGAGAAAGTGCCGGCGTGGGTTCTGCTTGAACTTATTGTGGTACAGCTTTTTAGAGTGTCCTCTCAGGTTTGTAGTATTAGCAAGGGAGAACATATCTTGCAGCCTGGGAACGCTGTAGAAGGCGTTCAGAATCTTAAAAGTCTCAATGAGATCTCCCCGTTCCCTTCGCTCTTGTAGAGTGCTCAGGCCAAGCTCATACAGCCGGGTTTCGTAGCTTTTGTTTCTCAGCGCATTTGGCATTTTTGTAGCTCTACGTTGTACTCGTTCCAGCAGGTCAATATCCTTCTTGAAGTAGGGATTCCAGATCTGGTATGCATACTCCAGCATAGGTCGGACATATGTTTTATAAATCTTTAGGAAAAGCTCAGGGGTTATATGTGAGAAAGCTTTATATACTTCCATTGGTTTATATTTTGTTTTTTTTGTGGATACCTTGGCTGATTTGTATAAGATCTAGCATTCGCAAGTAATTTTTCATTGTAAGAATGGGACATAATAAAAAAACAAATTTTCGTTTAGACAGTTTTGATTGAAACCGGAACATTTAGATCGTTTTGATCGCAACTGTATTCATAAATTATAGGTACTGTTTTGATTGCTACTGGTGTTATGAAAACAGGAAATGAAAACATTTTTGTTTTTTTTTATATTTCCTAACCTAACCTACCTAATCTTAATCTATTAAATCCTTAATTGATGAATATGTAAAAATTTCTCGAAATAATGAATATTAGGTATATGTCTTAATATTAAAGAAATATATGAATATGTCTTCTTAGAACCGGCGTTGAGTGCCGCAACCGTACCAGATAACATTTTTTTCACCACTTACACCAAATCAATTTGCACACAGAAGCTATTGCTCAAATGTGAATGTTACCATATGTAAAAGGGATACCACAACAAAAACAAGCAAGGTTGCCAAAAAAAATATTTAGAAAACAATTTTATTTAGTATGATATTTAGATCATTTTGAAACAAATTCATTTTAATTCCAAATAATCAATCATTTTCAACCAGCGATAGATCGTTTTGAACAAAATTGGTGATTTCTACCTTATTTTTCGAAAGTTTCTAGGTCGATTAGGTAATAAATAGTTTTACCAATTGATAGAACGGCCCAAGTCATACCGATAAAAAAAACATGCTTGGGTTCGAAACCGATTTAGATCGTTTTGTTCGCCGGCCGACTCCTCATTTATTAACCGGTCGATCTTCGCCCGCAAAAAACTGCGCCGCAAATTTTTGGTCGATTTTGTAAATAAATACTAACAATATCGTTTTTTCATGAATTCCCTCTTGTTACCTAGTAATTAATCGTGTTAGTTATGTATATTATAAAATAATATATATGGGGGACGGCCTAAACGGGAGAGTCGTAGGAGGCTTTAGTTATTATATTATTATGTAGCTAGAGTATTATGAACATCAGTCAGATGTGTTTTTTTCGTGGAATTATAGGATCAATTATCATGTAAGTACAAAGATTTCAAGACAGTGAAAATGAGAGCAATGGTGTCTAATTCCTAGATCCCGCCAGACGCATTCTGCGATTTCTCAAAGTAGCCAGACTACATTCAAATGATAATCTGTGATAATATCAATTTGTATTGCAAGTTTTAAACGTGTAAACATATCGTGAAACGTGTAAACAAGGGCAACATATCCTTAAAACCCATAGATTTTTTCAGTTTTTGTAGTTCAACTGTAAATAAGCCAGATTGCTATTTTTGTGCATTTAATGATTGACTCTAGTCAGACTCGTTTCTGGCAAAAACGAGTCTGGCAAGGCTTTGGCGATCGCACGTCATAACCAGATGTTATCCTAAGCTATCGCCATAATGTTAAGTATCATATGTAAATTTTCAAGTGTGCAAAAAATGGCCACTACTTTTTTTCGGTTTTTCAGGTGCCAGACACGTTTGCCATACCTACCTATAGATCAGCCAGGTTTTTTCAAATCAATTTTGCATTCGACTTGACAGTAAAACGATTTTCATTAGTGCAAAAAAAAGTGCAGCACATTTGTATTTTCAAAAGCATTTTCCAGCTTGATCCAACAGAAAACCCACCTACAAAATACATGTCCGCTACACTGAATAATCCTATCGACGTTTGGTGACTGAGAAAATCAGTACTAAAAAATCACTAGCTCCCTGACTACCTGTCACTCGCCGAACACTATGGTGTTACCATTATCTGCGACTGCCAAACTCTTGAAATTTACTTAATTTCCCCACTTATAAAATAAATAATGCTATTCTCAAATTTGGCATCGCGCATGCAATTAATTCATTATTCACGAACCATATTATGCCCATATTACGTATAGGTATTTATATGATCAGTGGTTACCATGCTGAAAATGGTCCAGGCTCTGGTTGACGTAAGCTACTTACGTCAACAGTCAAAAAAGTGACTAAGCAATAAACAAGTTAATTATAAACCTGGTTGGCAGCACCGAATACCATCAAATTTTTAGCGGAAGTATTTGAACAGGTGCCTCGATTTTTCACAAAATATAAATAGGTAGATCGTTTCCATACGTTTTAATACCGATCATGCGTTTTATCGCAGATACTTTGAAAGTAATTATGTAACGAAAAGATTTTATTTCCACTAATTTGGGAGATTGGTTTTTCGTATTAAAATTATAGGTATCTAGAAAATTATAGGTAAAATTATAGGTATTTTAAAATTATAGGTATAAAATTATATTTGTATTATTGGGACCTATTCTACATTGTTGATGTTTAGCATCACCAGACCTTTTGTATACGAATTAAGTGCAAATAAAGTTTTTTATTATTATTATTATTATATTCACCACGCTGATTCCAAAACTGCAAGGTTGTTAGTTTTTTTTTTAAACAATTCATAAACACCCATGGCGGTAGGTTGTTAGTTTTCTTAACTATCTTAAGAATTAACATAAAAGAAAATGTTTCTACACATGATTCATGAATTTGAAAATTTTATGTTTCGAAATAATGTGTGTCCTGTCCTGTTAATAATGCTAATGCTGCCAATAATGCTATTTCTCATCAGATTTAGAATTAAAATGATCGAATCTAGTAGCGTTTTTTTTTTTATAAATGAAAAAGGTCCTGATAATACATTAATTCCATACTTTATATTGTAAAACATAAAGCATGGTCACGAAAACTGATTGCAAAGGATGATAACCATTCATTTTATCTTTGTTGGATTAGATTGCGAACGATGATAAGCATTGTTATCTTCGTTGGATTAGATTGCGAACAAAAATAAACGAGGAACATGAAACACGGAAGAACTACTACTTCGCTGAAGTAACAGTTATATAAGTAATAATAACACAACACCATGGAAAATATATAAAAATATTATTTTTGGAAAATATATAAAAATAACACAACATTCAAGGAAAATATATTAAAATATTATTTAAAACAAAAAAACTAAATATTTTAGGCTTTAACGATAGCTTTTCCTGTATTTTCCCCTCTGAGCATACCCACGAATGCATTGTAGAGGTTATCAAATCCCTCGGTTACATGTTCTCTGTATGTCAATTTTCCTTCTTGAATCCATTTCAAATTCTGAGCTATTGGCTCCATCCATCTTTTTTCCCAGCGATTGACTAGAAATCCTTCGATTTTCAGTTCCTTCACAACCAGGATTGGCTGGAATATCGGTACTAAAAAAAAATATTGATTAAATTTATTTCTTTGTATAATATATAAGTATTTTAAATTTAATAATTATTCTGGTTGATAAACTCGACAAGGGAGTACTGTGAGTATTTGGTAATCAGCGTTGTTAATTAGGTACATAAATATTTAATTTAACCCTTAACCGCTCGAAAGCCAGCCTTCGCGCGCAAAAAATTGCGCCACAAGTTTTTGATCAATTTTCTAAATTAATACGGGCAATATCGTTTTTTCATTAATTCCCTCTCGTTACCTGGTAATTAATCTTGTTAGTCGTGTATATTATATATTTATATAATAGGGGAGAGGGCGGAGAGTTGATCCCTAGGGAGACTTGATCCTTATTCAAAATTGGCGCTTCTGTTTAATTTTTATTTGCTATGTTGGCATCCCTGTAAAGTATGATGCGACAACTGGCAACCATAGTGTTATCTGACGTTTAACCCCTCAAGCCCCGATTGGCCGATATCGGCCACAAACTGATTTAGCGTGACGGGCCCGTTTTAATTTTATTTTATTTTAATTTGTTTTATTTTGTTATGTTTTATTATGTTAATATATTTAATTTTAATTATGGGTACAGTGGTTTGGCAGTAATTAATGTTTTTGGTGAAACAGTGTCATAATTCAATTTTTTTTCTAATTTTTACTAAAAAATTTTGGGACATCAACTTGTCAATCGGCTGAGGGGCCGAGGCCTGAAGGGTTAAACGCATGGACGTCACTGCTAGGAAGTGTTTGTTATTTTACCGACTGACAGCGTCTTTTTTGGTATGTATTACGACTCATAAATATCTTTAATCATTCGGTTAATCTCTGCATTGCATACAATGCTCATATTCTCGATACTTTTGTTAATAATGGTTAAAAAGAAAAAACGGAAACGACCCTCTGTATCCACACAATCTACTTCTTTTGCTCGACACGTCATGAAGGGAGATTTGATCCCTAAAAGCGTAGTGAGACTTGATCCCGGGATCAAGTCTCCCTCTTTATTAGTCTAATGCGGGTATTATATAATTTTTAGATGCCTCGAAAGTACATTCCAAAGGAAGGAGTGAAGAGAAGGGTTCCACCAGATGAGAACCGACTCAGAGCGGCAGTAAAAGCAGTACGGGATGGAGGGAACTACAAGACGACTGCCAAATTGTTTGAAATTAATGTAATGACTTTAAAGAGGTTGTGTAAAAAGGGCATTGAAACTGCCCCAGGTTATAAGAAATCCCAGGTATTCAGCGTAATTGAGGAACATGAATTAGGGTTATTCCTCCAAAGCATGGCTAACATGTATTATGGTTTAACTGTCGGCCAACTAACAAAACTAGCGTACTCATACGCAAAAGCCAACCACAAGAAATACCCTAAATCCTGGAATGAAAAGGAAGAAGCTGGCCGTGATTGGTTCCGTGGTTTTCTGGAAAGAAACCCAAGGCTGTCCATCCGAACTCCCGAAGCTACTAGCTTGGCACGCAGCACTGCCTTCAATAGACACACCGTAGGCGAATTTTTTGGGAAGCTTACAGATGTCTATGCGAGGTTTACTTTTCCTCCTGAACGCATACGGAACGTTGACGAGACTGGTGTAACCACAGTGCATAAACCCTCGAAAATAATTGCGGTTAAGGGCGTGAAGCAGGTGGGCAAAATGACCTCAGCAGATCGTGGAGAACTGGTAACCGTATGTGCTGCAATAAGTGCTTCCGGGAGTCACACCCCACCATTTACAATCTTCCCCCGAGTAAATTGGCAACCACGAATGTTAAACGGCACGCCTCCAGGCAGTGATGGGATAGCACACCCGAGCGGCTGGATGACAGGACCAAATTTTTTGAAATTTCTCCATCACTTCACTCGATTTGCGCAGCCTTCTGTTGAACGAAAACACTTAATAATCATGGATAACCATGACAGTCATATTCAACTAGAAACTCTAAACTATGCCAGAGAACACGGTATTGTAATACTGACCATACCCCCCCACACATCTCACAAGCTGCAGCCACTCGACCGGACGGTGTTTGGACCCCTGAAAACTTATTACTCCCAAGTGGCAGCTAATTGGATGCTGCAACATCCGGGACGCACCCTCACAATTTATGAAATCGGCGAGCTGTTGGGAGAGGCGTATCCTCGTGCTATGGCTCCATTAAATATTACGAACGGCTTCAGAGTTAGTGGCATTTGGCCGTTGAATGGAAATATATTCCGTGACGACGAATTTCTGACTAGTGCGGTCACCGATCGCCCCAAACCAACAGAGGAAACTGAATGTACACCGTTAGTCATAAGCGATTTTCCCAATGCAGCGGGTGACGATATGTCAACGGTTAGCATTGCCACAGAGACGCGTGAAGTTGTTCCTAGTACTTCAAGCTCTTCGTGTGTGCTGGAACCCACTAGCCAGACATCAAGCAGAAACGGTGTACACCATTATTCGCCGCATGACATCATGCCCTACCCTGGCAAACTGGAGCCTGACGATTTTGTTTTAGTCAAGTTTGCGACGAAAAAGTCCTTAAAATGCTATGTCGGCAAAGTCATCAGTGTCAACGAAGATAATATCTTAAAAGTCAACTTCCTGCGTCGGAGGGGAGGAAAATTCTGTTTTCCTGTGATCCCGGACATCAGTGAAGTTGACCAGCGGGACGCAAAAAGGCTGCCGAAGCCTACAAGCAAAGGAACGGCTCGAACAGAAGGCATTTATTCATTTAAGTACAAATTTGATAGCTCTGTCTTTTAAATATCAATAAAATGAGTTCTTTTTTTCACTTATTTGTGTGTTCCTTTCAAGGGATTCCTTCCTAATGAAATAAGAAACTAATATGCACGGGGTGTAATTTTACCAAAAGCTTAAGCAGGTTAGTGGTCTTCTAAGGGAGACTTGATCCCGGTAATCAAGTCTCCCACGCTCAGGGATCAAGTCTCCTACTAAGCTAAGGGAGACTTGATCCCTGTAAGGTCTTACAAGAATCGTTCTGCTGAAATTTTCTGTATCATTGGAAGGAGTTAGAAGGTGCCAAGAGATCAATAAAGGATCACACTATACAGTACGTGTTTGAGATCTTTAAATTTGAGGCTAATCTTGGAGCTAAGGGAGGAAAACTAAAAGTGGGATCAACTCTCCCACCTCTCCCCTATATATGGGACCAGCCGAAACGGTTACGGATTTGTCAAACGACGCAAAGTGCATATAGGCACTGTTGGCGGTTGACGGGTTAAGTGAACGCTAACTGAGGATTTAGCCGCATTTTGTTTAAACAACGAGATTGTGAGTTATGTGTTCACTACTGAACGGTGCGGAATGCATAGAAATAACAAGACCAACAATAGATGCGACATCTGCGTGCATAAAACACTTAGCGATGGCCATAAAATATTACCAATGTCAAAACGGAATTGATGTCGAAGAAGATTAATTATTGTACAAAATCAATGTTTTATATTATTATTTTTATTATTTACATGTTTTACTAAAATATGTAAGTATGTAATTATTTTTACTGTTTTATGATATTCTGGTGATTTTGGGCTCCATTATACTGTAATAAAGTCATAAATCATATCTATAATGAGAAAATAAGTAAGACAGAAGTTTAAATGAAGTAGAAATGTCACGAACAAAAAAACGTAAAAATTGAAAAGCAGCATAAACCTCGCTAACGTGCACTAACATCACTCAAAAGCGAGTGTACTTAGGGGTTAATTTATTATTATTTTTATTTAAATAGCCTTATAACTGTATTACCACAGTATACCAGACAGTAGCTTCTCTTAGAACAAAATTGAAATCGAAGCAAGTGACTTAAGGGCTACCACAAATCGTAATATGATTACTCGTCTTCTTCTTGAAGCAATGTCCCGGCCACTTTTCCCCTGGCCCCGGCGACGCAGATGCTATTATGCTACCGATTTGTTCTGAGAATACCATATGGCGTCTACTTGTAAATCTCCACAAAAAAGTAATAGTAAGAGCGGACACAAACTGTGCCAACAGCGCATCACAGTTCACAGCGCCCTACTATGGGCCTAAGGATGCGACATGACTTACCCCTGGCACCCTCTTCCCGCATTGCCTTGTAGCTCTTGAGTGAACTTACTGGGTGTTATTATACTGTAGTATTACTATATCTGTTGTATATATTGTACTTAATTTATTAACTAAAATTTTTGTGAAATAATTATACTTATAACATTTATATTATATAAACTAATATATTTTGCCAAGATTGCAGCAATTTTTTTATGAACTAGACAGGTAAACACCACACAAAATATCATCTTAATAAAGGGTCTACTTAGCGAGGTGATAAAATCCCATTGAAATCGCACCCTTTAGTGAATTTCCAGGGCACTTTAATCTGTATGTACCAGTGACTTAATTATGTAAAATATAGGAAGATTAATCATGTAAAATGTAAATAAATAAAAAAATAAAAAATAAATTCCCAATTCTACAGGTACTACCTTTTGGAAGTTTTGTAATGTCATCATTGTAAGAAGAAACGGCGCCACAGACACCAACACGGCCGTATTGATTCATTCTGTTCATTATAACGCTGCTTATTTCACCGCCAACCTAAAAAAATATATATTAGGTATCTATGTATTACAGCTTGGTAATCACCAATTTACATACATTGTCAAAGTAGCAGTCGATCCCGTTTGGCGCTACTTCTCTCAAAGCCTTTGAGACATTTACAGTTTTGTAATTCAGCGCATGATCAAACCCGATTTCTTTCTTTAGCCATTGGCATTTCTCATCGGATCCCGCAAAACCTATCGTTTTACAACCTTTAATTCGCGCAATTTGACCGACGTGCGACCCAACGGCTCCAGCTGCTCCCGTTATCGCGACGGTTTCACCTTCTTTCGGTTGACACACTTCCAAAAGACCAAAGTAGGCTGTGTTTCTGAAATACAAAACATTTAGCATGAAGTTTGCACAGGTGTAGAGCGGCCTCGTTTGCGGAGTTGTAGAATAGAAGATGTACATGTCGGAAGAAGAGAGAAAATAATGTGGCTTCTGTCTATCATCGATTCCGCGACTGATATCACAGGTGAACTGGTTGCAGGATCTATCAATATGGCCAATAGATTATATACGCATCATGCGCTTTCTGTACTAATATGCAGTTTTCAATATGTTTAAATTTAATACTTTGCTTAGGTACTTCTTAGTGTTTATAATTAATAATCTAAATATACATATCATATTGTTGTTTACTTAAGTTATACATTTATTTAAGTTATTGTAATTATGAGTGAACAGAGTGACAGCATATCTCCCTGCTATCCAGTTTCAGAAATAATAAACAGAAATCTATTTTTTAACTTTATTATAGATTTAGCTTATTTGTATATGAATATTTACGATAAATTATAGCAATCACTCGGCCCATATATTTTAATAATAAAAATATTGCAATTCTATACATAATCAGAAAATATGTTTTTGTTATGAAATTACATTTCAGTATAATTTTTTCATTGACTAGCAGACAGTTGCGAGAAGTCTAGGGTAGATATTGAATGCCTAAATATCAAAAAAAAAATATTGAATATATTTATAACCTCTAGATCAGCGGTTCCCAAAGTGTGGGTCGCGATCCACTGGTGGGTCGCGAGCCAATTCCAGGTGGGTCGCGAACACAATGTATAACGTAGGGTATAATATGGCAGATAGATAACGAGATAGATTGACGAGTCTAAGTGTATTTAGGAAACCTACAGACAATATAATTAAATAAAATAAATAAATAAAATAAAGATGCCACTTGAAAAGAATAGAATATACAACTTGCTATCTTGCAGCGCGAAGAGACAGCGCCGCGTCTCTAGCCTCGTCTCGCTTGCGCCCGTGCGGTCGGGCGGGAGCGCTTTGCGCTTCCCGTGGTGGGTTGCGGGGTCAATAAGTTTGGGAACCCCTGCTCTAGATTCTTAATTAGTATAGAGAACAGTTAGTAATATAGAAACCCCTGATAAACTTTAGGTATTTCATTATTCCATGCGGTAAGATCCATTTCTTATAATTACTGTGATTGAAATCAATTTATTTTTAGCGTAAGTACAAAACAAGATATTTTAATTAATAACTATAAAAACTACATGTGAGCGATGTATAAAAGTTTCACAATACTGAAAACTGCATATTAGTACAGAAAACGCATGGTGCGTCTTACAATATGGCCAGGGATTGTAGGTGGGAGTAGGTCTACTTGCAGGTGATCCACTCTCCCACATTTCATGACAACTTTGGCGAATAGGAAATGAATATGTAAAGTTTAATACTGACCCTGGCATGCCTAATACTCCAAGCCCAAGCGAAGCAGGAAGATTTCCTATGTCAGGTAGCCGATAGACGGGAAATTGGTCTTTGGTATTTTGAGGAACAATTGTATGAGTGCGCCATCCGAAACTACCAACGACCTTTGTGCCGACTGGGAATTTTTGATTATTGCTCTGGATCACTCTGAAAGGCATAATAAATGTTTAAACTTTTTTATTTCTGGATGTGAGCTCTTGGAGGTCTTAGAATTAGGCGTCTAAAGTATTATGCATTTTCTGTAGAAACTCAAAATGTTTAGATCCGACCATACCCCGAGAGAGACAGCATTAGATTTGACATTTCTCCTTTATGAAGTACTTAATATTTGGAGTGGGAGTAGGTACCTATATATTTTGTCATGCTATTATTTTTGTTATAGTTTGCTATATCATGGCATGCTATTATTTTTGTTATAGTTTGTTGTTTGCTATAGTTTTTGGCTTGGCTTTAGGGTAAGTACAAGTCAAGAGCAGTGATAGCACGTCAAGCGCTTTGACTTTTAAAAAATCTATTAAGAGACATTTACTTAATGCATAAATCCCCCCCCCCCCCCATCCCCTCTTAGCTTGTTCTTATATCCCATTCCTCCCTTCAATATTTAGTTGACAAGGTTATTCATTTCTGTCATTTTCATTATTATGTTTATTATGTAACTGTACTCACTTACGACCACTACTTTACAAAATCCCACTCCTTATATATATTTATTTGCCTATATAATCATTGTAACCTATAATTTTGGTTACATTTATTTGTAAACCATTATTTTTGGTTACACTTAAATGAAAGATGGAATGAGATGAAAAAGTATATTATGTTATAATTTATCGTTGTCACACAATGGAGAATGTAATGATTAACACAATAACATTACATTCTCCATTGTGGAGAATGTAATGATTAACACAATAATTTAACAAGATAGGTACAAATATACAGACGAATTCAAATGAAGGAGATTATTAAATATAAATAATTTTGATATTCACTTTAGTAAACATTTCTAAATTATATTTTGATACATTTTATACATGGAAGAAAAACATTAAGACTTTTCAACAGGGTCGGCAATCTAACTTAAACGACGTAATGGTAAGAATTGTACATGTGGAGTATGATTTTTAACCCTTCAGGTCTCGGCCCCTCAGCCGATTGACAAGTTGATGTCCCAAAAAATTTTAGTAAAAATTAGTAAAAAAATTGAATTATGACACTGTCTCACCAAAATATTAATTACTGTCAAACCACTGTACCCATAATTAAAATAAAACATATTAACATGATAAAACATAATAAAATAAAACAAATTAAATTAAAATTAAATTAAAACGGGGCCGATATTGGCCAATTCGGGCTCTAAGGGTTAAAGAAAAATAACAATTAGGTGGGAACACGGTAATAAAAGGTATGATGCTGGTTAGTAAATAAAATACAAGCGAAGCTGCCATGGAATTCACCGACCGAAGTCCGGCCCATCATATAGTATTATTAGACTTCTGGGGGGTGAGCAGTGGATTCCGGACTAACGACCAGCTGTGATAGGTTTAGGACAGCTGGCTATAACCCTGATGGTATGGTCGTAAGATATTATTGCCACTTGGCAATAGGGTCACCATGTTGTACTCTGTTGTGTGTGCAATAAAGATTTTCAAACAAACTTTTTTCCTGCTGCACAATGTCGGGCGATTTCCACGTACGACCTGTCTCGGGCGAGTTTCTAGTCGATAAGATTAACCCGTCGTACGCCAACAGTGCCTATAGGCACTTTGCGTCATTTGACAGATTTGCACCTAACCGTTTCGGCCGACCCCCATTTATATAATTTCCCCCCCCCCCCACTTCCCCATTTATATATATCTCTATTTCACCTCTTTAAAGATCTTGGCCTTTCCAGAAAAATAATCAACTCTTTCTTAGAAAAATTATCTAAAACTGCGATTTGCGCATCTCAAATTCTATGGCTTCGAAGGGGGAGTGAATGGGTGGTAAGGTGAACACTCACATGTGGCAAGACAGCTGTCCTAAACCTACCACAGCCGGTTCGTAAGTCCGGAATCCACTGCTCACCCCCCAGAAGTGTAAAAAAAAATAGTATTATGATGGGCCCGACTCCGGTCGGTGAATTCCATGGCAGCTCCGTTTGTATTTATTTATTATATAATTTACTCGACTAACAAGATTAATTACTAGGCAACAAGAGGGAATTCATGAAAAAATATATTGTCAGTATTTATTTACAAAATTGACCAAAAAATTGCGGCGCAGTTTTTTGCGCGCGAAGGCTGGCTTTCGAGGGGTTAAACAAGCTGCTTGTTCATGGATTTTATATCGAAGAATAAAATGTAGACTACAGATTTTTAAAACAAAAAGAATGAGCTCTACTCAGGTTCTCTTTTTAGATATTTTGTTAGAATATTCATTGGATGTCCTATCTCATATTGTGGGTCTCTTCTTAATATAACCAAAAAAGATATTGGTGTTAAATATTTTTTCTCCGCCCATTCTGTGCATCTAAATAAATAAAATACAAACGGCGCTGCCATGGAATTCACCGACCGGAGTCGAGCCCATCATAATTCTCCTATTACACTTCTGGAAGTGAGCGGTGGACTCCGGACTAACGACCGGCTGTTGTAGGTTATCTTCACTCCCATACCACCCATTCACCCCTTCAAAGCCATAGAACTGGAGATGCGGAAATCGCGGTTTTTGATATGTTTTCTAGGAAGAAGTGGATTATTTTCTAGGAGAGACCAAGATCTTTAGCCGGTCGGAAGCCAGTCTTCGCGTGTAATAAACTCTGCCGCAACTTTTTGTTCGATTTTGTTAATAAATACTAACAATATCGTTTTTTTAAGAATTCCACCTTGTTACCTAATAATTAATCTTGTTAGCCATGGATATTATCATAGCCGGCCGAAAGGGCTACGCGCAGATCTGTCAAACGACGTAAAATGCCTATAGGCATTGTTGGCGTACAACCGGTTAAAAGGTGAAACAGAGATTTGGCTGGCAGGCCACGAGTACCAACTACCACTACGTGAAGGTGAACAGTGAAGCCGTTACGGGTGACTGCATTTGCAAGATCAAGTTATTTATTTAATTTGTACTTGTGGTTTTTCGATGATTCGCATGGAACAGTTAAAACAACAAGGGCAATCTTCCGAGATAATGAGTAAAGAGTTATATCTGGACGGAGCGCTGTGCATCCGAGACTTTCAGGGAATTGATGCTGCTTAGAGACCGAATCGACCTCCAGAATCCAATCCAAGCTTTCTCGATTATTGTATGTACTGTTGGAGACTGAGCTAAATGTAAGTAGTGGTTGAGGTGTGGGGACCGGCATTCTTAGAAGGCGCATTCTTTCGTTAGCGTACATACCTATATCTATTACTGTAGAGTATCACCGGGCGAGTGATGTCACAGAACTAATGTATGTGGTGGGGAGACAAAACGCAGGTCCCCGCACCTCAACCATCGCTAACATTTAGCTCAACATGCCTAACGCCTCAAGACTTTCGCCAAACGTGCTAACAATCTACGCTTTAGTGAGCCCCTAGCAATATCTGTGTATGAAAAAACTTACTTTGCTACCTGGATGCCAATCATATCAGTCCCTACCGGGTACCGAATCATATAAGCTCTCATGTATGGGTCAACACTGAAGTACTCCGCCTCGCATAGATATTCTAAAAATAGTCAAATTATAATATAATAAAATAAAAAAGTGAAAATAAAATAGTGACAAAATAGTGATAAAATAAAATAGGTACGTACCCCCATCTTTCAACTGCGGTAGTTGCTCTTCAACAATTTTAAAATTCGTTAACTGGGGCTCCCCTTGAAAATGCTTCACGAAAACATATTTTCTAGCCGTCACCGCACTTGTAGAATATTTTTTCGTCAGCTGGCGAAGTGCGCGAAAAGCCATACTTAATTTACTTTGGTAGAAAAATCGAAGAACTTCAGAAGAAAACCGCGGGAGCCAATTCAAAGTTCACGAAACACCTATACTATAAGAACACTATACTCTACTGTCAGTGGAAACGGAAACGTCAAATGGTCAAAGGTTATGATCAAAGTAATTTAATAATGGTTATGATGAACCTTCCCGTATCCCTATGCCATAATTTCAGAAGATACTATTTTCAGAAGATCAGAAGAAAAATATTAATGAAAAATTATTTTTCTAATATTAAACGAGTTTTATTATTTTTAGTGGATTTCGAACAATCTTCAATATCGATAGCATAGCAGGAGTCAGCAACCTTGACGATATCGCGTACCCTACGCACGAATATAATGATTACCTATACGTACGTATATACGATATTTATATCGTTATGCGTATATTAAAATTAAAATAGCTCTCTAGAGTCTAGACTAGACGATCATAATTGCTTGTTAAGCACGTCAATTTTTCGTGCTTGACAAGCAATGTTGACCGTCTAGAAACTAAGCTTGATGGCTTGAGAACCACGTGATGTGGATAATGCTTGATGAAAAATTATATTTTTGAAATGCTTGTCATGCCTTGCTTGACCGTCATTAGAGGGTGCTTCTCAAGCAACTCACGTCCAGTGGTCTCGAACCTTCAGTATTTTTGGTATTTCTACCGATATGGGTCAGTCCTACCGAAATACCAAAATGTAGCAATTTTTCCACGATTTATGAGATACAAGAAATTTTAAAATTACAGTCAGCGCGCAAACTTCGAGTAATCGGGAGCTGGGAAAGCGGGCGGATGACGCCGCCTCAGACCGTCGCTTCATACCCGCACACCCCCAGTACTAGTACTGGGAGATTGCGGGGTATGAAGCGACGATGGCGTCATCCGCCCGCTTTCCCAGCCCACGATTCCTCGGAGCTTAATATTTTGATTTGACATTTTGATTGATTCATTTATAAAAACATAATGCTACTCCAAAATGCTAAGGTTTAAAATTTCAACTCTTCTGGCCTGTGTATTTGAAAATTCTCTTATTATTATAAGAGGCTTTCGAGATGGTGCCTACGATATTTCGTGTCGTTACATCCCCGTAACGTATAGGGTCTCAACATAAATTACGTCTAATTACGACTTCCTGGTATAAAACTACAAAATTTGGCAATTTTTTAAATGACTAAAAAAAACATATTTGCATATCTGCGATTTGCGATCCTCTCCCAGCGCGCCACCGCAGAGACGCCGAACAGGTAAATAAAAAAAAGAATCTTGATCAGCATGCTTACGGCTCCCTAGACGGTTGACAAGCACGCATTTTTTTCCTAGCGCGCGGTGCGGCGGCGCTGCGCTGACAAATGAGTGTAAAAATGCTTGCCAAGCATGCTTAATATGTCAGTAAGCCGCGGCACGCGTTGCTTGACAGCACGTAAATGATTGACAAGCAATGTTGATCGTCTACGTTTCCGCGTATGCCTATTGTACACTGCACATAGCCAATGCTATGGCCACTGCCTAAGTTTCTCGCGCTCTCTCACACGTCACAGTGGTGCCGACTCCCTTCCACCTACTGTGCTTCCACCTTAACGATGTGGCCTAACATTGGCCAATTTGTTGAGCGGCATAAGCTTATGACGTAACGAACTGTATCCTTTCAATCAATAAGTACATTCAAAATACAAAAAAGACGCCAAACATGTCAAATTAAGTACAAACGATATTTGGTGATAGCATATTATAAGAAATTATCGACTATTTAAATGTATTCTAATATAATATAAGTGGTATATGTAAGTAATTAAATAAATATCTAAAAAACACAGAAATTCAAACACAAATTTCTACTAGGATACAGCACTCGAAGAAAGTCTGCGTTCCGGAGCAATTGAACAACGACCCACCCAACTCTACCGCAGTGCGTCGCCATCTTTGTTGGTGTCATCTGTCAGGGACTGTGTTTTCGAATTTTTAATGGCCCAAATCCGTCCCGAATATGGATAAATCGGTGATAAAAGTGTTGCTGGACGGGCTGGAGTCTTCCAACGCAGGCAAAGTGCTGGATTCTCTCATTAAAATGAAGGCGAAGGTGCGGGAAGAGTGCGGAATGCGGTCATTGGTGGAAAGTGACGGATTGCAACAGTTGGTAACCCTGCTGAGCAAACCTCACGAAAAAATTTTGGATGCCGCGCTCAGCTTGCTCGGCGACTGCTGTTTGAAGGAGGAATGCGTTTTGGCGGTAAATTTGATTTTTCTTTCTAATTTAAAAATGCTGCATAATATTTACCAAAACTACCTCAGTCAAAACGTTGCAATTATTCTTATCTATCGAGTGATGTTAATCGTTGAAATAGGTATAGTCGCTGCTGCAATGTGACCTGGGGGCTTATTTTTTAGAGGCATGTTAGATTTCGGCCCATGTAAATCAAACGAGCCATAGACAAATTTAGCATGCAAAGTTTTTCAAGAATCGCCCCCAAGAATGCCATTAGCATAGAACGATAAACGAGAAGTTATAGATGAGAGATACAGAAATATTTTTGTAGGAAAAATGTCACGACAGGCTTCACATTAGAAGCCAGTCTTCGCGCGCAAAAACGGCGCCGCACACTTTTGGTCAATTTTTTGTATAAATACTAACAATATCATTTTTGAATGACTCGTTACCTAATAATTAATCGTGTTAGTTATGTATATGTATATTTATATAATATATATGGAGGCCTGCTGAAATGGCTACGCACGGATCTGTTAACCACCGCAACCACCGATTGGTGTTTTTGGCCTCCCAGGGGTTAATGCAACAACAGTTTCTTCTTCTTCAAATTCTATCATTTTTCTAACAAATTCTAACTTTTCGTAAATTATAACTTCGGCTTGTCAAGTATTTATTTATACTTAATACACTCCAGCAGCCTTACCAATAAACGAGTTGTAAAATTTATACCTCTGTTATTACTAGGTATAAGAAAATCTGTGACCAATAAACGCGGTATAGCTTACACCACTGATCATCTCGGGTATAAGCATGGAATAGTGGTACTGGATTTCCATCCGCACTATAACTCCGCTATACCACCCCTAGGCCAGGTATAACAGCGGTTTAACGGAGTATTAACTTTAAAATGGCCGACCGGCGTAACAGCTGTTTCAAATTGACAGCCACCTGCCAGCCGCGGACGTGGAGCTTCTCGTTCGCGAATCGTGCGCTTTCGTTGTAATAGCCGTGTTACGACGAGGATACGCCTTTTATGCTGCTGTGAAATCCTGCGTTTTAGCCGAATAATGGATTTTGACGACTTGGATGATATGATCGATCTGGATTTATTGGAAGAAATCGAAATGCGTCGTGATAGGCGACCAAAAATTTACAAATTGCGATACGACCCGTTCGATTTGAAGATTACAATTTAAAAACTAAATATCGTTTCACTAAGCCATACGCCGCAAGAATCATCGATATCCTGAGAGCTGACCTGCAAAATGTCGACGGCATAATTTCGACGGCAACTGTTCGCGATTGAGTTGGAAATACCACTATTAATTCGATCAGCATTCGCGTAACAAAACAATGGGCACGGGCTTTCTGACAACAAAAAGTGACATTTCATGTGCATTTCATGCCGCTTCAGTTGGCCACACTGCTTCCAAACGGGCGTTGCCATGCTAGAAATATGACTTGTCTTTGGTTTCAGGGAGTAGTTATAATCGCGTTACAACTGATGTATTGGTCACGATTTTACAACTTCGTTATAACTCGGTTATACCGGGTATAACAATAACGAGGGTTTAACGCGGTTATAAGATCATTTTATTGGTAAGAGTGCAGTTGTATTAAAAAATATATGCAATTTTATGGCTATCCAGGCTCATGGATCCCTCGTCATCAGCCAAGCTGATCAAACCATGCTTAAATGGAGTTGCCCTCCATTGAAAATGATGGTGTAGAGTCTCAGCAATAAAACTGATTAAATTTTTCAGATGAAACCTTTGAATATCGCTCAGCCCCTCGTTTTGATATTAAAAACGGTAGCGAAAGACAGTATAATCGGAAGATCATGTCGTCTGATGGGCAATTTGGCACAAAATCCAGAGGTAGCGGAGAAATTTCACAATGCGGGAGCCGTGGCAGCTTTAGTAAGCACTATAGATGGAGCTGATAAGTCTACGAACCACGCTACTTTGATAATGGCTGTTAGAGCTTTAAGGTAAATTTTATTTTTTTGAGTCTTGCACGTCTTCTAGGGGTGCCATCTTCTATCGAAGGTTGGCGATCATTAAGGCGACTTGCACCCTCAACACAGCTGCTCTGAACAAGGATCGGGTGCTGCCCCAAACCATCGGTGCAGATTTTTAAGCCAAGATGTTCTTCTTCTTCCCGGTTTCCTCTTGCCTTGTATCAGTGGCGGTCTCTTCATATAAGCCGAAAAGCCCGGCTTGCCTGTTCTTCGTAATTAACAATTAAATAAATGAATAACAATTCGTAAAAAAAAACAATTAAGTAAATTAATTTGCTAGCGCAAACGAGTGCTATCTAGCGGACACAGTTCGCTCCACGCGGCGAAATTCGCGGCACGCCGCGCCGTCGATAAAGCAGCGAGTGATTGCTACAATGTACCGACGTGTCTTCGCTCGCTCGCACATATGGGCTTTCAATACGGCTTTCAAAATCAGTGTACCTCTCACTCTAACCAGTGGCAAATTACGCAAAACAATTATAAGTATATAGATGACTTTACTATGCAAGCCAAAGCCAGGCATGCCCATGACGTTGAAAGCGAACGTGTCAAATTATCGCAACGTGAGAGCAACTTCACTTCACTGTAGTTAGTTGGTTGGTATTATTGCAGTATAGGAACCTCTTCTAGATTGTTGATTTTTTAACGTCACCAGACTATATTGACCACGCTGATTCCGAATCTGCAATAATATTTATTCGGTCTCAATAAATAAGCGAGATATAGGCATTCACAAAAGCGCCAATCCCATACATATGGTAGGTTAGGTTTTTTTATTTTAAATAATACATAAACACCTATTTGGCTGTGGGTTAGATTAGTTTTTTTAAAAACAACCTTAAAAACTGAGTTTAAAAAAACTTTTTTTTTTAATGTAAATTTGGTCTTGAAATTTTACGCGTCCGAAGCTTTTTTCTTTCACATTTATAATTACAATGATCGAATCTAGTAGTATTTCTTTATTTTTTCGATTTCTAAGAAAGTTCCTATACTGCAATAATTCCTCTGAGTTTTGAGCTAAAGAAGTTACTAATTTCTGGACCTAAACCTACACCCGATCTGTGCATTTCTCAGACAAGTAAATCGCATAAAAGACAATTTAATAGATCAGTGTACAAAACTCACTGGGTTGGATGCTCCCATTTCAATAAATTGTTTTGTTACTGCTGTATTTTTTTTTCAAACGACTTAAATGTTTGGAATTCGTCCGGTTATGATGATCTAAATAATTTAGCCGGCGCTATAAAAAGCAGTAAATTTCAAATTGAAGATTGAAGAGGAAAGAGGTACCACTTTTTTTTACTATAAAAAAACATAAAAAAACACAAAAAGGTATATCGGGCTTGCCCCATTCACCAACCCCGGGCACGCCACTGCCTTGTATCTTCCCTTGGACGATCAGTTGTAATAGCTCATATTTTTTATTATGCATAATGTACCCAAGATCTTCCTTCTTTTAATGGTTTTTAGAACCTCCAACGATTCACCCGCTCGTTGCAAAACTATTACATTTCGCACTTTGTCTCTCCAGGAAATCCTTAACATCCTACTGTAGATGCACATCTCGAAAGCCTCCACCTTCCTGCACATGGCATCCGTAAGTGTCCACGTTTCTACGCCATGCAAAAGAATTGGGAAAATGTAACAGCGTAGCAGGCAACACGAAGTTGCATTTTAACCCTTCAGGCCTCGGCCCCTCATCCCATTGACAAGTTGATGCCCCAAAATATTTTAGTAAAAATTAGTAAAACAATTGAATTATGACACTGTCTCACCAAAACCTTAATTACTGCCAAACCACTGTATCCATAATTAAAATAAAACATATTATCATACTAAAACATAATAAAATAAAACAAATTAAATTAAAATAAAATTAAAACGGGGTCGTCACGCTGAATCGTGTTTTGGCCGATATCGGCCAATCGGGGCTCTAGGGGTTAAGCCATCTATCGCAAAGAAGTTTCTTCATTTTTGTGAAAGCGGCTCGAGCTTGTTCTATTCGACACCTTATTACTTGCTACTACTGAAATACAATATTGCTGTTGTATGACATTGTAAACAAGTCAAAACGATACGTCAACTACAAATTCTATGCAGGCGCTGGTGATTCATTTGTAGGGCAGCTCCCAATGAACTCTTCCTACTGACGATCAAAAGAAATATGGAATATTTGTGCCTTAGCTTTTATGCAAGAATGCCCTCCCCCCCTTTACCCCCTTCTCTTCCTCCTGTATTCCTACTCTCCCCGAATACCCTCCGCCTAACCGAAACGGAAATGGCTCCCTAAAGTAATTCATTTATAAGATATTGTTTGGGATTTTTTTGGTTTTTCTATGTTATTTGTTCCCTTACAAAAGGACTGGACTAGACCTATTGTGATACAGGATTTAATTCTTGTTTGGTTGTTGTAGTGTCAAATGTAAGTTTGGACGGTAGCTACACATTTGTCGGTTTGCTTGGCCAACATTAATTTCTTTTGTGAATCCTGTCCATGTTTCCATTGCCACAAAATCTCTTCATTTTCATATGATAGAACGTTTGTTTTAACATTTCATACAGTTTAATATTTTATCTGTACATTTTTATCGATAGATAACATCATCCTATAGTTATCAGTAACTGTGGAATGTTATAAATAGTAATAGGAATGTTATAATTTGTATCACTCAACGTTTCGGTGATGCAACCGCCGTTGTCCTATTTATAATGTCAAACAACCGCCACAGTCTTCAATTAAATAACTGTGTAATGTATTGTTATAAAGATTTTATTTTAGGTCGTGATAAAAATATGATGGATACAAGATTCAAGATTTCGAAGTACTGTCGTGGACTTATTTATGGCAGACCACAACCCCAGTTCATGTGAAAAATATTCATAGTAATCTGCAAATGCTGATTTATATTTGTGTCACATTTAAAAGTTATAAACTTATAGACCTTTCAACTTAGAACTCAAGAACGGGTAGTGCATTTTTTTCTATAGTCTTTTTTTTCATTATATTGGGAAGGTTATAAGAAAATCACGATCGTACATATAAAATGTGATTTCGTTTGTATTGGAGTGCTTGATCCATTTTAGACATGGAACCTTAAAAAGTAATCAGATCTTCCCATTGACTTTCATTATATATGGTATTAGACTGCTCAACTCTTGAAGAACTGATTGAAGAATTATTTTTCAAGATCACTATGATGATGGGATTGATTAGACACCACAAGATGGGATTAGTATGTCATTTTCACAAAAAATAAATACAAACGGAGCTGCCATGGAATTCACCGAGACCGGAGTCGGGCCCATCATAATACTATTTTTTTACACTTCTGGGGGGTGAGCAGTGGATTCCGGACTTACGAACCGGCTGTGGTAGGTTTAGGACAGCTGTCTTGCCACATGTGAGCGTTCACCTTACCACCCATTCACTCCCCCTTCGAAGCCATAGAATTTGAGATGCGCAAATCGCAGTTTTAGATAATTTTTCTAAGAAAGAGTTGTTTATTTTTCTGGAAAGGCCAAGATCTTTAAAGAGGTGAAATAGAGATTTAGCTGGCAGGCCACGAGCGCCAACTTCCACCACGTGAAGGTGAACAGTGAAGCCGTTCCGGGTTACGGCATTTGCAAGATCATGGTATTTATTTAATTTGTACTCGTGGTCTTTTGGGATATTTGATTCCCATGGAACAGTTAATTCTACAATAAGAGCCACCTTCCGAGATAGAGAGTAAAGAGTTATATCTGGACGGAGGGCTGTGCATCCGAGACTTTCAGGGAATTTATACTGCTTAGAGACCGAATCAACCTCCAGAATCCAATCTGTAGCTTTCTCGATTATTGAGAAGGGTTTTGTAGTTAAATGTTTTTTGCCTTTAGAGCCATCCCGCACAAACTGTATTGGGGGTTTGGAGGATACTGTCAAACCCTTGTTGGCACGAGCCACTGAGAGACTAATTACCTCGCGAATAACAGCGAGAACTTTGTCATGGCGGTAAGTGTACCGTCCTTGATCTAAGGCCACCTTGCAGCCAGCTAGAATGTGTCTAGCTGTGCAAGGGGTATTGCTACAGAGGGGACAAGAACTATCCTCGGCAAAGCTCCAACGAGCGAGGTTACTGGGGTCTGGAAGTGTATGCTGAAAGGCATTCAAATAAAATTTCAGCATCTCTGGCGTCCAGTCATAGAGCATTACCTTCCAGTGCATTGGAGGCTGAATGCAAAAGTCCCCAATTGTTGTCCAATCATTCTGGCATTGAAGGCCAATAGCATGAGCCATACTCTTGCTGTCGTAATCTCCCCGCAAAAGAGACTTCTTCAAGACCAGTGCCATTCTGGCTGATTCCAGTAAGGAACTTTTTGTGGAAGTCTACGCGGGCTTGTAGATCATTTGAATCACTACAGCCACTTATTACGTGCTTCGATATTGCCGGATCTTTGGAATTGCACAGAATCGAATTTTTGGTTATTCTGGAGTTGGCGTAGAGCAGAGAGGGCAGTTTAAGCGCTAGCCCAAAATTTTGTTTGGACCTGAAGAGAGTCGAGGGGTCAGCTGGTTTGGCTAAGGACAGCCAGGATTTTAAACTAGCTGTCACCAGCGCATCTAGACGGGACAGTTGGGTTTTGGTAAAATCGTATATAAGAAAGGGCCATGACAAATGTGACGTTAGATAATTGTCATAGATCCAGGCCTTACGAGGGCCAGAAATTAGCAAGGCATCTATTTTCGCCAGGCAACTTTTGAAATGCTCTATAACATGATCGCCCGGGACGTCTTTTCCCTGATGGGTGATTTTTCTGCCGAGGAATTTGAAATGATTGTTTGGGTCTATAAGGGAGATATTAGAGCCCTTATAGACCAATTTGGGGTCATAGGATGTAAATTTTGTGCCTATGCGGGCGAGTCCAAGGCAAAAACATTTGGAGGGCTTCACTTTTATACAGCCTGACCAGTCGCAGAAAAGCTCCACTTTCTGTAATAGCAGGGAAAGCTGCTTGGGGCTTCTGGTGATGAAAGTTAGGTCGTCGGCAAAAGCGAGGCACGACGAGGTGTATTGGCCGTCTGTTTTAAAACGGTAGCCCCACTTCCTGTCAAACTGGGTCAGGCTTTCCAGCAGTATATTAAAAACTATATTAAAAATCGTCGGGGAGAGGCAACAGCCCTGAAATAGTCCAATTGAATATGGTATAGAGCGGGTAGTCCATTCTTGCGTTTTAACATGGAAAGTCAGACAGTTGTAGTAGGAGGCTACAATGTCACGCACGACTGGTGGGAAGTTGTACCAGCGGAGTGCAAAGTGGAGGAGACTGTGTCGGACTGACCCAAAGGCATTCTCTAGGTCGAGCCAGCATACATTGATTTGGCGTTCGTGCTGTCTCGCATCCTTGATGGCAGCAGCCAGGAGAGAATTGTGCTCGAGGCAGCCCGAGACGCCACGCATGAAGCCTTTTTGAACTGATACTCCAAGGTACTCATTCCGGTGCATGAATTCGCTCATCCTCGTGTGGACTATGCTAAAAAAGATTTTGGCCACAGTGTCTGTGAGAGCAATGGGCCGAGCGTCCTTTGGTCCGGTGCAAACTGGGACCTTCGGAATTAAGATGACTGTCGCTCGGCCAAAATTCTGTGGGACTACACCGCTATTCCATATATTTCGGAAGATGGATCCTAAATATTGCAGAAGGCAGGGGCATTTTTTGTATACTAAATAGGGAATACCATCGGGACCCGGAGTAGAGCCCGACGGCTTCCTCTTTACTTGATTAAGAATCTCATCTAGAGATGGAGGTTGAGAAGCAAAAGCTACCGTAGGCAGGGGCGGAGGTATAATGCCCGGCGGAGGGCTGTAATTATGGAGCCGCATTGGGTCCTCATACGTGGTCGAAAAGTATTCCGTGGCCATTTCTTCCGGGATTTGGATTTTTCCCTTAGCGGCAGACAAAACCGTTTTGCTGTAGTTAAAACGGTTTTTGTCGAACCGGGCTTCCTCTTTGGATTTGAGAAATGCTGCCTTGCGCTTGTCGTTTTGCGTTGCTACGCTCTGTATGAGTTTTAGTATAGAGCGGTACGCGCGCGAGAAGTTGTGGCAGAGGGCTTTATCCCCGGCTTTCTTGGCTTCACGTAACTGGCGACGAAGTAGCCGCTTTTGCCTACGGAGCTTTGCCTTAAATCATTCCTTGACATTGATCATTCTTCCCCGTAACCCTTCATTGGTAAACTGAATTGTTTACAATTTAATTTTAATGTTGAAGAATTATTTTTCATTCTTCATAATAATATGTATTATCTATGTAATCTGTTTTAACTTTTTTTACTTGTTACAATAGTGAGTAGCAATACAGTGAACAAAATAGATATGTGTGTATGTAATATCATCATTAAAAGTCTGCCTTAGAACAGGCCTAGGCCTAGTTAGGCGACTGTGTCAATCATAAAAATAATGTCGCATCAATTTCTTGCTAACATCTTAATCAAATATGACATTAACTTTTTACTAGATGTGTTACTACTAAATAAATAAATAAATAAATAAATACATACGTACATGAAGAGGAACGAATTAACGCTTAAAAAAGTCCTTAATTTTGGTCTGTCGAAGCAAGCCTACCCGCTTATGAGCAGCTAATTCCCGCACTTTTTTCAGTACAGATATCTGATACTGGTCGCTTTCAGTTTGAGCTTCAAACCATCGCAAGACAGTGTCTAGACACGTAAATGCTTCAGAAGGTGTAGGTATTTTTTCATCTTCATTTTCTGATTCACTAGTCGTTGAGGTGCTGTCGGAGTCAGCATTATCAGTCACTAGGTCGACAATATCGCTGTCCTGCATGATTCGGTATCCTGGATCTGCATCATCAACGCTCATCCATTCTTAAACATCTTCTTCATCACATTCATGGCAATCGAAGTCTGTTTTTAACCGAGAGTCTGCGGCCGCAGCAGTTCGGTTAAGCGGTCGTTCGGTTGACCGACGTTTGGATAATCGACGCTCTACTGTATTTCAAATATTGCTGTAATGCATAATTAAATATATAGAATCAAACTGTCACGACTTTAGCATTGATTGTATATGGTATTAGATCGCTTAACTCCATAGTACAATTTGGCAACCCTTCTCAAACGGCGAAATGCAGGTGGGGCTGATAGCATTGACGGCCGAACTAATAGCAATTTATTTGACCATCTATAATAACATTGATAATTAATGTTTTTTTTCATATAGGATTGATTGATTATAAAAACCCAATAATTTAACCAATGATAACAATAATTTAACCAATACTAGTGCTATCTATCACATTTTTTATAAATTCTGATTACATCACAGGAATAACAGATAGCACCATAATCATTACAAATATCGCACATTCTTTTTCTATAGATTTCTATGGATGGTGAAACACAGACAGTCAGAGATGCTTACGTCCTATGTTGCACGTTCCGTAACGATGCTACTAATCGCCGAGTGCGAGAAGTCAAAAATTATAAGCGTTGTTGGTGTTCAGCAGCCCGAAAATGATAACAAAAAAATTACTAAGCAAGCCAGAGATGACCTCTTTGTTGGAATGCTCAAGTGTTTGAGCATGTTTACGTTTAATACCGATCCTCGTTGCGCTGATCAAGTAAGTATCTAAGACAGTAAGTAAATAGTACAGTTTACCTATATATTGGGCCCGATTGCGTTTCTTTGTGAACTAAAACTAAAATTAGTCCAAGCGAACGAGACAGAGCAATACATAAGAGCGGGGTATGAAACGAACGATCGTCGATAAATACTACCTGCCGAACTTATACTCGTCCGAATAAATTCGAGCATATTTCGTGCGGTGTAAGATTTGACCTTGGCGGGCAGTTTTAATGCGAAAAAGTGACAATCGGTCATCTCACACTCTGCTCTAGCGTATTGCCCTGTCTCGTTCACACGGACTAATTTCCGATTTTAGTTCTCGAAGAAACGCAATCGAGCCCACTATTTATTTTATTTGTTATTTAAATTAAAAATTATTATGCAGACAACTTAACAGGTGAACCCTAATTCGTTGCCTCAATTCTGTACCCCAGAGGTAACTTGTGCTAAGTCCATTTTTTCATTTTTCAGTTTTTTATTGATTTGTGTTTTAAATGGTGGGTTCGACACAATGGCAAATTACGTTATATTGCTAGTATGTTCAATTCAATGATAGCCAATTGGAATCTATGTCATACTCTGTAGGTCCAAGCTAAGCGGATTTATGTCCCATATAACACATTCTGATAAAAAATTGCAATACAGTGAAACCTCTCATAATGAACATAATTAGTTCCAGACTCTTACTCGTTAAGCAAAACACTCATTACGTGAAACATTCAATAAGCGAAACACTCGTTAAGCAAAGCACTCGTTAAGCAAAACACTCGTTAAGCGAAACAATTTTTCCCCAACTCATGAGAGGTGCAATTACTCATTATGAGGAATTTGTGTGAATTACTCGTTATGAGAGGTGCTTGTTATGAGAGATTCACTTTATGTGACAACACAGGTTACCTCTGGGTTCAGAATTGGTGTACAAAAAAGATTTTTGTAATATTACTTAGGTAGGTACTTACAATTCCGGTTGAAGTCTATGGATAAGCACAGGCCGCATTAGATTTCTCGCACTGCACTGCGCTGTTCACTGAACCCAAAAGAGGATAGAATTCCAAATCCTTTAACTCCTCTCCTCGCGGAGTAAAAATTCAGCTGTCCCATTCGCGCGCGACCTTTTCGCGCGCAAAATCGACGACCTTGATAAAAACGACCATAACTTGTAAACCACTATACGGATCATAAAAAGAAGAACTGTAAAATGATCGCATTGAAATTTGACATATAAAACATTATAACCTTATCTCGTAAATCAATTAAGATAATAATGGCGACAAATTACAAAACGCAAACGGCCTCCATCGTGTCGTCATCACTGGACCAAGTGGACGCCTGTCATTCCAGTGTATTAAAACTTGCATCCCCAAAAGGACGCCTGTCATTTGCCGGGTTAAAGGATTCATATCTTTCTGGCTTTGATTGCATTGGTGTTCAATAAATGCAATACTTGTAATCTGAGCATGTCGGCGACGAACCGAGAAAGTTGGCGAAGCCATTGATTTTATAGTGTAATAGATAACGCCATTCCATACTGCAAAATGGAAGTCGCAATTTAATACAAAAAACGGCAGGTAGATGGCCATCGTAGTTTTCAAACTCGATTTAATGCGCTTCCATCTTCAATAAACCAATATTTGGCCGATAGATGGCGTTCAAACATATTATCGGACGCGTCCGTAAGCCGCGGCTTACGAACGTGTGCCTAGTCGTCCGCGACTGACGTCCTATAATGTGCACCGCTCAATAGAAATTCATTACACAGATCGCGTGCATAAGCCACAGGCATAAGCCGCGGCTGACGGACGCGTCCAATAATGTGTTTGCCCCTTTGTTTGCCCCTAAGCGCGTGCCGTTAGAGTATTAATAATAAAATAGAGCGCGAGCGCGCGAGCGTGAACAGTAGACACGGGTGTGAACAATTCATCGACCGCCCGGCTAAGGCCCGCAGTCGTTCGCGAGCGCTTGTGAAGTGATATAGTTGGGAATTTGTAGAGCATTTTTATTGTTTTTAAGAAGAAAGATGGTTAAATGTGCAATCGATCATTGTAAAAATGATACTAGAAAACACACAAAACACAAATCTAGTGTCACATATCATCGATAAGCAATTTTGAATTACTTTTCAACCAAATAAAAGTTATCCATTACGGGGGTGAAGCGAGGAGCGCGACGTAAGCGGATGCAAAGCGGATGAGGAACACACTGCCCCACCCTTCGTCTTGCTCGACCGCAATCGGTCGCAATTGGTGTTCACTAATCGAGAAT
This sequence comes from Micropterix aruncella, assembly GCA_944548615.1. Classification (NCBI taxonomy): domain Eukaryota; kingdom Metazoa; phylum Arthropoda; class Insecta; order Lepidoptera; family Micropterigidae; genus Micropterix; species Micropterix aruncella. Next base: position 27,734,428 of record OX155958.1, read on the forward strand.
CGAGATATTTTAAAAGCGAAATCGATAATCGATAATATTTTTTTATAAAAATTGACAAATCACTTTTTTTAATTATAGGTAGTAATGGTAAAAAAATCTTATGTTAATATAAGTATAGAGTATATATGGAATATGATAAATAATGCATAATAAGGCCAATAAGGGATTCCTTTTTGGACCACTCACATAGGTTTATCCAATTGCTTCAGATGGAGCGTAGATGTTTTTAGGGCGTACCTTTATATGCTGATATTATGCATGTATGAGTGTCTGAACGTAGAGAACGAACGTCTTGACGGGTTTTGACGTAAGTATGAGGTGTCGTTGGATTCGACGTGATACGGTGGTGCGAATACGTTATATTAAATACCGACCAAAAAATAATTTTAATAATATTATTATTATTAACTTAGAAACTTACCTTACTTTTAGGTTTCCAAAAGACAAAACAAATATGATGAAGTAGATTGATGCTGTAAAGAAGACCAATTGGGAACCAAACTTTTGGAGTAGAATCTGTTCAGTACATTTTCCGGATTCAAACCTGTATGAAACCAAAAATGGAATCCGTAGATTAACAAACGACGCTGTACCTTCGCTTTTTCTACAACAATCTCCATTTTCCGGTCAACAGTCGGAGGTTGCAAGGCTTTCCAATTCAGGACTGGTACACGACACTCCAAGGAAACGAAAGTTAAAAACAGAAATTATCCGTTTAAAAGACATTGCAAAACGCCGACGTATGCGGGGCAAGGCACTACACGCTGCTAATCGGCGTTTGAAAAAGAAAGTTGACAATTTATCTAAGGTATTAAAAGAACTGAAGCAAAAAAGACTGATCAACCAAGAACAAGTGGATATTCTGGAAGTGTGCCGGCTTTCTACAGCAGCTCTTTTGAAAAGGATGACTCATAAAGGGAGAGAATATCCACCTGAACTGCGTACATTTGCGCTAACCCTCCATTTCTATTCTCCAAAGGCCTACTCTTACGTACGTAGTACCTTTAACACATGTCTACCACATACAAGCACCATAAGAAAATGGTACCAATGCATAAACGCCACGCCAGGTTTCACTGCAGAAGCTTTTAAAGCACTTGATCAAAAGGTCAAGTCTTCTGACAAGAAAATTCTATGCAATTTGGTAATAGACGAGATGTCGATTCGACAATTAAAGGAATTTGACGGTAATGCAGTCCAAGGATATGTAGATTTTGGTGCTGGGTTTGATGTTACCGGAGTTTCAATGCACCATGCAAACAAGCTCTGGTGTTCCTTTTAGTTGCCATTAACGAGCAGTGGAAAATTCCAGTAGGATATTTTCTGGTAATCGGCGTAACAGGTGAGCAAAGAGCCAATCTAGTAAGGATATGCCTTTCTAATTGCCACGATGTAGGCGTGGTAGTTGTATCTATGACATTTGATGGTTGCCCAGCAAATATAGCCATGGCTCAAGAGCTTGGCTGTTCGTTTAACTACCAACGTCAACTAAAAACCTATTTCGAACATCCTGCAACAAAAGAACCAGTTTTTGTATTTTTTGACCCATGTCACATGGTGAAACTGGTCAGAAATACATTACAAAGTAAAAAGGTTCTTAGAGATAATAACGGCGGCCTAATCAAATGGCAATATTTTGAAGAATTAAACACGCTCCAACTAAATGAAAATTTTCACTAGGGAAATAAATTATCGACACAACACATCAACTTTCAAAATCAAATAATGAAAGTAAAGCTAGCAGTACAGCTGTTAAGTGCCAGTGTTGCGAACGCTATTGAATTTTGCGACAAAAAATTACGTATACTTAATTTTGCTCACTCACAACCAACAGTGAATTTCATCAACACAATGAACAATCTGACTGACATTCTTAATTCAAGAAAGTTTCCTGGCATTGACTTTAAAGCACCAATCAATGAGAAAAACGAAACGAAGTATCTAACGTTCATGGATAATGCAAAAACTTATTTGGAACATCTAGTTTTGATGGACAATGAAACACCGATCATGAATACCAGAAATAAAGTAGGTTTCCTTGGATTGTGCGTGTGCATAGACGTGAAAGGATTGTACAACGAGCTCGTTAAACAAGAAAAAACATTGGATTTTTTACCAATGTACAAGTTAAGCCAAGACCACTTAGAGATATTTTTTTCAGTAGTACGGTCCCACGGCGGGTTCAACAATAATCCATCGGCCCTGCAATTTATGGCAACTTACAAAAAGCTCTTGGTTCACATGGAGTTAAAAGAGAATTTCAGGGGAAACTGTGCTCCTCTGGAACACATAACTTTGTTAACGTGTTCGTCGTCAACTGAGCATATTAACTTGACAACGAAGGGTTATAGATCAGGATCACAAGTGGATATGGTCGGCGAACAATTCATGAGCAATTTGAAGGAGGAAGATCTGAGTTTACCTGCCGGTTTCCATTCAGTATTTTCACAACATGTTGTGGCATACGTTGCCGGGTATGTTGTTAGATATTTACTATCTAGACTAAATTGCACTGATTGCTTGGGAGCATTAGTCGCAAACACACCTAAACAAGCTCATTTATTTATTGTGTTTAAAGACAGAAGTAGACTTATCTATCCATCAAATGATGTAATCCGAATTTGTAATGCCGCAGAATCAGTAGTAAGGGTTAATTTTGACAAAAGTAATAAATCCGATCGCGATCCTATAAATATGGTTACAAAAACGTTAAAATTATTCATCGGATCCGATATTTTCACGATCCTTCATGCCCATTTATTTGAGCAGGAACCGTGCAGTAATCATTTGCTTCATCTGCTAAGGGCCGTTATCCAAAAATATGTCGATATACGGATAAAATATTTAGTTTGTAAGTCAAATGTAAAACAAACCAAGAGGCAACTATACAACAAGCTCACTCTTTTAAAAGGGCAATAACGGATACTTAAGGGTTTGGATCCTCCAAGCGGGCGATCTGAATACAGTCTAGTCGAATACTAGCTGACTGCGCTTAGACCAGATTCTATGATTCTACCTACGTCTGAGGTTTTAGTTATTATTGCTCAATGGAAGCTGTAATTTTTGAGAACAGAATTGTATTTCTGTTATCAAAATTACATCTTCCTGTACCTTTGTATTTTCCACTAAAATAAACCTTAGGCATACATCCAATCATATAAAACTACATTGCTTGTCCTATTTTATCGTGAACACTGAAGATCGAGTAGATATAATTTGTTGATTTGAATAATTTTCGACAAAAAAATAATGGCGGCCTTATAAGAGCCTTAATTAGAATATTATTTTGTAGATATTCTAAAATGTGATTAAAATAAACACGTTTAAAACATCATGAACTATTTTTTTTATTTCTTACCTTTATGGCATATTGGGGTCAAATGGTTACAAACCAATAAACATTTTTATAAATGTATATATATTTCTTATGTTTTAAAAAATAATTTTAAGCTTCTCTTTACTACACTAGATTTTTGTCGCCGCCACTGACAGGGAGTGTTTTTATTCATCTATGAGATGGCAAAATACAGCATCGCCGCACAGCACTCATATCTTCTCTTTCCTGCGCAAGAAATTATGGGAGGCGGAGCGACGTTGGTTGACATCCTTACAAGAAGACGACGTAATTGAGCGTGTATGTCAGTAAACTGTTACAATGTCAACAATTACAATGTACAACAATTTACAATGTCGAGTCGAGTGAGTGCTATCCGTAATCGACTAGTCGATTGGCGAGCGCGTGGTCACTCCCTATTTCTCGCATCTCCATCAATATACGGTATAAACATCTATAGCACACCTGTCTGCTTTCGGCTCCAAGCGACCCGTCTGAAGCGCGCGCTAATTGTTGGAAAGGCAATGCCTGAAATAGCACGCCATCTATTATTATCTTCATTGAACATGTGATTTGTAGCGTAGAAGGAAATGCAATAGATAGCGCTAATAATTGAATGCTAATTTCGTTGAAACTGCTTGAATTATTGGGTTTTTAGAATCAATCGATCCTTTATAATTAAAACTTAATTATCAATGTTAATATAGATATCCAAATTCCTATACTTTTCGACGTCAGCACTACCAGTGCCATCTGCGTAGTGACGTCGAGAAATATGCTGCCATTTTCTTGTATGAGATGGTGCTATCTATTACACTATAAAATCAATGGCGAAGCCTATAAGTCACTGAATAATATAAAATGAACTTTTTAAACTTTATATATGAAGGGTTACGGGAAAAAAACAATTAATGTCAATTGAAATTTTTGGTAATTCCATTTTTAAAATTTACTAACTTAAAAAATATATATTTAGCAAGGGTTTAAGTCAGAATAAAATATATTTTGTCTGTAAACCAAACATATTTGAGTTTCTAAATAAAATACATTTTACTTAAATTCCACCACAGAAAAAAGAAAACTATAATAAAAATAAGAATATGTGAATTTATTAAAAAAATATATTTTACTTAAATTATACCTCCGGAAATAAGCCAAAACTGGGAAAAGTCATTGGCCTTGATGACTATTTCATATTACAGTGCCTCCTCAGCGTCAACCGGAGGGTCATCGAGGTACCCCACCTCTGGACCTGACGGGAAAGAACTATCAAAATCCACCTTCACCACGTTGACCTTGATCGTTCTTTCTTGTCATAGGTTTTCCTCTCTCTTTATTTAAGGGCAGGCTATGATCTTTCTGTCGAAAATTGTTGTATGCTTCGATTCGTTTGAGAACAAACCACAAGATGGGATTTAGTATTTCATTTCACATAAAAATTGGTATTGATTGTTCTTCCCAGTAACCCTTCTTTAGTAAACTGAATTGTTTAAATATAATTTTAATGTTGAAGAATTATTTTTCAAGATTTAAATACATATTTGTAATATTGCTCTAATGCGTAATAGAATGTATAGTCAGACTGACACGACTTGAGCATTGATTGTATATTGTATTAGATTGCTTAACTCCATAGTATGATTTGGCAACCCTTCTGCGCCGGCAAAATGCAGATATACGTCATAGCATTGACCGCCAAACTAATAGCAATTTATTTGGTGATCTATAATAACATTGATAATAAATGGCTTTTTATGAAGGACTGAAAAACCCAATAATTTAACCAGTGACAACAATAACATTCAATTATTAGTGCCATCTATAGCATTTTTATATAGGCTGATTATATCACAGAAATAATACAAAGAGCTTGCACTAATCACTTAAAATGGTAGTTCCACATGTCTACCAATCCAGTTGGCAGAATGTTCATAAGAGGATTAGATTTAAATTTTGCACAGTTGAGTTTTTTTGCTGTGACCTCCAAGATTTGTGTCGACGTTAAGGTTATAAATATTCTTTAGCCTATTCATATTGGCCGTATTCTATGGCTATATTCTAATTTGTAAATACTTCTGTTGACACAGTAGATATAGCCTGCAAGCTTCTTCCAAAAATGCACATTTGTACCTTTTCAGATTCAGGGAGACGGTCGGGGATATCGCTGTCTCGTCGCGCTAACGAATGACTTCGAATCGCTGGCTTTGCACTGCATTAGTAATCTGTGTAAAACTCCATCGGCGAGACCTATCCTCGGAGCTTCCGGAGCTGTGGAGTGTCTCGTTACTTATCTATCCGGAATTCCAGGTACGTCGTAGGGATGGGCGATCTCGTTTTGCGTCAGGATAATCTATTTATTCCTCGAACTTCTAGGCGTATAAAAGATCCGTGCATTAATTCCACGAAGGTCGCAGTACGCGCCGTTCGTCGCTTAACGGAGCGGCACTCGCGGCTTAATCGCGAGGTGACCCTTCTTTTTGGCTCTCGGGGACGTAAAGTAGTAAAGGAAAAGTGCATAACCGAGTAGCTTAGGAATTATAATAGCGCCGGTATGAAATTTTTCGAGTACAGTTTTTAAACTTCAGACGCGGAGCTGTGGCCGAAGCGCTGCGCCGCGGCCCTGAGCCTGCTCTGCCGGGAGGCGGTGAACCGGCAGAAGCTGCGGCTGGCGCGCGGCCTGCGGCTGCTGCTGGCGGCGGCGCGGTCGCGCGCGCACGTGGCGCACGCCACGCCCGCGCTGCTGCACTTCCGCTACGACGAGCTGGGCTTCCGCATCCTGCTGGCCGAGGGGCTGGCCGCGCTGGTGGTGGGCCAGCTGCACTGCTACCTGGCCGCGGCCCGCTCGGAGCACGCGCCGCGGCCCCGCACGGAGCCCCCGCCGAGCCCCCCGGGGGACGCCGCGCCCGCCGGCGGGAGCCCCTCGGCCGGCGCCGAGTCGCCTCTGAAGCGCAAGCAGAACGCCGCCCTCTGCCCGATGCTTAAAGTAAATTTTCTTTTATTTTTGCCTCCGCGCCGCTTCACCGGGACGTTTGGCCTCCCTCGGCCCTCGATTCTCGATCCTCGACCTTCGACTCTCGACCCTCGAATCTTGACCCTCGACCCTCGGCTGCACTTCCTCGGTTCGTCGTTTTTACGATATTCTCACTCTGTTTAATGCCCCGCGAGTTCTACGTATCGTAACGCAAAACACGTACAACATAGCCGGTATCCTAGAAGGCGGTATGAGATAATCCGCATGACGAAGTTCCCTCCTCTCCCCTGAGCAAAGTTCTCGATCCGCGCGTGAATCGATCGCAGTATCAATATAGGTTCTCGAGCAGCGGTGACCGACCTCATTGTGTAATGTGCCACTATTGAGATTATTAATTCTCAGCCGAGCTGCAAAAAGCGGTAGAAACATTAACCCGTTGAGTATGAGTCAACCAAATCTGGTCGCGCGTTTTTTTCATTTCTTTGACGTTCTCATATTCATTCATAATTATCTAATTGTTTTACAAAATGATATTTCAATATTCTATATTCGAAATTTCAATGCAATCATTGTGCAGTTGTTCTTTTTATGATTGGTGTAGTAGTTTAGTAGTTATAGTACTTTAAGTCGATGTCGCCGAAAATCCTGCAAAAGAGACAGATGCATCCATGAAAATACCCATTTACTCCAAGGGTTAAATTGGTTTCACACGGTTAAGGCTCTCTGTTAAACGTACATTCTATAAAGCGCCGACGCTAACGAGCTTAAAAATGTAGCGGCGACTGCAATCTTTTACTGTTGTTAATGTAATTTTTAAATTTCAGAAAGCGCGGTACGTGGCTAGTCCGCAATTTTCATCCCTTTCGTTGGCGTCTACATCTTGCGCCAGTAGTTCAACGAGCCCACCGAGAGATGACTATGGTTCATTCTACACTGAAAGCTTTACCTCCGATATTCCATCCAGATGGGGTAGTTCTAACGGCGATTGCAGCCCTGATAGAGGTTCAAATATTTGATCTTCCTTTCTTCCAGTTATTATATATGAAATTTCATATTATATGTGAAACATAATTATTTTTTTCAGGTTCAGATAAAAGTTTATTGCCGTTTAAGTGGCCAAGTTCGTGGAGCCCTGCAAGCTCACCGCTATGGTGTTCCTCACCAAAAAATTCTGATTTCGATAGAGGTATTTTACTTTATCTATTTTCCGTATCTATTTTAATTATTTCCTATTGTGATTATTAGTTAGTTATTATTATTTATAACATATTCGTCATGGTTATGGTATTATAAATATTAAACATACATACAAGACTAAACAATATAGCCGAGCATACGTACATACAAAACTAAAGAGCTCGCTGAAGTACTGGCACTTAGTTAGGCAGCAGAGTTCATATTGGCCATGTTATTTTTTTTTATATGAATAAATGTAATCAATTATAATTGATATGAATATTAGTTATAGACAAATATGCTTTGTAAATGCATGGATTAATTAAATAAATAAATTGATTTATACAGAGCTGGGCATCACACCGTAAATCGTTAATTAACAAAGTTACATTTTGCATTAACGATTTACCTTTTAAAGTTAACTTAGAAAATCGGATTATTAACTTCCGTTAAGATTGATCTTCCGTCAATCCTAAATCCGCTAAATATTTGCTTGTAGAAAGTAAGTGTTTCTAAATTGTTCACAGATTTTGAAATCCTGTGTTTATTCAATATCTCTATTGTTTATTACATTGCGCCACCTACGTTTTCCCCACAATACTAATGTTTTACCAATGGTTATAAAATCAACATTCTTCCAGAGGTTCCAAAGGAATTGACCCGTTCAACAATGTTTGAAGGATCATAATGCGCAAATAAAGTAGTCAATTTGCCATTCGTAATCATTTAATTCCTAAAAATAATCAATTAATTCCTAGTAAAAAATCTAAAACCACGATTTTCGCATTTCGAGTCTTATTATCCATTTACTCCCACTTTGAAAAGTGGGAGTAAATGTATGGTAAGGTGGACGCTGGCATGCGACAAGACAGCTGTTCTAAACCTACCACAGCCTGTCATTAGTCCTGAAACCAGTCCACAGAGGTGTACTTATAAATTATGATGGGCCCGATTCTGGTCGGTGAATCCCATGGTATTTAGTTATGTTTCTTTTTGCCCTGCAGACAGTTCAGGTTCGGAACATTCTGGGCATTACTCCCCGGTTTGTAGTGACGTAGAAGAGGATGGCGCGGAAAGTGGACCGCCAACTCTCATGGGGGTTGTTCTCGATCCGGATGAGCCAGAAAATATAGAAACCCTGGATAATGAAGTTATTAATTATGAAATTATGGACTCAGTCGAAGAAAACTCCGATAGTGAAGATATTCTACTAAAGTTTTACGAAACTGCAGGTATGTATTTTAATTTCTCGAAGATCCATTCATATAGTTCTAGTCTGGCAAAACGGAATGGAAACAAGGGGAAATTATAAGCTAACATTGTGTGCACCGATCATGTTTCTGAAACATTGTAGGAAACAATATGTGTTTCACGCAGTGTTTACCTACTCCTGGCCACGGGAAGCAATGCGAAACCATTAGTTGTGCGCCAATGTTGACCGGTGTGGATGATGTTTCACTGTATTTTGCAACATGGAAGTAGTGTAGTCAAACAACGTCGAATTCAAGTTAATAGAAATGTATTGAACAATATTAATGATATGGGATTCTTCCAACAACTATAAAGATTAAAAAAAAGAAAAAACAGTGCGTGTTAAGATATTCCTATCGCCTTGAGAATTCCCAAAAAAAGGTGGAATCATAAAATCATATAATAAAGACAAAGGCTTTCATTACGCGTATCAATTCTTGGCAGACTTCTAATCGGACCGAACAATTGTTTTGATACTTTAAAAGTATTCGACAGAGAATTATATGAATCTCCACTTGCTAGATATCGTATAGTGTATAGGGGCGACTGGGCTCCAAAAATGATTTTCCTGTTTGTCTATGGATGTTTTAATCATATCCAAAATTCGTTCTCGACATTCGGATGAAATTAGCAACTTTTTTCTTTGTAATGGAAAGTTTTGAACTCGTCACCATTTTATTTTTTCACACCGAAAAACACTGTCTATCAAAACTCTCTGCTGATCATGGATTAGAAGATTTTAATGGTATGAAAAAAAATATGCCTTGCCAAGTTTTAGCTCTCGACAGGCTTGGCTCTGTGGCAACTATTTAACTTCTAATTTGTCATAGCTCTTTCTCATCTACGATTTTTACCGAGACCCCTATCCCGTTTGGATGCACTGGTGACCAAACCAGCTGACCCCTCCACTCTCTTCAGATCCAAGCATAGCTTTGGGCTAGCTCTAAAACTGCCCTCTCTGCTATAGAGCAGTTGGCATAGGCCAACTTCAGAGTAACCAAAACCTCGAAATTATAACTATAACTGTGATTTTATAACTAAAACCGCAATGTTAAATTACTGGACCACAGAGATGATGAAATTTTATTTAAATGCCTTTCAGCATACTCTTCCAGACCCCAGAAATCTTGCTCGCTGGGGCTATTCAGAGGATAAGTCATGTTCTATCTGCAGTAATACTCCATACACTGCTAGGTATATTTTAGCTGGCTGAACGTCGGCTTTAGTTCAGGGTCGGTATACCTACCGCCATGACAATATAGTTGCCGTTATTCGCAAGGTGGCTAAGTGGCTCGTGTCAACAAGGGTTTGACAGTACCTTCAAACCTTCAATTCAGTTTCTCCTGAACAACTTTAGCTCGAAAAAGCATTCCACTCCAAATCCGTTCTTAATAATCGAGAAAGCTTTTGATTGGGTTCTGGATGTCGATTCGGCCTCTAAGCAGTATCGTTTCCCTAAAAGTCTCGCATGCACAGCAGCATATAATAAGCCTTTACTCTCTTTCTCAAAGGATAGCCCTTATTCTAGAAGTTACCGTTCCATGGGAGTCAAATATCCCTAAAGACAACGAGTACAAACTAAATAAATACCATGGCCTATCAAATGCCAACACCCAGAATCACCTCCTTCTAGAAATAAAATCTAAAACCGCATTATGGCTTTGAAGGGGGGGGGGGGGGGGGGATGGGGAGGAGACCTACCACAGGCGGTCCTTAGGCCGGCGTCCACTATTCCTGGAATTTGATTAATTAAAAAAAAAAACAATAGAACACCTACATGAAACCCATCTGACATAAAAATTTGTTACAATGCATTATTTCATAAATGGACGTAATGTTGCCATTGTATTTTTTGATCACATGTCAGTTTAATTTGTTCTCTTTTTGTCAAACTGTAGACCCCATGATAAATGATTGCCTCAATTAAGTTAATCTTTCTTTCAGACATGAATTGCGAATTTCCCGGGAGCAAAATGCAAATAAACTGTATTATCGGTTTACTATCTAGAATCTCTCACACGAATGTGTACGCAAAGTCATATTATACGGTCACGCCCTGGACATATGATCAATCGCTGACTACTAAGCCACAGCGGCAGTCCGTTGATAGTCCGACCGAAACCGCCTCGCCCAGCATCAACGTCAACGACTTGCTCGTCACGAAAGATTTCTTAGATTCCTTTCTTGAATACATGTCCAAGTGTAAAGCGCCAGGCGGGAGAGTATCGAGGATTCTATTAAGGCTCATAAGGTATGACTTTAAATATTAATTGGCTTTGCAAAGTTGAATGTTGTTCCTCGAGTTTGTGAAGTTGTAGGGAGTAATCTGTGGGTCTACTGAACCGATTTTGAAAATTCTTTTACCAATAGAAAGCCACGTTATTTGTGAGTGTCATACATAGGCTATATATTATTCCGAAAAATGAAAAGACTTTTTCGTGGTAGTCGGATTTGCAAAGTAAGTCGGAGAAAAAATGGTCAAATAAAAACGTTTCTTACGAACGCTGCCTTAACGATGAGAAATATATGTTTGAGTTCTAGAGAAAAGTTGTATAGCAGGGTAATGCCTACAAAAAAGTCAGCAACAGCATATGTCTAAATTTCATATTTAAGTCTCTCATGGTGGGCTATATTTTTCTTAAATTGCGCAAAGAAATGCTCACCATGGCCTACATTTTTGGCTGATCCGGGGTAGAGTTGATAATCCTGGCATGCTAGCGAAGGTTTGTCTCTTCCTGATATTTATAATCGAGCTCACTCACACAATCTATTTGCGGAGCCGTCCTTGCAAACCAACCTAAAAGGGGGGAGTCTGTTTACCAGTGCCGTGCGGCACATAAATGCGCTATGTTCGACGGCATCAGACCTGGATATTTTTACAGCGAGCCCATATCTCTTCGAGATGTGAGCATAGCGCTACTTGTTAATGTCGAAATGAGATTGCATATTGTTTTCTTTTTTTTTAAATTTCTAATACCTCTTCTTGCTTATGTAATTCTTATTTAATACATGTTGTGTATGTAATTTTAATTTCTTTCCATGCTTATCTTATATTACATCTAAAAGGATTGGTCAAAACTGTAAAATTGGTTTGTTTATGAAATGAAATAAATTTAAAAAAAATAAATGCACAGAGGCCAGAAATTCTTCAATAAATGCATGATGGTTGCGACCCCTCCCTCCCTCGTATTTTAATAGAATAAATAAAATGAAATCTATCTCGGTTGTTGGACATTATAATTAAGACAAAAATGGATATTCTTGGAACGGGACAAAAACGTTTTAAAATCTGTTTATAGAGTATCTGTTAGTTTAAAATACATTGAAATGGATTGTTTGAACATGTATTTTTGATTTTGTTTGGTTTTATTTTAGCGCTTTTGTATGTATCCTCCCCCCCCCCCCCGCTCCCCTCAAATCTATAAAAATACTTTCTTGTCTACAGGTCCATTTATAAAATACTAGACCATTTTTTTATTTTTTTTTTTTATTTGTTAATGCCATCTGTCTTCTAGATATGACATTCAGCAATTGTTGTGACTCTTGAACATTTTCCTCTTTGATGTTCCTTTGATTAGCTTGACTGGACTTGAATGGTATGTGCCCAATGGCACATCCACAATAATGGGTGCTAGCACATTATTATGCTAGCAAGTCTTGGGGCGCTCTCCTCTTCAATCTGCGGAAAGCCCGGTTTTTTATCAGCTTTGAAGCTAGTTGATTTGGATGATGTAGAACTCGCTTTTGGTAGGATACCATTTTAGTATTAATTTCTTCTTTCACTGTTGAGATTTCGAGGTCATGATGTAGACGGTCGTTCGTGACATACCATGGTGCATCAACTATTATTCTCAGCATCTTGTTTTGGAACCGCTGAAGAATCTCTATATTGGAATTGGCTGCTGTGCCCCACAGCTGTAATCCATAGGTCCAAATGGGCTTCAGGATGCATTTGTACACTACTAATTTGTTTTCTAGTGAGAGTTGTGACTTGCGGCCTATTAACCAGTACAGTTTCCTGAGCTATTGACTTAGCGCTTTCCTTTTTGTAAATATATGCTTCCTCCACGTAAGCCGTCTATCCAGGTACAGCCCAAGGTATTTATGCCCTTGTGGTATTTGGATGCCATTTAATTTTACTGGTGGACATGTTTCCCTTCTCATGGTGAAGGTTACTTGCACCGATTTGGTCTCATTCGCTTTGATTCGCCATTTCTTTAGCCAGACTTTGGCGTAACAAAGGGCATAGTTAATACTCACCTGAAATGTGAATCTTGCCTAGAATTATCGTCCGACCACTCACCGGTTATTGTAACTTTAACTAACCACATTCTGCCTGCTGCTAGACCTTGTAAGCTCCACAGTCATAAAACCGACTGGAATCTCTTCCAGGACCTTGTAGCTTCTTCGCTTAATGACAAAGTTCCCCTGAGAACTGACGATAACATTACAGAAGCAGTTGAGCACTTTAACAACTGTATACAACAATCAGCATGGAGTTCTACGCCGACAAAGACGAACACTACCGAACCAAATTGCCCTGTAATGGTAAGGGAGCTTCTAACCAAAAAACGCCAGGCAAGGAAACGCTGGCAGCAAACGAGATTTCCCGTAGATAAGACGTTCCTTAATGCAATATCTGCGCAGCTCAAAAAACTACTAGGTGAACTCCAAAATGAAGGGTTTGAAAAGTTCGTCAGAAACCTGGATAAGTCAGCCGCAACAAATTACTCCCTTTGGAAGGCAACAAAAAGTATTAAAAGACCTATACTGTCGCAACCACCAGTACGAAAAAATAATAATACTTGGGCCAAAAGTGATATGGAGAAGGCCGAAACATTTGCTAAACACCTGGATGGAGTCTTCATACCGAACCCGAACGAAGGACCCAGTGAAATAGCAGAAAGTGTATCTGATTTCTTAGAACTAGCTCACCGACTAGATCCACCTATCAAAAAAATCACAAAGAGCGAAGTTAGAGCTGCAATTAAAAAATTAAACCAACACAAAGCCCCGGGCCACGACCTTATTACAGGAAAAATAATGAAAGAACTACCCGAAGAAGGCATCACTTTCCTAACAGAAATATATAATGCTATTTTATGGAGGGGATATGTACCACCTCAGTGGAAAGTTGCGCAAATCATAATGATACTTAAACCTGGAAAATGCCCAGAAGATGTCAAATCCTACCGACCAATTAGTATCCTCCCGATTCCTTCTAAGGTTCTGGAAACTCTTTTTCTAAGAAGACTATCTCCGATTATTGATCAAAATAAACTACTTCCTGATCATCAGTTCGGATTTAGAAGGCAACATGGAACTATTGAGCAAGTCCACAGGCTAGTTGAAAAAATAAATGATACATCTGAACAAAAGAAATACTGTTCTGCAGCTTTTCTAGATATTTCACAGGCCTTTGACCGTGTTTGGCACGATGGCCTATTATATAAAATAAAGACAATGCTCCCAATAAACTATTATTTATTTATAAAATCCTACCTCAAAGATAGACACTTTTTTGTGAGACAAGGGGAAGAGACAACTACCCTGCACAAAATCTATGCTGGAGTACCCCAGGGAAGTGTGATGGGCCCTACACTGTATCTTCTGTATACTACAGACCTCCCATTAACCGAGAAGGTAGAGATGGGCACATTCGCCGATGATACTGCTGCACTAGCCGTACATGAAAATCCTGAAGAAGCTTCATTTCTCCTACAAAAGAGTCTCGATAAGATTTCAATCTGGCTAAAGACCATTTATAGAATATATATTTTCTACTGTGTCGTAATTCTTTTAAAATTATTTGTTTACAGTATTCCCACCAATTTGCTACGATTGCTGCAAAATAATCTACCTCGAAAATTATACGAACTGGAAAATAAGCCCGAGCATTGGTTGTCAAAATGCATCTCTTGCAAAAAGGTATATTTTTTTTTGTTACAGTGAATAGAATAATTATTTATAATATTATTTGGTTTTTAGTAAGATCTGCTGATTGAAAGTGTTTGTTTTTCAAATTTAAGGTTTACATATGGGGCGTTTGGGATGATCGGGCATTTTTTTCAAGGGGTGATCCTGTAAACAAACTAAATAAGAAAGTGATTTCTTTTTTTCACCCTAGGAGATTTTTGTTTATAGGAGATTTACACAAAAAACTGAGTTGAGAACATCTATAACTTTTAACGACTTAGGGTTGTTACTGAGAAAAAAAGCATTTTAATTCGTAAAGTAATAAAGGACAACAAAGTCATATATAATTTTCAAGTCAGTTTTCCATGTAGAATAATTTCGTCCAAACCAAAAACTAAATTAATAAATTTAAAAAAAATCTTGTTTAGTTTGGTGTACAGAAAAAAATTGTATGAGATTACTGAAATGTAATTTGTTAAAAATTAATGTATTGAAAAAAATCCTCAAATACACTCTATGTAGTCCAGTGAAATACTGTCTTTTTTGCCCGACTGACAAAAATTCTGTCTTTTTTTTTTTCAATTTACAATGTCATTACAAGAATCTTAATCAACATTTCTCGTTCAGATCAGTAAAGTTTGAAATCAGTATCGATACACACTGTGTAATAAATATTGTTATAAATTTTTAGTTGAAAGATACATCGATAAAACTTCAGCAGCAATTGAGAACCATCGCCGAATCCGATTATGGAATCGGAGAGATCAGCTATCAATTACTGAAGGGTAGTAAAGAAATGAAGCGAGTCTTGGCGCAGAACTTGCCTTTTATCTTGAGGTAAATTTAATTTTTAAC